>OX457026.1:27512264-28111906 GCA_949752745.1 Protula sp. h YS-2021 | reverse complement strand
AACCCGTTTTGAACAGACACATTTCCTGCATTAATTGATTGGGGTTAGATCGCCAATAATGTCAAACTTGGGACATGACTGGATTTGGGTTAACCTGTCTTGTGTAGCATGCATAAATCGGTTGGGGATAACCCACAATGATGCTCAACTTTCGAACCTATTTTCGGAATATTACAGTAAATAGAAAAATCAAGATTTTTCGGTAATTTGAGCTTCAGTGAAACTCCGGCGACACCGACGACGAGCCTGACAGTTCTCCCGAGGACAGCACTTTTAGAGAAAATACTGAAGAGGGAGAACAGGAAAAGGACAAAAACTCGATTCTACCGCGATCTGATGGAAGCTGATAAGGTGGAACAGTCAGAAAAGTCAGAAGTCTAGGAGAATTGGCTCGAGCAGTTCGCTCAAGTCACAAAAAACGGGGCCACTCCTTTCAGAAAAACTTGCCACTTTTGTAGAAAGGGTGCGGGTTCAACCTATTATTAAATGTGAGAAAATTAAGGTTGAGCAAGTCAAATAACCTGACAGTGTCAAACTTGCTGCCCCCTAAGTCAACAGCGCGGTGTGTTTGTTATTTATTGCTGTTTTAAGTCCCTTTCAGCAATTACAGCGCTATTTCAGGACTACCCTGCCACATCATACTGAAATGGTCCATTCCAGTTTGAATCCCTATAGGTGTGGGATTAACTTAAACAAGTCACTATGCTTCAAGATAACCGTTACTCATCACTTCAAGACAAATTCGTTAAGTCAGTCTATATGCAATAAGGGCGACGGATATCATTATTAAGTACCAGTCCCTTATCCCAAAGGATGCAATAAAAGACTACCTCAAAAACCTGGGTGACGCGACGAGATTCGCTACAGCCGGAAATCTCTCAATGCGCAAAAAAAGACGCGAGGCATGATCTGCACCCCAAATTCAATCACATGTGTTGGGGCCTCGTCTACAGAGACGAACTCTTTGGAGAAGACCTGTCAGAAGCGGTGAAGCAAACTGATGACGCACACAAGCTATCGGCACAAATGAAGGTGCACACAAAAACGTCAGGATATTAAGCGCCCGTATCATGCCAACTCCCACAGTCACTTCAAGACTGTGTCAACAAAGTCCAACACACAAAATTATTTTAACAATTAAAAATTTGAACCTATTTTTGAATAAGGCTATCGACCTAAAAATTAATTTCTGAATAAGGTTTTTCACCTGCCTCTTTTATCTTTTTTTGAGCATTTATTTAAATTTTTTTCAATGCTCACGGAAAAGGCCACATCGCTAAGATATTTAGAGCTATTACAAATTTTATTATTTATTTTTGGCCTGTTTTCTTGACACTGCCCCCTCTTTAAAAATGAACGATGAAAATCACCGTTAACGTCATTAATAATTATAACGACTCTTTGTCAAAACGTCATAAAGTGGTAAATTTTTATGTCTTGTAAATAATATTGTTAAGCATTAAACAGTGTTAAAATTATTGCAATTTATAGCCAGAACAACATGTTTATAAATTATTATTCAACCAATACTTCGGTTTATTCCTTAAATGTAGCGTTTTTGAGAAAATACGGTTATTATTTTATTTTAAACGTGATGCCGATTTGAAAGCAATTTACTCAGCACGACCCTCCCCTAAACAGCCAGCCACGACTCTTGATCCCAACCTACTCATCATATTGTCGGGATCCAGTTAAGGAGGGGCGGGTCTTCTGGAACAAAACCCCAACGCGATGGGGATACTCAGGGTGCAACATAAGTACTCGCCAACTCGCCAGTGGCGAGTAAAAATTCCGATGGCGAGTAGAAAAAAGTTACTCGCCAAGCTGGCGAGTACAAATTTCATGCTATTTTCTTGGCGAGTAATACTGGCGAGTAAAAAAATTAATGATTTTCTTGACACGTTTCAATTCTTAACAACGCTACAAAAGTGCATTTCGAAATATGTCTTTCACTAGAACATGTTCTTATATTTTTGTATGGGACATGATATTTATTAGTCCGCAATTCGATATTTATCGAATCAAATCAAAACATTCTGTTGGAAAACTCATGGTAGGTTTCATTACCAATTACTTTAAAAAGAATGAACGATAAGGTTTGGAAAAGGGGCAGTCGGATTTTGGCTTAAGTCGGCGAAGCCATGAATGCCGAAAGAAGCCACTGTGTCAATAGAGAATGAAACTGATGTCTCAAGAGGGTACAGACAATGACTCGAGTGACGAAGAGGCTGAACATGTTTCAGCAGAAAATGTCGACAACTTTTATGAAACTGACAATGAATTGACTGAGCCTCAAGTGATGCGCTTCTTAATTCAATTCGAGAACAACCCCGACACTGAATAATGAACTCGAATTTTTTACGACTTTTCGCCTTGTGATAAACAAGAACAAATGTGAAAAGAATAACTTTGTATTTAAGATGCGAAATAAAACGTTAACAAAGTTAATTCTACATTTTATTATACATGGCATTAAGTTTCTTTCTTTTGGCGAGTAAACAAAAGGTTACTCGCCAGGCTGGCGAGTAGAAATTGCATTTGGCGACTAAACAAAAAATCTACTCGCCAAGCTCGCGAGTAAAACATTTTGCTTATGTTGCACGCTGGATACTCAGTTCATTATTTTTTCGCTGCGCTCAAAGCTTTTTGCTTATGCTTGCCCTTTATGCAATGGTTAATTAGAGCCAAAACTAGTAAAAAAATGGAAGCAGACCAAATCGCGGTCGCCGTTACAAAACTAACAGACTGGGCAAAGGATAAACATCTAACTAAAAACACAGTTGATGCCCTAGTAAACGAAGAGTTTCTTGCTGCTGAAACACTAGTTCATATTGACTCCATTTTGTTGAAAGCTCTTAAACTGTCAGTCGCTCTAAAGGAGCAATTGCTGACCTGAAAAATGTTAAACTTAGCAGGGCTAATAAACCTGAATTAAACGTACCTGTGTCCGAGGGCAATGCTCTAAGTGAAAAGGATACTGATATGGCTGAAATTACCGAAAGCAAGACGGCACCGGATCCTGTGACGCTGGAGACTATCCCCCGACCTGATGATGTTACCCTTGCCAGTGTGCTTGAAACGCTAAAGGAAAAGCCCACCTCGGATGACCCATGGCTGACAGGGAAGACACCAGGTATCGGGAAAACACTACTCGCACAAGATTTTTGTGGCTCCTTTCTTGGTGCCCAGAGGCAAGAATCTGTGCTCTCCACACACGGAGATGCCAGAATTATGCATGTGTCAAATGGTAAACGGATAACTCAAGAGCAAACCACACTCCAACAGTGGGTGAAAGGGCATGGCAGAATTTATGTCCTCTCCAAAACAGGATAGTTTCGTTCCAAAGATGACCAAGAGGGATATAATCTCTATGCTATAAAATTCGAAGACATGTGCGAACATTATCCAATCGAAAAGTGTATGCAGTACGATTTCGAATATCGCCAACGGATCCACGCAGGGCACCTCAGACTGGGCGACGACGACACCTATCTTATGGGAGTGTGTATATTTTTTCATCGCTTTAAATATGTACCCAAAAAGGCACAAACGCTTCCTTAATACATACCAGAATTCCGTTCGGAGCGTCTTTCAGTGTTGGAATTTCCCAAAGATTAACGCAAAGTGTGTGTCGGTCGTTGCGAAGAATGGGAATTAAAGCGATTATTTGTTATTTAGATGATTTCTACATATAAAGCGAAAATGAATCCGAAGTTCAACGGGCTACGAACCAAATGATGCATGTACTAATTTCGTTGGGGTTTTCCATTAACTGAGATAAGTGTGTATCGAACACCAAATGCCTGACTTTTCTCGCAGTAACAATATAACACGCAGTTGTACTCTCGCAATACCATCAGAAAAAATCGTGTCCATACGGGATTGGTTATCTCTGGCTAAATACCAAACAACGCGCAACAAAACGTGAACTCCAAAGCTTGCTGGACAAACTCAATTGGATAGCACGAGTTGTCCACGTCGCACGCCCGGCCATGCGACGCCTCATCTCTGCGATGACGCCACTACGCCGCCCAAATCACCGCATACGCCTCACGCCGAACATGCGACGGGATATCGCACTGCTACAGCACTTATGCAATGGTACATGTCATTTCGCGCTAGAAAGACAAATGCCCGAACCTGTATACATCGTGACTGACAGTAGCAACCAAGCAGCAGGCGCTGCATTAGCCTACGGCAACGCCCTTATAGACTGGCTATACTGTAATTGGAATTTGGATATGCCCGTCATAGCTGCACAACATATCAATGTAAAGGAACCGCCGTTTATCTCACACTTCTACGCTGGCGTTACTATTGCATCGCACGCAAAATACCCGTTTTTACTTATAACACTGCAACCCTCTGGGCACTCAATAGGGGTTTTGCATCTGATATTTTGTGGAAATTGTTTATTCTTTGTGTACAATTTAATATTAAGCTTGTAGTAAAATTCGTCCCAACAAAATCTAACAAATTAGCAGTATTTCTAGATTAAATACTCCCTTTTGCAACATATCCCCTAAATCATGTACCTATATCTCCTAAACCTGGATATGGAGATCAAACGGTTAAGAAAGGCAGCATTTTCTGAAAACACCCATGCTGCCCATTCAGTGCATACAAAAGCCTATTTAAGCTTTTGTCATTACTTTAGATGCTGGCCCGTACGGGCTTAGATCAAACAATTTTACGATATGTCGTTTTCCTAAGTAGAACCCTAAAAATCCAGTCAGTGCGGTGGTATCTCAGTGCGATAAGCATCGTCCATCTGGAAAACAGCTGTCCAAATCCCTTGGAAGACAATTACTTCCTCAAAACCCTTCTCAAAGGCATCGATTCTACTCGTGGATTCCCCCCCCCCCCCCCCACAGGTTCAAAATCTTCCAATTACCCTTGAGATATTATCGCGCATACTGGGAGTTTTAAATTTGAAAGAACCGGAGCACTTGTGTTTCTGGTCAGTGTGTGTCGTAGGTTTCTTTACATTCTTTCGTAAGTCAACATTGTTAACAAAAACAAAAGCTAGCCATGATTGTGAAAAATATTTATGCCGTCGGGACGTAGTATTCTTTTCTGATGGGGCCCTGATCAGCGAAAAACACACCAAAACCTTGCGTCATTTTTGGTCCCCATTCCCTGCATACCAGGCTCAGTTCTGTGCCCAGTTAGCGCTCTACGCTTGCTGCTCCAAACCACCCCAAGTGAGGAAGGATCCCCATTTCCCTTCGTGTTGGGAAATACACCCACCACTATGACCCACTCCATGTTTACTGGTATGTTGAGAAAATGTCTGTCAAAAATCGGATTAGATGAAACAAAATACAGTGGTCACAGTTTGAGTAGGGCCCGGGCCAGTTTTGCCCTCGCCTGTGGTCTCTCTCCCCAAGTGATTAAATCCCAAGGCGGCTGGAGTTCTGACTGTTATGTGCCCTATACGCAAGGCGGCTGGAGTTCTGACTGTTATGTGCCCTATACGGATGTTCCCTTGGAAATACGACACAAATGCTCTCGAGTTCTAGGTATGCAGGCTGCTCTATTAAGCTTGAAATGAAAGGGTCGTGAAAAAAACATTATGCAGTTTTATGGATAGATATAAATATCGCTTACTCTAGAGACTCATTATTCGCTTATATGCACATGTAAAATGGTTTCCAAATAAGACAGTTATAAGAACAAAAAGCTTTCGCCTTACAACAAGGAAAATACATCCACAATCTTTTCCTTAAATATTGCTACATTTAGGCGAATATTATGTACGCCTTTCTGCAAGTGTTTCGCACAACTGTCAATAAGTGGCGACTTATTGCTTTTGTTGAAAAGACTGTGCATGCTGTGAGTGTGCATTTGTTATCTACCACAGCATTTATGTAAATAAACAGATCGCCTCCACTGGTATCTCTTGTCGGTTATTAGGTAACGGAATTCACTGCGCGCTAGTACAAACTTCCCTTCCCCTATAACCGTGGTTTAAAATGCACTGAATACAGCAGGTTATTATTTCTAAATCTGAACAATTCTCTATTTCTGACACGGGTTATAATGTCACAAAAAATAAATCCCACAAGGCAATATCTGATTCAGAGTGACACAGGCGTTTCCGGAGGTTTGCAGTGAGTGGGATTTGGCACCAAGATATGGGGCATAGGCCCGCTACACGCCAGACCAAATGGCATTCCCAGTATCAGCTGGTATTTATCTATACTGTATAAGTTGCATATTTAAAATAAATATATAAATTACAATTAAATATTCGTGCTTTCAAAAATATTAACAGTAAGGAAATAACAAAACAATTAAATCAGAACAGAAATCTTAAGTTTTTCAGGTTTCAGGTTTCAGGTTGCTCTCAAACAAACAAAGCTGCAGAACAGTTCATGCTTGTCTCAGACTCCACCATCTGCATTTGCAACCAGCTGTATGAGAATTTTTCGTCTATTTATTTATTGCTTATATTTATTCATTCATTTTTTTAATTTTTCATCTCATTACATGTTTTATTTTTAATATTAACATTAATAAAATTGGCAACATGTGATAATAATGTGATTATTGTTATTATTATTGTTATTATTATTATTATTATTATTATTATTATTATTATTATTAATCTACAACAAAGGTCACAAACCAACCATTTCAAAATAAAAAATAGAAATTAAATGAAAATTGTGGATTAGGCATCATTTAAACTCTGAATATATATTATATGTGATAATTTCTATTCAGAGCTTTATATCTGAGTTTCATACCTTGTTTTTTACTTGTTTTATTGAACATAATAAAAATCATAAAGTGGTTGATTTGTGACTTTTTAAATTAAAATCATTTCTATTCATTAACTGTTGATATCAGAAACTTTCTGAAGCTATGTTTCAATTTTCCTATTGAAACCTGAAAACTTCACCCTTTTTAAAAATAATAATAGAGAATTCAAAAACATGACTTTGGAGACTTGAAATCATCCCCAAAATTTAAAGAGAATTTTTTGGTGCTCATTTTTTTTTATTGCAGCATGAATGACATACACTAAAGTTTGCAATTTATACGAATTTTACATGATTTTTGATTGGATCACAAAGGAAGCACTTTTGGTGATAATAATGATAATAACATAAAAACTGCTAAACTGTTAGCAAATGCTACATTATTTTTACAAAATCATATGAATGTTGGACATTTTTGTTAAGAAACTTACCAATTTTGTATTCCTTATGCATAAGTAACTTTTTAATGGCAAATTAGTAATTTTGATCTCACAAACTAACCAAAATTTCATAACAATTAGTCCGATGATGAGGGTATATTTGCCCTTAATGTATATTTGTTACATTAAGGGCACTTTAAGCTTAACTATTATAATTTTGCATATTAAATGATGTTTAATAAAGCCATTCCTTATAAATTTGCAACAAAGTAACCAATTAGCTATAATGTTGTCCTAGCGACAAATCTATTTTACCTGGAAAGCAGAACACTAATAACCACCAAAGATTCTCTTCATAATATATTTTTTATATTTAAAATTTTGTTTAGCTTGCGAGTTGCAAGTACTGATTTAACCAATATTTTACTTAAATCCTGTATATTATACAGAGTTAGAAAGCAAAGAATTATTAAGCACTACTTAGGACCTCTTTTACATCGGTTTCGTTCATTATTACATTGAAGTAACTTTTAACAAGTCTTGAAAATAGTTCCAGTTCGTGTATAGTACATACATTGCAGATTTTCCCTTGCCATTGTAGATTCCCAGTTTTTGTCAGATGTTAAAACTGTCCATTTCGTACTTAAGAAGCATTGAACTGCCATGTTCAACGTGTACACCAGTTCTAGTTTAGTAAGTTTGTAATCCAATGCATTGAATCAGGGACATGTAAAAAAAAACCATTTTTATGAGATTTACCCTTAAAACAAGAAAATACAGGAACACCGAGTTATTTCAATCTTCGGGCCGAGGAGAAAAGTATGAATTTACCCGACTATTTAAGCGACACAGTGCATGTTTATGCATTATCATTATCTTGCCACACGTGACGACACGACACGTGAGTTACGTGTTGGTTAAACTGAATGAATTAACGCGAATTCACGCGAGTCTCCTGAAAATAATCTGTGGTGGTGGTCAATGTGGGGTTAATTTCGCGTACTGCCGGTCTTCCCAGTCGTTACATTGGTCTCTCAATCAAAATTCTTCTACAGTTAGATAACCGTTATAGGCTGCAGGCGCTTCACCTCCGATGCCTATCTTTGCGTTTATGAAGTGTTGTCAAAGGGATCTGCATCTTAAATGTACTCTTTTTCTGCACACATATTTGGATGCATCTGTCTTTTCATTTTAGGCAAGCCAGAGAGGGATGAACCATCCCACCCCACACAAGATGTGGAACAACTGAATTGCATAGATGAGAATGCAAATGCGGAGTCGTTCTTTGTGAATTCGAACGAAGAGTTTGGAGATCGGGCTTAGAAATCTATGTCGCGGAGAATTTGTTTTAGAGTACAAGGCTAAAGTACTCACGTCGAAACAGGCTAAACATATCGATGATCAAACAAAAACGTTGTTTGTTGGGAAGATGATGGAAGCCTTGGTCGGCTCCTAAATCACTCTCGTCTGCTCGCAAATATCGTTCCGGTAATTGCTTGGGACGGGAACAAGCCACCGGTATGATTAAAAGCCATGAGAGACATCAAGGAAGGGGAGAAGCTAGTTTGGGACTACGGAGACCGCAACCCAGCTTCCCTTCAGCAATGTCCATGGCTTAGATACAGTATGTTTTTCATTATCTCGCGTTTAATTTTTGCAGCGGTAAACGGATAACATTATACTTTTATTAAATAAAATTAAAAGCCAAGTGTATCTAATCACTGATAAGTCTAAAAAGTCTAAAAAATTATTTGTTCCTTCTTTCACAACAGAGATCCTGTAGACAACATCAAAAGTGGTCAGTTCTTCTGATTGTTTTATTTTTAAATTTTTTTATAAATCATTGATTGCAGGGCCACCCTCTTCACAGAATGCTAAGAATAACACCAACACTCCTGCTAATGCCCATGTCAATTTGGTAAAAGCATTTGGTAAACCCGAGTTTTAAGTCCCGAAGGGTTGTTAAGGTTTGTGCTGTCTCGCTGTCCAGTTCTCACTTTTTAAATTTTTACCATCACACACTTTTCCACATTTTTACTGTTTTTTTTTTATTTCAAAAGTGTGTACAGTAGATTTGGTATGTTTTCATGTATCTTAATAAGGAAAGCTTTGTAACTTGTCAACCCACGTTCGTTTTCACTTACTTGGTGTATAGTTTACTTTTCTTGATTAATCGTCTTGATGTGTTACAAATATGTATTAGAAAACCGGATATGGTACGTTATTTATTTTGGACCAAATCGGTTAAGACCATCGGCCCACTGAATATATAAAATTGCATACTGATAAATTGTGGCTCTAAGGAATATTCAGAGGTGTATTAAAATTTTTATTGAAGTTAGAATGCAATTCCTAACTCCAGTTAAAGATTCAAAGTACAACTGCAGCAGAAGTAACAGTTTACTATTAATACAAAATAGTTTCGAAGAGTACTAAAGTGTGTTTTTACTTGAGTGCTCTTGCTTTAGGTCACGAGGGTTGACCCCACGACATTGCCGGCAAGCAGTGGAATTGCCATTCATAAAGTCAAGAGCGCAGGTAAAAGATTTGGATGTCATAAAATTGAAATGGAACAGATGTTGCAATTTTAATTCCTAAGCCAATATTGGCTGAAGGATATAGTAAGTTAACAACTGTTTGTCTAGACATCTTTAAAAACTATTTTATGGAGTTTCAACAAACCTTATTGTAGGGAAGTATAAAAAGTATAGTTGTGCAACGAGTTTTTCAATCTGTTACATCTACGTCCGCCGCTCGGTTCAGGAGATATCTCAATAGCTATTTATCTGAACTTAGCCAAACCTTACCTAATGAGAACTAACATACCGAGCTATAAAAACAAAGGGTTAGTTTCGTATGTTCGCCCTTCTGCCCACATTTGAGAAAAGTGTGAATCGTTTTTCATTTATTGTGAGGTATGTCTTATGAAAGTAAAAGAACCATGCATATACTATGAAGGATTCATGTTACTCGTCCATATATTAATTATAGTCGTCTCCAACATGTAGCTCCCAATACAGTTAGGTAACCTTTATTGGCCGAGGGCTCCGATTCTACGATGCCTATGTTTTTTTTTTAGATTGAAGGCTTGTATAAATATAGAGTTTGAATAAATTAATGAATTGTCCTTAGATTCCATGACATTTTCCGCAACTGCGGCAACTTGAACGTATGGTTGTTCCACCAGCAGCTCACATGTACCAATGTTCTTGAACCACTTCTGTCTTTTTTGTCCCTATTCTATTACTTAGCTGTAGAATATTTCAGAATGTCTAAAAATTAACGCTTAGTTAACCACGGTTATACCTTTTCCGTCCGTCCATCTTTTTCAAAATGGCGTTATGTGGTATAACATACACGATAAAAGTAAGTAATGTTGTCCATACAGGAAATACATTTGGGAGACGTACTGGAATAAACAACCTTACCGTATATATATTCCACAGCAATGAACGTGAAATGCATAAAACATATTCGGAAGACTTCCTTACCATATATTTTTTTTAATGCAACGTTAAGTGACACACTTTCTTACCAACACACCAAGAAGTACTCTGGAAACCCCACATGACTCCAAATTTATTACAGGCGAACCACCGAATTTAGTGGGTGTCAAGACATACTTATTGGAAGATATATCCTACTAGACTTTCGTAGATTTTAAAGCAAAGCTGTTGGAAAATGTGGCATCAGTGACTTAATTGTTCACATAACTCTAACCTTCCTTCAAAGACGCCTTATTATGGGAAATATACATGAAGCTCTTTGTTAGTGTCACCTCGGATAATAGGGTGACTGCACCAGTCAATTTTTAATATCAATAATAGCACATTTCTTATTGCTGGATTGGTTTGGTTTGGTTTATTGGTGTTTTAAGTCCCTTTCAGCGATCTCAGCGCTATATCAGGACTACCCTGCCACATTATACTGAAATGGGCCATTCCAGTTTGAATCCCTAGGGGGATCATAACTGAGTGCACAGCTAATAGGCACGAGCAGGATTCGAACCCGTACCGGCTATACACCCTAGATCTGAAGACCAGCGCTCTACCAACTGAGCTACCCCCCCCCCCCCTCTTATTGCTGGAAAAGAAAAGACAATTTATTTACTGTTTACTAAAAGAAGGTGCATCTTGAAGCAAATACTACTGAAAATGTCAAGGATTAAAACAAATCGCCATGAGTAGCTCAGTGATATTTCATAAAGACTACCTAACTGGTTTTCTTTGCTCATGAAATGAGTTTGGAAGAACCAGTTAATTAATAATTTAAAGGCAGTTTAAGTTTTAAAGTTTATAATTTACCTCGACGGGCTTTGTATGCATGCAATAGTAGGTAAAACATGCATGCGACGAAGGGATTCTTGGCCACATAATTCTTAGAAGAATAAGAAAAGACACGTTGTGTACGTAAAAGAGTCAAATTTAGAGGTAGAGCAACGATAAGGAATTAAAGATACATGTCCCCAACTAAGGTTTTGCTAAGTCTCCTGAACCGCGTTTCGCGCACGACGTTGCAGAAAATAAGCGGGGTTGATTTGAGAATTTTAAATTGCTTATTTGGGAAAATTTTTAATAAGTCAATTTTACTGTTATGTTATTTCATTATTGACAAAGGCTTTGTTTTTGTGACGAACCTTGGCTGCCTTTCTACGCATGCAATGATGAGCAACAGAAGCATGCTATGAGGAAAGTCGTGGTAATATATATCTTACAGTCAGAAGTATAAGAAGAAATAAATTGCTTATTAAGAATTGGTACATGTAGAAGCAAAGGCTATAGAATATCATAAGAATTCAAATATACCCCATCAAGAGCAATCGTGCAACAGCCCTTCTATCCCGCAACATTAATACAATGTATTTGAGGCAGGCTAGACAAGGTATAAAGGATAGACAAGGTATACTACGCCACAACCAGCCTGAAAACGCTGTTATTAGTGTACATAGTGAGATAATTTTTGTTATCGGTTTCGTTACGTTATATATAATTGATTTGGGTGTGCTACAGGAGTAGCCTCCAGGTGTTATCGATTTAACAGCCCAAAAGGTTCCAATTTTCAATTATTTTCGTCGTTCGTTCTTTCGGTGGCGTTAGCGTTATATCACCCCGAAATTGTATTTTAAACGAAATTCTTGCATATTGGTGTGTAAAATTAGCGCCCGAGACCTCAGTCAAGAAATGGCGAATATGTAGTTGGTTTTGGTAGTTTGGTGTACAGTAATGTAAAATAAAATGTATTGGTAGTAAACTGCGTTTAGAATCTGTTCTCGACAAAAAAAACCCGCAGTTTTACGTCTTAATTTTGTTTCCGGTCTAAGATCGGACGCAAAAATATTAATCAAAGGGTACTGACACAATTAAAAAGTACATTAAAATATTAGCAATTATTACTGGAATGATAACAACAATAAAAAATTGAAAATTGCCATTTATAAAAACGTTATAACAAACATTTTGAGAGCATTCTATACATTTCTTTCAGCTCACTCTCTCCTGCCGCACGATTTTTGGTATATTGAGTGACCAGCTCAAACCTATCGCCTAGTGCAACCGTCACACGACCTTAGCCAGAGCCGATGACCTCCGAAGACACCAAGGCGCCGATGACGCCAACTCCCACTGTAATGCGTCCAAAGAAAGCGCTCATCCAGGGGGAAAATGACGTTTGCTCCGCCACCTGCTTCCGCTACTGTGACTGAGACACCTGTTGTTGAAGCAGCAGAATCGCTACAACTGCGACCCTCCGCAGCAGGGCCAGTAAGTTACTGTCAAATGCAGACAAAGATTAGCCCTTTTTTTTGATTTTCAGACTGCATCTTGCATTTGAATTCTCCATTTTACGTTTGATTTCAGATTTTTCTGCCCCAATATGCAAAACTACCATCCCTTCCCATGACCATAGGTGGATTTCCACGGAGGTGTCTGAATGCAGCCACCGAGGGCTTCATGAAGTGAGGCCGGACGTTCGGCTGTGGAATGAACCTCCTCCGCCGAAACAGCTGTATAACAGCATTCCCCAATCCGACAGATTTTACGGTAACCGGTCGTTTGTGTGGATGCCTTACAGGATGTTCCAAGTCAAACTTACATGTTCCAATCCTGAGTGCGACAAACATCTCCTCGAGGTCGATGGAGTGTCCAAGCAAGCCCGCCAAATCTTAGACAGAGACAGATATTACTCTATAAGTGGGGAGACCCTGATCTCCAGCAAGTGCCGGCTTACGCTCATTTCGTGGAGCAAGCCCATCTTGGATCAGTTAGATTGGGAGCATAGAAACATTTTCTCCGCCACATTAACGAAAAGGTGACCTTATATTTAAAAAATATTTTTATTTAAGCAAATATTTATATTTAATAAACGTGGTGTATTTAATATTAGCAACGAAAAAAGAGATAAAGTTCAAAAACTCAAAAAATTGTAGTTTAATGATACAAAATACAAATTAGTCTAAAACGTAACTTCTAATACAGTGGCTTG
This sequence comes from Protula sp. h YS-2021, assembly GCA_949752745.1. Classification (NCBI taxonomy): domain Eukaryota; kingdom Metazoa; phylum Annelida; class Polychaeta; order Sabellida; family Serpulidae; genus Protula; species Protula sp. h YS-2021. The sequence goes on along the minus strand of OX457026.1, from coordinate 28,098,279 downwards.
CTTTGAGAAACAGTTAATCATATTTTCATATTTTGTTATTATCGCTATTTCTTGCAGGTATGCGTGTGACATGAAGGTGGTGCAGATGCTACGAGAGCGTGGAATCGGAAACAGCTCAAAGCGTCTGACGAAGAAGTTGAGAGAACAACACAGCGAGGCCTGGCTCCAAAGATCCGCTCCGTATCTGAGTGTGCTAGAGTGATTTGCGCGGAATCCTATGACTCAGCACGCGCAATTCGCACAGCCTTTCCCGCTGCCCGTACAAGTGGCTGCGTACTGTTTATTGCCAAGGTATTATGCACCACCTTGAGGAAGTAAAGGGCAAAGTGACGTCAACTTGCGGCCGTATACTCAAGCTGGATTCAAGCAAATTGGTTTTAAACAACTCATTCATTTTAAATAGAAACATATTAAAACTCACTTAAGTGTACAGGAAACGACATTAGAAGCATTTCGTATTCAAGGTATAAGCAAAACTATCAAATGTATAATTGGGATCGCCAAGCACTTCATAAAACTTTGTAGGTAAATAAAAACTTTTGTGCAATATATATATTTACTGAATATCATTTTTTCTGATTTCAGATCACAAAGAAGCTTAGCGGTGTTAGTGCTGGAACGACAATATGGGCCTCCTCTGTCGGCAACGAAATCGGGCAGGTGCTGAACACGGTTTTAACAGCACTGGAGGGAGCTAGTCTCGAGGTATGGCCTCAGGACTGATGAGACGCTTCAGGGAGGCCAAGTTTGCTTCACCCGAAGCCATGTGCGTGGACAGAAATAGTTGCGCACAAACCGGGGTAAGCAAGACCAATATTTTCGAGTAGTGGGAACTCAAGGCTCGACTCGATATTTGGTATTTCATGTACCGAATTGCGTCTGGAGTAACCACGGATGCCAACCAGCTGTAAGGGACCTTCATGGCATGGCTCTCGGACAGCATCTTCCAGTGGGATTCGGAAGATGTAGCCATCTTGAAGCGCGCCAAGCGAGCCGAGCTGTAAGTACAGCGTCTGAGAGACCTTCCACACAATGAAGTCTCTCGTCGGATAACCAGATCCGAGCTTGATTTACACTACATGCACCACACTCCAGGCAATGTAGCCACTGGAGCGTCCATTGAGAAGTTGCTGCAATAGATGAGTGGTCCTAGAAGACGTGACTCTTTTGGTGTTCCTCTGCTAGAAGAGAAGAGAAACAGGCGAATCTGGGAGAACCAGTGGAAACAAGCGAGGTGCATTTAGGGCCCACCAGTGGACTTGTACACGCGAACCGGAACGTGGAAGAAGGGTGGTGCAGAAATCAACCTGTACCGCTGTGCGCGTGGTTAAACATAGCTGGAATCTTTCCACCTGCACCTCAATCGATTTATTCCAGGTAATTCACTTTACTAATTAATCAATTTTGAGTAGCTAATGATAATAATACATAATAATAAAAATAACAACAATAATAATATAGACGTTTCCTTGTGCCATGCTAATCAAGTTGTCAACAACTGTAACATCAATTCAAATGTATTGTTAATAGCATTATTTTTCATTATTATTGGTGTTATTCTAATAATTATTGCTATTTCGGGAACTTCCACTGGAGATATAACTTATAATATTAAGTTATATCTGAAGTGTTTCCTTCTCAAAAGGAGGGCAAACGCATTCACGACACAGAGGATTTTGGTCGTTTAAAGCCAAACGTAAGCATCCACAGAGCGAGATCAGTTAATGTTTGCACAACAACGGCATCCACTGTTGAGACCCAGATAACACATCCTGAGACCCCGGAGCAAGTAAATGCAGTCAGTGCTATTTGATAAAATAATTAGGAAATGTTAAAGAAATCCAATGTCGCTAAGTAGAAAGTTTTGCGAGACAACATGATATGCTGAAAAGTGGTAGTAAATTGGGGTAACAACATGTCATTAACCCACTTTTTGTTTTTCTTAATTTTTTTTTCAAATATTGTGGCCGTGAATAATTAAATTTTTATATGCTTCACGTCACAGGCGCTGTTCCAACGCAACCAGCTAGACGAGTTTTTATACAAGGACCACATGTGCTCCAACCCAAAGAGTCTCCTAGGAAAAAGCGCGTGGAAGGGGTCGAATTTGTGCAAGAAGAAGTAATGTGAAGTTTTTTTGTAATGCAATTCTTTTATTGTTCTTTTAATGTAAGCAACGTGTCGGGAAAAATTTAAAAAATTGAAGTTAAGGGAAGTATTGTTCTAATTTAATGGTAATTTAGAAAAATAAATTTGTAAGACAACTGGCAAAAGTTAAACGAGACAGATCTAATAGATAAGAAATAATCAGAACAATTTAAAAAATCTAAAGATATAAATGATATCTTTTGCGTTTTAGGACAGTTTGACACTGAACTGGGGTAACAAAATTTCAAAACACGACCACCGCTGGATTGCCCACATTATTCGACTATGGCCAGGTGGACATTGCTCCAAACCCGAGGTTATGGTTTGTTTGTTTGTTTGGTGCTTAACGTCCCGTTCACCAACTAGAATGTGTATATTAGGACGCATTTGCTAAAGAAACAAGTGGGAAAAAAAGAAGGAAGAATGAAGAAATAGTACAAGAAGAGTTAGAAAGAAAGAAAGGTTGTGGTATCATTCCCCACCACCCCAGTAAATTTGCAACCAACCGCCGACTCCCAACCTATATTTTGCCTCACGACTGCATCTACAGGTACAGATTTTGGCGTGATGAGCTGTAATGCACAGCTCTGGAGTGTGAGAAAAAGCGCTTTCTCACGCGGTACGGGTTCTATAAGCGAGCACGGAGGGTTTTGGATATAGATGGCTACTACAACACGGAAACCCTTCGGTGCCTAGAGTGTGGCAAGACCTACCTCGGATGGAGCTTGCCGACACTGAATCAGCTTGATGTGGGACACAGAGAGTTGTTTCCGGTTATTCTCACACAACGGTAAGCAAAACTATTAAACGGGAGTTTTTCGTCTTAATTTTGTTTCCGGTCTCAGATGGGACGCAAAAATGAGATTGTAAGACTGTCGGTTTAAAATAATTTTTGTGGCCTCTGACGCCGGTAAATGGGGTTAAAGAACAAAAGCAACCTTCTCTCCATGCCGCGCGAATACAGATCTGTGAAGTAAACATTGCTGGGTTGACCTAGATCACAGGCTATTTCGTCATTGTGACGTTTCTAATCAGGGTCTGCACTTTATTTGAGTTTTCTTGCCATTCATTAGCATGTGATTCGCAGTGAGCAGTTTCTAATCAGGGTCTGCACTTTATTTGAACTTTGTTGCCATTCATTAGCATGTGATTCGCCAGTGAGCAGACGTGTTTTAGCTACATTTAATATTAATCATTTTCGTTTAATCCGCCTCCCCATCAACCTCACACGGGTGCTTTATTTCCTTCTCTGTAATATTCGTATTTCGTTTTATCACATGGGAGAGTAGTGACGTTATATCGCCACCGATATTCTATTTTCAAAGCGCCCGAGACGGCAGTCAAGAAATGGCGAATATGTAGTTGGTTTTGGTAGTTTGGTGTACAGTAATGTAAAATAAAATGTATTGGTAGTAAACTGCGTTTAGAATCTGTTCTCGACAAAAAAAACCCGCAGTTTTACGTCTGAATTTTGTTTCCGGTCTCAGATCGGACGCAAAAATATTAATCAAAGGGTACTGACACAATTAAAAAGTACATTAAAATATTAGCAATTATTACTGGAATGATAACAACAATAAAATATTGAAAATTGCCATTTATAAAAACGTTATAACAAACATTTTGAGAGCATTCTATACATTTCTTTCAGCTCACTCTCTCCTGCAGCACGATTTTTGGTATATTGAGTGACCAGCTCAAACCTATCGCCTAGTGCAACCGTCACACGACCTTAGCCAGAGCCGATGACCTCTGAAGACACGAAGGCGCCAAAGACGCCAACTCCCACTGTAATGCGTCCAAAGGAAGCGCTCATCCAGGGGGAAAATGACGTTTGCTCCGCCACCTGCTTCCGCTACTGTGACTGAGACACCTGTTGTTGAAGCAGCAGAACCGCAGCAGGGACAGTAAGTTACTGTCAAATGCAGACAAAGATTAGCCTTTTTTTTGATTTTCAGACTGCATCTTGCATTTGAATTCTCCATTTTATGTTTGATTTCAGATTTTTCCGCCCCCAATGTGCAAAACTACCATCCCTTCCCATGACCATAGGTGGATTTCCACGGAGGTGTCTGAATGCAGCCACCGAGGGCTTCATGAAGTGAGGCCGGACGTTCGGCTGTGGAATGAACCTCCTCCGCCGAAACAGCTGTATAACAGCATTCCCCAATCCGACAGATTTTACGGTAACCGGTCGTTTGTGTGGATGCCTTACAGGATGTTCCAAGTCAAACTTACATGTCCCAATCCTGAGTGCGACAAACATCTCCTCGAGATCGACGGAGTGTCCAAGCAAGCCCGCCAAATCTTAGACAGAGACAGATATTACTCTATAAGCGGGAAGACCCTGATCTCCAGCAAGTGCCGGCTTACGCTCATTTCGTGGAGCAAGCCCATCTTGGATCAGTTAGATTGGGAGCATAGAAACATTTTCTCCGCCACATTAACGAAAAGGTGACCTTATATTTAAATAATATTTTTATTTAAGCAAATCTTTATATTTAATAAACGTGGTGTATTTAATATTAGCAACGAAAAAAGAGATAAAGTTAAAAAACTCAAAAAATTGTAGTTTAATGATACAAAATACAAATTAGTCTAAAACGTAACTTCTAATACAGTGGCTTACTTTGAGAAACAGTTAATCATATTTTCATATTTTGTTATTATCGTTATTTCTTGCAGGTATGCGTGTGACATGAAGGTGGTGCAGATGCTACGAGAGCGTGGAATCGGAAACAGCTCAAAGCGTCTGACGAAGAAGTTGAGAGAACAACACAGCGAGGCCTGGCTCCAAAGATCCGCTCCGTATCTGAGTGTGCTAGAGTGATTTGCGCGGAATCCATGACTCAGCACGCGCAATTCGCACAGCCTTTCCCGCTGCCCGTACAAGTGGCTGCGTACTGTTTATTGCCAAGATATTATGCACCGCCTTGAGGAAGTAAAGGGCAAAGTGACGTCAACTTGCGCCCGTATACTCAAGCTGGATTCAAGCAAATTGGTTTTAAACAACTCATTCATTTTAAATAGAAACATATTAAAACTCACTTAAGTGTACAGGAAACGGCATTAGAAGCATTTCGTATTCAAGGTATTAGCAAAACTATCAAATTATGTCTAATTGGGATCGGCAAGCACTTCATAAAACTTTGTAGGTAAATAAAAACTTTTTGTGCAATATATATATATTTACTGAATATCATTTTTTCTGATTTCAGATCACAAAGAAGCTTAGCGGTGTAGTGCTGGAACGACAATATGGGCCTCCTCTGTCGGCAACGAAATCGGGCAGGTGCTGAACACGGTTTTAACAGCACTGGAGGGAGCTAGTCTCGAGGTATGGCCTCAGGACTGATGAGACGCTTCAGGGAGGCCAAGTTTGCTCCACCCGAAGCCATGTGCGTGGACAGAAATAGTTGCGCACAAACCGGGGTAAGCAAGACCAACGCTTTATTTTCGAGTAGCGGGAACTCAAGGTTCGACTCGATATTTGGCATTTCATGTACCGAATTGCGTCTGGAGTAACCACGGATGCCAACCAGCTGTAAGGGACCTTCATGGCATGGCTCTCGGACAGCATCTTCCAGTGGGATTCGGAAGATGTAGCCATCTTGAAGCGCCGCAAGCGAGCCGAGCTGTAAGCACAGCGTCTGAGAGACCTTCCACACAATGAAGTCTCTCGTCGGATAACTAGATCCGAGCTTGATTTACACTACATGCACCACACTCCAGGCAATGTAGCCACTGGGGCGTCCATTGAGAAGTTGCTGCAATAGATGAGTGGTCCTAGAAGTCGTGACTCTTTTGGTGTTCCTCTGCTAGAAGAGAAGAGAATCAGGCGAATCTGGGAGAACCAGTGGAAACAAGCGAGGTGCATTCAGGGCCCACCAGTGGACTCGTACACGCGAACCGGAACGTGGAAGAAGGGTGGTGTAGAAATCAACCTGTACCGCTGTGCGCGTGGTTAAACATAGCTGGAATCTTTCCACCTGCACCTCAATCGATTTATTCCAGGTAATTCACTTTACTAATTAATCAATTTTGAGTAGCTAATGATAATAATACATAATAATAAAAATAACAACAATAATAATATAGACGTTTCCTTGTGCCATGCTAATCAAGTTCTCAACAACTGTAACATCAATTCAAATGTATCGTTAATAGCATTATTTTTCATTACTATTAGTGTTATTCTAATAATTATTGCTATTTCAGGAACTTCCATTGGAGATATAACTTATAATATTAAGTTATATCTGAAGTGTTTCCTTCTCAAAAGGAGGGCAAACGCATTCACGACAAAGAGTATTTTGGTCGTTTAAAGCCAAACGTAAGCATCCACAGAGCGAGATCAGTTAATGTTTGCACAACAACGGCATCCACTGTTGAGACACAGATAACATGGATTGAGACCCCGGAGCAAGTAAATGCAGTCAGTGCTATTTGATAAAATAATTAGGAAATATTAAAAAAATCCAATGTCGCTAAGTAGAAAGTTTTGCAAGAGAACACGATATCCTGAAAAGTGGTAGTAAATTGGGGTAACAACATGTCATTAACCCACTTTTTGTTTTTCTTAATTTTTTTTTCAAATATTGTGGCCGTGATTAATTAAAGTTTTATATGCTTCACGTCACAGGCGCTGTTCCAAAGCAACCAGCTGGACGTGTTTTTATACAAGGACCGCATGTGCTCCAACCCAAAGAGTCTCCTAGGAAAAGCGCGTGGAAGGGGTCGAATTTGTGCAAGAAGAAGTAATGTGAAGTTTTTTTGTAATGCAATTCTTTTATTGTTCTTTTAATGTAAGCAACGTGTCGGGAAAAATTTAAAAATAGAAGTTAAGGGAAGTATTGTTCTAATTTAATGTTATTTTACAACAATAAATTTGTAAGACAACTATCAAAAGTTAAACGAGACAGATCTAATAGATAAGAAATAATCAGAACAATTTAAAAAATCTAAAGATATAAATGATATCTTTTGCGTTTTAGGACAGTTTGACACTGAACTGGGGTAACAAAATTTCAAAACACGACCACCGCTGGATTTCTCAAGAGAAACGACCGTGGCCAGGTGGACATTGCTCCAAACCCGAGGTTATGGTTTGTTTGTTTGTTTGGTGCTTAACGTCCCGTTCACCAACTAGAATGTGTATATTAGGACGCATTTGCTAAAGAAACAAGTGGGAAAAAAAGAAGGAAGAATGAAGAAATAGTACAAGAAGAGTTAGAAAGAAAGAAAGGTTGTGGTATCATCCCCCAACACCCCAGTAAATCTGCAACCAACCGCCGACTCCCAACCTATATTTTGCCTCAAGAGTGCATCTATGGATGCCGTACAGGTTTTGGCGTGATGAGCTGTAATGCACAGCTCTGGAGTGTGAGAAAAAGCGCTTTCTCACGCAGTATGGGTTCTATAAGCGAGCACGGAGGGTTTTGGATATAGATGGCTACTACAACACGGAAACACTTCGGTACCTAGAGTGTGGCAAGACCTACCTCGGATGGAGCTTGCCGATACTAAATCAGCTTGATGTGGGACACAGAGAGTTGTTTCTGGTTATCCTTACACAACGGTAAGCAAAACTATTAAACGGGAAAGAACTACGTAAAACTGGCTTAAAATTATATTGAATAGAAAAACTAAATTAAATGAGGAAATCAAATAAAATTACCGATAACCAAAAGTAATAAACAAAATAATTTTGTAAGGAAAATAAAATAAATATTTAAGGCGAGAAATGTAATGCTCTGCAAGAGTGGGACAAGGACGCATTGTCCATGCCGGCGTTTCCAAGACAGACTGAAACAGGGCCGATTTAAAGTCCCAAAATGCCTTGTTGCACCGGGAGTGGACAGTATTACAAGGTTTGCATATCTTATTTTCTGAAATGATTATATACTTAACGATGTATGAAATTTTAAGCCTTGAGTGTAATGCCTGTATTGGCTGTATACTCAGTGATGCTAATTTGTTTTGTATGTCGAAACATCATCAGGTGACGTGTGCAATATAAACGTGCACACATCACAGGCAGAAAGGGGGAGAATTGTGTGAGGTGTGCTAACGGTCATTTCAAAACAAAGAGCGTGGATCTGAATGTATGGAAAGAAACTAATGTAAAACGTGTGATAAATTAAGTGTGATTTTGTATGTAATGTAAATTGTTATTTAGGACGATACTGGAATACTTAAAATATTTAGCTACAGTGAACGGCTCAATGCGGGGAAAAGAACACTTTTATTTACAAATTGCTGAAAAATAGCAGAAACCCATCCTGGAAAGCTCAAAGGAGTTTTAATCGGACACTCGTTTTTTCACAAATGCAGCGATTCTGTTACACGAATAAGGATTACAAATTGGACTCCAGTATATTCCGTGGTATTCCAGCAGCGTACTTAGACGATATATTCAGAGAAATAACATGGATTTAGGATATGAATATTGATGTTATCATGCTTGAAATCGGATCGAATGATTTATGCCAAGAATCAGTACCATCACATCAGTTCGTGGCCAAACTCAGGGATATGAAAGAACGTTTGCAAAAACTTGATGTTGAAAAAATTATTGTTTCACAGCTATGGTTTCGGGGTTCCAACAAATGGGAACGAAGTCTTAATTACTCAATAGTCGAGTACAAAGCTGCTGTTTATGCACCAAGACGCCACAAATTATTTTGCACACGGTTTTCTTTGTTAAAGACGGAGCACCTGCCAACACTCACCCGGGTTTGTTTGTCCATACATCTGTCTCCAGTTTGTTAACTTGTCACAGCCAATGAACTCACCGACTGCACGAAGCCCAGCCTCTTTTTCAAACAATGCTATCGGTGCACACTGCTCCAGACTTGGGTCAGAACTTTCTCCCAGTTTAATCTTTCAGTGTTTTGTGCACAACACCGTCAGTGTTGGATAGAGTTAAAAACACAGTTTAAAAATCTGGTTGTATGATATATTGCATTGGCTGCACTGTATTTTAACGAATTAGTTTCGGATATATCTTATAAAACCTTTACACCTCACGTTAGTCTGAAAATAAGACTCAACAATATTAATTTGTTTTTCATTTTTTTCTGTTATCTTATCAATATTGAGTCCTTTGGTAAAATTTTGAGCCATGACACAAGTCGTTCTCACAGTTACTCCAAGCGAATACAGTTGCATTACGGCTTTATCATGTCTGTTACTCTGATGTTCGGGTTGCGACGGCATGGCCTACATGTCTTTTGGAGAATTAGCAAGTCGAGTGTTTGATTTGAATTATTTTAGAATAATTGTGTTGCATATATGACGGATATGTTTTGACGTCTGTTTTGTCATTGTTCTGAAAACCATGGCGATGCCAACATATCCTTGCTAAAACCAAGTCTAATGTTGGACTTACACGACTTCAGAATGCCGGGCAAGCATCACAAAGATAAACCGTCGAAGAAAGGCAAGCAAGTGCGACGCACTCGGGCACAGCAACCACCTGTAGTCCCCACGGAGAAGTCTTCCTACGTGACAAAGGACGAGCTCAAGGAACAGCTGGCATCCTTCTCGGATGGCTGAACTGCAGCAAGTTAATGTCGACAAGTCTGCAACTGCCCGAGCCAAATGCAACGACTCTCAACCAGTGGTAATATTTAAAATTTAAATAAAAACAGATAATTGGCATGTCTATACAGTTGTTTTGATGCATTTAGTAAGAAAAGGGTAAAGAATAGACATAGAATATTAACTGTTTACTTTTGTACAGGTACAAGATTAAACGTTGAGAAGAAGGAGTGTTGCGTGGGGCGGAGGTGTCGAGGGTTCAGAGTGGACGCCTGATAGACGCATTCTCTATCGACAATGGAAAGGATACGCTCGGTGTGCCACTATTGAACGAACAGAAGATGAGGCAGGAGTAGTTCAATCAACGGCGCCACTTGGAGTGTATTCAGGACCCACCAGGTGTTCCACTTTACACAAAGATCGTAGAGTTGATAGAGGGAGAAGTGCCCTTGAAGACCTACCGCTCTCGGTTAAACATCCCTAGAGTGCTTCCATTTGCACTTGAACCGGTTTTTTCCTGGTGAGTTTCTTCAAAAAACCTAAACACGTATGTGTGTACAAAAAAGGGGCTTAAGTGCCAATTGCAACATATTGTTCCTTAGTACGCCTATTTCAAAGTTTAAAAATTGATTGTATTTTTAAAAGTCATGGAAACAATTTAATATTAAAAAAAAAAATATCACTGAGTTTATTTTCTTTTTTTAGGACTTGCAAATGACATCAACCTTCTTGACAGTTTAACGCGCTGGAATGACGACAGGGCAGCAAACTATATCAGAGATGGGCAAACCAACAAGCACTTCCGGCTTGATCTTGTACACGCCCTGAACACACTTAGTCAGGTGTTTGCTAAGCAACAGGTTGAAGACATCGCACTGCCTGGTAGATATACTGGTACTTTCCAACAATTGTGTTTTCAAAGTTTGATTTCTGTAATTTATTTTATGTTGTTGACAGTTGTTAACTAAGGAGCAAATAAAACTCACAACTTTTTGACTGGTGATATATATAAATACAATGTTGGAGGTTATAAACCTGAGAAACCCTTCATCAAAACTATACTTTATCTGTTTCATTTATGCTCTTTTGTATGTTTTAGGTGAATTGATAGGCATGGAGTACCTCTTCAAACAAACCGGACACATCCTGAACCACAAACCGAACCTAAATGATGAGGCTGATGAGGATGCAGCATCGGGTGATGAGAGGTTTGACGAGACGGACGAGACACCTGACGAGGGAATAGCCTGATCAAGAAGAAGAGGATCCAACAATAAACCCCCCCCCCCCCCCCTCCTTGGCACCAAATTTTTACAGTTAGTTACATGGTTTTTTTTAAGACAGTTTTTTTTTACAGTATTTTATTTTCAATTTACAAATGCAGTGTAGTATCGCTTTTATAAATAAACTGTTATCCGCAAATGAAGTTTATGTCATAAATGTAGCGATATTTGCATCATTATTTTTTAGGTCCCAAACAGTCAACAACAGACAGACCGGTGGAAGATTCCCGTTTGAATGTACCCCCCAGTGGAGCAGCCTGCGGCGAACGAAAGAGAGTAACCTGTTGCTTCATATTCGGGAATGTTTGTGGTGCGCTATTTCAAGCATTTTTCCGCTTAAGATTTACGGAACAGTTTTTATTGAATGTTTAAAATATAGAAAGGAAGAAAAGGATAGAAATGAAGAGAACTAGATTATGATTAACGTGCTTAATAGTTTTAGTTATTTACTTACGGATTAATTATCATTTTTCATTTTATTACAGCCCGCACGAGACCAGCTGTCACTCTTGAACAAGGAGTCACGTGATGACGCCACTCAGACAGATCAAGGTGAAGCATGTTCGGTAGTAAATATAATAGATTTATAGCCTGTGATTTTGGATTTTATAGCGGTGATTTTTGGTAGAATTACAATAAATTCCACATACATAAATAATTAAAATATGTAAGGTTATTGTTTGGTAATAGAAATTTTACTGGGTAAAGGTTGAGTGCTTTGTTGGTTTATGGGTGCTTTAAGTCCCCTTTCAGCGCTCACAGCGCTATATCAGGACTACCCTGCCACATTATACTGAAATGGGCCATTCCAGTTTGATTCCCTAGGGGATCATAATTGAGTGCACATCTGATAGGCACGAGCAGGATTAGAATCCGCAACGGCCATGCACCCAAGATCTTAAGGCGAAAGGATATTTCGTATTTCTAGGCTGCAGTTGACGAGAGGGGTTTTCGGGTTTTGACCGGGTTGAGAGACTAGTCACAGAGCTTTTTCGGTTGCCTGAGGACGATGGGACTGCCCTTCCTACGGGGCGAGCCTGGGCAATTATCGGACTTTATGAAGCTCTGCATGACTACGACAAAGCTCGGGTCAGATACGCCACCAACCCGAGCCAAAGGGGCTATTCAAGCAGCCAAAAAAGGAGGGTGTGGCTGTTGGAGTTACTTGTACCAAAACGTATCATATTTAAATACACAAGTGCATACAATTATTTCGGTATTTGTCTGTGATTTTAGATTGTGTTGGATTGTATTTCGACACAAGTGAGTTTCATTAGTCACTACTTAAAACATCAGAACGATCTGTTACGCTTATTTTTCTGTTTTAGGCTTCATTTCAATAAGCAGGAGGAAGCCGTCTGACTGCTGTCGAATCGTGGAACAGGCAGTTTTGCGGCGTACCTATGTCTCCAGATAAGGGTGTTCCACGATTCGATAGGGTTCAACAGCTTTACAATAACATCCGCCGTAAGGTAAACACTGACGCAGAAGTAATAGAAAAAAACCGCACCGCAGTTGCTTGCACTGAACAAACACCAACATTTCAAAGTGGTTAGTGTTGTTTGCGGTAAAAGTAAAGTACAACCTGTATTGTATTGTATTGTTCTTTAGATCCCTTTCAACTGCTATGGTCATATCGGGGTCCCCCTGCCACATTATACTGCAATGGGGCATTCCAGCCCTCCTTCTAACCCTTACATGTGGAGTGCCTCACAGGGTAGCAAGGAGGAGTCCCAATTTTAGTCTTAAGAATGACCCGACCGGGGTTTGAACCCACGATCTTCCAGTGACGAGGCGGACACTCTAACCACTACGCCACCGAGGCTGGTATATGGTCAATAAGAAAACATGGTGGAAAGGATTAGTAATTTTAAAAGAAAAACCTTAAATTGAAGTAGAGTTTACCTAGTATGGTTATCTAGGTGGTTAGTTGATTGGTTTAACGACACCGCCAACCTATTGCAGGTCATATTGTGTCATTCCTGGTAACTGTCGCATTTATACTTTACTGATTAAAAGTCAGCATAAGATAAAATCTTGAATACACTAAAACGCTAGAATGAATGGTAATCAATACATATGAACACATGTTTTTCGCAATTTGACCTTGACCAGTAAATTGAAATTACCAAGTGAGAATAAGCAGTTTTAAAAATATAAATTTATAAATATAAAATTTCTTATTTTCAGGATATTTTTGGGTGAAGGTGTGCCAGCAGAGTGGCGCAGCTGCAACAGAAACGTTGAAACTCTTTGTGTCAAGCTGTGCAGTCGATCTCGATATCAAAAAGAAATCGGTGGAAGATCGCAGTCTAGGTGGGCTGCGATTTTGAGGGCTTAGACGTCAGCCACTTGGAGAATAATAACGCGAAAGTCCTAGAAGAAACTACACTAAAGCTGAAGATCCATCAAATCACGCTTAGACAGTGGTTAGTAATTTCTTTATTTCACTGAACGTGTTATTTTTGGTATCGTATTTTATTTACATTTTGCTATGGCACTGATAAAAAAGTATCAAAGTCATATTTATTTACAGTTAAATAGGCTTTACCAGCCGAAGCAGTATTTCATTACCTTTTCTTCAAAATGAGTTATCAATTGTGTGATTCTTTCACTTTATAAAATATGTAATGCCTTTTTTTAATTAAACAAAAGTAACCATTTTCAAAAATTTAGATTTTGCTTCAAGTCAATTCTGCACTGCAAAAATTTGGCAATTATGATATTAAATATTTAACCACAAAATGGGTTAATTTAATACCAGGTTGTGTATATGAAGTAACATTATTTCTTGCTTGCAGGCTTGGCAACAGAGAGAAAGCACAGAAGATTGTCGCTACCTGGAGCTCGGCCCACAGCAAGTGTGCCAGTTCCTGCTACTCGTGACAAATCAGAGTCGCGTCCACATTATTTCCACGAGTCGCATGTTTACACCATGCCAGAAAACCGTGCTGGGCAAGCTAAGTTAAAGGACTCTAGAAAAAGGAAATACCCACAACCTACAGCCACCATCAAGTTTTACCTACCCCAACAGCCAGCATAATTCCATCCGCGGTCGCTCAATTGGTTGGGGTCAAAGAAGGCGCTGAAGAAGGGTGAGGATCACTTAATAAGAGGAGCTATGAGCGAACGGTCCAATTCAAAACCTGTAAAAAGTGCGGAGAATCCAGAACAACGCGACTGGTCACAGCCAATATAAATGCATAACTTACTCCCCGAAGGTGGAAACCCTCAGTCGCCGTAACTGGATTGACAACATGAAAAGTAAAGAAAAAAGTAATAGTAAACTGGACTGAAATTTTTGAATTTCTATTGTTCCGTTAAAGTTTTGTACATTTTATAGCGGTACATGTCACATTTTGAAAAATTTGCTACAAAAATGGTTATAAACTTACGAAGGTAAAATGGTACTGGCCGCAAAGGTGTGCAATAGCAAATTAACCAGTCAAAAGATATGTAACGACTCATGTAAAAATTACTTAAGTAATTCTCAATACAAAAAATTGTTTTTACAATCTATTCTTAAGTGTACAATACAGTATACTCCTTCACGAATAGCATGGCATGGCTAGAATTGTAAAGGGTGTGCTCAATACACCCGCGCTAGCACGGCCATCCTTTTAAAAGTAAATCTAATTGGTCTGTTCAAAAAAAGGCCTTGTGTTCTGGTAACTCAAACGAACTGTCTAAATTCGGATGGGCTATGGCACAAAAAACGTATAAATTCCTTATTTTCACACAGAAAAAATCCGGGCTATTTGTATGGATGCCCTATCAATGTGGAACATCATATTTAGATGCACGAATGAGGCCTGTAAACGTAAACAGTTGACTGGTGCAGGAATGCACAAATGGGCACAATTTCGACAAATAAAACTAGAATGTCATGTACCTAATTACCTTCATTAATCCCTTTTATTTATTTCGTATATCTTATCCATTTATTATCTATTTCGTACAATTAGATTACATTTACACGTAAAATTGACCGTCCAGATCGACCCTTCGTATTTACTATACATTGATATAATTGATGCTATTTCATTAAACTTACAACACTATTTGCTTGAGATCTGACCTTAGTTACAAGTACTATTTTACTGACCAGAATACCATTTAATTAAAACGGTCGGGATTGCTGTGCCAAATCTGGTGTTGGGCGAGGCAAGGAGTCTTTCGAAGAGTGGCACAATTTGGTGGTTTGACTGGATGTGTGGCACTTCATCCGAGGTCTGTCCACGGCATGCAACACTGACGCGCACCAACTCCACAGAATTTTTATGCAACGGTTAACCGCTTGCACTTTCATTTGAGACAAAGAAGATATGGACCGATTGCGCAAGACCAAAAAGTCCAAGCTGGAGCGACAGGGCATGTAACTGTCCAGTAGACAGAACCTGGGTCATCTGGGAACAGCAACTCAAGCACATTACCTGTATACAAGATCAGCCGGGTATACAACTGTACATCAAGACTGGTTCCAAAACCAAGGGGGTAAGGTAGGTGTTTTCTTGGTGAGGCAGGAACACCAGCGCGAAAACCGGACGTGGTGAAGCGCTGTGTATACAACTGTGCGACGCAAATCCGTCCCCGAAGGAGTCCACGCGAGTGAAATGATCAACGCGATTGGATCTTGTCTTGGGGGAATTACCGTAAGATACGGCAGCTTATCCTGGACAACAGCAGGTTGATGGAGGAGACTACACCTCAACTTCCTGAATTAAACGCGACTACTGTTACTCAGTGGTACGCTGATTGTGCTTTACAGCTTCAATTTTGTCAGGTTTCGTCATTTACTATTAAGGATGGGAATATGTTTTTCATTTGGGTACAACAAGCGAATAAAAAGACAGGAAGAGCGCACATTGCAGCAAGGTCTCGCACTTCCGGAAGCCTACTCCAAAACACATGCCTCTGCCAAAGTCAGGGGTACTACAAAGTACAAGGCCAGTGGTATGTTAAATAAAATTTTACATTTGCGATACACAAACATTTGTTTCGCTGCATGTTGTCTGACAGGAGAACTAGTCATTAAAATGAGTCAAAATTTTATGAGGTAAATGTTACTGCTTAATTGTGAATAGGTTTTTTTCTTCAAGATTCTACAAGAGCCTGTAGCCTTCAGTTCTCCAAATACGTCGGGGCTGGTGAAATTGAAGAGGAAGAGCCCATCTTCCACGGTGACCAGGGCACCTAAAGCAGACAAGGATTTAAGTCATTCTTTAGCGAAGGCTTTTGAAGAAGTCAGATAACAACGTATCCTACTAGTTCCTGAAAGTACCATTTTAATGTTAAAAAATATTAATAACATGAAAAATAACACGAAAAATATTACTTTTTTAAAGCATTCGCGCATTCAAAGCGAAATGCCATGTGAAGTTTGCTTATCTAAGTTTGCTAAGATGTGCTTATCTTGGGAATAAGATTGTCATGTGACATGGCAACCGAGAAAAAAAGATGTAAAGCGAATAATAAATTAAAATTGCAAACATTTTTTATCTTAGGTTCCACTAGTGGTCAAGATATCCGACACAACGCAGCTTGGCACAAGCATAAAGATGCAACAAGGTGACAGTTCTACCCGACCAACTGATGCAAGTAGCAAAAAGGTACGTTATATTATGTGTGAAAATAATTTACACAGACAGCTGTGTTTAGTTTAAAAAAAGTGGTCCAATAAGTATTTACCGCAATAGCGTACTATTAAGGGCGTATGTTAAAAGATATATAATCATGGCAAAACATTTATTCATATATGCAAGAATAGCGCGAGTATGAAAGTTATATGATGTATAAAATAGCTCTTCTGTTAATAAAACTTTTTTGCGATATATTCTTACTTCATATTAGGAAGCGACCTCAAGATATGACGCGCCATATGGTCTTCATATCGTGCTATAGCACATAAACAGACCCTTCCTGGTCCTGAGCCTGCGCTTTCCCGAGAGACGATATACAGGCGAAGGAAGTTTGAAAGAGAGGGAATAGCTACAAGATACACGCGCACGGCAGTAGGTATAAAGTGCTCCAAGTGTGGAAATCCACGCAACAAATTAACCGGGCCTAGACAATATAAGGGCCGTGTATTTTGCCAAAAACTTCAGAAATTACCAAAGAGGAATTGCTGGCGAGGTTGAAAAGTGTGCCCACTGTTAAGAAAACTGAGAAAAGTCAAGAATAACATGTGGGGGAGGGGGAAATACTCCGAAGAGAAACGCAAAAATTAGAAAACAATCAATGAATTTTGGTAGAGATTTTAAACATGAGGGGATTTGAAAAATGACGAAAAACAACGGTTTGTCACGCTTTCAATATATACACAAAAACATATAATAAAGAGAAATTAGGGGGAAACATGAGGGACAAATGAGATGAGGTGCAAAAGGCCCATGTATGGAAAAGTTTAATAGTGAAATAAAAAGAAAAAAGTGAGTTAATATTAATTTTTAATGCCTCACTTTTTCGTTGGCGGCGTATTAGTAGTGAGATAACTAACATGGACTTTTGTGTGATTTATTGAGATAATTAAATAATATTTTTTGTTTTACAATTTTAGCATGTGTTTTATGTTATGTGCACTCTGAACAGAATATTTTTTTTTATGTTTCACTTGAGAATTCTGTATAGAGGTATGGTGTTAAAATTAAAAATGCTTTCATATGGTATTTTATTTTATTACAATTGAGTAATATTACAGTCAGTGCGCGATTGACACAAATGTCATGTAAAGCTTAAAAAGGCAATAGTCCTCGAATGGTGTTTATGGTTTACCGTTTGAATAAATAAAACGTTTTGAAATTGGACGGCGTTTAATATTTTGTTTCCTTTGTTACAATTGAAATTTAATGTTAAAGAATATTTGCATGACAGTAAAGATAAATAAAATGCACTTGCTATTTGTATATTAGTTTGTACATGTTTAAGTTGTTTTTCTTTTTTGGAGGACTCGGGTCGAACCCGGGTTTAATACCTGCACTGGTCCTGGAATGGGGTTTATAGTTGACCGTTTTAATAAATAAAACTCGACGACATTTTTGCAGAAATATAACATTTCTATCCTTTACTGAAATTGTCTTAAAGAATACATGCACGGCAAAAAAGATAAATAAGAATACATGCCCTATTTGTGTATTACTTTTTGCAGTTATTATTGTTTTCTGAAGGGATGAGGAGTCGAACCCAGGCATCTTAAAAATAAAATAATACATAAGTCTATTCATGTTTCACTGACTTTTAAGGAGTCATTATGATAACAGGAAGAATGGGGAAGTTATGCTCCCTTCTCCCATCCCCCTCTCTTCCCCCTTCTTCCGCCTTCACCCAGTCTAATGTTCTCCACTTTTAGCTCTGTCGATAAAACATACGACTTCGGTGCGAGATGGTATGCAGCTGCAGCTGTTTATTTTAATTTTAAAATAATTTCCCCTTTCTCCATAAATCTGACTATTTACTATTTTAAGCATGGCTCCTCTAAATGCGGTGCTGTATACAGCTGCAGCTCCATTACCAATTTTGCCAATATCGGTCGATTTAAAAAAATAATAGCTACAAAGATTTAAAAAATCTCTCCCCGTTTTTCTTAATCCCATCACATTTATTTCAGCATAGATCATCTACATGTGGTTCTGCATGCAACTGCAGATGTTCTAATCGATTCCATATTTTGCAAACTATTGATGGGTTATTTTATTGAAAAGGAAATAATTAGTAATGTTTTTAAAAAATCTCTACCACGTCCGGGGTCTTCCTTTTTTACATGGAGCATACATATATCTCTGTATGCAGCTGCAGCTGTTTTTATCAATTTCATACTTTTGCGGATTATTTTTGAAAATTGAAATAACATGTTATATTATGTTTCATTCCTGTTTCGTTCGCCTTGGATCTTGCTAATCATGCGTAACTATCTTTTATCTATTCTTTCCTGCATTTCCAGTTTTCCAGAAAAAGACAACAAACTGTACTTCTAAAACCTATGGCCATTTCTATCACAAACTACAGTCCAAATTAACGTTTACGTGTATGTTCATCTTTAATAAAAAAAATAAAGAAATTTGCTTCGTTTTTCATGCTTTAAAGCTGAAATACGAATATGTCGTTTAACAATTATTCTGTGAAAGAGCTTCAAAATTAATTCAAGACGAGAGGTATTTCTGTCACCGGACAAAAATGAATCGGACTATTTAGAGCTATGTAACTTAGCGAAAAATGTGGGCATTGATATTGACCCAGATGGTTTAATAGAAGACAGAGAAGAAGTAACAAAAGACAAGTTGGATATTGGTAATATGTATTATTTATTGCACAACCCTTTTCTATTGCACACATCTTCGCAACATATAAATATATTACCCAAAGTTACAATTTTCGACCTTTATAACTATTTACCACTAGCTCAGTCTGAATACTGTATCCATGAAAAATTACGCGAGTACATGAAACTTGAAGGATACGGAATGATGCCAGACGGACATGCATTAGATTTAGCATTTATTCAGTATTTCACGAATCCAAATTATTTTGCTGTGACCGCAAAGATCAAACCCCGAGCCAAAGTGTGCGTCTCATCTGTTTTTTCCGTTCTTAAAATAAGGTCTTGGGGAAACTGATAGAAACTTTCTTCCCCCTTACATGTTTCAATCATTGCAGAAAAGAACTTATGTTAGTTAAACGTTCCTTTTTTCTAATCATAAACAACAACATCCAAAGTTTTATTGCCTTTGTTCTTATATCACTTGTAAATTGTTCCCACGAACAACGAATAACGGTCATTTTGATTATTTATTTTTCACAAAAAACACAAAAATATAAGACATGTCAAAAAATATTCACTAAGGACATGTTGAAATGACATGTAGAAGAGCTGTCCGAAGCTGATGTGTGTCTGATGTGTGTCTGATTTGAGTCATGCAGCGTACATGCACATGTTGTCTCGAGCTAAATATAGTACGCGCGTCTAACAGCCAAAACACACCTATAGGCCAAGCACTACAGTGCATTTGTTCATTCCACAAAGCCACAGAGGTAATACTGAACTAATATTTTGAAAAAATAAGAAGTTGAAATGTAAATAAATGTTTTAGATATGAATCTTTCTTGTAAATGTTTTATATCTCTGATATAATCACTTCTACATGTAATGCAGCTACTTATTTTGGGTGTCGCTGGAGCAGTAAGGTTGTATAAAAATATACAAATATAAAATTATAAAAATATATCAATTATAAAGTGACATTGTTACTTGAAGTTAATTTTTTTTATTACTTGCAGCCCCTGCACGTTACACCACCGACGGCACAACCTATTGCCAGGGAGTTCACCGCAGCGCAGTGCGCCGCATACAGGGAGCGCGATAGATCTGAAGGTGAAGTTACTTCGACTGCAGCTTCGACGGCAGCTTCGACTTCTACTTCTGCACCAATAGAGATACCAGTCTACATCGACACACTTTGAGGCAGGATCCACCACTGCCGAGCCTAACAGAGCCACCAGAACCGTCGACCTCGACGGAGGACCTGTCGCTGGTGATTGAATCTGCACCAGCATCTACCCCAAAAGATCAGATAGCTGGAAGTACACTGCCCACTCCTCACGATAGAGTAAGTATTGCGAATTTTCAATGAAGTGTCTTAAAAAGCACTCGGAGGTTGTTTTAAAGTGTGAAGTTTGGATGCGTCAAAACTTGATAACTTGAGATAGACTAGATAGGTTTTTCTCGAGCGTGACTACAATATGCATGCTGTTTGAAGCGTTCTTTTTCAAAAACACCTTTTGCATGAACCTTGAGTTGTTTTACCATTGTTACTACCCATACCATAAGTAAGTTTCACCTGTCTTCAAAGCCCTTTTTTATTACGAATTGCAAAAGAAGTACTCGCAATTCTTAAGTAAGGTTGTTCGCTTATTACATATAAATTTCCCGTGCATGGTATTGCAATAACACTTTAATTGTCGTTTAAATAATAACGGTTTTAACCCAGCCGACTTTGTCGGAGGTTAGTCGTATCACTATAGGGTGCTTGAATGTATGTGCGCATGTTAAACTTTTTCTTTAAAATGCTAATCCTACAGTTTTGCTCCAATCGTTTTGCTATTATGCAGGAATGTTTCTTGAGTGGTCCCCCACCTGACCATTACTTTTTTTTGACGATTGACGAAAAACTGACAAAATGGCGGCACTTTTTGTGCCCGTTTTGAGCTATTTTTAATATGCTACTCCTCCTACAGTTTTACTCGAATCGTTTAGATGTTATGCAGATGTTCCCCATGGGTTGGCCTACCACACTGTTGTTTTTGTTCGCGGTTCGCCAAAAACTGCCGAAGTGGTGGAACTTTGAAGTTTGGCAAAAACTGGAACAAATTTTTCTTGAGAAAACCCGTTTTTGTGAATTAAAATTATGAGAAAGTTACGTTCAAAAACAAAGTTCTTCATTTTTTGACTAACAGTATTCGTTACAGATTGTCTCTCTTTTATTGTTTGGTAACTCGGCTGGGTCATGTCCTTGGACATGCTTGTTATGATTTCCTGTTTAGAAGTGACTCGTTTAAATGACTGTTTGCTACAATTGAAATTGAGATTGAAAAGCGCACACCACCACCCATGCCTCTGCAAGTCACACCAAATGTAAACGTTCCAAGATCTCTGACAGCGCGCATCAAATTAGGCCAACTAACATATATTTAGTACCATGCTTTTAGAAAAATGTGACAGGTTTTTTGCAGTGCTATCTTTTGTAGTGGCATGGTGTATAATACCTTTTTAGTTCTTAATGTTTACTATTTTTAAGCATTACTTAACACTGATTCGTTGATTGATTGTTTCAGGTCAAGATGCTGTACAAGTGGGGAGAAAACATACACCCAAAGGACCACCAGTGGATATCGCACATCTTGTTCCAGGACAGCAAGTCAGCAGCATCAGGCGCGCAGCAGCCAGAGCTTGTTGATGACCTGGAGCTGTGGTACTACCCCGATGCTCCCCTGCCCAACAGCCCCAGACCCCAACACGTCAATATGCATTTCCGCGACCCATTGTGCGTTTGGATGCCGTACAAAATGTGGAAGGTTAACATGACATTTAATGAATAACTTTGTAATGGAATCCTCCGTCATTCTGTTATTTCTGTTCCATTATTAGCCGTGCATCAATGCTTTCGCAGAGATGGCAGTAATTTTAACAAAACGACAAAACTAAGTAGACAAATATTAGCAAATCAACTAATTCCAGAAATTCTGCTGTAGCGGCAAGTAAAGTCAGACATTTACATTTAAGGTTTATCACTGCAGTTATTAAAACCCTGATATCAATATATCTTGACATAATAATACTTTTATTTGCTTTTGTTTCATGAATCAGTTGCAACTGAAGTGCAGATTGCGGGCGCAGCCTCACTGGAGCAGGCGTCTACAAACGTGCGCGTAAAGTCTTCGCGCTGGACCGTGACTATTATATGGTTACGGAGCAACTTGAGTGCCACACATGCCAGCAGAAATACTTAGGTTGGGGTCAAGTTGTTATGAAACAGCTTGATCAGGGCCACCGCAGACAGTTCCCCGCAGTGCTTACATTGTAAAAGAAGCAAGAGAAGACATTGAAAACATTTACTTTTCCCTCAGATGTTACTAAGCAAACTTTTTACGCACATATGTGTCAATACAATGAGACGGGAGTTACTTAAAAACCGTAACTGAAGCCATGAAAAATGCATCCCTGAGGTTTTCTTTGGTTTCAAATATTATTATTTTGAGGTCACATTTAAATCAATATGTATTTCACAACGCGTCTTAATATTTCTTTCAACTTATTTGTTTACAGCTACGGTTGTGACCTAGTAGTCCATTTAATGCGGAACAGAGGTCTCGGAAACTAGACGACACGCTTGGTCGAACAGCTACGGAGCAGCACTCGGCGACTTGGCTCAAGTTGCAGTACCTGAGTGACTGTGCCAAATTTCTTGATCTTGGACTGCAGTTTACTCGCCACGCTGTACCGGAGTTTCAGGCAACGCCTTCCTTCCGCTTTTGACCGTGTACACGAATGATATACTGCAGCGGATAGACGAAATCAAGGCCAAGATCACTTCAACATATGGGAGCATCCTCAAGATGGACTCAAGGGAAAAGGTGTAAAAATAAAACGTTTGCAGTTTTACATAAAATACTAATGTATGACATCATTGATGATGGGTCATGATTGTTTCCCTCGGTAGAAGGGGAGACCTTTTACGATATTAGTGTTGTTTATAATGGGAATATACAAGTACAAAAATGAGAAAATGTAAAGAACAAAAGGTCTTATAGTAATTTCCATAGTATATTAAATTTTAGCTGCGTTGCTGATTTCTGAGATCGTGGATGACAGACACACCATTTAAAACCAGTTTCGTCCTCACGAATTTTTTAAAACACACAAAACACTAATTCCAATATATTTTTTTACTAACAGATAACAAAGAAGTTGGCTGGTGAAGCTGCGGGCACAGCAATGTGGTGTTCCAGTGTTGGCAGTGAAACAAGTGTGGTGCTGATCTCTGTCATGACAGCACAAGAGGGTGCAGGCCTTGAGAACATGGCGCAGACTCTCATCAAACGCTACCGTGATGCATCTGTTGACCCACTCACACTGATGTACGTCGACCGCAACTGCTGCGCGCCAGGTGGTGGTGTTGGCGCCACAAAGGCTCTGTTTCAAGAGTGGAGGGGAATGAGGGTGCGTGTGGATATCTGGCATTTTATGAAGCGCCTGGGAACCGGTGTAACCACCCGAGGCGCAACCTCTGTTTGGTGTTTTTATATCCCGCCTTGCCGACTGCATATTTGTGTGGGACAGGCGGCATGTGGAAAGGCTCATACGAGCGAAGAAGGCCGAATTGTTGGAACAGGGTCTGGCAGTGGATGACAAAGAGGCGCACAAAAGAGTAACGACAGAGGCGCTTCGTCTGCACTGCAAACGGACTACTCGTGGTGTTGCTGAGACACGGCGCTTCGCAAGTCAGCTGTTGGAGGAGCTCAGAGGACCTCGAGGTTGCAACACATCAGGTGTGCCTTGCCTCGACCCAGAGAGGATTTGGCACATCTGGGACACGCAACAGCGCCACCTGCAGTGTATACAGGACCCCGCTGATGTCTAATAATACACGGTGACCGGCCACTTACGCAAGGGAGGTGTTGAACTGCCAAGACTGCGCTACGCCAGGGAATCGACTTTTCTAGAGTCGGTTCCATCTACACGTAGCCCGTTTCATACCAAAAGAGACCACTTCTAAATGTCACACTTCTGCGAATTGTCGCTTATTTTTATTTTTCATATAATTTCACTTTCACACAGACAGTGATTACTGCATTTTAAAATGAATAATTGAAGTTAATCGAATTAAGTAACAGTAGTAACAGTTGAAACTCTTGTTTCCGTACGTAATTATTCATTACTTTGTGTTTAACAGGAACTTCTGCTAATACGACGCACTTTCAGTCGTACTTGCTTGATGGCTTGAGCAGATGGAACAAAGATCGTGCCACAAAAGCTGTGGACGCCCCAGCATCCACACTTCGTTCTTACGACAGCGAACTTCTACACGCCGTCAGCAGACTGGACAAGAAGGTGTATGGTTTGGAAGCGGAAGCTCTTAGTACCCGGATATAATTTTAGAATTCGTCTTACTTCAGTTCAATTTTGATTATATCAGAAGTTATATGAAGTGATCTGCATGTCTTAACCCATTTCAAGGTACACTTTTATTCAAATTCATTATGTATTTATTTATGCGGCCACAGAGGGTGATATACAGAGATCGTCCGCAACTCCACAGCCGACTCTCCGACCGACCTGGGCACAGCTGTGCCGTCAACCTCTGGTGACGCGACAACAGGCTGGGACACATCAGGATACCCAGCAAGCAGTTAGTGAGCAAAGTGTAAGTAAAGATATTTTTTGGTTTATGTAAAAAAATTATTTATTAGGAAAGATATTATAGTAGTAGTATTTTTACTCCAATTTGTAAATGTCGTCATATACATTTGGATAATAAGAACGATTACGGTGTGGTAAATCAAATATGTTGAAGACATTTTTTTTTACTTTAAAGCGATTCACTGATTTTCTGTTTTAGGATGCTGTAGATGCTGACAACATTCCGGGCTTCGCACCTGTTGAAAACCTGGTGCAGTTTCTTATGTCGCTCCGTTCCACTTCAGTGACCATGACCGACGCAGAGGTGGATCAGTTGGTTGGACTGTACCAGGCTCTGAGCGACTTGGACAAACAGCGGACGAACTACCAGGCGCGACACAAGCCAAAGCTCAAGACTGTACGGTATAGAGTTAGCAAGAGGGGAGCATAAGGCTCCAGGATCCGACAGTGTTAGAAGGCAAGATTACATATTGGTTCATTTTGAACAGGAATGGTTTTTTTTTTATTAAGTGCAATACAACTAGCAGTTGTTGTTGTTGGTTTGGTATTTACCGTCCCGTTAAGCGACTTTGATGGATATATTGGGACGCACTTGCTAAAGGAGCAAGAGGGGAAAAAAGAGGGAAGAATGAAGAAATAGTATAAAAGAGTTAGAAAGAAAACAAGAAATTCCGATTAGCCGCCTCTTACGCCATGCACGGAACAGAACGCAGTGGGTGTATTCTTAAGATTCCCCCCCACCCCACAGGGGGATAAACTAGCTTTAATTGTAAATATAATTCTACCTTATTTTAATTTGTATAAATTTATCCATAAAAATATGGGTTCGTTTTAAAGTTTTTTTTTTTTTTTTTTTGAAGTTTTAAGTTGTTTTTAAGCTTTTTTTTTTAAGTTTTAGGGTTTTGCTTAATTACCAGATAATATTTGATTTATTTACATCGATTTATTTCGGATGTAAGAACTGTTGTAAACAGTACTATACAATGACATGCTTTCATTTTCAGGAAGGCTATGACCAAGGGACTGACGGCAAACTGGACCAACTGCAACCGCACCTGTGGAGATGTGTGCGTCCACCATTTCAGGGAGCTTCCGTCACCTGTGAAGCACGGGGGAAGGACTGCAAGTAGGGCATCCTTGGTGTTGAGGGACTACTCCTTGATTCGCGAGCGTCTCCTCAACAATGCGCGTGTGCAGGAGGAAGAGCAAGCTCAGCTCTACCCACTCAATCTTACGACTGTGGTGCAATGGTAAGTGCCTGGTTGACCTTTTATTACAAATAAACGATGCACGTGGTATATGTTTATAGAGACTGACATTTAAACCTGTGCAGTTGAAAATTTACGAAAAACATTAGATTTTCAGCTAAAAATAGCAGGTAAAAATATCAAGATATTGATACGGTTCTTACCGCTGAATAAAATCACTTAAGTGAAATAGTTACATTATTCAGTTTGATTTAAAAGTACGAAACATGAATCGCAGGATATATATATATATATATTTATCCAGATTAGCATATAACATTGTGTATTTGACATTTTGCGAAAAAATGAATAGCTGTCACTGAATGAGAATGCAACAAATATATTTTTATTGGATGTTCTAATTATTGCTGTTTATTGTTATAGGTTCAACTATAGAGAGAAGAGAGAGAGTGTTCAGACGTTGGCGCAGACTTTGCAGTTGCCCTCTGCCATGTGTCTTTCGGAGGAACGTCTGCCAGCAACAAAAATTCGCCCAAAAACCCGTCCGCGATTCCTCCATGAACACCACGAGTTCCACCTTTCGGAGGACACTGATGGAAAAGTGAAAATTCGTCGGAGATAGCGTGTGGTAACTAGGTCAGTTACGACAGCTGCAGCTGCTGCAGGAGCACCTATCACTCTTGCATCCCTAGTTACATCGCCTACGCCCGCTGCACCGTTGCCACCACCTGTCCCAGCGACCAAGCCAGCTGTTCTGCGCGTTCCGGTTCTAACAGTTCAGCATTTTTTTCAAAAAAAGGGCCACAAACCTTAGGACAGGATCCTGATACGGACGAGTGGACTGGCCGCTTTCACAATCTTCCGCACGGTGGGATGGCTCATTGTCACAATATAAACTACGAATTTTGATGAAATAGTTACAGAACGTCGCTGATGTATTACAGGGTTCTCATCTGTTGTTGCTCATTACTGAGCCTTGGGTGGCGGTAACTGTCACCAGTTGTGGTGTAATTACCGCCACTGACTGTGTATATCCATGTATATAAGTAGTATTGTGCTAAGTGTTTCACGGGTCTAATGTACAAATGAAATATCTTGATGTCCATAAAGATGTATATAGTTAATAAATGAAACGTCATTTAACTTGCCAAAATCGCAATTGAGCTAACGAGTTTTACTGAAGAGTAGTATCAAAAATGGTATTTTAAATAACAATAATTTAAAATGTATTTTTGTAATGATCAGAAGGTTTGAGTTCAAGTGCCATAGTGCATTATGTTAAGTGTAACTTAAGCAAACATTTTATCGCCAAGTACACCACACGAGTACATTGTGTTTATTGACCACTGCAGGCTCGATGCTGAGCATTGTGGGTAGTTCGCGCATGAGTAGTGCTGAGCATCATTTATGCTCAAAACAAAGAAGCAACAGCGAATATGTGTTTTGTAATTTAAATTCCCACCCTTCCCTTCCCTTTGTATAATATGCCACAGCTAGCTATAATGACGAAAACTTTGAAGTCTGAAATAATTGTTTAACATAATTATGAATTAATATTGTTACCGTTAGAGTGCCGTAATTATCGCCACCGGCTGTGTATATCCATGTTATGAAGCATTCTGCTAAGTGTTTCACGGGTCTAATGTACATATGAAATACCTTGCTGTTCATAATAGTTAATAAATGAAACGGCTAAGTCATTTGACTTGCCAAAATCGCAATTGAGCTAATGAGTTTTACTGAAGAGTAGTACCAAAAATAAATGACATTAGTAGGGTTCCCACGCCTTCTGCGATTTCAATTTCCAGGTATTTTCCAGGTTTTCCAGGTTTTTGAAACCACAAATTTACTACCTTCCAGGGCTAATTTGGCGGCCTCCACATTACCCCTTATAGCCGTTCTTTCTACCCACGCATATTTGACACACGGACGCACGGACAGACGGACGGACAGAGGGCAATCCTATAGATCCCCCCAACCCCCGGGCTCGCCCGGTTGGGGTCTAAAAATTCCCCTATATATATATATATATATATATATATATATATATATATATATATATATATATATATATATAGAAATGTACCTCCAGTAATACGGGGACCATTTTTGCTAAAAAACCAGTATTAGGGAGACCAAAAATTTAGGGAGACCAAAAATAGGTCTACCTAATTCTTAGCGTCTTTAAATGTTATGAAACTAAACAGCAAACAAAAAACGAATGATTCTATAGTATCGTGAATATATTAAATTTTGTTTTAAAATTAAATTTGTGTGTTGCCAATTGATAACAAGCTTTTAATTTGATCCTCAACTTTATACAGTGTATAAATACAATTGCCGAAAAATCAGCTTTAAGGAGACCAGAGAAAACTGCCGTTTTTATTTAAAATCCGCTATATATTATGTATTAAAAAATTTTATAGCAACCGGTATTTTATTCCTTAAATGTTCAAGATCTTTACACATGGTTTAGCACGAAATTTATGAAAAGTATAATTTCGCACCGTGAACTTGTCTTTTCTTTTAAAAAAAAAGATACATTAATTTTTCCATACATTTTTGACTCGGTTTTGGGTTGGTTTATATATGTAGCACATTTTGGTTTTTTGAAACCTTATATTTCAGGGTTCAAGTTGTGTTTTGCATGAGCATAGAAAAAAAAAGCAATTTAAAAGTTTGCTGCTTTTCTTTAAATGAAGCGCTGCAAAGCTTTCCATAATGCTTTACGTTATTTCATTGGGTAGTAATTGGGTCGAACAAAGCACCTGTTGCCTGTGTCTCCTTAAGTCTTATAGTAAGCTTTATATGTTTGTTTCATATAACCACGGAGTTTCGGCAAAAATTATCAATTTTTGTGCCACAAGTGGCCCAGTTACGGGCTCTAGCATGGTGTGTAATTTTAGTTCTCAAATCGAACCCTGTGATTTTTTAGATATATAAAAATACACTTTTTTCTTAAGCTCCGAGTGAGCTCTGACTTGCATAGCCTCGTATATCTCGTATATCCTCGTATATCTCTCTGTCAGAAGCTTTTTTTTTTGGTGGATAACTGCAAAAATGTGTCATTTTGTCCTACTTCCGGGTTTGGTCGAGTTCAACACTAAATGTGCCGCCCCCACCCCGGGGAACGTTGAGCCGCACTTCTGTCAACACTTTTGTGTTGGGGCAATAAGCCAATTCGCACTTTCGGATTTTTCCGGTGGAGGTGTTGTTTCGACTGAAAATGTTGGGGGGTAAATTATAAAGAAATGACAAGGGGAAAACTTCAAAATTCTAATTTTCTTTCAACATTCACACTTTCGAATTTATAAAGCTATCATATGAGCTTTTAAAAACTATTTTACATATTATTCAGTCCCTTTAATAACCAACATGTGACTATGTTTCTGGCAAAATTGAATTTTGTTGATTTTTGCCGTTTTTTCCCTATCATTTCTTTATATCCTTATCCCACCTGAATTCAGCCGAAACGCAAAAACTTTTCGGCAAAAGTCAAAAGTACGAATTGGCTTATACTACCACGTTTTCGTGTAAAGTTTCAGTCACCAAATCGGTCAAATAAGCTTTCTTTTAAAATAAAATCGATCAAAATATATAGAAAACATAGACCCGTTGGTTTATCCAACGCCCCACCCAAGGAAATGGTGACGTGGGCCGGGTCAACTTTTGTGCCACAAGTGGCCCCTCTATGGGACCTATCTTCCTGTGTAATTTCAGTTCTCTAATCCAGCCCTGTGATTTTTGGGAGATTAAAATATGTCATTTTCTCCTACTTTCGGGTTTGGTCGAGTTCAACACTAAATATGCCACCCCCACCCCGGGAAACGTTGCGCCGCACTTCTGTCAACAAATTTGTGTTTGGGCAATACTACCACGTTTTCGTGTGAAGTTTCAGTCACCATATCGGTCAAATAAGCTTTCTTTTAAAATAAAATCGATCAAAACATATAGAAAATATAAACCCGTTGGTTTATCCCACGCCCCACCCAAGGGAATGGTGACCTGGGCCGGGTCAATTTTTACGCAAAAGGTGGCCTCTCTATTGGGCCTATCTTTCTGTGTGATTTGAGTTCTCTAATCGAACCCTGTGATTTTTGAGAGAATAAAATGTGTCATTTTGTCCTACTTCCGGGTTTGGTCGAGTTCAACACTAAATATGCCGCCCCCACCCCGTGGAACGTTGAGGAGCACCTCTGTCAACAATTTTGTGTTAGTGCAATACTACCACGTTTTCGTGTAAAGTTTCAGTCACCAAATCGGTCAAATAAGCTTTCTTTTAAAATAAAATCGATCAAAATATATAGAAAATATAGACCCGTTGGTTTATCCCACGCCCCACCCAAGGGAATGGTGACGTGTGCCGGGTCAACTTTTGTACCACAAGTGGCCTCTCTATGAGGCCTATCTTTGTGTGTAATTTCAGTTCTCTAATCGAACCCTGTGATTTTTGAGAGAATAAAATGTGTCATTTTGTGCTACTTCCGGGTTTGGTCGAGTTCAACACTAAATATGCCGCCCCCACCCCGGGGAACGTTGAGCCGCAGTACTGTCAACATTTATGTATTGGGGCAATACTACCACGTTTTCGTGTAAAGTTTCAGTCACCAAATCGGTCAAATAAAGCTTTTTCAAAAATAAAATCGATCAAAATATATAGAAAACATAGACCCGTTGGTTTATCCAACGCTCCACCCAAGGGAATGGTGACGTGGGCCGGGTCAACTTTTGTGCCACAAATGGCCCCTCTATGGGACCTTTCTTTCTTTTATAATTTCAGTTCTCTAATCGAACCTGTGACTTTTTGGAGATTAAAATATGTCATTTTCTCCTACTTTCGGGTTTGGTCGAGTTCAACACTAAATATGCCACCCCCATCCCGGGAAACGTTGAGACGCACTTCTGTCAACAATTTTGTGTTAGGACAATACTACCACGTCTTCTTGTAAAGTTTCAGTCACCAAATCGGTCAAATAAGCTTTCTTTTAAAATAAAATCGATCAAAATATATAAAAAATATAGACCTGTTTGTTTATCCCACGCCCCACCCAAGGGAATGGTGACCTGTGCCGGGTCAGTTTTTGCACCACAAGTGGCCTCTCTGTTGGGCCTATCTTTCTGTGTAATTTCAGTTCTCTAATCGAACCCTGTGATTTTTGAGAGAATAAAATGTGTCATTTTGTCCTACTTCCGGGTTTGGTCGAGTTCAACACTAAATATGCCGCCCCCACCCCGGGGAACGTTGAGCCGCAGTTCTGTCAACATTTATGTATTGGGGCAATACTACCACGTTTTTATGTAAGGTTTCAGTCACCAAATCGGTCAAATAAAGCTTTTTCAAAAATAAAATCGATCAAAATATATAGAAAACATAGACCCGTTGGTTTATCCAATGCTCCACCCAAGGGAATGGTGACGTGGGCCGGGTCAACTTTTGTGCCACAAGTGGCCCCTCTATGGGACCTATCTTCCTGTGTAATTTCAGTTCTCTAATCGAGCCCTGTGATTTTTGGGAGATTAAAATATGTCATTTTCTCCTACTTTCGGGTTTGGTCGAGTTCAACACTGAATATGCCGCTCCCACCCCGGGAAACGTTGCGCCGCAGTTCTGTCAACATTTATGTATTGGGGCAATACTGCGCCGTTTTCGTGTGAAGTTTCAGTCACCAAATCGGTCAAATAAGCTTTCTTTTAAAATAAAATCGATCAAAATATATAGAAAATATAGACCCGTAGGTTTATCCCATGCCCCACTCAAGAGAATGGTGACCTGGGCCGCGTCAATTTTTACTCCACAAGTGGCCACTCTATTCGGTCTATCTTTCTGTGTAATTTCAGTTCTCTAATCGAACCCTGTGATTTTTGAGAGAATAATATGTGTCATTTTGTGCTACTTCCGGGTTTGGTCGAGTTCAACACTAAATATGCCGCCCCCACCCCGGGGAACGTTGAGCCGCACTTCTGTCAACATTTATATATTGGGGCAATACTACCACGTTTTCGTGTAAAGTTTCAGTCACCAAATCTTTCAAATAAAGTTTTTCAAAAATAAAATCGATCAAAATATATAGAAAACATAGACCCGTTGGTTTATCCAATGCTCCACCCAAGGGAATGGTGACGTGGGCCGGGTCA
The DNA here is from genome assembly GCA_949752745.1 of Protula sp. h YS-2021. Classification (NCBI taxonomy): domain Eukaryota; kingdom Metazoa; phylum Annelida; class Polychaeta; order Sabellida; family Serpulidae; genus Protula; species Protula sp. h YS-2021. The sequence goes on along the minus strand of OX457026.1, from coordinate 28,066,054 downwards.
ACTTTTGTGCCACAAGTGGCCCCTCTATGGGACCTATCTTCCTGTGTAATTTCAGTTCTCTAATCGAGCCCTGTGATTTTTGGGAGATTAAAATATGTCATTTTCTCCTACTTTCGGGTTTGGTCGAGTTCAACACTGAATATGCCGCCCCCACCCCGGGAAACGTTGCGCCGCAGTTCTGTCAACATTTATGTATTGGGGCAATACTGCGCCGTTTTCGTGTGAAGTTTCAGTCACCAAATCGGTCAAATAAGCTTTCTTTTAAAATAAAATCGATCAAAATATATAGAAAATATAGACCCGTAGGTTTATCCCATGCCCCACTCAAGAGAATGGTGACCTGGGCCGCGTCAATTTTTACTCCACAAGTGGCCACTCTATTGGGTCTATCTTTCTGTGTAATTTCAGTTCTCTAATCGAACCCTGTGATTTTTGAGAGAATAAAATGTGTCATTTTGTGCTACTTCCGGGTTTGGTCGAGTTCAACACTAAATATGCCGCCCCCACCCCGGGGAACGTTGAGCCGCACTTCTGTCAACATTTATATATTGGGGCAATACTACCACGTTTTCGTGTAAAGTTTCAGTCACCAAATCTTTCAAATAAAGTTTTTCAAAAATAAAATCGATCAAAATATATAGAAAACCTAGACCCGTTGGTTTATCCAATGCTCCACCCAAGGGAATGGTGACGTGGGCCGGGTCAACTTTTGTGCCACAAGTGGCCCCTCTATGGAACCTATCTTCCTGTGTAATTTCAGTTCTCTAATCGAGCCCTGTGATTTTTGGGAGATTAAAATATGTCATTTTCTCCTACTTTCGGGTTTGGTCGAGTTCAACACTGAATATGCCGCCCCCACCCCGGGAAACGTTGCGCCGCAGTTCTGTCAACATTTATGTATTGGGGCAATACTGCGCCGTTTTCGTGTGAAGTTTCAGTCACCAAATCGGTCAAATAAGCTTTCTTTTAAAATAAAATCGATCAAAATATATAGAAAATATAGACCCGTAGGTTTATCCCATGCCCCACTCAAGAGAATGGTGACCTGGGCCGCGTCAATTTTTACTCCACAAGTGGCCACTCTATTGGGTCTATCTTTCTGTGTAATTTCAGTTCTCTAATCGAACCCTGTGATTTTTGAGAGAATAAAATGTGTCATTTTGTGCTACTTCCGGGTTTGGTCGAGTTCAACACTAAATATGCCGCCCCCACCCCGGGGAACGTTGAGCCGCACTTCTGTCAACATTTATATATTGGGGCAATACTACCACGTTTTCGTGTAAAGTTTCAGTCACCAAATCTTTCAAATAAAGTTTTTCAAAAATAAAATCGATCAAAATATATAGAAAACATAGACCCGTTGGTTTATCCAATGCTCCACCCAAGGGAATGGTGACGTGGGCCGGGTCAACTTTTGTGCCACAAGTGGCCCCTCTATGGGACCTATCTTCCTGTGTAATTTCAGTTCTCTAATCGAGCCCTGTGATTTTTGGGAGATTAAAATATGTCATTTTCTCCTACTTTCGGGTTTGGTCGAGTTCAACACTGAATATGCCGCCCCCACCCCGGGAAACGTTGCGCCGCAGTTCTGTCAACATTTATGTATTGGGGAAATACTGCGCCGTTTTCGTGTGAAGTTTCAGTCACCAAATCGGTCAAATAAGCTTTCTTTTAAAATAAAATCGATCAAAATATATAGAAAATATAGACCCGTAGGTTTATCCCATGCCCCACTCAAGAGAATGGTGACCTGGGCCGCCTCAATTTTTACTCTACAAGTGGCCACTCTATTGGGTCTATCTTTCTGTGTAATTTCAGTTCTCTAATCGAACCCTGTGATTTTTGAGAGAATAAAATGTGTCATTTTGTGCTACTTCCGGGTTTGGTCGAGTTCAACACTAAATATGCCGCCCCCACCCCGGGGAACGTTGAGCCGCACTTCTGTCAACAATTTTGTGTTAGGGCAATACTACCACGTTTTCGTGTAAAGTTTCAGTGACCAAATCGGTCAAATAAAGCTTTTTCAAAAATAAAATCGATCAGAATATATAGAAAACATAGAACCGTTGGTTTATCCAATGCTCCACCCAAGGGAATGGTGACGTGGACAGGGTCAACGTTTGTGCCACAAGTGGCCCCTCTATGGGACCTATCTTCCTGTGTAATATCAGTTCTCTAATCGAGCCCTGTGATTTTTGGGAGATTAAAATATGTCATTTTCTCCTACTTTCGGGTTTGGTCGAGTTCAACACTAAATATTCCGCCCCCACCCCGGGAAACGTTGAGCCGGACTTCTGTCAATAATTTTGTGTTAGGGCAATAATATCACGTTTTGGTGTAAAGTTTCAGTTACCAAATCGGTCAAATAAGCTTTCTTTTAAAATAAAATCGATCAAAATATATAGAAAATATAGACCCGTAGGTTTATCCCATGCCCCACTCAAGAGAATGGTGACCTGGGCCGCGTCAATTTTTACTCCACAAGTGGCCACTCTATTGGGTCTATCTTTCTGTGTAATTTCAGTTCTCTAATCGAACCCTGTGATTTTTGAGAGAATAAAATGTGTCATTTTGTGCTACTTCCGGGTTTGGTCGAGTTCAACACTAAATATGCCGCCCCCACCCCGGGGAACGTTGAGCCGCACTTCTGTCAACATTTATATATTGGGGCAATACTACCACGTTTTCGTGTAAAGTTTCAGTCACCAAATCTTTCAAATAAAGTTTTTCAAAAATAAAATCGATCAAAATATATAGAAAACATAGACCCGTTGGTTTATCCAATGCTCCACCCAAGGGAATGGTGACGTGGGCCGGGTCAACTTTTGTGCCACAAGTGGCCCCTCTATGGGACCTATCTTCCTGTGTAATTTCAGTTCTCTAATCGAGCCCTGTGATTTTTGGGAGATTAAAATATGTCATTTTCTCCTACTTTCGGGTTTGGTCGAGTTCAACACTGAATATGCCGCCCCCACCCCGGGAAACGTTGCGCCGCAGTTCTGTCAACATTTATGTATTGGGGAAATACTGCGCCGTTTTCGTGTGAAGTTTCAGTCACCAAATCGGTCAAATAAGCTTTCTTTTAAAATAAAATCGATCAAAATATATAGAAAATATAGACCCGTAGGTTTATCCCATGCCCCACTCAAGAGAATGGTGACCTGGGCCGCCTCAATTTTTACTCCACAAGTGGCCACTCTATTGGGTCTATCTTTCTGTGTAATTTCAGTTCTCTAATCGAACCCTGTGATTTTTGAGAGAATAAAATGTGTCATTTTGTGCTACTTCCGGGTTTGGTCGAGTTCAACACTAAATATGCCGCCCCCACCCCGGGGAACGTTGAGCCGCACTTCTGTCAACAATTTTGTGTTAGGGCAATACTACCACGTTTTCGTGTAAAGTTTCAGTGACCAAATCGGTCAAATAAAGCTTTTTCAAAAATAAAATCGATCAGAATATATAGAAAACATAGAACCGTTGGTTTATCCAATGCTCCACCCAAGGGAATGGTGACGTGGACAGGGTCAACGTTTGTGCCACAAGTGGCCCCTCTATGGGACCTATCTTCCTGTGTAATATCAGTTCTCTAATCGAGCCCTGTGATTTTTGGGAGATTAAAATATGTCATTTTCTCCTACTTTCGGGTTTGGTCGAGTTCAACACTAAATATTCCGCCCCCACCCCGGGAAACGTTGAGCCGGACTTCTGTCAATAATTTTGTGTTAGGGCAATAATATAACGTTTTGGTGTAAAGTTTCAGTTACCAAATCGGTCAAATAAGCTTTCTTTTAAAATAAAATCGATCAAAATATATAGAAAACCTAGACCCGTTGGTTTATCCAATGCTCCACCCAAGGGAATGGTGACGTGGGCCGGGTCAACTTTTGTGCCACACAGTGGCCACTCTATTGGGTCTATCTTTCTGTGTAATTTCAGTTCTCTAATCGAACCCTGTGATTTTTGAGAGAATAAAATGTGTCATTTTGTGCTACTTCCGGGTTTGGTCGAGTTCAACACTAAATATGCCGCCTCCACCCCGGGGAACGTTGAGCCGCACTTCTGTCAACATTTATATATTGGGGCAATACTACCACGTTTTCGTGTAAAGTTTCAGTCACCAAATCTTTCAAATCAAGTTTTTCAAAAATAAAATCGATCAAAATATATAGAAAACATAGACCCGTTGGTTTATCCAATGCTCCACCCAAGGGAATGGTGACGTGGGCCGGGTCAACTTTTGTGCCACAAGTGGCCCCTCTATGGGACCTATCTTCCTGTGTAATTTCAGCTCTCTAATCGAGCCCTGTGATTTTTGGGAGATTAAAATATGTCATTTTCTCCTACTTTCGGGTTTGGTCGAGTTCAACACTGAATATGCCGCCCCCACCCCGGGAAACGTTGCGCCGCAGTTCTGTCAACATGTATGTATTGGGGCAATACTGCGCCGTTTTCGTGTGAAGTTTCAGTCACCAAATCGGTCAAATAAGCTTTCTTTTAAAATAAAATCGATCAAAATATATAGAAAATATAGACCCGTAGGTTTATCCCATGCCCCACTCAAGAGAATGGTGACCTGGGCCGCGTCAATTTTTACTCCACAAGTGGCCACTCTATTGGGTCTATCTTTCTGTGTAATTTCAGTTCTCTAATCGAACCCTGTGATTTTTGAGAGAATAAAATGTGTCATTTTGTGCTACTTCCGGGTTTGGTCGAGTTCAACACTAAATATGCCGCCTCCACCCCGGGAAACGTTGAGCCGCACTTCTGTCAACATTTATATATTGGGGCAATACTACCACGTTTTCGTGTTAAGTTTCAGTCACCAAATCTTTCAAATAAAGTTTTTCAAAAATAAAATCGATCAAAATATATAGAAAACATAGACCCGTTGGTTTATCCAATGCTCCACCCAAGGGCATGGTGACGTGGGCCGGGTCAACTTTTGTGCCACAAGTGGACCCTCTATGGGACCTATCTTCCTGTGTAATTTCAGTTCTCTAATCGAACTCTGTGATTTTTGGGAGATTAAAATATGTCATTTTCTCCTACTTTCGGGTTTGGTCGAGTTCAACACTGAATATGCCGCCCCCACCCCGGGAAACGTTGCGCCGCAGTTCTGTCAACATTTATGTATTGGGACAATACTGCGCCGTTTTCGTGTGAAGTTTCAGTCACCAAATCGGTCAAATAAGCTTTCTTTTAAAATAAAATCGATCAAAATATATAGAAAATATAGACCCGTAGGTTTATCCCATGCCCCACTCAAGAGAATGGTGACCTGGGCCGCGTCAATTTTTACTCCACAAGTGGCCACTCTATTGGGTCTATCTTTCTGTGTAATTTCAGTTCTCTAATCGAACCCTGTGATTTTTGAGAGAATAAAATGTGTCATTTTGTGCTACTTCCGGGTTTGGTCGAGTTCAACACTAAATATGCCGCCCTCACCCCGGGGAACGTTGAGCCGCACTTCTGTCAACATTTATATATTGGGGCAATAATACCACGTTTTCGTGTAAAGTTTCAGTCACCAAATCTTTCAAATAAAGTTTTTCAAAAATAAAATCGATCAAAATATATAGAAAACATAGACCCGTTGGTTTATCCAATGCTCCACCCAAGGGAATGGTGACGTGGGCCGGGTCAACTTTTGTGCCACAAGTGGCCCCTCTATGGGACCTATCTTCCTGTGTAATTTCAGTTCTCTAATCGAGCCCTGTGATTTCTGAGAGAATAAAATGTGACATTTTGTGCTACATCCGGGTTTGGTCGAGTTCAACACTAAATGTGCCCCCCCCCCCCCCACCCCGGAGAACGTTGAGCCGCACTTCTGTCAACAATTTTACGTTGGGGCAACCCAACCACGTTTTCTTGTACAAGTTCTAGTCACCAAATCGGTCAAGAAAGCTTTCTTTTGAAATAAAATCGATAAATATGTAGAAAATATAGATAAATATGTAGAAAATATAGATCCGTTGGTTTATCCAACGCTCCACGCAAGGGAATAGTGAGATGGACCTTGTCAATTTTTATGAAACAAGTGACCTCTCTATGGGACCTATCTTCCTGTGTAATTTCAGTTCTCTAATCGAGCCCTGTGATTTTTGGGAGATTAAAATATGTCATTTTCTCCTACTTTCGGGTTTGGTCGAGTTCAACACTGAATATACCGCCCCCACCCCGGGAAACGTTGCGCCGCAGTTCTGTCAACATTTATGTATTGGGACAATACTGCGCCGTTTTTGTGTGAAGTTTCAGTCACCAAATCGGTCAAATAAGCTTTCTTTTAAAATAAAATCGATCAAAATATATAGAAAATATAGACCCGTAGGTTTATCCCATGCCCCACTCAAGAGAATGGTGACCTGGGCCGCGTCAATTTTTACTCCACAAGTGGCCACTCTATTGGGTCTATCTTTCTGTGTAATTTCAGTTCTCTAATCGAACCCTGTGATTTTTGAGAGAATAAAATGTGTCATTTTGTGCTACTTCCGGGTTTGGTCGAGTTCAACACTAAATATGCCGCCTCCACCCCGAGGAACGTTGAGCCGCACTTCTGTCAACATTTATATATTGGGTCAATACTACCACGTTTTCGTGTAAAGTTTCAGTCACCAAATCTTTCAAATAAAGTTTTTCAAAAATAAAATCGATCAAAATATATAGAAAACATAGACCCGTTGGTTTATCCAATGCTCCACCCAAGGGAATGGTGACGTGGGCCGGGTCAACTTTTGTGCCACAAGTGGCCCCTCTATGGGACCTATCTTCCTGTGTAATTTCAGTTCTCTAATCGAGCCCTGTGATTTTTGGGAGATTAAAATATGTCATTTTCTCCTACTTTCGGGTTTGGTCGAGTTCAACACTGAATATGCCGCCCCCACCCCGGGAAACGTTGCGCCACAGTTCTGTCAACATTTATGTATTGGGGCAATACTGCGCCGTTTTCGTGTGAAGTTTCAGTCACCAAATCGGTCAAATAAGCTTTCTTTTAAAATAAAATCGATCAAAATATATAGAAAATATAGACCCGTAGGTTTATCCCATGCCCCACTCAAGAGAATGGTGACCTGGGCCGCGTCAATTTTTACTCCACAAGTGGCCACTCTATTGGGTCTATCTTTCTGTGTAATTTCAGTTCTCTAATCGAACCCTGTGATTTTTGAGAGAATAAAATGTGTCATTTTGTGCTACTTCCGGGTTTGGTCGAGTTCAACACTAAATATGCCGCCCTCACCCCGGGGAACGTTGAGCCGCACTTCTGTCAACATTTATATATTGGGGCAATAATACCACGTTTTCGTGTAAAGTTTCAGTCACCAAATCGGTCAAATAAAGCTTTTTCAAAAATAAAATCGATCAAAATATATAGAAAACATAGACCCGTTGGTTTATCCAATGCTCCACCCAAGGAAATGGTGACGTGGGCCGGGTCAACTTTTGTGCCACAAGTGGCCCCTCTATGGGACCTATCTTCCTGTGTAATTTCAGTTCTCTAATCGAACTCTGTGATTTTTGGGAGATTAAAATATGTCATTTTCTCCTACTTTCGGGTTTGGTCGAGTTCAACACTAAATATGCCACCCCCACCCCGGGAAACGTTGAACCGCACTTCTGTCAACAATTTTGTGTTAGGGCAATACTACCACGGTTTCGTGTAAAGGTTCAGTCACCAAATCGGTCAAATAAAGCTTTTTCAAAAATAAAATCGATCAAAATATAAAGAAAACATAGACCCGTTGGTTTATCCAATGCTCCACCAAAGGGAATGGTGACGTGGGCCGGGTCAACTTTTGTGCCACAAGTGGCCCCTCTATGGGACCTATCTTCCTGTGTAATTTCAGCTCTCTAATCGAACCCTGTGATTTTTGGGAGATTAAAATATGTCATTTTCTCCTGCTTTCGGGTTTGGTCGAGTTCAACACTAAATATGCCACCCCCACCCCGGGAAACGTTGAGCCGCACTTCTGTCAACAATTTTGTGTTAGGGCAGTACTACCTCGTTTTCGTGTAAAGTTTCAGTCACCAAATCGGTCAAATAAAGCTTTTTCAAAAATAAAATCGATCAAAATATATAGAAAACATAGACCCATTGGTTTATCCCACGCCCCTCCCAAGGGAATGGTGACCGGTGCCGGGTCAATTCTTGCGCCACAAGTGGAATCTCTATTAGGCCTATCTTTGTGTGTAATTTCAGTTCTCTAATCGAACCCTGTGATTTTTGAGAGAATAAAATGTGTCATTTTGTCCTACTTTCGGGTTTGGTCGAGTTCAACACTAAATATGCCGCCCCCACCCCGGGGAACGTTGAGCCGCAGTTCTGTCAACATTTATGTATTTGGGCAATACTACTAGGTTTTTGTTTAAAGTTTCAGTCACCAAATCGGTCAATTAAATCTTTTTCAAAAATAAAATCGATCAAGTTATATAGAAAACACAGACCCATTGGTTTATCCAACGCTCCACACAAGGGAATGGTGACGTGGGCCGGGTCAACTTTTGTGCCACAAGTGGCCCCTCTATGGGACCTATCTTCCTGTGTAATTTCAGTTCTGTAATCGAGCCCTGTGATATTTGAGAGAATATAATGTGCCATTTTGTCCTACTTCCAGGTTTGATCGAGTTTAACACTAAATATGCCACCCCCACCCCTGTGAACGTTGAGCCGCACTTTTGTCAACATTTTTCTGTTAGGGCAATACCGCCACGGTTTCATGCAAAGTTTCAGTCACCAAATCGGTCAAATAAAGCTATTTTAAAAATGAAATCGATTAAAATATATAGAAAACATAGACGTGTTGGTTTATCCAACGCTCCACCCAAGGGACTGGTGACATGGGCCGGGTCAATTTTTGTGCCACAGGTGGCCCCTCTATGGGACCTATCTTCCTGTGTAATTTCAGTTCTCTAATCGAGCCCTGTGATATTTGAGAGAATAAAATGTGCCATTTTGTCCTACTTCCAGGTTTGATCGAGTTTAACACTAAATATGCCACCCCCACCCCTGTGAACGTTGAGCCGCACTTCTGTCAACATTTTTGTGTTAGGGCAATACCGCCACGCTTTCGTGCAAAGTTTCAGTCACCAAATCGGTCAAATAAAGCTGTTTTAAAAATGAAATCGATTAAAATATATAGAAAACATAGACGTGTTGGTTTATCCAACGCTCCACCCAAGGGACTGGTGACATGGGCCGGGTCAATTTTTGCGCCACAGGTGGCCCCTCTATGGGATCTATCTTCCTGTGTAATTTCAGTTCTCTAATCGAACCCTGTGATTTCTGAGAGAATAAAATGTGACATTTTGTGCTACATCCGGGTTTGGTCGAGTTCAACACTAAATGTGCCCCCCCCCCCACCCCGGAGAACGTTGAGCCGCACTTCTGTCAACAATTTTACGTTGGGGCAACCCAACCACGTTTTCTTGTACAAGTTCTAGTCACCAAATCGGTCAAGAAAGCTTTCTTTTGAAATAAAATCGATAAATATGTAGAAAATATAGATAAATATGTAGAAAATATAGATCCGTTGGTTTATCCAACGCTCCACGCAAGGGAATAGTGAGATGGACCTTGTCAATTTTTATGAAACAAGTGACCTCTCTATGGGACCTATCTTCCTGTGTAATTTCAGTTCTCTAATCGAACCCTGTGATTTTTGAGAGATTAAAATATGTCATTTTTTTCCTACTTCCGGGTTTGGTCGAGTTCAACACTAAATGTGCCTCCCCCAACCCGGGGAACGTTGAACCGCACTTCTGTCAACATTGCAATTCATGACAAGTTCATGCACAACTCGTTACTTGAATCGCAAAAGTAAGGTAGCAGGTTAGGTATGTGATGCATTGTCTTGGTATGTGCCAAGTATGGAATTGGTCTGTTTAGGAGAAGTTAGTTTTCAAATTTTTTTCACATCGGACCTTAAGTCACTACTTTTCCATTGTGGGTCTATGGAGTTTTAACACAGGGATGTCACAAATCCTCTTCGTATAAATTTGTTTTTCTGCCAATTTGCTTGAAACTTTGGATTATGAGAACGTGCAACAGTATAATCCAGAAACCAGGTTTACAGCTCTCTACCTGTCTTCCTTCTATTTTTCGCACCCGCTCACCGTTTCTCTATGTTGTAAAACAGAACCCATATTAAAAATATGAGATTTCCAAAAATCTTTTCTGTTGTCAGTAATAACTTGCTTTACAAATGTGGTGCAATACTGGTGTACACCTGTGATGTTTTCAAAACTTGCAAGGTTTTTGCATCGTTACCGTTAACAGTGAGCGACAATGACCAATAGGTTACTCTACCACATTCTAATTTACTGTTAGGTTTTGCAAAATATTTTGCATTTTTACTATTATATTTTAGTAAGACACTTTTGGTGCTATGCAGCATTTTGAATATTTAATCGCTCTTGCAGATCTTAAGATACTTCTTTGGAGTTAAGAAGTATGCTGAATCACCAAAAATAATAATTTTTTAGTGCAATTCATGACAAGTTCATAGGCAACTCCTTACTTGAATCGCAAAAGTAAGGCAGCAGGTTAGGTATGTGAGGCATTGTCTTGGTATGTGCCAAGTATGGAATCGGTCTGTTCAGGAGAAGGTAGTTTTCAAAATTTTTTCACGTCGGACCTTAAATCACTACTTTTGCATTGTGGGCCTATGGAGTTTTAACACAGGGATGTCACAAATCCTCTTCGTATAAATTTGTTTTTCTGACAATTTGCTTAAAACTTTGGATTATGAGAACGTGCAACAGTATAATCTGGAAACCAGGTTTACAGCTCTCTACCTGTCTTCCTTCTATTTTTCGCACCCGCTCTCCGTTTCTCTGCGTTGTACAACAGAACTCATATAAAAATATGAGATTTCCAAAAATCCTTCCTGATGTCAGTAATAACTTATTTTAGAAATTGGGTGCAACACTTGTGTACACCTATGATGTTTTCAAAACTTTCAAGGGTTTGGCATCGTTAACGTTAAGAGTGAGCGACAAAGGCCAATAAGTTAATGTAACACATTTTAATTCACGGTTATTTTTTGCAATACTCTTTTGCATTTTTATTAGTATATTTTAGTAGAACAGTTTTGGAGCTATGTTGCATTTTGTATATTTAAGCGCTCTTGCAGGTCTTAAGATACTTCTTTGGAGTTAAGAAGTATGTTGAATCACCGAAAATAATTATTTTTAGTGCAATTCATGACAAGTTCATGGACAACTCGTAACTTGAATTGCAAAAGTAAGGCAATAGGTTAGGTATGTGAGGCATTGTCTTGGTATGTGCCAAGTATGGAATCGGTCTGTTCAGGAGAAGGTAATTTTCAAAATTTTTTCACGTCGGACCTTAAATCACTACTTTTGCATTGTGAGTCCGTGGAGTTTTAACACAGGGATGTCACAAATCCTCTTCGTATAAATTTGTTTTTCTGCCAATTTGCTTGAAACTTTGGATTATGAGAAAGTGCAACAGTATAATCCAGAAACCAGGTTTACAGCTCTCTACCTGTCTTCCTTCTATTTTTCTCACCCGCTCTCCGTTTCTCTGCGTTGTACAGCAGAACTCATATAAAAATATGAGATTTCCAAAAATCTTTCCTGATGTCAGTAATAACTTTTTCTAGAAATGGGATAAAACACTGGTGTAGACCTGTGATGTTTTCAAAACTAGCAAGTGTTTTGCATCGTTACCGTTAAGAGTGAGCGACAAAGGCCAATATGTTAATATAACATATTTTAATTCACGGTTATTTTTTACAATACTCTTTTGCATTTTCATTAGTATATTTTAGTAAGGCAGTTTTGGGGCTATGCAGCATTTGGTATATTTAATCGCTCTTGCAGGTCTTAAGATACTTCTTTGGAGTTAAGAAGTATGTTGAATCACCAAAAATAATTATTTTTTAGTGCAATTCATGACAAGTTCATGGACAACTCGTAACTTGAATTGCAAAAGTAAGGTAGCAGGTTAGGTATGTGAGGCATTGTCTTAGTGTGTGCCAAGCATGGAATCGGTCTGTTCAGGAGAAGGTAGTTTTCAAAATTTTTTCACGTCGGACCTTAAATCACTACTTTTGCATTGTGAGTCTATGGAGTTTTAACACAGGGATGTCACAAATCCTCTTCGTATAAATTTGTTTTTCTGCCAATTTGCTTGAAACTTTGGATTATGAGAACGTGCAACAGTATAATCCAGAAACCAGGTTTACAGCTCACTACCTGTCTTCCTTCTATTTTTCGCACCCGCTCTCCGTTTCTCTGCCTTGTACAGCAGAACTCATATAAAAATATGAGATTTCCAAAAATCTTTCCTGATGTCAGTAATAACTTTTTCTAGAAATGGGATAAAACACTGGTGTACTCCTGTGATGTTTTCAAAACTAGCAAGTGTTTCGCATCGTTACCGTTAAGAGTGAGCGACAAAGGCCAATAAGTTAATATAACACATTTTAATTCACGGTTATTTTTTACAATACTCTTTTGCCTTTTCATTAGTATATTTTAGTAAGGCAGTTTTGGGGCTATGCAGCATTTGGTATATTTAATCGCTCTTGCAGGTCTTAAGATACTTCTTTGGAGTTAAGAAGTATGTTGAATCACCAAAAATAATTATTTTTTAGTGCAATTCATGACAAGTTTATGGACAACTCGTAACTTGAATTGCAAAAGTAAGGGAGCAGGTTAGGTATGTGAGGCATTGTCTTAGTGTGTGCCAAGCATGGAATCTGTCTGTTTAGGCGAAAGTAGTTTTCAAAATTTTTTCACGTCGGACCTTAAATCACTACTTTTGCATTGTGAGTCTATGGAGTTTTAACACAGGGATGTCACAAATCCTCTTCGTATAAATTTGTTTTTCTGCCAATTTGCTTGAAACTTTGGATTATGAGAACGTGCAACAGTATAATCCAGAAACCAGGTTTACAGCTCTCTACCTGTCTTCCTTCTATTTTTCGCACCCGCTCTCCGTTTCTCTGCGTTGTACAGCAGAACTCATATAAAAATATGAGATTTCCAAAAATCTGTCCTGATGTCAGTAATAACTTTTTCTAGAAATGGGATAAAACACTGGTGTACTCCTGTGATGTTTTCAAAACTAGCAAGTGTTTCGCATCGTTACCGTTAAGAGTGAGCGACAAAGGCCAATAAGTTAATATAACACATTTTAATTCACGGTTATTTTTTACAATACTCTTTTGCCTTTTCATTAGTATATTTTAGTAGAACTGTTTTGGGGCTATGCAGCATTTTGTATATTTAATTGCTCTTGCAGGTCTTAAGATACTTCTTTGGAGTTAAGAAGTATGTTGAATCACCAAAAATAATTATTTTTTGTGCAATTCATGACAAGTTCATGGACAACTCCTTACTTGAATTGCAAAAGTAAGGTAGCAGGTTAGATATGTGAGGCATTGTCTTGGTATGTGCCAAGTATGGAATCGGCCTGTTCAGGAGAAGGTAGTTTTCAAAATTTTTTCACGTCGGACCTTAAATCACTACTTTTGCATTGTGAGTCTATGGAGTTTTAACACAGGGATGTCACAAATCCTCTTCGTATAAATTTGTTTTTCTGCCAATTTGCTTGAAACTTTGGATTATGAGAACGTGCAACAGTATAATCCAGAAACCAGGTTTACAGCTCTCTACCTGTCTTCCTTCTATTTTTCGCACCCGCTCTCCGTTTCTCTGTGTTGTACAACAGAACTCATATAAGAAATATGAGATTTCCAAAAATCTTTCCTGATGTCAGTAATAACTTATTTTAGAAATTGGGTGCAACACTGGTGTACACCTGTGATCTTTTAAAACTTGCAAGGGTTTGGCATCGTTACCGTTAAGAGTGAGCGACAAAGGCCAATAAGTTAATATAACACATTTTAATTCACGGTTATTTTTCACAATGATCTTTTGCATTTTCATTAGTATATTTTAGTAGAACAGTTTTGGGGCTATGCAGCATTTTGCATATTTAATCGCTCTTGCAGCTCTTAAGGTACTTCTTTGGAGTTAAGAAGTATGTTGAATCACCAAAAATAATTATTTTTAGTGCAATTCATGACAAGTTCATGGACAACTCCTTACTTGAATTGCAAAAGTAAGGTAGCAGGTTAGGTATGTGAGGCATTGTCTTGGTATGTGCCAAGTATGGAATCGGTCTGTTCAGGAGAAGGTAGTTTTCAAAATTTTTTCACGTCGGACCTTAAGTCACTACTTTTGCATTGTGAGTCTATGGAGTTTTAACACAGGGATGTCACAAATCCTCTTCGTATAAATTTGTTTTTCTGCCAATTTGCTTGAAACTTTGGATTATGAGAACGTGCAACAGTATAATCCAGAAACCAGGTTTACAGCTCACTACCTGTCTTCCTTCTATTTTTCGCACCCGCTCTCCGTTTCTCTGCCTTGTACAGCAGAACTCATATAAAAATATGAGATTTCCAAAAATCTTTCCTGATGTCAGTAATAACTTTTTCTAGAAATGGGATAAAACACTGGTGTACTCCTGTGATGTTTTCAAAACTAGCAAGTGTTTCGCATCGTTACCGTTAAGAGTGAGCGACAAAGGCCAATAAGTTAATATAACACATTTTAATTCACGGTTATTTTTTACAATACTCTTTTGCCTTTTCATTAGTATATTTTAGTAAGGCAGTTTTGGGGCTATGCAGCATTTGGTATATTTAATCGCTCTTGCAGGTCTTAAGATACTTCTTTGGAGTTAAGAAGTATGTTGAATCACCAAAAATAATTATTTTTTAGTGCAATTCATGACAAGTTCATGGACAACTCGTAACTTGAATCGCAAAAGTAAGGTAGCAGGTTAGGTGTGTGAGGCATTGTCTTGGTATGTGCCAAGTATGGAATCGGTCTGTTCAGGAGAAGGTAGTTTTCAAAATTTTTTCACGTCGGACCTTAAATCACTACTTTTGCATTGTGAGTCTATGGAGTTTTAACACAGGGATGTCACAAATCCTCTTCGTATAAATTTGTTTTTCTGCCAATTTGCTTGAAACTTTGGATAATGAGAACGTGCAACAGTATAATCCAGAAACCAGGTTTACAGCTCTCTACCTGTCTTCCTTCTATTTTTCGCACCCGCTCTCCGTTTCTCTGTGTTGTACAACAGAACTCATATAAAAATATGAGATTTCCAAAAATCTTTCCTGATGTCAGTAATAACTTTTTCTAGAAATGGGATAAAACACTGGTGTACTCCTGTGATGTTTTCAAAACTAGCAAGTGTTTCGCATCGTTACCGTTAAGAGTGAGCGACAAAGGCCAATAAGTTAATATAACACATTTTAATTCACGGTTATTTTTTACAATACCCTTTTGCCTTTTCATTAGTATATTTTAGTAAGGCAGTTTTGGGGCTATGCAGCATTTGGTATATTTAGTCGCTCTTGCAGGTCTTAAGATACTTCTTTGGAGTTAAGAAGTATGTTGAATCACCAAAAATAATTATTTTTAGTGCAATTCATGACAAGTTCATGGACAACTCGTAACTTGAATCGCAAAAGTAAGGTAGCAGGTTAGGTGTGTGAGGCATTGTCTTGGTATGTGCCAAGTATGGAATCGGTCTGTTCAGGAGAAGGTAGTTTTCAAAATTTTTTCACGTCGGACCTTAAATCACTACTTTTGCATTGTGAGTCAATGGAGTTTTAACACAGGGATGTCACAAATCCTCTTCGTATAAATTTGTTTTTCTGCCAATTTGCTTGAAACTTTGGATTATGAGAACGTGCAACAGTATAATCCAGAAACCAGGTTTACAGCTCTCTACCTGTCTTCCTTCTATTTTTCGCACCCGCTCTCCGTTTCTCTGTGTTGTACAACAGAACTCATATAAAAATATGAGATTTCCAAAAATCTTTCCTGATGTCAGTAATAACTTTTTCTAGAAATGGGATAAAACACTGGTGTACTCCTGTGATGTTTTCAAAACTAGCAAGTGTTTTGCATCGTTACCGTTAAGAGTGAGCGACAAAGGCCAATAAGTTAATATAACACATTTTAATTCACGGTTATTTTTTACAATACTCTTTTGCCTTTTCATTAGTATATTTTAGTAAGGCAGTTTTGGGGCTATGCAGCATTTGGTATATTTAATCGCTCTTGCAGGTCTTAAGATACTTCTTTGGAGTTAAGAAGTATGTTGAATCACCAAAAATAATTATTTTTTAGTGCAATTCATGACAAGTTCATGGACAACTCGTAACTTGAATCGCAAAAGTAAGGTAGCAGGTTAGGTGTGTGAGGCATTGTCTTGGTATGTGCCAAGTATGGAATCGGTCTGTTCAGGAGAAGGTAGTTTTCAAAATTTTTTCACGTCGGACCTGAAATCACTACTTTTGCATTGTGGGCCTATGGAGTTTTAACACAGGGATGTCACAAATCCTCTTCGTGTAAATTTGTTTTTCTGCCAAATTGCTTAAAACTTTGGATTATGAGAATGTGCAACAGTATAATCCAGAAACCAGGTTTACAGCTCTCTACCTGTCTTCCTTCTATTTTTCGCACCCGCTCTCCGTTTCTCTGCGTTGTACAGCAGAACTCATATAAAAATATGAGATTTCCAAAAATCTTTCCTGATGTCAGTAATAACTTTTTCTCGAAATAGGGTGCAACACTGATGTACACCTGTGATGTTTTCAAAACTTGCAAGGGTTTAGCATCGTTACCGTTAAGAGTGAGCGACAAAGGCCAATAAGTTAATATAACACATTTTAATTCACGGTTATTTTTTACAATACTCTTTTGCCTTTTCATTAGTATATTTTAGTAAGGTAGTTTTGGGGCTATGCAGCATTTGGTATATTTAATCGCTCTCTACCTGTCTTCCTTCTATTTTTTGCACCCGCTCTCCGTTTCTCTGTTTTGTACAAAAGAACTCATATAAAAAATATGAGATTTCCAAAAATCTTTGCTGATGTCAGTAGTAACTTGTTTTGGAAATGGGGTGCAACACTGGTGTACACCTGTGATGTTCTCAAAACTTGCAACGTTTTTGAATCGTAACGGTTAAGAGTGAGCGACAATGACCGATAGGTTCCTATACCATATTTTAATTCACTGTTAGATTGTACAAAAATCTTTTGCATTTTCATTAGTATATTTTAGCAAGGTATTTTTTGGCTATGCAGCATTGTGTATATTTAATCGCTCTTGCAGGTCTTAAGATACTTGTTTGGAGTTAAGAAGTATGTTGAATGGGGACTGGACGTTCCGAACCTTTTCCTTTCCGTACCCTGCCTTTCCGCACCCTTTTTGAACCGTTCCGTACCCTTTTTTTGGACGTTCCGAACCCTATTGGATCCCAAAATATTGTATATAAACTGGCAATGCACTGGCAACATCCTGACTTGCTACGGCACCGTAACACCCAAACTTTGTGGGTCCCCGCAAGGTCCGAAGAGGCATATAGGTTTTACCTTGTCCGACTGTTCGTCCGTAACGCTCTGCTTCTTAGCAACCTCCAGTTCACAGTTTTGTATCGATTCCAAACATATTTTGCATACTGTGCATGCAAGCATAGTATGGCGCCTAAGAGAAATCGCTATTGTAAATCATCCATGTCACTTTTCATCCTTACGCCTGTTTACACAGCGTTTTTTGGGTCCACTGGAATTTTTCTTTACTTATGTCTTTTCTTGCTGCTTGTTTACAGAGTTCTGGTGGTGACCGTGAAGGCAGATACCTTCCTGGAGTGGCGCCAGACGTGTTGGAGAGGAGGAAACACGAGCTCGGCAGGGATTTTCCATATTAAAGTTGACAGCTGCTACCCCTCACAAGCGGTAGGAACACTTTTTAGTTAATATTGTTAGTGTTTTCACTTCGAACCGGAGGCCAGTTACCGTGACGTGTGCAATTATGTCTCCCAGACCAAGAGGAGACATATTGTGTTTCTACGTTCTGTGTGTATGTGTCCATCTGTTGTGAACAAAATGTTGTGTGTAAGATTTCTCGTGAACAAAACGTCGCATCGACTTCAAACCTGATCGATTTATTTTTTGGTTAAATCGGATGGTTTTATCAACTTTTGACGCATATCTCGAGATTAGGGCGGGTGTATGACGTCATTACCTAAAAATCTTGTGTGCGAAATTTCTCAGCCGCTGAACATCGGAGAAAGTTGAAACTTGGTGGGGTTGTTGCTTGGTAGGTCGGAAAGAATTTACATTTTTGCGAGTAGAACGAACGAATGCGGCGTATGACGTCATCGCGTAAAATCTGAATATGTTTTGAACAAGTTCTTGTTTGCAAAATATCTCGATAACGGAAAGTCCTATCGACGTTTTTATATGTTGGAAGATATGGGTGCCTGACTGCCAGCAATGGACCCCAAAAATAGTAAATAAACTGGCAATCCACTATAATTCGTTAAATCGTTTGTAGATTAGCTTGTCCTTTCCAATGGTAACTCTTTACTCCCCAAAATCAGACTACTCTGTTGTTGTATCTTTTGGCAAATATGGGTGCCTGAGTACCACCAGTGGATCCCAAAATATGGTATGTAAACTAGCAATGCACTGGCATTAGCCTGACTTGCTACCATAACACCCATACTTTGTGGGTCCCCGTAAGGTCCGAAGAGACACATAGGTTTTACCTGGCCCGACTGTTCGTCCGTAACGCTCTGCTTCTTAACAACCTCCAGTACACAGTTTTGCATCGATTCCAAACATACTTCGCATACTTTGCATGGAAGCATAGTATGGCGCCTAAGAGAAATCGCTATTGTAAATCAGCCATATCACTTTTCATCCTTACGCCTGTTTGCAGAGCGGTTTTGGGTCCACTGGAATTTTTCTTTACTTATGTCTTTTTTGCTGCTTGTTTACAGAGTTCTGGTGGTGACCGTGAAGGCAGATACCTTCCTGGAGTGGAGCCTGACGTGTTGGAGAGGAGGGAACACGAGCTCGGCAGGGATTGTCCACGTATAAGTTGGCAGCTGCTACTCCTCACAAGTGGTAGGTAAACTTTTAGTTAAAATTGGTAGTGTTTTCACTTCGAACCGGAGGGCCAGTTACCATGACGTGTGTAATTATGTCTCATTACAAGCAATACCTATAATTTTTTAGCCCAGCTTACGTTACAAGTAAGCTGGGGTATTCTATCGGTTTGCGGGTGGTGTCCGTTAGTTAGTTAGTTAGTTCGCTGTAAACTTTGTTTCAAAATGCATCTCCTCCTACAATTTTAATCCGATGTCATTTATTTTTAGTGTGAGGCATTCCTAAGGGGTCGTGCATACGGCTTGTACTTTTCTAGTTGATCGGGTGATTTTTGAATTTTTGGCGAATTTTTAAAGAAAAAAATTAAAAATGTATCTCCTCCTACATTTTTGACCCGATGTCATTTATTTTTGGTATGAGGCACCCCTAAAGGGTCGTGCATACGGCTTGGGCTTTTCTAGTCGATCAGACCATTTTTTGTATTTTTGGGGATTTTTTAAGCAAAAATTTTGAAAAAAAATGCATCTACTCCTACAATTTTGATTCGATGTCATTTATTTTTGGTGTGAGGATTTCCTAAGCGGTCATGCATACGGCTTGTGCTTTTTTAGTCGATCGGGTGATTTTGGAATTTTTGGCGAATTTTTAAAGAAATTTTAAAATGTATCTCCTCTTACATTTTTGACCCGATGTCATTTATTTTTGGCATGAGGCACCCCTAAAGGGTCGTGCATACGGCTTGTCCTTTTTTAGTTTGTATTTTTGGGTCCGAATTTTTTATTTACTGGTCCGAAATGCGAACCGGATATCAACGCAAATTAAATAAACATGCACACTGGTCCGAATTGCGAACCGCAGATAAGCGTAAGTTAAATAAACATTTGCACCGGTCCAAAATAAGTACCGATCATCAACACAAGTTAAATAAATATGTGCAATGGTCCAAAATGCGAACCACGCATCAACACAAGTTAAAAAAAAACGTGGGCTGGTCCGAAATGCGAACCGCACAGCAACACAAGCTAAATAAGCAAGCACACTGGACCAAAATAAGCACCTTGCATCAACGCAAGTTAAATAAACATGCGCACTATTTCGAAATGCGAACTGCCCATTAACGCAACTTAAATAACATGCGCACTATTCAAAATAAGAACTGCGCATCAACGCAACTTTTTTTTTGTTTGTTTTTTTTTTAAAGGGATGGCCGGAAGACTCAATTGTGCTAATTTTGAATTCCGTGGTGGTGAATTTTGTTGTGCAGTCGTTTAGCTAAGGCAATTTGAGCGAAAGCCAATCCTCCGCTTTCCACCCCTGGCTGGTTTCGAACCAGGGACCCTAGGATTACAAGGCCAACGCTCTACCGACTGAGCTAACCGTCACCCCCCTAACTTAAATAAACATGCGCACTGGTCCAGAATAAGAACCGCGCATCAACTCAAGTTTAAGAAATATGCGCATTGGCCTGAAATAAGAACCGCGCATCGACGCACGTTAAATAAACATACGCAGTGGTTCGAAATGCGAACTACGCTCCAAAGCAAGTTAAATAAACATTTGCAGTGGTCAAAAATAAGCACTGCGCATCAACGCAAGTTAAATAAACATGCGCACTGGTCCGAAATTCGAACCGCGCATTAACGCAAGTTAAATAAACATGCGTAATGATCCGAAATTCGAACTGCTCACCAACGCAAGTTAAATAAACATAGGCACACGTCCAAAATAAGCACCGTGCATCAACGCAAGTTAAATAAACATGCAAACTGGTCCGAAATGCGAACCGCGCATCAAGGCAACCTATGGAAACTTGTGCACTTGTCCAAAATAAGTACCGCTCATCAACGCAAGTACAATAAACATGCGTATTGGTCTGGAATAAGAATCGCGCATCGACGCAAGGTAAATAAACATGCGCGCTGATCCGAAATAAGAACCGCACATCAACACAAGGTAAATAAACATGCGCATTGATCCGAAATAAGAACCGCACATCAACAAAAGGTAAATAAACGTGCGCACTGATCCGAAATAAGAACCGCACATCCACAAAAGGTAAAAAAAACATGGGTGCTCGTCAGAAATGCGAACCGCACATCAACGCAAGTTAAATAAACATGTGCACTGTTCCAAAATGGGAGCCGCGCATCTACGCAAAATTAAATAAACATGCGCACTTGTCTGAATAAGAACCGCGCATCAAGGCAAGGTACATAAATATGCGCACTGGTCCGAAATGCGAGTGTTGTTTGAAGGTATCTATGGCAGACTATCCAGTCTACCAGAGATACAAAAAATCTGTTTCCCATTTTTCTGGGAAAGAAATCTTTGTATGCATTTATCGGTCTATGTTCTGGTCCGGTGCTAAATTAATTATTGGGCTAGCTCTTTGCCGTCTCATCTTTTGAAGCCCAATTTTTCAGGAAAATTCCCTTACTCATGCACGCTGAAATTGGGTCTGATTGCTTTTCGTAAGCTGGGACTTTGTCCTTGGACAAACTTGTTAAAATTTTCTGTTTTAGCTGTATTTTTGTAGCTTTGCAATTTAATACCTGTAAGAAAAAAGTTTGATCGATCGAAAATTGTTTTAGTTGTACCTCTTGCGGTTGATATTACTGATCTCTGACAGTCTGTAGTTATGTTAGATTCTATACGGGTGATAAGTGATGTTCTTTCAGAGTTCTTCCGTAACTGTGTTTTTCAAGTATCTGTTGTCTAAATAAGTCGTATTTGTGAGTTATATGTTAAATGATGCTTTGTTGCTTACTTTGCATACTTAAATCGTGAATCAGCAGCAGTGCCCGCTTTGTGCTCAGTGGCACACATACCTGAATAGACACATAAATTATATACATTATTTCAAAAAATGTGTTTTTGAATGCCTTGAGTGAGGTCACCAAGTGGTCCGGCGTGGCAATATGCGCTTTCACCACCGAACATTTTATAATATCTCCGATGAGGAGGGATATAGGGAATTCTATAAAACAGTCCCGAGTTATACCATACTTAAACTATTAAACTAATGAACAGATTCTTTTGAAACTTAGCTTAGTAAAAGACAATATAGTGTAGTTGTGCAACTTACTGGACGTGTTTTTCTCTGCTCCAACACAAAAGAAAAGCGGCTGCGCTGGACTATTAAACTACTGAACTGATTCTTTTCAAAATTTAGCCCAGCTTCGTCATATCTGCGATTACTTGTTTTTTTTTTTTATTCTTTGAGTAATTTTACTGTTTTTCTAAATTGTATGTGAGTCGGACATGTCATTGTTCATGGGTAATTTTTTCGCTGTACCCAAGTAGCTCCTGCGTACTTTAACCTGGTGTTGCCTTTTCAAAGAGAAATGTGTTAAACATACACGTGCATTTATTATCCCCTCGCACAACATTGTTGGCAAAGGGGATATAGGATTCAGTCCGTTTGTCCGTTACGCTTTTGGGTAGTGGTCTTGTATGCACAACTCCTCCAAACATGTAAGCGCACACATTTCAAATCCTACACAGATTTACTCCTCATGTATTGTAGTTGTGCACCTGGTGTTCGGTTTGTCCGACTATTCATTTATTTAGCCAAAATTGAGGTCGAAACTTAGCATATTTTTCGACTGTAAAGGCTATATGATCTAAGTCTTGTATGCACAACTCCGACGAATGAGCAACCACACACATTTCAAATCCTAATCGGATTTACTCCTCATATATTGTGCGAAGGGCGAGAGGATTTGCAGCATTCCAGTGCTCTTGCTTTTTTATTTTTTTGTGTAGTTTTGCTGTGGTTGATCAAACTGTGTTTGTGTCGAGCGTAATGTTTGTGTATGCCTTTGTGATTATTCAATTGTGATTTCAAACCATTTTTTGTTGTTTGAGGATGAAGTAGTTGGGGTGAGTGGGCGAGGGTATTTGGTTATTTTCATTTATCACTGCAACAATAAGCTATACCAAATTAACCCTGTGGTAGGGCGCAAATTGCTCTCCCTAAATGGTCTTCGCGACGATATGGTAATACACAGATTAAGAATAGGACACTCTTACACTACTCACAAACACCTCCTAAGAGGTGAACCACAACCCGAATGTATAAGTTGTCAGGAACGGTATACATTGAAACACATCTTGATAGACTGTATAGACTTCAATCACATTCGTCCCCGTTATCATAGAGTTGACTCTATGAGAGAGCTCTTTGAAAAAGTAAATTCCAATAAGGTCTTAGAATTTTTAAAAGAGATTAACCTGTATTCTTATGTGTAGATCACCATTAAGTCTAGCGTTTTAGTATACTTAAGATTTTACCTTATACTGACTTTTAATTAGTAAAGTATAAATGCGACAAAGTTACCAGGAATGACACAATATGACCTGCAATAGGTTGGCGGTGTCGTTAAACCAATCAAATAACAAACAAACAAACATTGGGTGTTTCTGAGGGAGGGGATGGGTATTTTTATGTGCTCCTGCCTGAGGCAGAGAACGTAGGTTATATTTTATCAGCATGTCGGCATTCGTGGTCTGCAGTCGCAAAGCCTAACAAAATAATTCGATAAAAGCCTAAAGACCAGCAGGGTTTGTACATTACAAACAATACGTGTAATTTTTTAAAATTTTCTGTTTAAGCTGTATTTTTGTAGCTTTACAATTTAATACCTGTAAGAAAGAACTCTGTCGATGTTCCACTGGTTTATATACAGGAATCTAGTTCTCCAAAATGGTCCCTTAAAATGAGAAATTGTGTGGAATTCTGCCCTTTGTATAAATTTAGCGTCAAAACCATAAAAACTGAAGTTTTATATCTCTTAAAAGAGCATGATAAATATTAGAATACTCAGCAATACGCAATATTGAATGTATCGGTATAGTACATTTGTTATTTGAATTGCTAGAACCGGTCGAAAATTAACGCTATTAATTTTACACACTATTTTGTGTTATACAAGTGGGCTATAAAATATGAAGGCTGGTCTTGGTTAGAGCTAGTAGTTAGGCTTTTAGCTAAGCGTTTTTTTTTGTTCATCGAATTCTGTAAATCTCGAGGAAGAAAATTAAGAAACTTAACCGTTTTGAAGTTGAGTAATCTGTCTTATTGTCCTTAAAGAATCTTGTGGTGTTATATACTTATCTCCTTTAAAACGATGTATGTAGTTTTCAGCTGGTGTGCCTGTCTGTCTGCCCCTCCTCCCATCACCATCAACATCCACCACCACTAACACAAGCACCACCTTTACCCCAAAATACACCCCTTTACCCACATAAACCACGGCCAACATCCATACCCCCCATCTCCACTACCACCGGCACCACCACCACCTTACCTCCCCACATCACCCTAACCCCCGCCATCATCCCTGTCACCAGCCGCATCAACACCACCAGCTATACCACCTCCCCACTACTTCCACCCCTATGATGCTGTTTTGTGATTTTAACAGGATAAACGTAAGTCAAATAAGCTGTCTTCTTGTTCTTGAAAAATTTTGCGGTGTTTTGTATTGATGTATTTAATGTGCTTGTGAAATTAGACTTAATAAAACCCAAGACCGTTGAGTGAATTACTTGGTATTTTAATAGTTTTTCCCCATCCTAACATTGCCCTAGAAGTAAAAAATGTAAACAAACCCGAGGAGAATTCCGAAATAGTTTTAACAAGTGTGCCCAGTAAATCATTACATCTTGTTCCGGTTTCAGATATAAACAGCTGTTTAATAATGAAAAGAAGTTAAAAACAGCATTATTTATACAATTAATTAACCTTGCAAATCGAAATGAACACTGCATTTTTTAAGTCCGGAAAACTTTCTAATTCGGTGTCTTCATTTGTTTAAAAGCACAAATGGCTAGGTTTACTAGAGCTTCTCGGATGGTATGTGGCAATTTTTACATAAGTCTTTTTGTTTAGGTTTTTAAGAGAAAAGTTTTTTGTTTATGTGTTTTAAGAGAAAGGTGTTTTAATGTTCTGTCTATTATAGTTATACATATTTTGTTGCACTTTATTACTAAAATTCTTATTGCAAAAAACACGAAAAGTCCTAAATGGGAAACCTTATACTTCCATACATAAAACATGATTTTTCAAAGCAATTATCCATCGATGATTTTTTTTAGCTTATTGCTGCTACAGAAGACAAACGGGTAAGATCACACTTGTATTGTTGTAGGGTTTAAATTCTTTCATACCACTTTATTGTTTGATGCTTTTTACGATGTTTTAATACCAAAAAAAAAACAAAAAAAAAACAGAAAAAAAAACAAAACAAAAAAAAAAACAGACAATAGAAATAATCATTTTTAAAAGTCTAATTTGCTTTGAGAACCAACCGTAACATAATTATTATTACATGCAAATCAAATGTATTGAAACATTTTCGTTTGTTCAACAAGAAAACTCCTATAGAAGCTGCCGAGTTCTACTGCAAGTCTGGCATTGACCCTGAGGGCTTCATAGTAAAAACCGTTAACTCTACAATAGGTGCGACAATATTTGGATACATGTGTAGTTTTTAGCCCTCAGCCATAAAATGGCAAAGGGCTAATGCTATCATCGTGTCCGTCCGTCTGTCCGTTTGTCCGTCCGTTCGTTAACATTTGGTTTGAGAACATTCTCTAGCCTGCAATTCTTTCGCAATTGCTAAGATATTTGAGATATAGCTAGTATATAGACTAATAAAGATATTTATTGTATATGAGCTGTATATTGTATATGAGCTATATATTTGGCTAAGGACAGTGGCTCAGCTGTAATTATATGTTTCCACCTAAGGGAGCCATATATAGCATTTGGTGTGTCCGTCCGTCCCTTTGTCCGTCCGTCCGTCCGTCCGTCTGTCCGCAGTGAGTTCTTATGAAATTAATGAGTCATTTTTTTACAAAACATATATACATATTTGGGTACATGTCTAGATGATGCCTGTGTTATTTTTTTCCTTTCTTCAAAAATTCTATTTTGGGCAAATTTTTTGAACATAGGAGGGGTTTTCGTGCATTTTTTTCACTTTGGCAGGCTATATCTCCAAAACAGTTCGTTAGATAAGGCTGAAATGTCACAAGAAGAACCCACATATAGTGCAAATGTTTACTGCAAAGTTTTTCTCATTTCTGCTGAAAATATATTTTTGGCGAATTTTTTAATTTTTGATTTTGAACTTTTTTGGCCATATTGTTGAGATATTTTCGAAACGGTTTGTTGGATTAGGCTGAAACTTGGCAAGAAGAACTCGCAAAAAGTGTAAATGAAGTTTTTTTCATTTCAGTTGAAAATGTATTTTTGGCGAATTTTTTAATTTTTGATTTTTAACTTTTTTGGCCATATTGTTGCGATATCTCCGAAACAGTTTGTTCCATTAGGCTGAAACATGGCAAGAAGAACCCATATGTGGTGGAAATGTTTACTGCGAAGTTTTCTTCATTCGTTTTCTGTAAAAATGTATTTTTAGCGATTTTTTCATTTTTTTGGACTTGCCAATGTTGTACTTTTAAGCAAGGTATTCTTTCCACGTGATTGATTGGGAGGCGGGGGAGACATATCCGTTTTTGTTTTAACAAAAACACTGGCCAGTCTAGTTCTTTTAATTGTAGCATTATCAAGTGTCGTTATTGCCGGTGTAAGGGAGGGATATAATTATGAACTTGTCCGTCTGTCTGTCTGTCCACACTTTCTTGTTCGCGCGATATCACTGTTACTATTTATCAGAAGCAAACCAAATCTTACAGGAAGAAAATATGTATAGTGCACTTTTTTTCGCGCGTTACCTCCGTACATTTTATGTCGCAGGCATAAAAAGACCATCAAATGTAGATGTACAGCGTCAGGTCATTTTTGAAAAATATTGAAATAGGAAGGAAGAATTGGTGCAAGGTTGAAAAATATGCGGTTATGAATTTTTCTTAAGGCAAAATGTAGCAGGCTTTGAATGTTTCAGTTGAATATTTAATATATATTTTGACAGCATTTTATATTTATTTTGGAATATCACATCATGAAATTATTGTATTATACTTGGAATATGTTCACGCAACCAAATGTTTTCTTTTTTACAGATAAAGTCTTTCGTTTATGATTTATGATTAAAAGATATAAGTTAACAGCATTGAGACGTTTCATTTACTGGCTAATTCATAAAGACCAAGTGAACATTACATGTATGTATCAATGTGAATGGCCCAAATCTTGCCAATCACCTTATAAAAGGTTTTAGCTTATAAAGAGCTATTGTATTAAACGCGCTAGGTAATACGTCAGTATGATACCTCTTCAATGAAATTGTTGAAATTAAATGCATGTCCTGCCTCTAGTAAACATTTGGCTTGTGAACACTCTCTAGCCTACAATTCTTTTCCAATTGCTAAGATGTTTGAGATATAGCTAGTATATAGACAAATAAAGATCGTTATTGTATATGAATCATATTCGCCTAAAGACGGTGGCCCAGCCGAACTTTGAATATTTTTTTACCATTATCAAAGTACAGAGGGGTCGCTGGAACGAAACTCGATAGGCGGCTGTGCGTCCGTCCCTGAACATTTGGCTTGTAAATAGCCTGCAGCCTACCATTCTTTCACGATTATAAAGATTTACGAGTTATAGTTAGTATGTGGACTGATAAAGAGCGATGTTGTATATGAGCTGTATCCGCCCAAGGACAGTGGCTCAGTTGGACTTTGAAAAGGACAGTGTCATGCTATTTCAGGTGCTCTAAGTGCTTGATGCATTTTTATCATAGGTTTCATTGCACTGAATGGTCCTCTCCAGTTTTACTGTTTCGTTTTTCGAGTATGTTCCTCATGGCTGAGGGCTTTGCATCTCTGATGCTTATGTTTTTTATTTGTTGTCACGTGTAAGTGGAAATTGCTCACAATGTAAAAAAGATTCTAAATGGCAACAATTTGTTATTTTTCCCATGAAATGGTCTTAAGCCATAAAAAATTGTCTAAAAAGATTTTTCTTGACAGCAGGAAGGTTATGTTATTTTTAGGAAAAGGTGTTTTTGCAACCAAAGCCTATAAAGCAGGCGATTTCCTGTTAGAATATGGGGGTGAGCGGCTTAGCTCTAAAGAATATCGTGAACGTACAGTCAAGTACGAACGACTGGGATACGGCTCGTACATTTACGAGTTTACCCATGAGGGTAAAAAACACTTGTGAGTATATAGAATCAAATCTCAAAAACATAACAGATAAAATATTTTAACCTCTTTTGATTTGAGAATTTAAGACTCGAAGCTTTCATTCTTCGGGTCATCCTTCCACCCAGCCATTCAAAATGAGAACAATTTAGCTTTTTGCTCTTTATACTCTAGGTAGTAGCGTGTGAAGATTCTTCAAATACATTTAGTGCTGATGACATCAAGAATGAATATTTGACTAAAGTGTTAAGAAGCGTTTCGTTGAAAGCTTTATTCTGGCTCGTATAAATTTTAAACATGTCTAAATGATTTTGTGTGTGCAAAATAACATTCAGTTTTATAATTCGAAATACTAGAGAGATTTATATTAAGATTTTACATTTTTAGCATTGACGGTACAACATCCGATAGGATGGGGCGTTACCTCAACGACTTGACCGCTTCAAAGAGTAACGCGTTTAGTAAAAAGATTGTTGTCGGCTCTACACCCCACATCGGCTTTTTTGCTAAGAAAGACATTGTAAAAGGCGAAGAGATTCGATATGACTACGGTGTCTCGGGCCTTTCTTGGCGACGTAAAAGATGGCAAACGAAGCTCGACCAATCTATGTCAACATACGAAGCTGAGAAACATTCAAGCGTGCCTGGCATTGATTCCCAAGGAGTTCCCAGTGCGTCAGCCGAGTTTCAAGAGCATCCCTCCAATGATTCCCAAGGGTTTCTCAGTGTGTCATCCGAGTTTCAAGAGCATTCCACAAATGATTCCAAAGGGTTTCTCAGTGTGTCAACAGAGTCTCAAGAACATTCCACCAATGACTTCCAAGGGTTTCTCAGTGTGTCAGTCAAATCTCAAGAGGGGTCAATAAACGCATCCGATAAACATCCGGAAGATTGTAATATTGACACTACTATAGACCCCGAAAGGGAAAGAAAAGAGTGTAACTTTGAACCCGAACGGGAAATTAGTCAGCCTGAGATACAATTCAATGATAAAGAAAGGTCCAGTGATGGAAAAACTTTCAAGCCCTCACCTCAACTTACTATAGATCCCGATAGGAAAAGCAAAGAGTTTAACTATGAACCCGCACGGGAAGTTAGTCAACCTGAGCTACAATTCAATGATAAAGAAAGGCCTAGTGATGGAAACACTTTCAAGCCCTCACCTCAGTCTACCACAGATCGCGAAAGAGAAAGCAATGAGGGTAACTATGAATCCAAACGGGAAGTTAGTCGGCCTGAGCTACAATTCAATGATGAAGAAAGGCTTAGTGATGGAGACACTTTCAAATCCTTACCTCAACCTACTATAGATTCTGTGAGGGAAAGCAAAGATTGTAACTGCCTATCTGTCTGTCAGCCTGAGCTGCAGTTCAATGATGAAGAAAGGTCTAGTGACGAAAACATTTTCAAACTCTCACCTGAACCTACTACGGATCGCGAAAGAGAAAGTAAACAGTGTAACTATGACCCTGCACGGGAAGTTGGTCAATCTGATCTACAATTCAATGATGAAGAAAGGCCTAGTAATGGAAAAGCTTTCAAATCCTTACATCAACCTACTATAGATCCTGAGAGGGAAAGCAAACATTGTAACTATGAATCCGCACAGGAAGTTGGTCAGCCTAAGCTACAATTCAATGATGAAGAAAGACCTAGTGATGGAAGCACTTTCAAGCCCTCACCTCAACCTACTACAGATCGCGTAAGAGAAAGCAAAGAGTGTAAGTATGAACCCGCACGGGAAGTTAGTCAGCCTGAGCTACAATTCAATGATGAAGAAAATCCTCGTGATGGAAAAACTTTCAAGCCCGAGGGGTCAAGAATTATATCCGTTCAACATCAGGAAGAGTGTGATGGTGAAAGAAATTCCAAGAGGGCAAGCATCTGTGAATCCAATACATATCAATTAGGTTCCGAATGGGAAGGTAGTGAATCGAGGAACGGGGACAGTGCACAATTGAATGACGGTTCAGAAATACTTTTGGACTTGCATGACCCCAATATCTACATGATTAGACCCATAGTTTCTGCAAATAGGTGTTCAACACCTAAATACATCAACATTGAACCAACTGTTGCTTTTCCAGAAGCTGCTGAAATGCATTCCATGCGTCTGCCTTTAAATGAGGACCCCAGTTTTTGCTCCGTTTCCTTTCGGCAAGACAATATTTCAAGTTTGATCGGGCATATAAACACTGACCTATCCGAACAAGAGGAACCTGAGACAGGCCTAGTGAACACCTCCGTTGCAGATTCAGAATACAGTGAGGTGATCCCTAATTTAAACAATTTTTTTTGCACAGTTGAAACCACAACTAATGGACCAAAAAGTAAAACACCATGCACGAAAAAGTACAGAAAACCCGATAGAGAATGCCCATATTGTGAACGAATTATAACTGGCGGAAAACTAAAGCGTCACATATCATCTGTGCACAAAAACCTGGGCGAAGTAAGTGCAAACTTGGATGGAAAAACACTTAATTCCAGGTTTTCAATGGCCAAAAGACTGCAAGGCATTAAGCAGTACAATTTAAAGAAATTAGGGCAACCCAATGGGAATGAAACCGAATTGATGCGAGAGCGAAGGCCTAAGTACGAAAGTAAAAAAGGTGTCAAAATGTGTGCAGCGTGCAACAAATTTATAGGAGTTGATACCTTTTACAGGCACAAGTGCTCCTCCACTTCAGCCCGCTCAGGACTGAAACCGTGCATGCTTATGATATCAGGCAGATTGCACTATGATGAAGCCTTCGAAAAGGATATTCTTGGGAAATTACAAGACGACGAGTGCGGAAACCTGTGCCGCCAAAATGAATTTCTAAAATCAATGGGCTATCGAATCTATTGTAAAAGGCGTCACGAAGATGGTAAAATGAATTACTGCCGAAAAGCGGCATTGGCAGAAATGCGTCAACTGGGCAATCTTTTTCTGCAGTACAAGTCTCTACACAAAGACGCCGTTTTTGAAGACATGTTTCGAAGTGGAAAAGAAAACCTTGATCGTCTCTGCGAAGCAATTCAAATGCGCGGGGAAAAGTCAGACAGCAAAATTAAACATGGCTTACTCTTAGGCCTAAAATCCGTTCTATCAAGAACGGCAAAGCACATGGAAGCCATCTATGATGAGCAAAATCGACCCGACAAAGTGAATGATGTACAGGCTTTTATGAGACAGTTCAAATTTCGATCTCCCATGGTATTTGCAGCCGCGGAGTACCGTGCAAATGAGCGTACCTTTGAGAGACGTAGACCTGAAGAGATACCAGAAAATAAACTTGTTATGCAACTGTACCAGCATATCAAGCAGAAGATTATCGAAGTAGTTAAAAATTACAGCGGCAACTCATTTTCGATTCTTCGAAACCTCTTGGTTGCTAGACTAACACTGTATAATGCCCGACGAGGCGGAGAAAATGCAATGCTGCGACTAAGAGACTGGGACGATGCAAAAACCAACGTTTGGATGACAAATCAGGCAGTTGAATCCATTGAAGACCCGGCGGTTAAATATCTTGCTGATCAATTTCTGTTGGCATATTCTCCCGGTAAAGGGAAACGTTTCGTGCCAACACTAATACCCAAAGATATAGAGGGTGCTATTGATTTACTAGTGGACTCTAGGACAAAAGCTGGGATACCTGCGTCAAACACCTTTCTGTTTCCCACTAAGTCGTCCAACAACTGTTGCTCTGGGTGGCACGCGGTAGATGAAGTTGTGAGCCAAATTCCAGGGTTACACTTCAACGCCACACTCAACCGCCACCGAATGTCGACGATTTACACTTCTCTAGACATGACTACATCGGATGCAAAAATATTCTTCCAGCATATGGCCCACTCCGAGGATATCTCAAGAGAAAATTACAGATGCCCCCCTGGTCTTAAAGAAACTATCGTAATGGGTCGTGTCCTGAGAGATGTTGATGAAGGTAAACAGGAACTTCCTGCATGCTTTAATGTTTTTTAAACCTTAAAAATTTTCAATATCGCCATTTCAATCGATGCTTTCACCGTGATAGGTATCTGCTTGCATGAGAAACTTTCTAGTTTTAATTCTAATTTACTTTTTTGTTTTTCTATGCTTCGCCCGGACTAAAATCTGAAGGGTCATGCAGGTTTTCCCTTGTCCGACCGTCTGACCCTCTTTAACGCTCTGCTTCTTTACAGACTCCAGGCAACCGTTTTAAATCTATTCTGAAAACATTTTTCATACGGCTAGTATGAGTCTTGAGGAAGATTGCTAGTGTAGTATTTTATCGCGGTGTTCGTGTTTCACAGACAATCCTCTAGTTTTATTTTGTGTTTCTTTAAAATGCTTTTCTTT
Organism: Protula sp. h YS-2021; assembly: GCA_949752745.1. Lineage (NCBI taxonomy): Eukaryota > Metazoa > Annelida > Polychaeta > Sabellida > Serpulidae > Protula > Protula sp. h YS-2021. The sequence continues at coordinate 28,033,666 of OX457026.1, read as the reverse complement.
TTGCGTTTCTACAGGAACGAATAGACCTGGGTTGAGTGCTGCCAAGCCAAGTGTCTCAGCAATAAAACGTCAGTCTAAAAAAAATTAGCATTCTAAGTATGAAGTAAAACGTGTGGGAAAGTCTTCTAAAAAGATATTTGGAAACACAATCGCTTTCTATTTAAGAGTGGGTTTGTTTACTAGTTTTTAAATAAAAGTGAAAATGTTGCAGACGAAAATTCCCAAGATCTCAAAGAGAATGCTCCACAAAGCAGACGGCCGAAAAGGAAATTAAAAGAAGTCCAAATTAAAAAGGATTTTCCTGATCACGATGATGACGATCTCGATGAAAACTATTGTGATGATGATGATGATGATGATGATGATGATGATGATGATGATGATGATGATGATGATACTGACGATGAGGATGACAAAGCCCTTGGATATGGAGGCACGTATTACCTTTTATGCTACACCTGTGACGTAACGCAATATCGCGATCGACATGCACGCTATGCAATACAGAATTTTTTCTGTCAAACTTTGTTTGTTAGTAATCTACAGTCTCTTGGACTGAGGGTAGATAACATACTCGTGATCTCATCGTTATTTAACGCTCTTGTAGTTTTTTTATTTGCATATTCTGATAAAAATGTCTATGTTTCTGATAAAAATGTCTATGTTTCAGTGGGTTTTAAAGGAAAAGTGAAAAAGTCTTCTCGGGTTCCGTCTGTAAAGTGGTTGGCAGAGGACACGGCTGCGGTGAGGCTCCACTTTTCAAGCATTTTGTCGCAGCAATCGGGGCCTTTTCCAAGTAAGTACACTAAATGATCTTTAAAAGTATTGTGTCGGACTATGCATCACTGCTTCAAGTTATTCGCGAAAATCAATTTTTCGGCCAGTTATCCTCTGATTGTAAGTTGCCCTCCGCCGCGTAGCGAGGAGAGGGGGACTATTGAATTTGGGTTTGTCCATCCGTCTGTCCGTCTGTCTGTAAAAATCGTTGGGGGAGCGCTAGCGCCGTAACCATTGGAGAGAATCGATTCATTCTTTGCATACGTGTAGACTACGGTGGCGGACAATGCACGCATGGGTCATTTTCAAAGAATCTCAAAAATTGTGAAAATACTGAAACTTTGCAAAATTTAACAACCAGAGCCAAATATGCGACATTTATGCATGGCTAGCGCCGTAACAAGGGAGGATTTAATTCATTTTGTGCACACGTTTAGACCACAGCCTGTAGTTGTACGGATCGTATCTCAACTGTCGAATCGTTGTGCAGCGCTATCGCCGTAACCATTGGAAAGAATCGATTCATTCTTTGCATACGTGTAGATTCGGGTGGCGGACAGTGCACGCAGGGCTCATTTTCAAAACATCTCATAAATTGTGAAAATACTGAAACTTTACAAAATTCAACAACCAGTGTCAAATATGTGTTCCACTTTCGGCTCGTCTGTCTGTCTGTCTGTCTGTCGAATCGTTGTGCAGCACTAGCGCCGTAACCATTGGAGAGAATCTAATTATTCTTTGCATAGTTATAGATTAGGGTGGCGGACAGTGCACGCATGGGTCATTTTCAAAACATCTCAAAAATTGTGAAAATACTGAAACTTTACAAAATTTAACAACCAGAGCTAAATATGCGATATTTATGCATGGCTAGCGCCGTAACAAGGGGAGGATCCAATTCATTTTGTGCACACGTTTAGACCACAGCCTGTAGTTGTACGGATCGTATCTCAACTGTCGAATCGTTGTGCAGCGCTATCGCCGTAACCATTGGAAAGAATCGATTCATTCTTTGCATACGTGTAGATTCGGGTGGCAGACAGTGCACGCAGGGGTCATTTTCAAAACATCTCACAAATTGTGAAAATACTGAAACTTTACAAAATTCAACAACCAGTGTCAAATATGCGACATTTGTGCACGGCAAGTGTGTTCCACTTTCGGCCCGTCTGTCTGTCTGTCTGTCTGTCGAATCGTTGTGCAGCGCTAGCACCGTAACCATTGGAGAGAATCTAATTATTCTTTGCATACTTGTAGATTGGGGTGGCGGACAGTGCACGCAGGAGTCATTTTCAAAACATCTCAAAAATTGTGAAAATACTGAAACTTTACAAAATTTAACAACCAGAGCCAAATATGCGACATTTATGCATGGCTAGCGCCGTAACAAGTGGAGGATCAAATTCTTTTTGTGCACACGTTTAAACCACAGCCTGAAGTTGTACGGATCGTATCTCAACTGTCGAATCGTTGTGCAGCGCTATCGCCGTAACCATTGGAAAGAATCGAGTCATTCTTTGCATACGTGTAGATTAGGGTGGCGGACAGTGCACGCAGGGCTCATTTTCAAAACATCTCACAAATTGTGAAAATACTGAAACTTTACAAAATTCAACAACCATTGTCAAATATGCGACATTTGTGCACGGCTAGTGTGTTCCACTTTTGGCTCGTCTGTCTGTCTGTCTGTCTGTCGAATCGTTGTGCAGCACTAGCACCGTAACCATTGGAGAGAATCTAATTATTCTTTGCATACTTGTAGATTAGGGTGGCTGACAGTGCACGCAGGAGTCATTTTCAAAACATCTCAAAAATTGTGAAAATACTGAAACTTTACAAAATTCAACAACCAGTGTCAAATATGCGACATTTGTGCACTGCTAGCGCCGTTACAAGTGGAGCGATTCAATTCATATTGTGCCTACGTTTAGATCACAAGCTGTAGTTTTGCACCGTGACCACTTCCGGTCTGTCCGTGTGTTCCACTTTCGGGAGCCTAAGTTTGTTCGTATCGTATCTCAGCTGTCAAATCTTTGTGCAGCGTTAGCGGCGTAACCATTGGAGAGAATCGATTTATTGACTCTATGTTTTGCAAACATTTCCAAAAAAACTATTTCAGTATTTCTTCAAACAAATCATCGATGCATTACAGTTTAAAAATGTAAGTGAACTGTTGGAATATACCATAGAAAGAAAATAAGCATATCATTTGCCATCGGCAAAAGGGATATAGAAATAGTAAAGATGTTTGCAAAACATTTGGCTGTTCCCATTCCTACAGACTACCTAATAAACAAGCTGATATCAGTTGCACATTTAATCCACTGGCGAGTAATTATGTCTCCCCGACCAAGGGGAGACAAAGGGGGGACGGATAGCTCAGTTGGTAGAGCGTTTGTCTTCAGATCTAGGGTGTATAGCCGGTGCGGGTTCGAATCCTGCTCGTGCCTATTAGCTGTGCACTCAATTATGATCCCCCTAGGGATTCAAACTGGAATGGCCCATTTCAGTATAATGTGGCAGGGTAGTCCTGATATAGCGCTGAGATCGCTGAAAGGGACTTAAAACACCAATAAACCAACCAACCAACCAAGGGGAGACATATAGTGTTTGTTCGTTCTGTGTGTGTGTACGTGTGTGTGTGTGTGAGTGTGTGTGTCAATCTGTTGTGAACAAAGTGTTGTGTGCAAGATATCTCGAGAACGAAACGTCGGATCGATTTCAAACTTGATCGATTTATTCTTTGGTTAGGTTGGACGGTTTGACGCATGTCACGTGATTAGGGCAGGCGTATGACGTCATTACGTAAAAATCTTGTGTGCGAAATTTCTCTGCTGCTGAACATCGGAGAAAATTGAAAGACTCTACAGACTCTACAGACTCTACAGATTTTTTTTGCGAGTAGAACGAACGAATGCGGCGTATGGCGTCATCACGTAAAATATGTGTATATTTTGAACAAGATCTTATGTGCAAAATATCTCAATAACGGAAAGTCCTATCGACTTCAAATTTTATATGAACATTCCTTGGGTCAGTCGGACGGTTCTGTAAACTTGACACGCATGCCACATGATTAGGGCAGGTGTACGACGTCATCACGTAAAAATCTTGTGTGCGAAATTTCTCAGCTGCTGAACATCGGAGAAAGCTGAAACTTGGTGAGATTATTACTTGGTAGGTCCGAAAGAAACTTTAAATTTTTTTCGTAAGTAGAACGAACGAATGCGGCGTGTGACGTCATCGCGTAAAATATGTGTATATTTGGAACCAGATCTTGCATACATAATATCCCGATAACGGAAAGTCATTTCGACTTAAAATTTTATATGGATATTCTTTGGTTCAGTCAGACGACTGTTTCAACTTTTGACGGATAAAAATTATCTGTTGTTAAGCAAAATTTCACGACATCGGAAAGTGGGATCGACTTTAAATTTGGTGTAGTTATTCCTCGGATAAGTCGCACGGTTTCGGTTAAACATTATTAAACTCGTTTAATAAGAAAATCAAGAAAGGTGCATAACGTCAACACACCCCCCCCCTCATCTCCAAATTTTTTGGCTTCTTTGTTATATAAGCATAGGTGTTAACTACGCTAGGGATTTCAGCGTTTTGCAGAAGATTCTCGAGTGTTCCTGCATTCTTTAGAAAGCTTCAAAACAGTAACAGCATTTCTGTCGGTCCATTGCTATTTGTTAGTGCCTGAAATTAAGCTTTTTGTGCGTTTCTCATCTACGGCTGTTACGTAATATGCCACTCAGTTAGAGGTCAGTGCCAGTTGTGGTGCATGATGGCGTCGTCATCTACGAGGTCATGGAATGCTATAGGTCTAAACAGTCTAGCTATTGATTTTTTTTTCGCCGCATGCTTGATTCGGTTGCCAAGGTGTTCTATATATAGGAGCTATTTTGTATCGATTGGCATTGTTTGCAGAAGCATTTTTCGCTATTAAAGTGGGTCATCTGATATCTTGTGTTATGTGAAGCAGCTCACCATTTTGGCACCGAAATGCCTTCCCCCTTCTCCCACCGAGGTGCGTCATCTGATGCGCAGTTATGAAGAATGCCTTTATTATTATAGTGCTATTTGGCCGATGGGAATGTGCGAAGACAAGGTAGTCTATTACGGCTATAACTACACTTAGAGTACAGACCATTACCGTTGCCTTGGATAAAAGGGTTAGAGTTGTGTTTATAGTCGGACCCACATTAAATAGCTGGGGTGGGGGGGGGGGGAGGAGGGTGTGTGTAGGATGATGGTTAGAAAAAAAATCCCGACCACCTTTAAGACCTGAATAAAAAGTAAGACCCGTTTGCCGTGACCCTTCCAGATTCGGGTAAAAAGACGTACGGTAAAACCTGCCTGTTTTGACCACCTTCCAGACCCGGATAAAAATGTAACGTACAGTAAAACTACTATAGTGACCCACCTCAGATCTGGATAAGAAGGGCCTACAGTAAAACCCGTTTTAGCGACCACCTTCCAGACTCGGATGAAAAAAGACGTCCATTTATATCTGTTTTAGTGACCACCATCTGTTTGGTTTATTTTGAGTTTTTTTACAATGAATTAAGGTTATGTCTGCAGGAATGAATATTTTATTTCAGTAATTAAAAAAAAGGAATTTTTTTGGGAGGAAGGAGGGGGGATCATGAATTTAGTCGGGGAGACATTTGTTTTTGTTTACAAAAACAAGAAAGTAAGTAGGTATCGACTGAAAGTGTATAACATAAGCCTGTACTCCTATGTTTTGTGTGCACTGGCCGCTCTAGTTTGTCGTATACTTTTACAGTTTGAAAACACCAGAGAACAATTCCACCATCTAGATATCCCAGTCCCAATACCACAATTGAATTTAATAAATTAGATTAGGTTATCCTAATTAGCTGCAGTTATTTCCTAGGAACTAATAACAGGTATGACGACATTGGTTACTATATAATCGTGTCCATTGTCCAACGCATTGAGACTTCCAATTATGCGTCTGTAATTTGTCACTTTCAAATCTTTTTTCAGCGCTCCCTTCTGTATTATCTGTGTAACGGATGCCCTTTGGGACAAACCGTACGGCGGGGGACTTTGTCAGTTTAACTGACAATTAATTGTATTATTTTGAAGTGCAAGTTACTTAAATAGCATCATTTGGCATGTGCAGGTGAAGAACCGGAAGAGACAGCTCCAGGAAGAGAAGTATTTCCAAGGGAGCATTTTGTCTTTTGATTTTATGTTACACGGCTTGTTTACTTTGATTTTTATCACTTTGCTTGCAGGCAAGAACACGCTACTCACGTTTTTGAGTGAAAACCCACTGCAAAGCGTGAGTCATCTGCCACCACAGAAACAGTACTTAAAATTGCGTTCGAAGGTTATTAACGAACGCAAGACAACTCATGCACGCATTTCAAAAAAATTAAAAATAGGATAATAGCATTTCTATCTTACGCTTTTTTGCCTGCAGTTTAAGATGGGGAACATTAAGCATCAGATTGCGTGCATCAGTTACACATCAGAATGCCCCCGTTTCAGCTGTGTTTGCAACATTAAGCATCAGATTGAGAACATCAGTTATACGCCGCAGAATGCGGCCGGATACGACAATTTTTAGTCCGCCGCCGCCGGGGGACTATAGTATTCGGTTCCGTCCGTCCGTCCTCCTGTCTGTCTGTCTGGCGACACTTGGAAGCACAAGTTTGTGCACGCAATATCTAGGCCGCTATTAAATCCTGGCTTTTGATTGCTGCTACAGTGAAAATATATATTGAAGTTGTGCGACGTCGCATTATTTTTCGATTCGACCAAAAACTGACTTGTTGAAAATAAGCATATGTTTTAGTATTTCTATTGCTTACAATGAAACTTTGTGCACGCAAAATCTCAGCCTTTATTCAACCCTGGCTTTTGATTGTTGTTACAGTGAAAATATATATATTGAAGTTGTGCGACATCGCATTATTTTTCCTCTCATACGAGATAGTTCGTGGCGGGGGACATTCATCAGTTTCACTGATAACTTGTTTGCTTTAGCAAGCTGTTTCAGCTGTGGTTGCCCTTTGCAGCCTTCGCACTAAGAGTCTATGGTGAAAACTGACACATCACTGATAACTTGTTTGCTTTAGCAAGCTGTTTCAGCTGTGGTTGCCCTTTGCAGCCTTCGCACTAAGAGTCTATGGTGAAAACTGACACATCACCATCATCATGTGCCCTCTGCTGGATACGCCAACGTATGGCTCAAGCCAGCCACTTCAGCTGTGTTTCCACTTCACATGCTTCCTATGGTGAAGTTTAAACCAATGTGCCGTCTGTCGGATGCGCCAACCTCTGGCTTTAGCCAGCCGTTTCAGCTGTGTTTGCAACATTAACCATCAGATTGAGAACATCGGTTATACGCCGGAGAATGCGCATGCCTTAGCAATGACCCATCACCATCTTCAAAGGACTTCTGTCGGTTATGCCAACGCATGGTTTTTGCCAGCCATTTCAGCTGCGGTTTGCCCTTCGCAGCTTATGAAGAGCATGTACTGCGGGATGTCTTCTCAGCGCTTCCTTTGATCTCTATAATTGTTAATCATTTGCTTTGTAAATTCGTAAATGTATTTTTGTGAGGCTTTTTGGGTAGAAATTATGTCGCATTGGTTCTTTGGAACAAATTTAACGTTGAAGTGCTATTTAGTCAAAAATTTTGCTTTTGACAGACTAGTTTCTTTTATGCGGCACTGCTAAATAGCGCAACCCAGACATAGCATTTTTAACTCTTTCAACACTTGAAACAAATTTTCGCATTGCTGTTGGTTAAATCAATTTGCAAAATATAAAATTGTTCTGGCATAAAGTCAGTGTTATGAACCATTTCCTATCCAGGAGAGAATTTCCTAAGGGCCAGGCAATCTATATGTTAAAGTAGGCATTGTTATGCTGCGTACACTATATTTTTTTTATTTTCGCAGTGGCTTATGCTTTTGCAAAATTTATAAAAAAAAGTTCCTTTGTTTTATAAACTCTCGCCGAGTTTGTGAAACATTAAGTAGCACAGGGAAGCTGGTTAATGCGTACAAAAGTTACTTGTCACTCGTTATCGCTTTCTCCATCAGATTCCATATTGATTGGCACTTGAGGGATAATTTCAAGTAAACCATCAGCATGCCAAAATTTAGCCTCTTTCTGGATTACATGATCAACACCATTGAACCATCTTGACTGATCTATTCGTTCAAAACCGTCGTGTACCATGTTCCGCATGTCTTCCAGTTTGAATGTCTTATTCTGCAAACCAACATATTTTAAATCGGCCCATATCAGTTTAATGGGATTGAAATTGCAGTGGTAGGGTGGAAGTCGCAAAACATCATGCCCAGTATCTCTGATAAGATTATCTACCTTGTACTCTGGTAGAGGCTAATTCTGTTTATTTCGTACAGTTCAGGTTTTTCGTGCCATCATTAAACTGTATATCTGCTTCTGAGCCATGCGGATATGGCATTTTAGTATAAGTTCTTGTGGCATTCAAGATATTTTTATAAACTGCAATTTGTGATAGGCATGTAAACAGTATTTAAAAACATTAAAGCTTGATAAATGTTCTTGGTTCTTTGACAGGTTGTCTACAGCTAAGTAAATAATCTTAGTGCACTTTTCAGTACAGATTATAAACTAATTTTGGGCTGCTGTTGTTTAAATGTTGGCTCAAACAGTTTATTCTTAAGCGTTTTTTGAGTAAAATATGTATACAAACGGTGTCGCAAATATTCTTTGAATACGGATCCGTTGTGTGTGAATTTTGATTAATCTTTATATATTTTGGTCAATACTCGCTGTCGTGTGTTCTGCGGATAAATTAATGTCTGTTTAGTGTTGATTATTCTTTATGTAGTATGGTTAATACTCGCTATCATGTGGGTAAATTTATGTTTCTTGGTAAATTATTTGAATCTTCGTAACGGTTAGTTTTTTCTCACTTTTAAAGCAAGGGTGAATTCTAATCAAAACTTTGTCATAAATTTCTTAATTTCGTATTTTTTTAATGTAATTTTTCATAATTTTTTAAGGGTGTTATTTACGATACTTGTTATTTTTATTTGTTTCAGTTCTACCGTAACAATAAAGATGCGTATGGCGATTTCTCTCGCTCTTATTTTATATTTTATGCCATTTGTCCATACAACCGTTCGTCACACTATCACAATACCTCACATTCATTGTACACGATTAAGATATATAAGCAGGTTTCGGCAGTGTTCGCCAATAGACCTTATTGTATATTTATGCATGCGGGGAATTCCCGTTTCAAAGCGAGGCTCTATGGAAAAATTTTAACAAATACACATGTTTTAGTTATCAACAGAGTTGTGTTCCCTATGTTTTATTGAAACATCAAATTAATATGAGAGATGGCATTATTAAATAGAAAGAAAATGAAACTTAAATGCATAAAATTTCATCGCAATGAGCCTGTGGCTGTCAAAAGGAGGAAATATGTCAATTTTCATCAATTTAAGCATAGAAGAAACCAGAAACTTTCCGTGGGAGCACGTGTGCCCCGACCTCTGAACTGCCCACTAGACCACAGGAATTGACCCTCGGCGTAAGGTCACTCGAAATACAATTTGGTCAAGAGGATTTATTCATCAAGCACCCGTCCAATTTTGGTAGAAATTCGTCCAGCCAAACATGAGCTATCGTGAAACATGAGAAAGACGGACGGATGAAGAGAAGGGTGAACGAACGGAAGGACAGAAGTAAAAAAATATGCCTCTCCTGACATTTGAAGTCAATTTTAAAATAATTCAATTCCTCCCAAAAAACATTGAACCTGAAAGCGGTCATGAGCGGACTCGAACTCGCGACCTCTCGACTGTTAACCAGGCACGTGTAACGTCATCCGTCGTTAAACCTGTTTAAACCAGGCGCTTGTTCATGCAGGGCTTAACTTGGTTTAGTTAAGCCTACCTGGCTTAGCTTAGCTTAGCTGGCTTAGTTGAACTAAACCTGTTTAAGCCGCTGTACGAAAAACTTAAAAACTCTGTATCGGAGAGACCACTTACAACTATGCAGACAGGCTTTGTCCTGCAATTGGCTGGCCGTGTCGTTTAATCATTCATTCATTCATTTTCAGTTTAGACTAACAAAATTGACACCCAGATCAATAAATCAACTTGTTTTATTGCTATTCACACTGTAAAACACGTCCAGAGTATGAATCCGATTAAAAAATTCAAGCTTTAGATTGGTATCAATTTTTAAATAAAAAGTTTAAAAATAATTAAAGTTTAATTCACAATGAATAATTGTTACTTATCTTCTCGTCTTTTAGCAGGTCCTTTTAAAATTTATTGGTAAGGCAAAACTGTTCATAGTACATCACAGTCGGTCTTATTCTTTGTTTACCGCGTTCTTTAGCTTTATACAATGCTGTTAAAATCTATATTAAATATTTAACTGAAACATTAAAAGACCTGGTACATTTTGCTTTGAGAAAAGTTCATAACAGCATATTTTCAACCTTGCACCAATTCTTCCTTTTATTATAATTTTCAAAAATAACCTGACGCTGCACATCTGCAATTGATGGACTTTTATGCATACGATATAAAATGCCTCGGAGATAACGCGAGAGCAAAAGTGCGGCTCGACAGACGGACCGACAGACAAGTTCATAACTATACCCCACCCCTACACGGGGGTTAATAACCTGCCGATGCACCACTTCACTATATATACTTTCTGACTGGCAGGTTTGGTTTGCTTCCGATAAAAAATTACAAAGATATCGCGCGAATAAAACTGAATACAAAAACGACTAAGTCCGGAAACGTGACAGCGTCGAAATTTTCACATTTTATTACAAAACAAAAATAACTCACCGTTGCACAACTGCACTATATGTACTTTCTTCCTGTAAGATTTGCTTTGCTTCCGATGAATAGTAACAGAGATAGCGACAACAAAAGTGATACAAAACGACTAAGTCCAAATCGAAAAATAACTTGCCGTTGCACAACTTTACTATATATAATTTCTTCCTGTAACATTTGGTTTTCTTCCGATACATAGTAAGAGAGATATCGTGAGAACAAAGTGGATACAAAAACGACTATAAAAAGTCGAAATTTTCACTTTTTTTACAAAATCGAAGAATAACTTGCCGCTGCACAACTTCACTATATATCCGTTCTTCCTGTAAGATTTGGTTTTCTTCCGATAAATAGTAACGGAGATATCGCGCGAACAAAATTTGTACAAAAACGACTAGGTTCGAAAAATAACCTGCCTTTGCAAAACATACTGTTTTCTGTACAATTTGGTTTTCTTCCGATAAATAGTAACGGGGATATCGCGAAAACAAAGCTAGATACAAAAATAACCAAGTAAAAAAAGCAAAAACGTCGAAATTTTCACTTTTTTTTGCAAATCTGAAAAATAACCAGGGCTGCACAACTTCAATATATACTTTCTTTCTGTAAGATTTGGTATGTTTCCGATAAATAGTAATGTAGATAGCGCCTGAACAAAGTCCATGCAGAAAAAGACTCCAAAAAAAACGTTAAAATTTTCAATTTTTTTATCAAAAAATAACCTGCACAACTTCGTCAATCACATGACTAACCACCCTCCCCCCTCCCTAGGCGGCATAACCCTAGCCCTAGACCATGCTATGTGTGGAGCACATTTTGACGTCATAATAGGCGGCGAAACCATAGTGCCGCAGTGAAGACCCCCGTTGGCGGCATAACCCTGGACCATACTTTTTGACGTCATAATAGGTGGTGTATCCATAGAGAGGACTGACCTGACACATCTATTTTCGATTGAAATCGGTTAAATATTACGAAAGTTATCTACTAAAATGAAAATTTGGGATGAGAAATAATGCTTATAGCAACATATACAAATAGCCTGTGACAACTTCATGTAAAAACTAGACATATAAGTAAATCAAATGGTAAAATTTTGATTGAAATCGGTTAAATATTACGAAAGTTATCTTCTTTTTTAAAAAGTTACCAAAATGAAAATTTGGGATGAGAAATTATGCAGATAGCCACGTATGCAAATGGCCTGTGACAACTTCATGTAAAAACTAGACATAAAACTGAATCAAATGGTAAAATTTTGACTGAAATCGGTTAAACATTACGAAAGTTATCTACTTTTTTAAAAAGTTACAGAAAAAATTTGGGATGAGACATTATGCTTATAGCCACATATCCAAATAGCCTGTCACAACTTCAAGTAGAAACTAGATATAAAACTGAATCAAATGGTTAATTTTGATTGAAATCGGTTAAACATTACGAAAGTTATCCACTATTTATAAAAGTTACTAAAATGAAAAATTGGGATGGGAAACTATGCCTATAGCCACATATGCAAATAGCCTATGACAACCTCATGTAAAAACTAGACATAAAACTGAATCAAATGGTAAAATTTTGATTGAAATCGGTTAAATATTACGAAAGTTATCTACTATTTTTGAAAGTTACTAAAATGAAAATTTGTTATGAGACATTATGCTTATAGTCACATATGCAAATAGCCAGTGACAACTTCATGTAAAAACTAGACATAAATCTGAATCAAACTGTAAAATTTTTAGGGAAATCGGTTAAACATTATGAAAGTTATCTACTTTTTTAAAAAGTTACTAGTTACTAAAATGAAAATTTCGGATGAGAGATTATGCTTATAGCCACATATGCTAATAGCCTGAGACAACTTCCTGTAAAAAGTAGACATAAAACTGAATAAAATGGTAAAATTTTGACTGAAATCGGTTAAATATTGCGAAAGTTATCTACTATTTTTAAAAGTTACTAAAATGAAAATATGGGATGAGACGTTTTGCTTATAGCCACATATGCAAATAGCCTGTGACAACTTTATTTAAAAACTAGACATAAAACTGAATCAAATAGTAAAATTTTGAGTGAAATCGGTTAAACAATACGAAAGTTACCTACTTTTTAAAAAAGTTTCTAGTTACTAAAATGAAAATTTCGGATGAGATATAATGCTTACAGCCACATATGCAAATAGCCTGTGACAACTTCCTGTAAAAACTAGACATAAAACTGAATCAAATGGTAAAATTTTTAGGGAAATCGGTTAAACATTACGAAAGTTATCTACTTTTTTAAAAAGGTACTAGTTACTAAAATGAAAATTTGGGATGAGACATTATGCTTATAGCCACATATGCAAATAGCCTGAGACAACTTCCTGTAAAAAATAGACATAAATCTGAATCAAATGGTAAAATTTTGACTGAAATCGGTTAAATATTGCGAAAGTTATCTACTATTTTAAAAGTTACTAAAATGAAAATATGGGATGAGACGTTTTGCTTATAGCCACATATGCAAATAGCCTGTGACAACTTTATTTAAAAACTAGACATAATACTGAATCAAATAGTAAAATTTTGATTGAAATCGGTTAAACAATACGAAAGTTACCTACTTTTTAAAAAAGTTTCTAGTTACTAAAATGAAAATTTCGAATGAGATATAATGCTTACAGCCACATATGCAAATAGCCTGTGACAACTTCATGTAAAAACTAGACATAAAACTGAATCAAATGGTAAAATTTTGATTGAAATCGGTTAAACATTACGAAAGTTATCTACTATTTTTAAAAGTTACTAAAATAAAAATTTGGGATGAGGCATTATACTTATAGTCACATATGCAAATAGCCTGTGACAACTTTATGTAAAAACTACACATAAAACTGAATCAAATTGTAAAATTACACGGGTGTACAATAATAATAAACATAGGTTTATAGATTACTCTTTAAAAACACCTAACTAGTAGCAAAATATACTACTTTGGGAGACCAAATATACAGAGGTTTTAACCACACACTTAGGGAGACCCGGGGAATTCCGTGGTTTTAGTCAGGTCGCCTAAAATGCCATGGAAAATATAGAAAAAATACGTAGACCAACTTTTTTGTTTATTTTTTGCTGCTTAAGGTGTAAAAAAGAAAAACATCACATACATTTCCCACAACATATAGGAACATTTTTTTGTATTTTTTGTCTTTCTAAAGTCAAAGGTAAAAAATATACAAATGGTCTCCCTAAGTGCTATATATAAGGCATGGTCCCCCTATTACTGGTTTCAGATCTATATATATATATATATATATATATATATATATATATATATATTGCCTCATTGCCAAAAATAAATCAAATCGGATCAACAGGAGATACACTTTAATATTTTTTCTTCAAAAATTCCCCCAATATTCAAAAATCAACCGCTCGACTTAAAAAGCACACGCCGTACGCATGACCCCTTAGGGATATCTCATACCAAAAATAAATGACATCGGATCAAAATTGTAGGAGGAGATACATTTTGAAACAAAAGTTTAATAAATCAACTAATTAACTACCGGACGCCGTCTGCAAACCGATAGGAATACCTCAGCTTACATGTAACGTAAGCTGGGCTATAATAACAGATATCGTGAAAGTATTATTATTTAGCATTCTTTTGGCCGTGTGGATAATTCTGGACGAAAAGAAACAACTTCACTGCAGGTATAAAAATTTCTTTAAGACATTTTTCAAATCTTTTGTATTACTTACCTCATGGTCTGTGTCAACCCTTGGCTGGCATAGTTGACACCGTTCCGCATACAGTAAACGAATTTGGCGGCAAACAGACGAACACATGTTCCCACGCCCCCCCCCCCCCCCCTCCCCCACCAACCTTCCGGCGGATTTTTCAAAACAAATTCTTGAATTCGCAGTCGAAAACCGTTCTGAATAAAGGGAAACACTAGTTCAGCTGGACAGACGGATTACAAACTTAGACATAATGTATAAAACGTCCCCCCCCCCCCCACAAAATTTTCAGTTGGATAAGAGATAACGCGCACATACCTAGACACTAAGTCGTACAGTTTGTGCGAGACTTCACTGTAGCCAGCGAAATCGTACGGGATACACACCAGATCCTGGCACAGCTTGCGCGCGCTTCCTAACAGCATGCCGTTCTTTACACCACACTACAAAAAAAAACCTTCACGGTTACACATTCACAACTAGAGCAGTGTACATAGCCCACATATTCCCAATAGCCCCCCCCCCCCGACCACCCCCAACCCCATCACTTAAACACGGCCATCAATTTTCAGCTGGTCCATTTTCCTTGGACGAACCTGGCCCATTTACAATACCGATCTGTGTTTGTTCCCATAGAAGCTACATACCAAGTTTCATTAAAATCCTTGCAACAGCTTTTAAGTTATGGTGTTAACAAGCTCTTGATGACAGAATGACAGACCGACCGACCAACGGACACGCCGTCGATCGCATATATTCCCCCTATTGGGAATAAATAATCATACAATCTCACACAGAGTGATGCGACTTCAAAGTAACTACAATTCGAAATCTACAATCTGTAACTGCACTATAATCTAGCTTCCAAAACTCCGCCAGTCCACTCCAACAAAATTTCCGTAATGCTAATGGGTCATTTTGTTTGTTGTTTAATGTCCGCCCAGCGACTATGATCACTAAGTTGTGAGGTACTTGCTAAAGGAACATGTGGGGCAAAATAGAAGGAATGAAGAAATAGTAATAGAAGAGTTAGAAACAACTTCCACTTAGTCGCCTACTACGATATGCATGGAACAGACAGCCACAATTTTATTCTTAACATTTCAACCAACCAACACGGAAACTCATGCATGATGAATCATAACCAAAAGAACTGCTGATCTCCAATGGCCAATTGCGTCATTTTATATTGTTTCATACCGTTTAAGTGTTTTTCCGCATGGTGCAGAGTTCAACCACACAATGCGCACTCGTAGTTATAACCTACTCATGGTACCATGTCATTTCAAGAGGGCAGTAAATGCAGAGCTCCCCTCACATAAACATAGACGTCTTACCTCTCGTGCCTCGTAGCTGCAGGATGCGATATCAGCCATGGAGCTGTGATAACCCGCTTTTTCGGCCACTGTTCGAAAGATATGAATTACAGGTTTTCTAAAAGCAATCCTCAGTTCAACGCCCAATTAACCTTACAATATACGTTTTTCTTAAACAATTTAAACTAATCCTGGAATTCGGTGTAGAATAACACAAAGTATTAGAAATATAATTCATCTATATCAAGTCGGCCACAAGTGCCTTGACTGGCTGCCTGCCACATGCGCACTTTCAGTGACAGATTCTTTAGCTTTCAAACGAAAATAGGCACGAAATCAGGGATGCGTTATCAGTACCTTTACTAGTTCCACCGGTTCCTTTAGAATGAGTAACAGCCACCGGTTTTCCTGCATATAATAACAATGTAAAATCACCTTTAAAACGCCTTTACATTTCTCTTATTTAACTTCTTTATAAAACTCACATAGTATAACTCATTAATAAATGGGAAGTAACAAAATATTGCAGGCTGGTTATTTCCGGCGTATCTCGCAGCGGCGTGTCCAACACAGTTGAAAGGCCCAACAAGGTTTATGATTTGGACACACACAAAAAGCATTAAAATTAACAAGTGGGTCAGTGAAACTGACTATGTCCCCCGCCGTATCATATTCGTATTAAAATTCCAGCTGGGACAATGTCCTTGGGCCAACATGGCTCATTTACAATACCAATTCTTGTTACCACCCATACTACCTATGTGTATAACATTTTGCCAATTGTTTCAAAAAATGTAGGCTTGAGTGTGTTAACAAGCTCATTCCAGTATGTAAGGGTTGTGAAAATTTCTGAAGTTCAGCTGGGCCAATGTCCTTGGGCCGACAGATCTCATTTACAATACCAACCTTTGTTGGTTCCAATACTTCCTATATGTAAAATATTTCAACAATCGATCAAGAAATGTAGGCTTGAGTGTGTTAACAAACTCATTAAACTGAGTAAGGATTGGCAAAATTTGTGAAGTTCAACTTGGTCAATGTCCTTGGGCCGACATGGCTCATTTACAATACCAAACCTTATTGGTTTCAATACTACTCATAGTTAAGATATCTTATCAATCGATGCAGAAATGTAGGCTTGAGTGTGTTAACAAACTCATTCCAGTATGTAAGGGTTGTGAAAATTTCTGAAGTTCAGCTGGGCCAATGTCCTTGGGCCGACAGATCTCATTTACAATACCAACCTTTGTTGGTTCCAATACTTCCTATATGTAAAATATTTCAACAATCGATCAAGAAATGTAAGCTTGAGTGTGTTAACAAACTCATTAAACTGAGTAAGGATTGGCAAAATTTGTGAAGTTCAACTTGGTCAATGTCCTTGGGCCGACATGGCTCATTTACAATACCAAACCTTATTGGTTTCAATACTACTCATAGTTAAGATATCTTATCAATCGATGCAGAAATGTAGGCTTGAGTGTGTTAACAAACTCATTCCAGTATGTAAGGGTTGTGAAAATTTCTGAAGTTCAGCTGGGCCAATGTCCTTGGGCCGACAGGGTTCATTTACAATACCGACCTTTTTTGGTTCCAATACTTCCTATATCTAAAAGATTTGAACAATCGATCAAGAAATGTAGGCTTGAGTGTGTTAACAAACTCATTAAACTGAGTAAGGATTGGCAAAATTTGTGAAGTTCAACTTGGTCAATGTCCTTGGGCCGACATGGCTCATTTACAATACCAAACCTTATTGGTTTCAATACTACTCATAGTTAAGATATCTTATCAATCGATGCAGAAATGTAGGCTTGAGTGTGTTAACAAACTCATTCCAGTATGTAAGGGTTGTGAAAATTTCTGAAGTTCAGCTGGGCCAATGTCCTTGGGCCGACAGATCTCATTTACAATACCAACCTTTGTTGGTTCCAATACTTCCTATATGTAAAATATTTCAACAATCGATCAAGAAATGTAAGCTTGAGTGTGTTAACAAACTCATTAAACTGAGTAAGGATTGGCAAAATTTGTGAAGTTCAACTTGGTCAATGTCCTTGGGCCGACATGGCTCATTTACAATACCAAACCTTATTGGTTTCAATACTACTCATAGTTAAGATATCTTATCAATCGATGCAGAAATGTAGGCTTGAGTGTGTTAACAAACTCATTCCAGTATGTAAGGGTTGTGAAAATTTCTGAAGTTCAGCTGGGCCAATGTCCTTGGGCCGACAGGGTTCATTTACAATACCGACCTTTTTTGGTTCCAATACTTCCTATATCTAAAAGATTTGAACAATCGATCCAGATTGTAGGCTTGAGTGTTTTAACAAACTCATTCAACTGAGTACAGATTGGGAAAATTTGTGAAGTTCAACTTGGTCAATGTCCTTGGGCCGACATGGCTCATTTACAATACCAAACCTTATCGGTTTCAATACTACTCATAGTTAAGATATCTTATCAATCGATGCAGAAATGTAGGCTTGAGTGTGTTAACAAACTCATTCCAGTATGTAAGGGTTGTGAAAATTTCTGAAGTTCAGCTGGGCCAATGTCCTTGGGCCGACAGATCTCATTTACAATACCAACCTTTGTTGGTTCCAATAATTCCTATATGTAAAATATTTCAACAATCGATCAAGAAATGTAAGCTTGAGTGTGTTAACAAACTCATTAAACTGAGTAAGGATTGGCAAAATTTGTGAAGTTCAACTTGGTCAATGTCCTTGGGCCGACATGGCTCATTTACAATACCAAACCTTATTGGTTTCAATACTACTCATAGTTAAGATATCTTATCAATCGATGCAGAAATGTAGGCTTGAGTGTGTTAACAAACTCATTCCAGTATGTAAGGGTTGTGAAAATTTCTGAAGTTCAGCTGGGCCAATGTCCTTGGGCCGACAGGGTTCATTTACAATACCGACCTTTTTTGGTTCCAATACTTCCTATATCTAAAAGATTTGAACAATCGATCCAGATTGTAGGCTTGAGTGTTTTAACAAACTCATTCAACTGAGTACAGATTGGGAAAATTTGTGAAGTTCAGCTGGGCCAATGTCCTTGGGCCGACATGCTCATTTACAATACCGATCCTTGTTCGTTCCAGTACTACCCATATGTACAATATCTTAACAATCGGTGGAAAACTGTAGGCTTGAGTGTGTTAACAAACTCATTCGACTGAGTAAGGAAAATTTGCAAAGTTCAGCTGGGCCAATGTCCTTGGGCCGAAATATCTCAGTTACAATACCGATCCTTGTTCGTTCCAGTACTACCCATATGTACAATATCTTAACAATCGGTGGAAAAATGTAGGCTTGAGTGTGTTAACAAACTCATTCGACTGAGTAAGGATTGGGAAAATTTGCAAAGTTCAACTGGGCCAATGTCCTTGGGCCGACATGGCTCATTTACAATACCGATCCTTGTTCGTTCCAGTACTACCCATATATGCAATATCTTAACAATCGGTGGAAAAATGTAGGCTTGAGTGTGTTAACAAAAAAGTGTCGACAGACGGACAGACAAACCCGAAAACTATAGTCCCCCGGCGGGGGACTAATAACCTTCTGATCCTGAATATTCTAAGTTCCTTGCAGTACACTAATAGCAAAGATGAGTCACTTAACTTTTTCCATCTCCATACTGCTGAAATTACGTAGACTTCAAATCTTTCTTCCTTTGAACGCAACTTAATGATGGAACAAATAGCTGATGGATGGTACGATTCCAAATAAACAGTAACCACCATTCTTACCTACAAGTTCCGGCTTGCTGCGGAGGCCAACAGAGACAAAGAAGGAATCCATATCTATATGCATGATAACCCTGTCCCGTGACACTTTCCTCGCTTCCTGGATCCCACCAACACCCGAAGCAGCTCTTTCTTTGACCACCTAAATAAATTGAGAATTATGTACTTAAAACAGGTCAGCTAATTTTGGACTAAATAAAAGAGAAAAGAAATCCAGCTTATATGAATTGACTATAAACATAATGGGCATTAGTCATGTAAAGCATCAATCTGAAGCAGGTTGACGAAGTTTTGGAAATGACGCTTCAATTCGTACAGGACCCCAATACTGTCCTTGTCGGCACACACTTGTGCAAACAAAGCACAGATACGACTTTATATTGTAAAGGGTGTCAGTTACATCATGAAAACGTACTGAAACAGTGCGAAAAAAAGAAACAATATCCATTTTTCAAAGCAACTTTGTCCACCATTTGTTGATCTACAATTCCGTCTACAATCCTGTAGACTCGCCTACAGACGCCAGAAAACATGAATACTTCCGTGCACCACAGCAATAAAGTATTTTTTCAGTGAGTAGTTTTTCAACTTATTCCCGCCCAGATCGGCGTAAGCTCAAATTTATCACTTCTGTTTAAGTTTGTTATGAGTCAAAGCAAAAATAGGATACAAACCGGTGTACAACTACAAAATATATTGATTCCCTGTGTGAGGTTTCAAAAGATTCCCCCAGTAGTGTTGGAGATCTAGCTCTGAATGGATCAGTTAAATTTAATAAAAATTTCTTCATTTTTGTTTAAGTTCGGTGGCCAGTTTTTCGGCGAATAATTACTGTGATACCCAGGTGCACAACTACAGTATATATTCTTTCACTGTGTAAGGTTTCAAAAGATCCTCACTAATAGTGTTGGAAATCCAGTTGGGCATAGATACAAACCCAAAATCGAGACACCCAAGACCGACGGACAAACGGAAGCCTTTCATATAGGCCCCCTAGCCTATAACAGACAGTAAATTCTCCACAAGTGATCAGTAAAGCCCCGCGACGATAGTCGCCTGGGCTAAAAACCAGCGGATCTTTTTATGAAATACTTGTCAAACGTGCTAATCTGCTGCCATTCACGAGTCACGATCTCAGGCACAATCTGAGAGACAGATGTCTGCTAATAAGCTTTTCGGTTGTTTGTTTGTTTGTTTGGTATTTAACGCACTTGCTAAAGAAACAAGTGGGAAAAAAGAATGATGAATGAAGAAATAGTACAAGAAGAGTTAGAAAGAAAGAAATTCCAGTTAGTCGTCTCCTACGCCATGCACGGAACAGAACGCAGTGGGTGTATTCTTAAGATTCCAACCCCCCCCCCCCACCCCACAGGGGGCACCTTTTTGTACATACTTAGAAACAACAGCTCTGACGGGTCTACCTTGCCATAGCACAATAAATATCTCAGTATTTTAGAACCCGAAAAAGTATAACTAACCAGACAACCAGTGTTTTTAAAGTGTTTATTTTTTATCTAAACACTAAGTTTTAGACACTCCAAAAGGGAGACAATCTTCAAACCTGAACAATTTTCTCGCGCGCTTCAAAATTCGACGGCACAGCCTGCAAGGTTTTCACATACGCCTTCATTTCCGACCCCCACGTGGAAATATGGTGCAACCGAGAGTGACCGTAAAACTCACTCAAGAAGTTTGGATCGCCAGCCTGCAATATATCAATATAACACTGGCGTATCACCAACTGTGGTTATAACGATTTTTAACAATAAATTATCATTACAGCTCCTTGTTTAGATTCACATGCGACGTAATACCGAGGAGTGAAAACGTGTAGATGTTTTCCAGTTACTTAGCCTGGGCTCAATGTGATATGCGTAAAACAACATCGCCGTTTTACCAAATCACGATTCTGGAGTCAATATTTAATAACTGTTAGAGCATCGAAATATAATGAACTAGACTGGCCAGTGTTTTTGTTAAAACAAAAACGGATATGTCTCCCTCGCCCCTTATCAGTCACGTGGAAAAAAAATCCTTACTTAAAAGTACAAGATTGGCGAGGCAAAAAAAATTAAAAATCGCCAACAATACACTTTTACACAAAATGAAGAAAAACTTCGCAGTAAACATTTGCACTATATGTGGGTTCTTCTTGCCACGTTTCTGCCTAATCCAACAAACTGTTTCGGAAACATCGCAACAAAATGGCCAAAAAACTTAAAAATCAGAAATTTAAACAAGAATGTCCAAGGACATGACCCAGCCGAGTTACCAAGCAAGGAAAGAGAGGAAAAACTCTGAAATGAATACTGTTAGGCCAAAAAATGAAGAACTGCGTAATTTTTTCATAATTTTAATAAACAAAAACGAGTTTTCCCGGGTGGAAGCTACCCGAAAAGAGATGTTGGAGAGGTTAGGTTTTGACGATTCACGTATTTACCGACATTTACACAATTTTACAACATTTTTAATATTCCACCAATTCGGCATGTTTTGATTCGCGAAAAAAAGCAAAGTTATAACTACTTGAAATAGACTGAGAGAAATGAATGGTTGGACAATTCAGTTATTTACTACCATTTATTCCAGTTTTTGCTAAACTTCAAAGTTGCACCATTTCTGTAGTTTTGGGCGAACTGCGCAAAAGAAATGGCCTGGTAAGCGAACCCCTGGGGAACATCCCTGCGCAACATCTAAACAATTGGAGTAAAACTGTAGGAGCAGTAGCATTTTAAAAATGATTCAAAACGGGCACAAAAGTGCCGTCATTTTGTCAGTTTTTCGTCAATCGTCAAAAAAAAGTAATAGCCAGGTGGGGGTCCAGCCAGGGAACATTCCTGCGTAATATCAAACGATTGGAGCAAAACCGTAGGAGGAGTAGCATTTTAAAGAAAAAGTTTAATATACGCACATACATTCAAGCCCCCTACAGTGACACCTCTAACCCAGTCCGACAAAGTCGGCTGGGTTAAAAATCACCAAAAATAATTTTAAACGAAAATGAAGAAAAACTTTGTGGTATACATTTGCGCTATATGTGTGTTCTTCTTGCGACGTCTGGGCATCATCCATCTAGACATGTACCCTAATATGTGTGTATGTTTTGAGAAAAATCGACTCATTAATTTCATAAGAACTCAGTGCAGACAGACGGACAGACAGACGGACGGACACATCAGATGCTATATATGTCTCCCTTAGTGGAAGACAAAATACAGGTTTGGTACCTTCGCAGGGGATCGGGCGGAAGTTGCCGAGCCCTGAGCCGCCACGAGTCGACCTCCCTCACCACTGTCTTCACCAAGCCTTTGACTTTTCGACGAGTCTTCTTTGAACAGCTCCCGCCTGGAGGTCGATGCTAGCCGCGGTTCCTCCTCGTTCAGGTCGGACATTTCAGGCAGCGTACTGCTACCAGCGGCAGAAGACTGCGCATGCTCACTCGCCGTCTCGTCCGTCTTGCTGCCCGTGGCTGCAGCACTTCGTGTTAGTCTTATCGATGGCTGTCGCTTAGTCTCCGCTTTGTACAGCAGAAAATCCTGATACGGCAGCAGTTTCCTTTCCTTAATACTGGCAGATAAGAATAATTTAAAAAAAAAACACCAAATACAAAAATATTTAGAAAACGTGCTTTACAATCCAATAAACTCAGGAGCAAACCTGTTATAGTTTGCAATTTACTAACTACCTCATATGAGCTCAGAAGACCTTGGGAACAACTCATGTTGTGAGGATATTTATCTCATTTACATTTATTAAAATGCGTCTTCGTTATGATGTTTTGCGCTTTTACGAAGCATCTAACGCCGGCCACAAAAAAGGAGCAACCACTTTCTGCTGAATATAAAGAAATATGTTTCTTTGCTTGGTGTAAAAATGAATAAAAAAGAAAACAGATTGTAAACAGCCGTAGTCATTCACATGATATGTTAGTTGATAACACGACAACCAATTGCAATTATCGCTGTGTCTTTGCTGGTCAATGAATGGGAAAATTTCGAAGGTTAAGGTTATCCTTCAATGTAGTGTTTTTATTTCAGTAATCGCAATAAATAATAATTGTAGAAACAACACAATTGTTTTTCTTGCAATGCAATACAAAACGGTTGCTGCACCACTGCATTACCTGGCCGGGTGTTTTGTTTCGCATCGTACGGTTTTTTTTTTTACACAAAGAGCACTCGGATAGAGCGTTCGGGAGGAATTGAGATAATATGGCTCGTTGCGTCTTCTTCATTCCAGTGTTACCACTAAAGACGTCACCTCAAAATCTCTTCACGATGGAATGGTCATCAGCGATCATTTAACGCTTTTTTGGATCCTTCGTGAGCTACCTCATTTCCTGGGACTTCCAGGTCACTTTTCTCCCAGCATCTCCATCACGTACTACATCAGGCGGCTTCATATTTTTCTATTTGATATTTTCTTCATAGTTTTCTGTGTTATAGTTTTCTATTTCCTTGTTCCACTGATACGCAGTCATCGCAAACTGAGATTTCTAGGGTGACAACTGGTTCAGCTAACTCGGGAGTTCATTTGTGAATAAAAAATATACGCAGCCTCTGTAAATTGTGAAAGGGTTTACAGACGAGAGATTTAGCTGATTTTCACGTAGATCGACTGAGAATCGTCTGGCTGGCAATAGATTCAACGATGACATTCGATTCCAAGCAAGAAAGCAGAACTCGCGCACTAAACAGAGATGAATGTAAACGTATTTTCCCAAAAATAAGCAGACTGGAGGATGGATTTCGGTCTATTGCACACTGCATGGCATGTTTTTATCTTGGAACAATAAAGGGCTGCTCGCTAGCCTTACGTCATATTATCAATTGACGACCTACTGAAGCATCCAGCCACGCCATATCCATGAGTTTCTATCCAGCCAAAAATCTTTAGCTGTGATAATCTTGAGGTATCAAAGACAATGTTTCCACACTGTAATCTGGATCTTCGGACGACTTTCTATAAAACAGGTTTTTGTCCTAGTTATATTTTTACCCCTCCGCTGTAACTCTATTCAGATCTAATATTTCAGGCATTAAGGGAAGCGTATCTGACGTTCAAAATTCTGAAAGCTAAACGCACTCCGAAACGACGTTCGTGTACAAATTCTTTCAAAACTTCAGACAGGCCGTCCCGAACCCACAAAAAAACGGAATAGACCTTTAGTACTTAGCCATTCCAGCCATGTGGGATTTTTCCCTTATTCAAATCTACACATCTATCCCTTAAGGAATGGATTCGATACTACTGATTTTATCAGAAATAAAAGAAATGAAAGATTTTTGGGCTAGCCTTTATCACCCCCAGATTTGAGATATCACAAAGGCGTCGGTCATTAAATTCATTAAACAGGCAAGTTGTTTTGTACGCTCAAACCGAAGAGGTCTTGCCGTACTGCGGTCTTCCACACCACACCACTTACGAAAGACTCGTAATATGCTAATGATGACTTCTCACACAAATAATTCCAGCACCTTAAGCTGGCTTTCTACGTTTCTTACAGCCGCTTTCTTAACGACAATTAGGTTACTTCCAAGATTTCACGTCAATCGATGAACTGAAAATGATAACTGAAAATTCTCTGAATTTTGCAGAAAGTATCGGTTCTTTTTAATTTTTTGGTGGTGGTATTATTCTGGTTTTTTTTTTTTCATATTTCAAAAACAAAAAAATCAGCGCAGGCTATGTTACTGGTGTTCAAGAGCTTGGCGGCGTATCTCACTTGACTAGGCGGTCGCACAACGACAGTTTATTTCTGGTCTTTCTAATAACTATTCCCTCAAATCTTGCTGATCCTGGCCACTTTTGCTGTCGCAGTGAGGCATTTGTAAGTGTTGATTTCCCGAAGAGCAGAACGAGTACTTTTTTCAAGAGCGGAAGAACCGCGACAGTTTGACCTTTACTCAAGATTTCATGGTGCCATCTTAAAGAACTGAGGTTGAAAACAAGTGAAGGCAAAGCGCGGGGATGCAGTGCCGATCAGTTTGTTCAACCAGATGCCTTTCACATAAAATGTTTTCATGCTCAAATCTGCATCTTCTCATGTCCCTCTAAGCAATTCCAGTGATGTCACGCCAAATTTTTCTATCAAAGGTTCCAAAATTGCTTAAAAAACGGTTCATTAGTGGTTAAAAAAAGATAAAAAAAAAAGGTTTCTGAATACTTATTTTCCAGAATCTACACACAATAATGTGCAACGTAACTAGACTGGCCAGTGTTTTTGCTAAAATAAAAATGGATATGTCTCCCCCGCCCCCCAATCAGTCACGTGAAAAAATCCCTTGCTTAAAAGTACAACAAAAATACATTTTTACAGAAAATCTTGCCACGTTTCAGCCTTACAGAAACGAAAAAGGAACGAAAAAAAAATAACACGGGAATCACCTAGACATGTATCCCAATATGTATGTATGAATATAAAAAAATATATTACTTTGCTAAGTGTAAAGTTGAATAAAAAAGAAAACAGACTGTAAACAGCCGTAGTCATTCACATGATAGCTTAGTTGATGACACGACAACCAATTGCAAATCCTTACTATGTCTTTGCTGGTCAATGAATGGAAAAATTTCAAAGATTAAGTTCTCACATCTTTCAATGTAGTGTTTTTATTTCAGTAATCGCAATAAATAATAATTGTAGAAACAACACAATTGTTTTTCTTGCGATGCACTACAAAACGGTTGCTGCACCACTACATTACCTGGCCGGGTGTCTTGTTTCACATCGTGCGGTTTTTTTACACAAAGAGCACTCGGATAGAGCGTTCGGGAGGAATTGAGATAATATGGCTAGTTGGTCTTCTCCATTCCAGTGTTACCACCAAAGACGTCACCTCAAAATCTCTTCACGATGGAATGGTCATCAGCGATCATTTAACGCTTTTTGGATGCCTCGTGAGCTACCTCATTTCCTCAGACTTTCAGGTCACTTTTCACCCAGCAAAATTAATCCACTTAATCGACATTCCTCTCCATCATATACTACATCAGGCTGCTTCACATTTTTCTATTTGATATTTTCTTCATATTTTTCTATGTGGTAGTTTTCTATTTCCTTGTTCCACTACTACGCAGTCACTGCAAACTGACATTTTTAGGGTGACAACTGGTTCAGCTAACTCGGGAGTTCATTTGTGAATAAAAATATACGGAGCCTCTGTAAATTGTGAAAGGGTTTACAGAGGAGAGATTCAGCTGATTTTCACGTAGATCGACTGAGAATCGTCTGGCTCGCAATAGATTTAACGATGATATTCGATTCCAAGCAAGGAAGCAGAACTAAACAGAGATCAATGTAAACGCATTTTCCGAAAAACAAGCAGACTGGAGGATGGACTTCGGTCTATTGCACACTGCATGACCTGTTTTTATCTTGGAACAATAAAGAGCTGCTCGCTAGCCTTGCGTCAAATTAACGTAAAACTATCAATTGACGACCTACTGAAGCATCCAGCCACGCCATATCCATGAGTTTCTATCCAGCCAAAAATCTTTAGCTATGATAATCTTGAGGTATCAAAGACAATGTTTCCATAGTGTAATCTGGATCTTCGGACGACTTTCTATAAGACAGGTTTTTGTCCTAGTTATATTTTTACCCCTCCGCTGTAACTCTGTTCAGATCTTTAGGCATTAAGGGAAGCGTATCTGACGTTCAAAATTCTGAAAGCTAAACGCACTCCGAAACGACGTTCGTGTACAAATTCTTTCAAAACTTCAGACAGGCCGTCCCGAACCCACAAAAAAACGGAATAGACCTTTAGTACTTAGCCATTCCAGCCATGTGGGATTTTTCCCTTATTCAAATCTACACATCTATCCCTTAAGGAATGGCTTCGATACTACTGATTGTATCAGAAATAACGGAAGTGAAAGATATTTGGACTAGCCTTTATCACCCTCAGAGTTTGAGAGATCACAAAGGCGTCGGTCATTAAATTCATTAAACAGGCAAGTTGTTTTGTACGCTCAAACCGAAGAGGTCTTGCCGTACTGCGGTCTTCCACACCACACCACTTACGAAAGACTCGTAATATGCTAATGATGACTTCTCACACAAATAATTCCAGCACCTTAAGCTGGCGTTCTACGTTTCTTACAGCCGCATTCTTAACAACAATTAGGTTACTTCCACGATTCCACGTCAATCGATGAGCTGAAAATGATACCTGAAAATCTTCTGAACTTTGCAGAAAGTATCGGTTCTTTATAATTTTTTGGTGGTGGTATTATTCTGTTTTTTTTTTTTTTTTTCATATTTCAAAAACAAAAAAATCAGCGCAGGCTATGTTACTGGTGTTCAAGAGCTTGGCGGCGTATCTCACTTGACTAGGCGGTCGCACAACGACAGTTTTTTTCTGGTCTTTCTAATAACTATTCCCTCAAATCTTGCTGATCCTGGCCACTTTTGCTGTCGCAGTGAGGCATTTGTAAATGTTGATTTCCCGAAGAGCAGAACGAGTACTTTTTTCAAGAGCGGAAGAACCGCGACAGTTTGACCTTTACTCAAGATTTCGTGGTGCCATCTTAAAGAACTGAGGTTGAAAACAAGTGAAGGCAAAGCGCGGGGATGCAGTGCCGATCAGTTTGTTCAACCAGATGCCTTTCACATAAAATGTTTTCATGCTCAAATCTGCATCTTCTCATGTCCCTCTAAGCAATTCCAGTGATGTCACGCCAAATTTTTCTATCAAAGGTTCCAAAATTGCTTAAAAAACGGTTCATTAGTGGTTAAAAAAAGATAAAAAAAAAAGGTTTCTGAATACTTATTTTCCAGAATCTACACACAATAATGTGCAACGTAACTAGACTGGCCAGTGTTTTTGCTAAAATAAAAATGGATATGTCTCCCCCGCCCCCCAATCAGTCACGTGAAAAAAATCCCTTGCTTAAAAGTACAACAAAAATACATTTTTACAGAAAATCTTGCCACGTTTCAGCCTTACAGAAACGAAAAAGGAACGAAAAAAAAAAATAACACGGGAATCACCTAGACATGTATCCCAATATGTATGTATGCTTTGAGAAAAATCGACTCATTAATTTCATAAGAACGCGATGCGGACAGATGGACGGACAGACGGACGGACGGACACTCCAGATATTATATTTGTCTCCCTTAGGTGGAGACATATAATACGCCCTTAATAACGTCAAACATACCTTTTCAGTGGACATAAATCTCTTACACAAGAGCATAAATATTGACACTGACAGTTAATTGAAAAAAAATAATAAAATTACAACAAAAGATTCATGTAAACAAAGGGGGTATCTGGTACTTGATCCGAAGATGAACACACCAAATTGTATTATGAAATTCTTTAACCGCTTTGGAAGTAGCATCTGCAACCCTTTACGAACCCTGTCATCAACACTCGATGGCGCGACCATTTAAAATACCTACCAAATTACAACTGCGAGAAGCCTTTTTAGTTATATTGATATTGTTTCCTTGTTGTCACTGCTGGATGTCACACAAACATCGCAGATAATGGTCTGAGATCTGGTGCGTATTTCCATGAAGCACGACCGCTCATGATTTATTCATTGTAACCAGTGGAAGGTAGGACGAAGAGGAATGCGTCTTTCGCTCTCAATACAGACCATCAAAAATCGGCCAATTAAACGGCTGAAGACGTATAATATTCTTGCCATCACTCCTTGAACATCATGCATGTGTAAAACAGCCGCCTGAAAGATAAAAAGACAAAAGATAACATCTGAAACGTGATGCTGAGAAACAAAAACAAACCTCTGAGTTATCCAATCAGGATGGCAAACTTTCTTGTCAGTAAGATTGGCTATCTTACTATTTGGCAGATTTGAGGCGATGATATGGGTGACTTTGTTTCGAGCATAATAGTGATGAAAGACACCTCCATGCTGCTGCATCAGCTTCTTCAGAGCATCGCTACTGGGTCCTAAAACATGACGTACTCCCATTATACTACATTACGACTTGTTGAAGGAACAAGTTGGAAAAAAGAAGGAAAAATGAAGAAAGAGTAAAAATACTGGAAAGAAAGAAATTCCGATATCACCTCTTACGACATCAACGGACCAGAAAGAAGTTTGTTTGTTTATCAGTTTGTCTTTAACGTCCCGTTTACCAACTAGGATGGTATTAGGACGCACTTGCTAAAGAAACAACCGGGAAAAAAGAAGGCAGAATAAAGAAATAGTAAAAGAAGAAATAAGAAGAAAGAAATTCCGATTAGTCGCGTGTTACACCATGCACGGAACAGAATGCAATGGGTACATCATCCCCATCCCACAGGAGGGCCGACTGTGGTTAGGTACACATCTATCCAAATTTGGTGGATAGGGCATCGGCTCCGCAAACTTCCTACAGGATGTTTCTTGAATACAGTAATACGATTTTAACGTAAAATAAAAGTATCAAATCTTTCGAGACGCTTAGATTAGGAGGATTAGCTGATACCCCAACAGCTCTGTTAATACAAAGAATATGCAATGACGACCAGATGAAAATCCTGCATATGATTAAGTATGCAACCAACACTACTATCAGTGTCTCAGACATAGTTGCTCTCATCTCTTGTCAAGGCAAGAATGGGTGCTGAAATTAGAATAGTTTTCAGCAATTCGAATGCACGCTCGTATTCGTGATTCCAGTTTAACAGTGGTTTCTTCCCTCACTCGTCTAACTGCCGATTTAATGAAAATGAAATTTCACCATAATCTTTTATGAAAAACCTCCACATTCCCTGCACAACGAGCTGCTTAAGAAACCATTCACTGCCTTTGGTAGAGCCGTGTGCACACTATTTTATCTGACAGTATATCCCAAATAAAGCACTTCTCTTTTAAACAGACTGCACTTCTTGGGTTTGATTTTAAGTCCTGCGCTTACTCGCGGGATTATTTATATGCTATCCAGTAAGAAAAAACTCCTGGGAGCTGGTTTCCCATCCAAAATCGGCTCCGCAAACGTCTTGCGGGATTTTTCTCGAACACACAATTACAATTTGAAGGTAAGATAAAAGTATCATCTCTTTCGAAACGACTTAGATTACGAGGATTAGCTGGTCAACCAACAACTATGCTAATACAACAGTTGCGTTCGACCCTACTCAATGATTTTGAGAGATATGCAATGCCGGCCAGGCGAAAATCCTGCATATGATTAAGTATGCCACCAATGTTTTCAGCACTACTATCCTTCCAGAATATATTTAAATGATGACTATAATCAGCGGCGCTGAATCGTGCTTTCATACACTGAATCAACTGATGGAAAGCCAAAGTGTCAAGCTGACGCTCCAGAGAAAAGACAAAGCTTTTAGCTTCATCGTGCAAGTTAGAAAGATAACATTTCTTGGTCATTCCAGTTCTTTGGAACAGTATTGTATTGTTCTTTAGATCTCTTTCAACTGCTATGGTCATATCGGGATCCCCCTGCCACATTACACTGAAATGGGGCAATCCAGCCCTCCTTCTAACCCTTACATGTGGAGTGCCTAACAGGGTAGCAAGGAGGAGTCCCAATTTTTAAGTCTTAGGTATGACCCGACCGGGGATTCAACCCGCGATCATCCAGTCTCGAGGCGGACACTCTAACCACTAGGCCACCGAGACAGGTCTTTCAGCTTTAATCCTCATTCGTTGATCGTTAGGTCAATCTTTAAGACGTACTAGAGCATTTCGAATCCATCCCACTGAGATTCCACTAATTATTGTTCGTAATGAACACCTTCATAAGGCATGGCAGCTAAACCATATTACTGTTTTGAAAAACTAGATGTGAACCTCGCGGCACACCATTAGAATAAGAGAAATATCAATCGCTCATCGAAACATTCTCATATCCTTACCAATCAGACACGCTAGCAGGATTGTCGAAAGATAAAGTTACCTGTCTAGCATTTCTGCACAGTTGGCGTTTATCGGAAAACATTTAAGTGTGTACAGCAGCTGCAATGGATCTCGTCGGAATATACTGACTCAGACATTCCTTTTGTTTCGTGATCAAAAACACCAGAATTGTCAACAACCATAGGTTGAGATCATGGTGTGGCTAAAAAAAACTTGCGATTAATAGTACTGACGAGTATTATCTCTATCAGACATTGAAGTTAATCACTGATTGTAACTTTTCGCTTCTGTAAATTATAAAATGGTAAGGAATTGCCAACAAGATTCTTCGACACATCCCTTACCCTATTAATACTAGATGTGAGCCTCGCGGCACACCATTAGAATAACAGAAATATAATGCCTTGACAAATATCTATTTAAGGCATCGGGAAACATTTGTGTGTATACACCAGCTGCAATGGCTGTCGTCGATGTGTACTGACTTATAGACATTCCATTTGTTTCGTGATCAAAAATACCAGAATTGTCAACAACCATAGGTCCAAATCACGGTGTGGCAAAAAAAAAAACCTTGCGATTAATAGCAATGACGACTATTATTCTTATAAGACATTGAAGTTAATGCCTGATTGTAACTTCTCCCGAAATTATCAAATGGTAAGGGATTGTCCACAGGATTCTTCGGCACATTCCTTACTACAGTAATATCGTGAAAAATAAATATTTTTATGTAAAAGCATTGCATTCACAGCACTATGGAATATACGAGGAAATCGCACTGACCTAAAAGTATTATTTGATCTTAAATTTGGAGTCTGAAAGACAGAATTCTCCCTTATTTGAAAAGTATTCTGACTTTCCCAGTCTGGTTTCATAAAAATTCTTATGACGGGAAATTCTATTGTTCTCAGTTGTAGAGAATAATGAGTACCGGTTCAAGCGGTAGCACATCGCTCACATGACAAGTAAAGCAATGTGACGAAAAAGAGAAACTGACAGGTGCATTTAAACTGTAAAAATCACCATGAAAATGGGCAACATCAGATGCGGCAGGGAATGCAGTTGAATAAGTACATCCCCGAATATGGCTTGGCACACGCCTATCCAAATTTCGAGGATAAGGCATCGGCTCCGCAAACTTCTTACGGGATTTTTCTCGACCACAGAATTACAATATGAAGGTAAAATAAAGTATCATCTCTTTCGAGACGACTTAGATTACGAGGATTAGCTGGTCGCCCAAAAACGCTGCTAATACAACAGTTGCGTTCGGCCTTACTCAATGATTTTTTTTAGGAATATGCATTGACGGAGAGTAAAAATCGTGCATATGATTAAGTATGTCACAAATACCTTCAGCACTCCTATCAGTGTCTCACACATAGTTGCCTTCATCTCTTGGCAAGGCAAGAACGGATGCTGAAATTAGCATAGTTTTTAGCTATTTGAATGCACGTTCCCATTCGGGATTTTCGGTAAACACTGGTTTCTTCCTCTCTTGCTGATTTAAGGGAAACGGAATTTTCCCATACTCTTTTATGATTTTCGGATACCAATTGATTAAAAATAGAATAACCCTCCACAGTCCCTGCACATCGAGCTGTTTAGGAAATCCCTTCACTTTGCTGGATCCGTGTGCACACCATCGTATTTGATAGTATATCCCAAATAAAGCACTTCTGTTTTAAACAGACTGCACTTCTTGGGTTTGAATTTTAGTCCTGCGCTTCCTCGCGGGATCATTTATATGCTATCCTGTAAGATAAAACTCTTGGGAGCTGGTTTCTCATCCAAAACTAGAACCTTATTTCGCTAGCGAAATGCTAAACACTTGACAAAAATTAAAACGCAAAAATACTTCCTTCAATGGGTTATTTCTTGAATAATATATTGCAAACAACACAGCTTGAATACGTCTTATAAGCCGAAAAGTGTTTGGTTTTTGTTTGCTTAAAGTTTTATTGAATGAGAAGACACACGTCGTGTTATCTGTTTACGCAGTGAGAGCTCGCACAAAGCTCAGCAACTGTGTTCTGTGATATACGTTAAAAGCATATCAGTGAGAGCGCGCACAAAGCTCAGCAACTGTGTTCTGTGATGTACGTTAAATGCTCTGCATTTACTTGCAAAAATACATTCACATGGCGTTTTAACAAAGAAAACGAAATCGAAGACGAAAATGAAAAGTGACATGCACACGTTCAGATCAAGCTCTTCATAAGTCCCAAGTTTCATGGTCCTAGGGATCATAGTGTCAGAGAAGAAGACACAAAAAAATCGGAAAATCCGTCAAGAGGAAAAAAAAAAGGACGAACGGCTGCTCGCACAAATTCATATAACCCTTGCAAGCCAAAGGCTTGTCAAGTATTAATAATGTGACTATGGCTAGGCACACGTTAATTCAAATTTGGTGGATAAGGCATCGGCTCCGCAAACTTCTTGCGGGTTTTTACTCGAACACAGAATTACAATTTCAAGGTAAGATAAAAATATCATCTCTTTCGAGACTACTTAGATTACGAGGATTAGATGCCCCCCCCCCCCCCCCTCGACTCTGCTAATACAACAGTTGCGATCGACCCTACTCAATGATTTTGAGAAATATGCAACTTGATCACTGTGCATAGCCTACATATAAGCCACAGGAACACCATCAGTTAAACACGGCCATCAATAGTCAAACAAGAGCTGAAATTTTCCAAGTCCAGTTGGTGTATTTTTCTTGGACGAACCTGGCCCATTTACAACACCGATCTGTGTTTGTTTCCATAGAAGGTACACATCAAGTTTCATTAATATCCCTGCAGTTGTTCTTGAGATATCGTATTAACAAACCTATTCCGATGCTGAATACTTTCCAGGCTTATTAAATTTCAAAGTCCGTTTGGTTGATTTTTCTTGGGTCAACCTAACTCATTTACAATACCGATCCTTGATAGTGCCCATAGAAGCTTCATACCAAGTTGCATTAAAATCCCTGCAGCTGCTCTTGATATTATAATCATGTTAACACTCATTCCGATGCTGATTAATTTCCAGGATATTAAAAGTCCATTAGGTAAATTTCAAAGTCCATTAGGTTCATTATCCTTGGGCCAACGTAACCCATTTACCATACCAATCCTTACTAATGCCCATAGAAGCTACACTCGAAGTTTCATTAAAATCTTTGCAGTTATTCTTGAGCTATCGTGTTAACAATAGTCAATCAAGAGCTGAAATTTTCAAAGTCCAGCTGGTCCATTTTCGTTGGACGAACTTGGTTCATTTACAATTCCCATCTCTGTTTGTTCCCGAAGAAGCTACATACCAAGTTTCATTAAAATCCTTGCAGCACTTTTTAAGTTATGGTGTTAAAACGTTCTTGATGACAACGACAGATCCCCCAACCGACCGACACGCGGTCGATCGCACATATTTCCCCAAGGTTCTACCTGTGACAAATAAAAAATGACGGCCAGGTAAAAATCTTGCATATGATTAAGTATGCCACCAATGCTTTCAGCACTGCTATATTTTCAGAATAGATTGAAAGTGATGATTATAATCAGCGGCGCTGAATCGTTGTTTCACACACTGAATCAACTGATAGAAAGTCAAAGGGTCAGGTTGACGATCCAGACAAATGATGAAGGTTTTAGCTTCATCGTGCAAGTTAGAAAGATAACATTTCTTGGGCATTCCAGTTCTTTGGATTCCTCTTCAAAAAAGGCGTCTTAAGTGTGCCCATTCACTATATTGACCATTATTTGAAAGAGCTTTAATTCTCATTCGTTGATCGTTAGGTCAATCTTTAAGACGTACTAGAGCATTTCGAGGCCTTGCCACTGAGATTCCACTGGTTGTTGTTCGTAATGAACACCTTCATAAGGCATGGCAGTTGAAGCCATATTAGATGTGAACCTCGCGGCACTCCATTAGAACATCAGAAATATCATTAACTTCGAAAAATCGCTGACAGAAATATCCTCATATCCTTACCAATCACACATACTAGTAGGATTGTCGAATGATAAAGGTGCCTGTCTAGCATTTCTGTACACTTGCCGTTCATCGGAAAACATTTGAGCGTGTACAGCAGATGCAATGGATGTCGTCGGTATGTACTGATTTATAGACATTCCATTTGTTTCGTGATCAAAAACACCAGAATTCTCAACAACCATAGCTTGAGATCATGGTGTGGCATAAAAAACTTGCGATTAATAGTACTGATCAGTATTATCCCTATCAGACATTTCAGACATTGAAGTTAATGACTGATTGTAACTTCTCGCGAAATTATCAAATAGTAAGGGATTGCCAACAGGATTCGTCGGTACATCCCTTACCACATTAATATCGTGAACAATATAATTATTTTATGTACAGCCATTGCATTCACGGCACTATGGAATATAGGAGGAAATCACGATTACCATCCGATGTTATCGATATAACAGCACGCATTGACCTAAAGGTACTATTTGATCTTGAACAGGGAGTCTGAAAGACAGAATTCTCTATTATTTGAAAAGTATTCTGACTTTCCACTCTGATGTCATAGAAATTCTCATGACGGGAATTTCTATTGTATTCGGTTGTAGAGAATGAGGAACACCGGTTCAAGCGGTAGCACATAGCTCACATGACAAGTAAAGCACTGTGACGAAAAAAAGGGACTAACAGGTATAGTTAACTTTAAAATTCACCATGAGAATGGGCAACATCAGATGTAGCACGGAATGCAGTTGAATAGGTACACTCCCGACTATGGCTAGGAACACGTCTATCCAAATTTGATGGATAGGCCATCGGCTCCGCAAACTTATTACCAGGTCTTACTAGCAAACTTTTTACGGGATTTTTCACGAACACAGAATTACAATTTGAAGGTAAGACAAAAGTATCATTCCTTTCGAGACGACTTAGATTACGAGGATCAGATGGTCCCCCAACAACTGCTAATACAACAGATGCGTTCGGCCCTAGTCAATGGTTCTGAGGAATACGCAATGACGGCCAGGTAAAAATCCTGCATATGATTAAGTATGTCACCAATGCTTTCAGCACTGCTATCCTTCCAGAATAGATTGAAAGTGATGACTATAATCAGCGGCGCTGAATCGTTGTTTCATACACTGAATCAACTGATAGAAAGTCAAAGTGTCCAGTTGACGATCCAGAGAAATGGTGAAGGTTTTAGCTTCATCGTGCAAGTTAGAAAGATAACATTTCTTGGGCAATCCAGTTATTTGGATTCCTCTTCAAAAAGGCGTCTGAAGTGTGCTCATTCACTATATTGACCATTTATTGAAAGAGCTTTAATCCTCATTGGTTGATCGTTAGGTCAATCTTTAAGACGTACTAGAGCATTTCGAGGCCTTCCCACTGAGATTCCTCTCTTTGTTGCTCGTAATGAACACCTTCATAAGGCATGGCAGCTGAAGCCACCATATTGCTGTTTTGAAAAACAAGATGGGAACCTCACGGCACACCATTAGAATAAGAGAAATGTCATTCCTTGCGAAAAATCGCTGACAGAAATATCTTCATATCCTGACCAATCAGACATACTAGCAGGATTATCGAAAGATAAAGGTGCCTGTCTAGCATTTCTGTACATTTGACGTTCATCGGAAAACATTTGAGCGTGTACAGCAGATGCAATGGATGTCGTCGGTATGTACTGATTTATAGACATTCCATTTGTTTCGTGATCAAAAACACCAGAATTCTCAACAACCATAGCTTGAGATCATGGTGTGGCATAAAAAACTTGCGATTAATAGTACTGATCAGTATTATCCCTATCAGACATTTCAGACACTGAAGTCAATGACTGATATCTTCTCGCGAAATTATCAAATGGTAAGGGACTGCCAACAGGATTCTTCGGCACATCCCTTACCACATTAATATCGTGAAAAATATAATTATTTTTATGTACAGGCATTGCATTCACGGTACTATGGAATATACGAGGAAATCGCGATTCCCATCCGATGTTATCGATATAACAGCACGCATTGACCTAAAGGTACTATTTGATCTTGAACAGGGAGTCTGAAAGACAGAATTCTCTATTATTTGAAAAGTATTCTGACTTTCCACTCTGATGTCATAGAAATTCTCATGACGGGAATTTCTATTGTTCTCGGTTGTAGAGAATGAGGAACACCGGTTCAAGCGGTAGCACATCGCTCACATGACAAGTAAAGCACTGTGACGAAAAAAAGGGACTAACAGGTATAGTTAACTTTAAAATTCACCATGAGAATGGGCAACATCAGATGTAGCACGGAATGCAGTTGAATAGGTACACTTCCGACTATGGCTAGGAACACGTCTATCCAAATTTGGGGATAAGCCATCGGCTCCGCAAACTTATTACCAGGTCTTACTAGCAAACTTTTTACGGGATTTTTCACGAACACAGAATTACAATTTGAAGGTAAGACAAAAGTATCATTCCTTTCGAGACGACTTAGATTACGAGGATTAGATGGTCGCCCAACAACTGCTAATACAACAGTTGCGTTCGGCCCTACTCAATGATTCTGAGAAATACGCAATGACGGCCAGGTAAAAATCCTTCATATGATTAAGTATGCCACCAATGCTTTCAGCACTGCTATCCTTCCAGAATAGATTGAAAGTGATGACTATAATCAGCGGGGTTGAATCGTTGTTTCATACACTGAATCAACTGATAGAAAGTCAAAGTGTCCAGCTGACGATCCAGAGAAATGGTGAAGGTTTTAGCTTCATCGTGTAAGTTAGAAAGATAACATTTCGTGGTCATTCCAGTTATTTGGATTCCTCTTCAAAAAGGCGTCTGAAGTGTGCCCATTCACTATATTGACCATTTATTGAAAGAGCTTTAATCCTCATTCGTTGATCGTTAGGTCAATCTTTAAGACGTACTAGAGCATTTCGAGGCCTTCCCACTGAGATTCCTCTCTTTGTTGCTCGTAATGAACACCTTCATAAGGCATGGCAGCTGAAGCCACCATATTGCTGTTTTGAAAAACAAGATTGGAACCTCACGGCACACCATTAGAATAAGAGAAATGTCATTCCTTGCGAAAAATCGCTGACAGAAATATCCTCATATCCTTACCAATCAGACATACTAGCAGGATTGTCGAAAGATAAAGGTGCCTGTCTAGCATTTCTGTACATTTGACGTTCATCGGAAAACATTTGAGCGTGTGCAGCAGATGCAATGGATGTCGTCGGTATGTACTGACTTATAGACATTCCATTTGTTTCGTGTTTAAAAACACCAGAATTGTCAACAAACATAGGTTGAGATCATGGTGTGGCATAAAAAAAAACTTGCGATTAATAGTGCTGATCAGTATTATCCCTATCAGACATTTCAGACATTGAAGTCAATGACTGATTGTAACTTCTCGCGAAATTATAAAATGGAAAGGGATTGCAAACAGGATTATTCGGCACATCCCTTACCACATTAATATCGTGAAAAATATAATTATTTTTATGTACAGGCATTGCATTCACGATACTATGGAATATACGAGGAAATCGCGATTCCCATTCGATGTTATCGATATAACAGCACGCATTGACCTAAAAGTACTATTTGATCTTGAACTGGGAGGCTCAGAGACAGAATTCTCTCTTAATTGAAAAGTATTCTGACTTTCCACTCTGGTTTCATACAAATTCTCATGACGGGAATTTCTATTGATGTCGGTTGTAGAGAATAAGGAACACCGGTTCAAGCGGTAGCACATCGCTCACATGACAAATAAAGCAACGTGACGAAAAAGAGGAACTAACAGGTATAGTTAAACTTTAAAAATTCACCATCAGAAGGGGCAACATCAGATATAGCAGGGAATGCAGTTGAATAGGTACACTCCCGACTATGGCTAAGAACACACCTATCCAAATTTGGCGGATAAGCCATCGGCTGCCTAAACTTATTACGGGGTTTTTCTCGCAAACTTTTTATGGGATTTTTCCCGAACACAGAATTACAATTTGAAGGTAGGACAAAAGTATCATTCCTTTCGAGACGACTTAGATTACGAGGATTAGATGGTCTCCCAACAACTCTGCTAATACAACAGTTGCGATCGGCACCACTCCAATGATTTTGAGGAATATGCAATGACGGCCAGGTAAAAATCTTGCATATGATTAAGTATGCCACCAATGCTTTCAGCACTGCTATCCTTCCAGAATAGATTGAAAGTGATGACTATAATCAGCGGTGCTGAATCGTTGTTTCATACACTGAATCAACTGATAGGAAGTCAAAGTGTCAAGCTGACGATCCAGAGAAATGGTGAAGGTTTTAACTTTATCGTGCAAATTAATAAGATAACACTTCTTCGTCATTCCAGTTCTTTAAATTCCTCTTCAAAAAGGCGTCTGAAGTGTGCCCATTCACTATATTGACCATTAATTGAAAGAGCTTCAATTCTCATCGTTGATCGTTAGGTCAATCTTTAAGACGTACTAGAGCATTTCGAGGCCTTCCCACTGAGATTCCACTGCTTCTTGTTCGTGATTAACACATTCTTAAGGCACGGCAATTGAAGCCATATTACTGTTTTGAAAACCTAGGTGGAAACCTCACGGCACACCATTAAAATAAGAGAAATGTCATTCCTTGCGAAAAATCGCTGACAGAAATATCCTCATATCCTTACCAGTCAGACATGCTAGCAGGATTGTCGAAAGATAAAGGTGCCTGTCTAGCATTTCTGTACACTTGCCGTTCATCGGAAACATTTGAGCGTGTAGAGCAGATGCAATGGATGTCGTCGGTATGTACTGACTTGTAGACATTCCATTTGTTTCGTGTTCAAAAACACCAGAATTGTCAGCAACCATAGGTTGAGACCATGGTGTGGCATAAAAAAACTTGCGAATAATAGTAATGATGAGTATGATCCCTATCAGACATTGAAGTTAATGACTGATTGTAACTTCTCGCGAAATTATCAAATGGTAAGGGATTGCCAACAGGATTCTTCCGCACATCCCTTTGTATATTAATATCGTGAAAAAAAATTTTATGCATAGCCATTGCATTCACGGTATTATGGAATATACGAGGAATTCGTGATTGCCCATCCGATGTTATCGGAACAACACAGCGCATTTACCTTCAAGTATTATTTAATATTAAAACGGGAGTCCGAAAGATAGAATCTCCCCTATTTGAATAATATTCTCACTTTCCACTCTGGTTTCAAAAAAATCTTATGAAGCGAATTTCTATTGTTCTCAGTTGCAGAAAATAATGAGCACCGGTTCAAGCGGTAACACATCGCTCACATGACAAGTAAAGCAATGTGGTGAAAGAGAAAATCACAGGTGTATTTAAACTTTGAAGTCACAATGAAAATGGACATCAGAATGCAGTTGAATAAGCACATCCCCAATTATGGCTAGGCATACGCCTGAACAACTTTGGTGGAAAAGGCATCGGCTCCGCAAACTTCTTACGGGATTTTTCTCGACCACAGGATTACAATTTGAAGGTAAGATAAAAGTATCATCTGTTTCGAGACGACTTAGATTACGAGGATTAGATGATCCCCCAACAACTCTGCTAATACAACAGCTGCGTTCGACCCTACTCATTGATTTTGAGGAATATGCAACGACGGCCAGGTAAAAATCCTGCACATGATTAAGTATGCCCCAAATCCTTCAGCACTGCTATCAGTGTTTCAGACATAGTTGCCTTAATCAATTAGCATACTTTTCAGCAATTCCAATGCGCGTTCGCATTCGTGATTCCAGTTAAGCAATGGTTTCTTCCGCTCTTGTATAACTGCGATTTAAGGGAAATGCAATTTTCCCATAGACTTTTATGATTTTTGGATGCTAGTTGAGTAAAATTTAAAAAAAAAATAACCTCAACATTCCCTGCACATCGAGGTGTTTAGGAAATCCCTTTACTGCCTTTGCTGGGTCCGTGTGCACACTATTTTATCTGATAGCATACCCGAATAAAGCAATTAGGTTTTAAATAGACTGCACTTCTTGAGTTTGATTTTTAGTCCTACGCTTCCTCGCGGGATTATTTATATGCTATCCAGTAAGATAAAACTCTTGGGAGCTGGTTTCCTATCCAAAATAATACACGGAATCCACTGACCAGAAGTAGTCACGGTTGTTGGCTGGTTTGGTGCTTAACGTCCCTGTTGCGTGATCAGGGAATACGAAACAAAGAGCTTGTTTAATCATAACATATTTTATTGCGAACGCGGCGACGCATCTCGTAGATCTTGTAAATGCCAATGCCGTAAAGCCGTAATACCGTAAAGCCGTAATGCCGAAATGCCGGTTTGCTACGAAAAAAAAAAGAAAAAAGAAACGAAACTTTAACGATTGATCTTAACACTAAACGTAACTCTTAAATCAATTTTACCTTGTTATATCTTGAATTCAGCCATAATAATTTCACAAATAAATAAATTACTTAATTCACAATCACAAGAAATTTGAATCTTACCAATTTTATCGGAACTTTCCTAAATATGATCACGCACCGTCCGAAACTTGAAACTATTTGTCAAAAGGCGGGAAGAAACTGTTTATATACTACAGACATCACGTGACTTGTACAGTGTCATGCCATAGATACTTAAACATTCTGGCACTGATTAATCAATACGTGTCACTTTTCAGTGACCTGATGTCAATAAATTATAAGAGACATAAATTATTTAAATGACTGCGTAACAGCGGCCCTAATAAAATAACTTAGAGGTATTTTATCATTAATAATTTAAAGCAGTTATTTACATTTGATTATGCCAATTTCTTTACTTGAACCGTAAACCAGCAAAAAGAACAAACACACAAAATGGTTCCCCGCCGGGGAATCGAACCCCGGTCTCCCGCGTGACAGGCGGGGATACTGACCACTACACCACCAAACAGACAGAAAACCCGCGTAACTATAACCTCCTATATTGAACACAACAACAGTATCAAGTACACTCCTTCTGAGGCACTGAACAATATGTTCAATATGAATACCTTTGGGTCACACACAGTGGCCAAGTGCTTGAATCATAGGGGTATTAGATGCAAGTTATTGCGGGCGTGGCAACATAAAAATTACATTTGATCACTTAGCTGTATTAAACATAAACATGCTTTACATATTTATTACACTGGCTTCTAAATATTATACATGCTATCATTTAAATCACATAAGAGTAAATATTAAAAGATATGTTCAGAAAGCAATATTAAACGACAGAGTGGAAAAACGATACCTAACTTCCCTGGCACATTTAGCATATTAAACACACCCGTTTGCTGTCATGATAGATTCTCACGAAATATTTCTAAGCAAAGTCTACAATTATGCTAATGCATTATGAAGGGAAACCACACGAATTTGGAAATGACCGTATTTTGGTGTGGTCTTAAACCATCACCAAATGCTTCCTATGTTAAAACAGAAGCACTTCTACACACAGAAAAATCATTTCTTCAGCGCTGAACGGCCGCATTAAGTCTCGTGTGCGATTTTATTTCACCATTAAAATTAAATAGTAAAACTTTTAGGGCGGAAGTTGAGCTTTGCGGAAGTGATTTATACCATATGATTAATACTAAACATATTTACTACAACAAGTATCTGACATATACTGAGGAGTATCTTGAGGGAATCGGCTGCATGCTTGACTAATTTACATTATTGAACAATATTAAATAAAATTCTATGCAGCAGACTTCGTTCATTTATCGAGTGGCCTTTGAACAGGCAACATGTGACAGTATAGGATTAATAATGGAAATCTTTAATTATCGCCATAAATGGAAACAAACAGAAATGAGTGAACTTTGAATAAATTACTGAACTAAGACTTATTAATTAAAACTGAAAACGGATAAAATACAATTAAATTATACAAAATTAACCAAAGAAACATGACTGCGGGCATAATTGGGCATTTCATCATTGAAATGAATGTTCAATTTTGCCGGTGGGAAAACATCTTTGCTGTGGACTTCCAAACTTCTCAAGGGTAAGTTAAAACTTATGAACCACTTTCGCGAATTAATAGTCAATGTCATTTTTACTAATAAACGTTTCATATTCCAGGAAACTTACAAAGTTAGACACAAGAATCAATCCTGAAGCTCTAACATGTACAATAATTACGCCTCTATGGGTTTATTATTAATCTTTTAGTATCTTTCAGCTTAAAAAAAATAACTGCACACGTATTAATTATTCCCTATGAACACATCTCTTGAAAGTTATGCGGCATTTAATCTTTACGAGCACTTTCTAGCAAGCACAGTTTTGTGATGGGTCGGACTTTCACATTTTTTCCGACTCTTATTTCTGCCGCGCGGACGTGACCGTCTCGGCCCTGGCGTACATCGTTCACAATTCCCAGAGGCCATTGACCACGTGGCAACTGGTGATCGGCAATCAAGACGACATCTCCCTTTTCAATATCCCGTTGCTTGTTAATCCATTTAGATCTAGCTTGCAACAGGGGTACATACTCCTTGAGCCAACGGCGCCGAAAAACGTCAGCCAGATATTGAGCTTGACGCCATCGGCGTCGAGTGTAATTGTCGTACGGCTTGAAACTGCCGTATGGTAACGAGGTTGTGTTGCTCAGCAGAAGAATTTTGCTTGGCGTGAGCACTTCCGGGTCACGTGCGTCATTGCTCACAGTAGTCAGCGGGCGGTCATTAATTACACGTTCGACTTCTGCAAATAATGTCGCTAAGCCCTCGTCGTTTAAAAGCTGTTCAGTCGCAAGCTTTCTGAGTATCACCTTTACTGATCGCACCATGCGCTCCCATACTCCTCCCATTTCCGGGGCATTTGGGGGAATGAAGTGCCATTCAACGGAGTCTTGTCTCAGTGTGTTATTTATTTTCGCCTGGTTCAGATCGGATAACAGTTCACGCAATTCTCGCTCCGCGCCCACGAAATTCTTGCCGTTGTCACTGAAAATCTTTCTTGGTTTCCCCCTGCGTGCCATAAAACGTGTGAGACATGACAGGAAAGAGTCTGTATCCAGGTTGAAAGCCACTTCGAGGTGCACTGCTCTGCACGCCAGACACGTAAATAGACAGCCATAACGTTTTACTGTTGTACGTCCTCTTGAGACAAAAAGGGGGCCGAAGTAATCGACCCCGACGTTGGAGAACGGAGGTAAATCTGGCGTCAGTCGCTCTTTAGGTAGCGTAGCCATCTGCTGCGTAAGCGTCGCGCGCATGTGACGTTTACATAAAAAACACGCTCCTATAACCCTTTTAACTGCAGCAGCACCTTGGGTAATCCAGTATTCCTTACGTGTTAGAGCTAGAACTTGATGTAAACCGACGTGCCCATTACGTTCGTGAATGTGTCTGATGATTAATTCGGTGACGTGATGTTTCTTTGGTAGGATGATTGGGTGTTTAAAATCGTAGTCTACTGACGCCTCATCTAGGCGACCTCCCACTCTGATGATATTGTCAGTTAGGACGGGGGACAACTT
Organism: Protula sp. h YS-2021; assembly: GCA_949752745.1. Lineage (NCBI taxonomy): Eukaryota > Metazoa > Annelida > Polychaeta > Sabellida > Serpulidae > Protula > Protula sp. h YS-2021. Next base: position 27,988,885 of record OX457026.1, on the reverse strand, counting down.
AGCAATGGGACTGGTTCTTAAAACGTCTACACCTTCGTTCAGGCGCGTTAACTCAGATGTGTAACATTCACGCTGCACTATCGCGATAATCTTGGCTCGAGCACGATGTATTTCTTCAACTCCTACGTTACCTTGAGGTAGTTTCTCTGTCGCTTTTGCGTAATGCACCAAACAAAACGCAACGTACCGCAGTAACCACGCGAAAGATACGCATAAGCGGCTCCACGAAGAGCAGCGATTGATCAGCGAACTTAAAGGATCTATCTCAGACGTCACACACGCAACCGTCGCCGCAGGATCTCCATAATCTGGTTGTGCAGGCATCATAATTTGCGCATTCCATAAAAACATTGGACCACTTGCCCAAAATTTCAACTTCGATGTTTCCCTAGGAGAAATTCCACGTGACGCGAGATCGGCTGGGTTTTGCTTTGATGGGACGTAGTACCAATCTTCTGGTCTGGTAATGTCATGAATCACCGATAACCGATCAGCAACAAACGTCTGAAAACGCGTCTTTGTGTTACGTATGTACTTAAGAACAGCTGTTGAGTCCGTCCAGAAGTAAGCCTGTGAGATTTCGAATTCGAGTTCGCTTTTAATCATCTGATGCAACCGTGCTGCGACAACAGCAGCTGATAGTTCTAGTCGCGGTATAGTGACAGACTTGATAGGTGCTAATCGCGACTTGCCTGCAACGAGTGAACACTTAATGTGTCCTGACGTATCGTAAATACGCAGATATGACGCAACACCGTAGGCGACTTCTGATGCATCTGCGAAGTGGTGTAACTCGCATGTGAAGTCATTCATCAAGCCATCTGGTTTATAGCATCGGTCAACACTGTAGTTACTCAGACTTGACAACGTGTCTTGCCATTCGCGAAAACGTGTACTGGCGTCATGTGCAATTGATTCATCCCAGGCGTACCCATCCTTGCACAGGCCTTGTAACAGCATCTTGGGTATTAAAGTTACCGGTGCGGCAAGGCCTAGGGGATCGTACAGGGAACTGACCACAGATAAAACTCCGCGACGCGTCATAGGCTTCTGTACACTCTTCACGTTATATGTTAACGTATCATCTTCTACGTTCCAACGTAAACCCAGTGCCCTTTCGTATGGCAATGCATCATCAATGTCAATGTTTGCCACAGATGGAGCCCTTTCGGATTCTGGGATTGACAACAAAACTTCCCTGTTGTTTGAGAATAATTTGGTCAAATGGAACCCACCTCTCAGAAGCATTTCTTGTAGTTGTGCTGTTAGCCTGATTGCTTGAGGTACAGTTGGTATTGATTTTAAGCAGTCATCGACGTAAAAGTTTCGCAGCACTGTTTTTACCGTTTCTGCATCAAACTCACACTGGTTGTCAGTAGCCGTCTTGCGCATAGCAAACGCAGTAGCACTAGGAGATGACGTTGCGCCGAAGATATGAACTATCATCGCGTAAACTTCTGGCGGGAGCTTGATGTCGCCGTCTTGCCACCACAAGGAACGGAGGTAGTCACGGTCCCTCTCCAAAACTTGTACCTGTTGGAACATAGCTTCTATGTCACCAACAATTGCGATAGGCTCTTGACGAAAGCGAAGTAGCACTCCGATCAAAGGATTGACCAGATCTGGGCCTTGCAGCAGGCAATCATTTAATGAAGTGCCCCTGTACTTAGCCGCGCAATCAAATACTATGCGAATTTTATCCGGTTTATTCGGATTGATGACTGGGTGATGAGGTAAGTACCAGCAATTCACATCCTTAGCGTGTTCCTCTAGAGTACCAACCTTTTGTGCATAACCTTTCGTCACGTAATCACCCAAAGCACTTGAGTACGCTTCATGAAGCGATTCTTTCTTGGAAAACTTCCGTTCTAGGTAATTCAATCTCGTAACAGCAAGCGGTAAGTTGCTTTCTAACTTCGGGACACCAGTTCTCCATGGCAGAGAAAGCATGTACCGTTCCCCAGTGTGCTCAATACTTTCGTCAAAGATACTCAAAGCTTGTTTGTCAGCAAGAGACATTCCGCTTTTAGCGCTGTATATTGATTCGTCAAAGTCAGTTTTCCACATTCGTTCTACTTGACTTTGTAAATCACCTTGCTGAAAGTTCACGTGAGCGTTTGTGTTTGAGACGGTTCTATCAAGCGGCCCTAGTAGGGACCATCCGAGGACTGACTTCACTGCGTAGGGTTCTTTGACACTTCCTCGACGTTCGTCTTCCTTCCAAAAGGCTTCAGAGACTTGTGAGGAATTTACGCATGGAAATTTAAGCCCGGACAAATGTGGCCATTGTGAAACAGCTACGTCATCAGCCTTAGCACGCATTGATATAGGCAAGTTTTCGACTGAAAAGACTCTGTCAATATCTATAGCGCCTGTTTGGTCAAGCGATGCTACAGTTAGCGATACTTCAGTACAAGGTTTGGACACATTCGCTGAAGTCACGGTACTTAAATTCAATTTTGCTGTTTTGCCTCGGAGCCTTAGGCGTTTTAGCAAGCTCTCAGTACATAAGGTTGTGTCTGACCCTTCGTCAAGTAACGCGTACGTCCCTACGTCAACTACGTTTCCGCGAATAATGACAGGAACAATGCGAAGACAAACTTGTGGGGTGCGGGTCGCGACGCAGTTAACCGATGACGAATCAGTCGGGGTACTTTCACGATGTTGTTCATTTCTTTTTTCTTCTAAACGTCTGCGATAGTTTGTATCGTGAACTAGCTCGTGGTGTTTTGACTTACAATGAGAGCACTGCGAGTCCTTTCTGCACTCTTTAGCAACGTGGCCTGGACGTAAACAGTTAAAGCACAAACGTTTGTCTTTAATTACCTTCACTCTGTCGGCATACGTCTTCTGCAGAAATGCAGCACACTTGGCAATGAAATGCTGCCCTCGGCACTGTGTACAATCAGGAAGCTTTTGTTTCGTACCTTGACTCTTGGCTTGCGTCGTCATTACCGTTGATACTGTCTTGCTTGTATTGTGCTTTGGTTTCTTAACTGTGATTTCTTCTCTCCGCAACATCTCGCCGTATGTTGACATTGCGACACCTGCACGCTGCTTTACAAAAACACGCAAATCATTAAACGTTGGGTCACGCAGATGCGAGAAGCTGTAAACGAACTCAGCCCATTTAATTCTAATGTAGTTGGGCAAACGCAGGACTACTGCCTTCAGTGTAGGCGTGCAGTTCAAATCGCTTTCGTACCCTAGGGACTGTAACGTGAGGGCACACCTTTCCATTTCGTCGCTCAGAGCGATAAGACCACGACAATCATTTCCTTTGACGATGTGGCCTTTCATCAGGGAATCTATACATGAACGAGCGATTTCGTTTCTGCGACCGTAGCGTTCATTGAGAAGCTCTAGCGCACGTGTATAGCCTTGGTCGCCCAAAAGAACACAGTTCTTTATGAGGTGTTTGGCTTCTCCTGTGCAGTAACTGATCAGGTAGTTCAGTAAAACCGATGGTTCATAGACCTTTGATTCCACATTTATCTTAAAGTTTGTGATGAATTCGACGTAGTTCTTTGGATCAGAATCAAATGTCAATATTTCAGTTTTGGGTAATGTAGCAGCAACAGTTAAGGCAGCTAATTGTTGGATGCTTCCAGCAGGTAGGGGCTGATTCGGTGACGACTGAAATGTGGTGGCAAATGCTGGATGACAACTTTGGCGTGGTTGATGCGAGAACGGGGAGGCTGTTTCAGCCTTCAGTGCTGATGCATTCTGTCCTACGTTTTGTATAGGACTTGGCACACCACTAAACCTGTCATAAGCTGGACTGTACTTTGCACTAGCGTCAATCGGAGGAAATGCGTCACGTGGTCTGACATCAAATGGCTTCGACGTCGCCGGATCTTTAACGCTAACGGGAGGTACACTTTCCAGAGGATGAAGATTTTCGGGTGGTTTGACATTAAATGCCTTCGACATCGCCGGATCTTTAACGTTAGCGTGAGTGACACTGTCCAGAAGGGGAAGACTATCTGGTGGTTTGACATCAAATGGCTTTGAGGTCACTGGATCTTTTGCGCAAACTGGAGGTACATTGTCAGGAGGAGGCAGATTTTCACGTGGTCTGATATCAAATGACTTGGAAGTCGTAGAAACTTGAGCGCGGTCAAATATAAATTCAGTACTCACAGTTGCTGGTTGAAATGGCATGGCGAATGCAGATAAAGGCTGGGATGGCATCGCAGTGGCACCTTCTACTGACGTTATACTCACAGGCTGTGCCCCAGAGATAGCAGCTTCGGCTTCTACAAGCACCTTTTCTTCGGCATCTGCGGCCTCGATATCTGACTGAACGTCAAGCTGTTGCTTGCGCTGCTCCGTCTCAAGCTGCAGCCTCTCCAAATGGGCCCGTTCCTTGGCGTGTTTCTGCTTCACGAGGAGAGCCGCCTTCCGCGCTCGTGTCATAGCAATAGCAGACGACACTGAGGTACCTGAGCCTCCTGACATTACTGACACGCTATCGACGTTGGCCTCGTCATTCATGGCGGCCCTATTAGCGAAACTGAGGAGGGCGAAAATGAGCAAAAACTTGCCAGAAATTGCAAACTATTGCGTGATCAGGGAATACGAAACAAAGAGCTTGTTTAATCATAACATATTTTATTGCGAACGCGGCGACGCATCTCGTAGATCTTGTAAATGCCAATGCCGTAAAGCCGTAATACCGTAAAGCCGTAATACCGTAAAGCCGTAATGCCGAAATGCCGGTTTGCTACGAAAAAAAAAAGAAAAAAGAAACGAAACTTTAACGATTGATCTTAACACTAAACGTAACTCTTAAATCAATTTTACCTTGTTATATCTTGAATTTAGCCATAATAATTTCACAAATAAATAAATTACTTAATTCACAATCACAAGAAATTTGAATCTTACCAATTTTATCGGAACTTTCCTAAATATGATCACGCACCGTCCGAAACTTGAAACTATTTGTCAAAAGGCGGGAAGAAACTGTTTATATACTACAGACATCACGTGACTTGTACAGTGTCATGCCATAAATACTTAAACATTCTGGCACTGATTAATCAATACGTGTCATTTTTCAGTGACCTGATGTCAATAAATTATAAGAGACATAAATTATTTAAATGACTGCGTAACAGTCCCGTTAAGCGACTATGATGCGTATATTGGGACTCACTTGGTAAAGGAACAAGTGGGGAAAATATGGGGCAACAATGAAGAAACAGTAAAAGAAGAGATAGAAAGAAAGAAATTCCGATTAGCCGCCTCTTACGCCATGCACGGAACAGAACGCAGTGGGTGTATTCTTAAGATTCCCCCCCCCCCACCCCACAGGGGGAATTTTGGTACGTAGACTTAAGGTTCATATCTCACAAATATCAGCAACATGAAATTCAACAGTTAAACCTAATTTGCAAAACTTCTCTCGATACTGAATGAGTCCTTTACACTGAATTAGAGCTCCCAAAACAGATCTTATACCACATTTCCAGCAAAAACTTAACCGCGACATTTATCTAGAACTGAAATATAAACACATCTTTCCATGACGCAACAACTCGTACTTGTGTCAACTAACACAAGAACAACTTCGTCACTTTTGCTACCGACTAATGAAATCCTCCCTGTCTGCTGTATTTTGCACATTTGGATCCATTTTACAATACTGTAAAACAAAAGCGTTTTTACAACTGTAAATAGTACCGCATTTCTCTGATTCTTGAGATCATCAGCATGCTTGACACTATCCGTAAAAGGTACGTCAATGTTCTCTTGTTTCGGAGAAAAAACTGACGGATAACTAAGAACACTATCTTAAATGTTTTCTTGAACTACATTCTCTCCTTCCTTTACCGAATTATTAACGACTTGCCAAACAACTGTTTGCAGACTTCTGAAGGCAAAACTCTATTTCATTTCCTCCTCTCCTTTTCTCCTTCCTGAATGCCGAGGGTCACTTCTCCCAGTTTAAAGGACGACTTGAACAGTCCTTCCAGAAATGCCCCTCGGCCATCCTCCCATAACCGCCCCCCCCCCCCCCCCAAGTAAAACAATTTAACTGTTTTAGGGTATAAATTTTTCAAGTTAGATTCATAATTAGACTTGGGAAAAGTATTTCCTCGCACGAAATTAACAGTCTTCGCAACAGAAATGCTGGCCTTCGCCCTCGCCATCAGAATCATCATCAACTAGACGTCAATGAATTTCTCTTTAGAACAGAATAGAACGATTTTGCGGCCACGAAATGCTCCGCATACTGAATTGTATTTTCCATCTTATTTGATGGAGTTATCATCAAATATTGTTTTACCTCATAGTCTTGAATGCCATTAATAAAGTGGCGTTTGACTAGGACCAGATGTTGACCCAAGTCAGGTACCTCTGTACAGGATAGATAGCGATCGTCCTACTTCATCCAAATAACCAAGAACCTTATCTTCTACGTTTTTCCTTCCACAACAGATTGAAAGTGATGATTATAATCAGCGGTCCTAAATCATTGTTCCGCAAACTAAAAACTAACTGAAAGTCAAAGGGTCAAACTGACGCTCAACAGGAACTTGACTACGTCTCGAGGAGTATGTCTATCCCCCGTGGGGGATATGGTTTGTGTAAGGCTGTTGCGTGTTGACTACGCAAAAAAATTTACAAGTGGAAGGATGTAAGTCGACGTAGTGTCTAACATTTAGACGAATCAATCCATTAACCAGTACTCGCGTGAGACTGTCGTAGGTACGCTAAGTACAGCACCGATTTTGAAAAATTCGCCATTTTGTCAAGTCCCATCCGGAAAATGCTTGATCACTGCACTGAGGAAGGTGCCAGGGAGCCCGTGTGCAGAATTTGAAACGAATCCATTCATTAATGTGGCCTGTAGACGCGCGAGACTGCCGTATATATAAAGTCCAGTGCCAATTTTCAAATGTCCGCCATTTCGTCAATTTTTGGTCGATCCGGAAAATTCTTGGTCACTGCACTGAGGAAAGTTCAAGAGAAGCCGTGTACAAAATTTGAAACGAATCCGTCTATTAATGTGGCCTGAAGACGCGTGAGACTGCCGTATATATAAAGTCCAGTGCTAATTTTCAAAAGTCCGCCATATTGTCAATTTTTGGTCGATCCGGAAAATTCTTGGTCACTGCATTGCGGAAGGTTCCAGAGAAGCCGTGTACAAAATCTGAAACGAATCTGTCCCTTAATGTGGCCTGTAGATGCGTGAGACTGCCGTATATAAGCTACGTCCAGTGCCGATTTTCAAAAGTCCGCCATTTTGTCAATTTTTTGCCGATCCGGAAAATTCTTCGTCACTGCACTGCGGAAGGTTCCAGAGAAGCCGTGTAAAAAATTTGAAACGAATTTGTCTATTAATGTGGCCTGTAGACGCGTGAGACTGCCCTATATATAAAGTCCAGTGCCAATTTTCAAATGTCCGCCATTTTGTCAATTTTTGGCCGATCCGGAAAATTCTTGGTCACTGCACTGCGGAAGGCTCCAGAGAAGCCGTGTACAAAATTTGAACCGAATCCACGTATTAATGTGGCCTGTAGGCGCGTGAGACTGAAGTGTGACAGACGGACAGACGGACAGACCGAAAAGTTCAAAACTATATCCCTCCGTTTCACGGGGGATAAAGATGGAGATTTTAGCTGCAAGTTAGGGGACATTTCATTTCTTGGTCATTCAAGTTCTTTGGAACAGGTGCCTCTTCAATAAGGCGCTTAGAGCGTGCCCATTCACTATATTGACCATTAATTGAAAGAGCTTTAACCCTCATTCGTTGATCGTTAGGTCAATCTTTAAGACGTACTAGACTATTTCGAGGCCTTGCCACTGAAATTCCGCTGCTTGTTGTTCACAATGAACACCTTGATAGGGCATAGCAGTTGAAACCATATCACTGTTTTGAAAAACTAGATGTGAACACCACGCGGCACACCATTAGAATAACAGAAATATCATGCATTGCGAAAAATCTATTTCACGCATCGGGAAACATTTGTGTGTGTACAACAAGCGCATGAATGTCGTCGGTATGTACTGACTTATAGACATTCCATTTATTTCGTGATCAAAAACACCAGAATTGTCAGCAACCATAGCTCTAGATCATGGTGTGGCATGAAAATCTTGCGATTAATAGTAATAACGAGTACTATCCCTATCAGACATTCAAGATAACGACTGATTGTAACTTCTCGCAAAATTATCAAATGGTAAGGGATTCCCGACAGTATTCTTCGGCACATCCTTTACCACATTAATATCGTGAAACATACAATTATTTTTATGTACAGGCATTGCATTCACGGTACTATGGAATACACGAGGAAATCGCGATTCCAATCCGATGTTATCGATATATCACAACGCATTGACCTAAAAGTACTATTTGATATTGAACTAGGAGTCTGAAAGACAGAATTCTCTCTTATTTGAAAAGTATTCTGACTTTCCACTCTGGTTTCATAAAAATTCTTATGACGGGAATTTCTATTGTTCTCAGTTGTAGAGAATAATGAGCACCGGTTCAAGCGGTAGCACATTGCTCACATGACAAGTAAACAATGTGTATTATATTATTCTTTTGATCCCTTTCAACTGCTATGGTCATATCGGGACCCCCCTGCCACATTATACTGAAATGAGGCATTCCAGCCCTCCTTCTAACCCTTACATGTGGAGTGCCTCACAGGGTAGTAAGGATGAGTCCCAATTTTAAAGTCTCAGGTATGACCCGACCGGGATTTGAACGCACGACCTTCCAGTCTCGAAGCGGACACTCTAACCACTAGGCCACCGAGGCTGGTCAAACAATGTCACAAAAAAGATCAACTGGCAGGTGCAGTTAAACTTTAAAAGTTACCATGAGAATGGGCAGCATCAGATGTAGCAGGAAATGCAGTTGGATAGGTACACCCCGACTATGGCTAGGCACACGCCTATCCAAATTTCGTGGATAAAGCTTCGGCTCCGCAAACTTCTTACGGGATTTTTATCGACCACAGAATTACGGTTTGAAGGTAAGATAAAAGTACCACGGTACTATGGAATATACGAAGAAGCCGCGATTCCCATCCGATGTTATCGGAATACCAGAGCGCATTTACCTTAAAGTATTATTTGATCTTAAACTGGGAGTCTGAAAGACAGAATTCTCCCTCATTTGAAAAGTATTCGGACTTGTTTTTAAAAAAAAATCTTATGATGGGAATTTCTACTGTTTTCAGTTCTAGAGAATGAGTACCGATTCAAGAGTAGCACGTCGCTCAAATGACAAGTAAAGCAATGTGACGAAAGAGAAACTGACAGGTGCATTTAAACATTAAAAATCATCAAAGATGAACTGGCAGGTGCAGTTAAACTTTAAAAGTTACCATGAGAATGGGTAGCATCAGATGTAGCAGGAAATGCAGTTGGATAGGTACACCCCGACTATGGCTAGGCACACGCCTATCCACATTTCGTGGATAATGCATCGGCTCCGCAAACTTCTTAGGGATTTTTCTCGACCACAGAATTACAATGTGAAGGTAAGATAAAGTATCATCTCTTTCGAGACGACTTAGATTACGAGGATTAGCTGGTCCCCAACAACGCTGCTAATACAACAGTTGCGTTCGGCCCTACTCATTGATTTTGAGGAATATGCAGCGACGGCCAGGTAAAAATCCTGCATATGATTAAGTATGCCACAAATGCACATGTTTATTGTACTTGCGTTAATGAGTGGTACTTATTTTGGACAAGCGCGCAAGTTTCCTTAGGTTGCCTTGATGCTCGGTGCGCATTTCGGACCAGCTTGCATGTTTATTTAAATTGCGTTGATGCACGGTGCTTATTTTGGACGTCTGCATATATTTATGTAACTTGCGTTGGTGCGTGGTTTGCATTTTGGACCAGTGCGTATGTTTATTTAATTTGCGTTGATGCGCGGTTCGAATTTCGAATCAGTGCGCATGTTTATTTAACTTGCGTTGATGCGCAGTGCTTATTTTGGATCAGTGCAAATGTTTATTTAAATTGCGTTGGCGCGTGGTTCGCATTTCGAACCACTACGCATGTTTATTTAACTTGCGTTGATGCGCGGTTCAAATTTCGGACCAGTGCGCATGTTTATTTAACTTGCGTTGATGCGCGGTTCGAATTTCGGACCAGTGCGCATGTTTATTTAACTTACGTTGATGCGCAGTGCTTTTTTTTGGACCAGTGCAAATGTTTATTTAAATTGCGTTGTCGCGTGGTTCGCATTTCGAACCACTACGCATGTTTATTTAACTTGCGTTGATGCGCGGTTCGAATCTCGGACCAGTGCGCATGTTTATTTAACTTGTGTTGATGCGCGGTTCGAATGTCGGACCAGTGTGCCTGTTTCTTTAGGTTACGTTGATGCGCGGTTCGCATTTCGGATCAGTGTGCATGTTCATTTAACTTGCGTTGACACGCGATTTGCATTTCGGATCAGAATGCAAGTTTATTTAAGTCCCGTCGATGCCCGACTCTTATGTGTATTCAACTTGCGTCGATTCGTGGTTCTTTCTTCCGACCACTGCGCATGTTTTTTTAACTTGCGTTGATGCGCGGTTCTCATTTCAGACCATTGCGCATGTCTATTCAACTTGCGTCGATGCGTGGTTCTCATTTCAGACCAGTGCGCATGTTTCTTTGGGTTGCGTTGATGTGCGGTTCTTTTTTTCGGACCAGTGCGCATATTTATTTAACTTGCGTTATTGTGCAGTTCGCATTTCGGACCAGTGCGCATGTTTCTTTAGGTTGCGTTGATGCGCGGTTCGCATTTCGGACCACTGCGCATATCTATTCAACTTGCGTCGATGTGTAGTTCTTTTTTCGGGCCAGTGCGCATGTTTATTTAACTTGCGTTGAGGCGAGGCGCTTATTTTGGACCAGTTCACTTGTTCATTAATCTTCCGTCGATACGCGGTTCACATTTCGGACCAATGCGCATGTTTATTTAACTTGAAACGATGCGCAGTGCTTAATTTGGACTACTGCGAATGTGCGCTGTATGAGGAGATTCACTTAATTTTTTTTTCTCAAAAATTCCGAAAAAAATTCAAAAGTTTTCCAATTCACTCAAAAAGCACAAGCCGTATGCATGACCCCCTAGAGACGGCTCGTATGAAAAACAAATGAAATCTGATAAAAACTGTAGAAGGAAATGCATTTTGAATTTTTTTCTTCAAAAATTCTATGATCGACTCGAAAAGCACAGGCCGTATTCACGACACCCTAAGCACGCCTCAGCCCCAAAATAAATGATGTCTGGTCATGTTTATTTAAATTGCGTTGGCGCGTGGTTCGCATTTCGAACCACTACGCATGTTTATTTAACTTGCGTTGATGCGCGGTTCGAATTTCGGACCAGTGCGCATGTTTATTTAACTTGCGTTGATGCGCGGTTCGAATTTCGGACCAGTGCGCATGTTTATTTAACTTACGTTGACACGCGATTTGCATTTCGGATGTTTATTTAACTTACGTTGATGCGCAGTGCTTTTTTTGGACCAGTGCAAATGTTTATTTAAATTGCGTTGTCGCGTGGTTCGCATTTCGAACCACTACGCATGTTTATTTAACTTGCGTTGATGCGCGGTTCGAATCTCGGACCAGTGCGCATGTTTATTTAACTTGTGTTGATGCGCGGTTCGAATGTCGGACCAGTGTGCCTGTTTCTTTAGGTTACGTTGATGCGCGGTTCGCATTTCGGATCAGTGTGCATGTTCATTTAACTTGCGTTGACACGCGATTTGCATTTCGGATCAGAATGCAAGTTTATTTAAGTCCCGTCGATGCCCGACTCTTATGTGTATTCAACTTGCGTCGATTCGTGGTTCTTTCTTCCGACCACTGCGCATGTTTTTTTAACTTGCGTTGATGCGCGGTTCTCATTTCAGACCACTGCGCATGTCTATTCAACTTGCGTCGATGCGTGGTTCTCATTTCAGACCAGTGCGCATGTTTCTTTGGGTTGCGTTGATGTGCGGTTCTTTTTTTCGGACCAGTGCGCATATTTATTTAACTTGCGTTATTGTGCAGTTCGCATTTCGGACCAGTGCGCATGTTTCTTTAGGTTGCGTTGATGCGCGGTTCGCATTTCGGACCACTGCGCATATCTATTCAACTTGCGTCGATGTGTAGTTCTTTTTTCGGGCCAGTGCGCATGTTTATTTAACTTGCGTTGAGGCGAGGCGCTTATTTTGGACCAGTTCACTTGTTCATTAATCTTCCGTCGATACGCGGTTCACATTTCGGACCAATGCGCATGTTTATTTAACTTGAAACGATGCGCAGTGCTTAATTTGGACTACTGCGAATGTGCGCTGTATGAGGAGATTCACTTAATTTTTTTTTTCAAAAATTCCGAAAAAAATTCAAAAGTTTTCCAATTCACTCAAAAAGCACAAGCCGTATGCATGACCCCCTAGAGACGGCTCGTATGAAAAACAAATGAAATCTGATAAAAACTGTAGAAGGAAATGCATTTTGAATTTTTTTCTTCAAAAATTCTATGATCGACTCGAAAAGCACAGGCCGTATTCACGACACCCTAAGCACGCCTCAGCCCCAAAATAAATGATGTCTGGTCATGTTTATTTAAATTGCGTTGGCGCGTGGTTCGCATTTCGAACCACTACGCATGTTTATTTAACTTGCGTTGATGCGCGGTTCGAATTTCGGACCAGTGCGCATGTTTATTTAACTTGCGTTGATGCGCGGTTCGAATTTCGGACCAGTGCGCATGTTTATTTAACTTACGTTGACACGCGATTTGCATTTCGGATGTTTATTTAACTTACGTTGATGCGCAGTGCTTTTTTTGGACCAGTGCAAATGTTTATTTAAATTGCGTTGTCGCGTGGTTCGCATTTCGAACCACTACGCATGTTTATTTAACTTGCGTTGATGCGCGGTTCGAATCTCGGACCAGTGCGCATGTTTATTTAACTTGTGTTGATGCGCGGTTCGAATGTCGGACCAGTGTGCCTGTTTCTTTAGGTTACGTTGATGCGCGGTTCGCATTTCGGATCAGTGTGCATGTTCATTTAACTTGCGTTGACACGCGATTTGCATTTCGGATCAGAATGCAAGTTTATTTAAGTCCCGTCGATGCCCGACTCTTATGTGTATTCAACTTGCGTCGATTCGTGGTTCTTTCTTCCGACCACTGCGCATGTTTTTTTAACTTGCGTTGATGCGCGGTTCTCATTTCAGACCACTGCGCATGTCTATTCAACTTGCGTCGATGCGTGGTTCTCATTTCAGACCAGTGCGCATGTCTATTCAACTTGCGTCGATGCGTGGTTCTCATTTCAGACCAGTGCGCATGTTTCTTTGGGTTGCGTTGATGTGCGGTTCTTTTTTTCGGACCAGTGCGCATATTTATTTAACTTGCGTTATTGTGCAGTTCGCATTTCGGACCAGTGCGCATGTTTCTTTAGGTTGCGTTGATGCGCGGTTCGCATTTCGGACCACTGCGCATATCTATTCAACTTGCGTCGATGTGTAGTTCTTTTTTCGGGCCAGTGCGCATGTTTATTTAACTTGCGTTGAGGCGAGGCGCTTATTTTGGACCAGTTCACTTGTTCATTAATCTTCCGTCGATACGCGGTTCACATTTCGGACCAATGCGCATGTTTATTTAACTTGAAACGATGCGCAGTGCTTAATTTGGACTACTGCGAATGTGCGCTGTATGAGGAGATTCACTTAATTTTTTTTTTCAAAAATTCCGAAAAAAATTCAAAAGTTTTCCAATTCACTCAAAAAGCACAAGCCGTATGCATGACCCCCTAGAGACGGCTCGTATGAAAACAAATGAAATCTGATAAAAACTGTAGAAGGAAATGCATTTTGAATTTTTTTCTTCAAAAATTCCCTAAAAATACAGAAATTGTCGGATCGACTAAAAAACCACAAGCCGTATGCTCAACCCCTTCGGGATGCCTCAAACCAAAAAAAAAAAATAATAATAATAACAAATAAAAGAAAAAAAAACATCGATTCAAAACTGTAGGGGAAATGCATTTTGAAGTTTTTTTTCTAAAAATACAAAAATTGTCCGATCGATTAAAAAGCACAAGCCGTATGCACGACCCTTTAGGATCCCTCATACCAAAAACAAAAACAAAATGACATCAGATCAAAAATGTATAAGGAGATACATTTTAAAATTTGTTCTTCAAAAATTCTCCAAAAATTCAAAAATCACCCGATCGACTTAAAAAAGCACAAGCCGTATGCACGACCGCTTAGGGATGCCTCAAGCCAAAAATAAATGACATCGAATGAAAATTGTAGGAGTAGATGCATTTTGAATTGCTTTTGAAATTTTTGCTTAAAAAATTGCCCAAAAATACAAAAATTGTCCGATCGACTAAAAAAAGCACAAGCCGTATGTAGGACCCTTCAGGGGTAACTCAACCAAAAATAAATGACATCGGTTCAAAAATGCAGGAAGAGATACATTTTAAAATTTTTTCTTCAAAAATTCCCCAAAAATTCAAAAATCACCCGATCGACTAAGAAAGCACAAGCCATATGCACGACCGCTTAGAGATGCCTCACACCAAAAATAAATGACATCGAATGAAAATTATAGGAGTAGATGCATTTTGAATTATTTTCCAAATTTTTGCTTAAAAAATTCGACAAAAATACAAAAATTGTCCGATCGACTAAAAAAGCACAAGCCGTATGCATGACCCCTTAGGGATGGCTAACACGAAAAATAAATGACATCAGATCAAAATTGTAGGAGGAGATGCATTTTGAAACAAAGTTTACTAAATAAACAACTAACTAACTAACTAACTAACGGACGCCACCCGCAGACCGATAGGAATACCCCAGCTTACGTGTAACGTAAGCTGGGCTAAAAATAACCTCAACATTAAATGCACATCCAGCTGTTTAGGAAATCCCTTCACTGCCTTTGCTGGATCCGTGTGCACATTATTTTATCTGATAGTATATCCCGAATAAAGCACTTCTGAATGTTCTTCTTAAACAGACTGTTCTTCTTAGGTTTGTTTTTTAGTCCTGCGCTTCCTCGCGGGATTGTTTATATGCTACCCAGTAAGATAAAACTCTTAGGAGCTGAGCTCGTTTCCCTTCCAAAATAATGCACGGAATCCACTGACCAGAAGCAGTCACGGTTGGTTTGGTGTTTAACGTCTCGTTAAGCGGCTATGATGGGTATATTGGGACGCACTTGCTAAAGGAACAAGTGGGGGAAAAAGAGGGAAGTATGAAGAATTAGTAAAAGAAGAGTAAGAAAGAAATTCCGATCAGCCGCCTCTTACGCCATGCACGCAACAGAACACAGTGGGTGTATTCTTAAGATTCCCCCCACCCCACAGGGGGAATTTTGGCAGGTAAAATTAAGGTTCATATGTCACCAATATCAGCAACATGAAATTCAACAGTTAAACCTAATTTGCAAAACTTCTCTCGATACTGAATGAGTCCTTTACACTGAATTAGAGCTCCCAAAACAGATCTTATACCACATTTCCAGCAAAAACTTAACCGCGACATTTATCTAGAACTGAAATATAAACACATCTTTCCATGACGCAACAACTCGTACTTGTGTCAACTAACACAAGAACAACTTCGTCACTTTTGCTACCGACTACTGAAATCCTCCCTGTCTGCTGTATTTTGCACATTTGGATCCATTTTACAATACTGTAAAACAAAAGCGTTTTTACAACTGTAAATAGTACCGCATTTCTCTGATTCTTGAGATCATCAGCATGCTTGACACTATCCGTAAAAGGTACGTCAATGTTCTCTTGATTCGGAGAAAAAACTGACGGATAACTAAGAACACTATCTTAAATGTTTTCTTGAACTACATTCGATCCTTCCTTTACCGAATTATTAACGACTTGCCAAACAACTGTTTGCAGACTTCTGAAGGCAAAACTCTATTTCATTTCCTCCTCTCCTTCCTGAATGCCGAGGGTCACTTCTCCCAGTTTAAAGGACGACTTGAACAGTCCTTCCAGAAATGCCCCTCGGCCATCCTCCCATAACCGCCCCCCCCCCCCCCCAAGTAAAACAATTTAACTGTTTTAGGGTATAAATTTTTCAAGTTAGATTCATAATTAGACTTGGGAAAAGTATTTCCTCGCACGAAATTAACAGTCTTCGCAACAGAAATGCTGGCCTTCGCCCTCGCCATTAGAATCATCAACTAGACGTCAATGAATTTCTCTTTAGAACAGAATAGAACGATTTTGCGGCCACGAAATGCTCCGCATACTGAATTGTATTTTCCATCTTATTTGATGGAGTTATCATCAAATATTGTTTTACCTCATAGTCTTGAATGCCATTAATAAAGTGGCGTTTGACTAGGACCAGATGTTGACCCAAGTCAGGTACCTCTGTACAGGATAGATAGCGATCGTCCTACTTCATCCAAATAACCAGGAACCTTACCTTCTACGTTTTTCCTTCCACAACAGATTGAAAGTGATGATTATAATCAGCGGTCCTAAATCATTGTTCCGCAAACTAAAAACTGAATGAAAGTCAAAGGGTCAAACTGACGCTCCACAGAAAAGATGGAGATTTTAGCTGCAAGTTAGAGGACATTTCATTTCTTGGTCATTCCAGTTCTTTGGAACAGGTGCCTCTTCAATAAGGCGCTTAGAGCGTGCCCATTCACTATATTGACCATTAATTGAAAGAGCTTTAACCCTCATTCGTTGATCGTTAGGTCAATCTTTAAGACGAACTAGACTATTTCGAGGCCTTGCCACTGAAATTCCGCTGCTTATTGTTCACCTTGATAGGGCATAGCAGTTGAAACCATATCACTGTTTTGAAAAACTAGATGTGAACACCACGCGGCACACCATTAGAATAACAGAAATATCATGCATTGCGAAAAATCTATTTCAGCATCGGGAAACATTTGTGTGTGTACAACAAGCGCATGAATGTCGTCGGTATGTACTGACTTATAGACATTCCATTTATTTCGTGATCAAAAACACCAGAATTGTCAGCAACCATAGCTCTAGATCATGGTGTGGCATGAAAATCTTGCGATTAATAGTACTAACGAGTACTATCCCTATCAGACATTCAAGATAACGACTGATTGTAACTTCTCGCAAAATTATCAAATGGTAAGGGATTCCCGACAGTATTCTTCGGCACATTCTTTACCACATTAATATCGTGAAACATATAATTATTTTTATGTACAGGCATTGCATTCACGGTACTATGGAATATACGAGGAAATCGCGATTCCCATCCGATGTTATCGATATATCACAACGCATTGACCTAAAAGTACTATTTGATATTGAACTAGGAGTCTGAAAGACAGAATTCTCTCTTATTTGAAAAGTATTCTGACTTTCCACTCTGGTTTCATAAAAATTCTTATGACGGGAATTTCTGTTATTCTCAGTTGTAGAGAATAATGAGCACCGGTTCAAGCGGTAGCACATTGCTCACACGACAAGTAAACAATGTGTATTATATTATTCTTTTGATCCCTTTCAACTGCTATGGTCATATCGGGACCCCCCTGCCACATTATACTGAAATGAGGCATTCCAGCCCTCCTTCTAACCCTTACATGTGGAGTGCCTCACAGGGTAGTAAGGATGAGTCCCAATTTTAAAGTCTCAGGTATGACCCGACCGGGATTTGAACGCACGACCTTCCAGTCTCGAAGCGGACACTCTAACCACTAGGCCACCGAGGCTGGTCAAACAATGTCACAAAAAAGATCAACTGGCAGGTGCAGTTAAACTTTAAAAGTTACCATGAGAATGGGCAGCATCAGATGTAGCAGGAAATGCAGTTGGATAGGTACACCCCGACTATGGCTAGGCACACGCCTATCCAAATTTCGTGGATAAAGCTTCGGCTCCGCAAACTTCTTACGGGATTTTTATCGACCACAGAATTACGGTTTGAAGGTAAGATAAAAGTACCACGGTACTATGGAATATACGAAGAAGTCGCGATTCCCATCCGATGTTATCGGAATACCAGAGCGCATTTACCTTAAAGTATTATTTGATCTTAACCTGGGAGTCTGAAAGACAGAATTCTCCCTCATTTGAAAAGTATTCTGACTTGTTTTTTTTTAAAAAACTTATGATGGTAATTTCTATTGTTTTCAGTTTTAGAGAATGAGTACCGATTCAACAGCAGCACGTCGCTCACATGTAAAGTAAAGCAATGTGACGAGAGAGAAACTGACAGGTGCATTTAAACATTAAAAATCACAATGAAAACGGGCATCATCAGATGCGGCAGGGAATGCAGTTGAATAAGTACATCCCCGACTATGGCTTGGCACACGCCTATACAAATTTCGTGGATAAGGCATCGGCTCCGCAAACTTCTTACGGGATTTTTATCGACCACAGAATTACAATGTGAAGGTAAGATAAAGTATCATCTCTTTCGAGACGACTTAGATAACGAGGATTAGCTGGTCCCCAACAACGCTGCTAATACAACAGTTGCGTTCGGCCCTACTCATTGATTTTGAGGAATATGCAGCGACGGCCAGGTAAAAATCCTGCATATGATTAAGTATGCCACAAATGCCTTCAGCACTGCTATCAGTGTCTCAGACATAGTTGCTTTCATCTCTTGGCAAATCAAGAATGGTTGCTGAAATTAGTATTGATTTCAGCTATTCCAATGCAAGTTCGCATTCGTGATTCTAGTTAAACAATGGTTTCTTCCCTCTCTTGTCTAACTGTGATTTAAGTTAGTGTTTTATGATTTTAGGACACCAACTGATAACAAATAAAAGAAAATAACCTCCACATTTATGCACATCCAGCTGTTTAGGAAATCCCTTCACTGCCTTTGCTGGATCCGTGTGCACACTATTTTATCTGATAGTATATCCCGAATAAAGCACTTCTGTTTTAAACAGACTGTTCTTCTTAGGTTGGTTTTTTAGTCCTGCGCTTCCTCGCGGAATTGTTTATATGCTACCCAGTAAGATAAAACTCTTAGGAGCTGAACTCGTTTCCCTTCCAAAATAATGCACGGAATCCACTGACCAGAAGCAGTCACGGTTGTTGGTCTGGTGTTTAACGTCTCGTTAAGCGACTATGATGGGTATATTGGGACGCACTTGCTAAAGGAACAAGTGGGGAAAAAAGAGGGAAGTATGAAGAATTAGTAAAAGAAGAGTAAGAAAGAAATTCCGATTAGCCGCCTCTTACGCCATGCACGGAACAGAACGCAGTGGGTGTATTCTTAAGATTCCCCCCACCCCACAGGGGGAATTTTGGCAGGTAAAATTAAGGTTCATATGTCACCAATATCAGCAACATGAAATTCAACAGTTAAACCTAATTTCAAAACTTCTCTCGATACTGAATGAGTCCGTTACACTGGATTAGATCTCGCAAAACAGATCTTATGACACATTTCCAGCAAAAACTTAACCGCGACATTTATCTAGAACTGAAATATAAACACATCTTTCCATGACGCAACAACTCGCACTTGTGTCAACTAACACAAGAACAACTTCGTCACTTTTGCTACCGACTAATGAAATCCTCCCTGTCTGCTGTATTTTGCACATTTGGATCCATTTTACAATACTGTAAAACAAAATCGTTGTTACAACTGTAAAAAGTACCACATTTCTCTGATTCTTGAGATCATCAGCATGCTTGACACTATCCGTAAAAGGTACGTCAATGTTCTCTTGATTCGGAGAAAAAACTGACGGATAACAAAGAACACTATCTTAAATGTTTTCTTGAACTACATTCGATCCTTCCTTTACCGAATTATTAACGACTTGCCAAACAACTGTTTGCAGACTTCTGAAGGCAAAACTCTATTTCATTTCCTCCTCTCCTTTTCTCCTTCCTGAATGCCGAGGGTCACTTCTCCCAGTTTAAAGCACGTCTTGAACAGTCCTTCCAGAAATGCCCCTCGGCCATCCTCCCATAACCGCCCCCCCCCCTCCCCCCAAGTAAAACAATTTAACTGTTTTAGGGTATAAATTTTTCAAGTTAGATTCATAATTAGACTTGGGAAAAGTATTTCCTCGCACGAAATTAACAGTCTTCGCAACAGAAATGCTGGCCTTCGCCCTCGCCATTAGAATCATCATCAACTAGACGTCAATGAATTTCTCTTTAGAACAGAATAGAACGATTTTGCGGCCACGAAATGCTCCGCATACTGAATTGTATTTTCCATCTTATTTGATGGAGTTATCATCAAATATTGTTTTACCTCATAGTCTTGAATGCCATTAATAAAGTGGCGTTTGACTAGGACCAGATGTTGACCCAAGTCAGGTACCTCTGTACAGGATAGATAGCGATCGTCCTACTTCATCCAAATAACCAGGAACCTTATCTTCTACGTTTTTCCTTCCACAACAGATTGAAAGTGATGATTATAATCAGCGGTCCTAAATCATTGTTCCGCAAACTAAAAACTAACTGAAAGTCAAAGGGTCAAACTGACGCTCCACAGAAAAGATGGACATTTTAGCTGCAAGTTAGAGGACATTTCATTTCTTGGTCATTCCAGTTCTTTGGAACAGGTGCCTCTTCAATAAGGCGCTTAGAGCGTGCCCATTCACTATATTGACCATTAATTGAAAGAGCTTTAACCCTCATTCGTTGATCGTTAGGTCAATCTTTAAGACGTACTAGACTATTTCGAGGACTTGCCACTGAAATTCCGCTGCTTGTTGTTCACCTTGATAGGGCATAGCAGTTGAAACCATATCACTGTTTTGAAAAACTAGATGTGAACACCACGCGGCACACCATTAGAATAACAGAAATATCATGCATTGCGAAAAATCTATTTCAGCATCAGGAAACATTTGTGTGTGTACAACAGGCGCATGAATGTCGTCGGTATGTACTGACTTATAGACATTCCACTTATTTCGTGATCAAAAACACCAGAATTGTCAGCAACCATAGCTCTAGATCATGGTGTGGCATAAAAATCTTGCGATTAATAGTACTAACGAGTACTATCCCTATCAGACATTCAAGATAACGACTGATTGTAACTTCTCGCAAAATTATCAAATGGTAAGGGATTCCCGACAGTATTCTTCGGCACATCCTTTACCACATTAATATCGTGAAACATATAATTATTTTTATGTACAGGCATTGCATTCACGGTACTATGGAATACACGAGGAAATCGCGATTCCCATCCGATGTTATCGATATACCACAACGCACTGACCTAAAAGTACTATTTGATATTGAACTAGGAGTCTGAAAGACAGAATTCTCTCTTATTTGAAAAGTATTCTGACTTTCCACTCTGGTTTCATAAAAATTCTTATGACGGGAATTTCTATTGTTCTCAGTTGTAGAGAATAATGAGCACCGGTTCAAGCGGTAGCACATTGCTCACATGACAAGTAAACAATGTGTATTATATTATTCTTTTGATCCCTTTCAACTGCTATGGTCATATCGGGACCCCCCTGCCACATTATACTGAAATGAGGCATTCCAGCCCTCCTTCTAACCATTACATGTGGAGTGCCTCACAGGGTAGTAAGGATGAGTCCCAATTTTAAAGTCTCACGTATGACCCGACCGGGATTTGAACGCACGACCTTCCAGTCTCGAGGCGGACACTCTAACAACTAGGCCATCGAGGCTGGTCAAACAATGTCACAAAAAAGATGAACTGGCAGGTGCAGTTAAACTTTAAAAGTTACCATGAGAATGGGCAGCATCAGATGTAGCAGGAAATGCAGTTGGATAGGTACACCCCGACTATGGCTAGGCACACGCCTATACAAATTTCGTGGATAAAGCTTCGGCTCCGCAAACTTCTTACGGGATTTTTATCGACCACAGAATTACAATGTGAAGGTAAGATAAAGTATCATCTCTTTCGAGACGACTTAGATTACGAGGATTAGCTGGTCCCCAACAACGCTGCTAATACAACAATTGCGTTCGGCCCTACTCATTGATTTTGAGGAATATGCAGCGACGGCCAGGTAAAAATCCTGCATATGATTAAGTATGCCACAAATGCCTTCAGCACTGCTATCAGTGTCTCAGACATAGTTGCTTTCATCTCTTGGCAAATAAAGAATGGTTGCTGAAATTAGTATTGATTTCAGCTATTCCAATGCAAGTTCGCATTCGTGATTCTAGTTAAACAATGGTTTCTTCCCTCTCTTGTCTAACTGCGATTTAAGTTAGTGTTTTATGATTTTAGGACACCAACTGATTACAAATAAAAGAAAATAACCTCCACATTTATGCACATCCAGCTGTTTAGGAAATCCCTTCACTGCCTTTGCTGGATCCGTGTGCACACTATTTTATCTGATAGTATATCCCGAATAAAGCACTTCTGTTTTAAACAGACTGTTCTTCTTAGGTTTGTTTTTTAGTCCTGCGCTTCCTCGCGGAATTGTTTATATGCTACCCAGTAAGATAAAACTCTTAGGAGCTGAGCTCGTTTCCCTTCCAAAATAATGCACGGAATCCACTGACCAGAAGCAGTCACGGTTGTTGGTTTGGTGTTTAACGTCTCGTTAAGCGACTATGATGGGTATAATGGGACGCACTTGCTAAAGGAACAAGTGGGGAAAAAAGAGGGAAGTATGAAGAATTAGTAAAAGAAGAGTAAGAAAGAAATTCCGATTAGCCGCCTCTTACGCCATGCACGGAACAGAACGCAGTGGGTGTATTCTTAAGATCCCCCCCACCCCACAGGGGGAATTTTGGCAGGTAAAATTAAGGTTCATATGTCACCAATATCAGCAACATGAAATTCAACAGTTAAACCTAATTTGCAAAACTTCTCTCGATACTGAATGAGTCCTTTACACTGAATTAGAGCTCCCAAAACAGATCTAATGACACATTTCCAGCAAAAACTTAACAGCGACATTTATCTAGAACTGAAATATAAACACATCTTTCCATGACGCAACAACTCGTACTTGTGTCAACTAACACAAGAACAACTTCGTCACTTTTGCTACCGACTACTGAAATCCTCCCTGTCTGCTGTATTTTGCACATTTGGATCCATTTTACAATACTGTAAAACAAAATCGTTTTTACAACTGTAAATAGTACCGCATTTCTCTGATTCTCGAGATCATCAGCATGCTTGACACTATCCGTAAAAGGTACGTCAATGTTCTCTTGATTCGGAGAAAAAACTGACGGATAACAAAGAACACTATCTTAAATGTTTTCTTGAACTACATTCGATCCTTCCTTTACCGAATTATTAACGACTTGCCAAACAACTGTTTGCAGACTTCTGAAGACAAAACTATATTTCAATTCCTCCTCTCCTTTTCTCCTTCCTGAATGCCGAGGGTCAACAGAATGCGAAATTAACAGTCTTCGCAACAGAAATGCTGGCCTTCGCCCTCGCAATCAGAATCATCATCAACTAGACGTCAATGAATTTCTCTTTAGAACAGAATAGAACGATTTTGCGGCCACGAAATGCTCCGCATACTGAATTGTATTTTCCATCTTATTTGATGGAGTTATCATCAAATATTGTTTTACCTCATAGTCTTGAATGCCATTGATAAAGTGGCGTTTGACTAGGACCAGATGTTGACCCAAGTCAGGTACCTCTGTACAGGATAGATAGCGATCGTCCTACTTCATCCAAATAACCAGGAACCTTATCTTCTACGTTTTTCCTTCCACAACAGATTGAAAGTGATGATTATAATCAGCGGTCCTAAATCATTGTTCCGCAAACTAAAAACTAAGTCAAAGGGTCAAACTGACGCTCCACAGAAAAGATGGACATTTTAGCTGCAAGTTAGAGGACATTTCATTTCTTGGTCATTCCAGTTCTTTGGAACAGGTGCCTCTTCAATAAGGCGCTTAGAGCGTGCCCATTCACTATATTGACCATTAATTGAAAGAGCTTTAACCCTCATTCGTTGATCGTTAGGTCAATCTTTAAGACGTACTAGACTATTTCGAGGACTTGCCACTGAAATTCCGCTGCTTGTTGTTCACCTTGATAGGGCATAGCAGTTGAAACCATATCACTGTTTTGAAAAACTAGATGTGAACACCACGCGGCACACCATTAGAATAACAGAAATATCATGCATTGCGAAAAATCTATTTCAGCATCGGGAAACATTTGTGTGTGTACAACAAGCGCATGAATGTCGTCGGTATGTACTGACTTATAGACATTCCATTTATTTCGTGATCAAAAACACCAGAATTGTCAGCAACCATAGCTCTAGATCATGGTGTGGCATAAAAATCTTGCGATTAATAGTACTAACGAGTACTATCCCTATCAGACATTCAAGATAACGACTGATTGTAACTTCTCGCAAAATTATCAAATGGTAAGGGATTCCCGACAGTATTCTTCGGCACATCCTTTACCACATTAATATCGTGAAACATATAATTATTTTTATGTACAGGCATTGCATTCACGGTACTATGGAATACACGAGGAAATCGCGATTCCCATCCGATGTTATCGATATATCACAACGCATTGACCTAAAAGTACTATTTGATATTGAACTAGGAGTCTGAAAGACAGAATTCTCTCTTATTTGAAAAGTATTCTGACTTTCCACTCTGGTTTCATAAAAATTCTTATGACGGGAATTTCTATTGTTCTCAGTTGTAGAGAATAATGAGCACCGGTTCAAGCGGTAGCACATTGCTCACATGACAAGTAAACAATGTGTATTATATTATTCTTTTGATCCCTTTCAACTGCTATGGTCATATCGGGACCCCCCTGCCACATTATACTGAAATGGGGCATTCCAGCCCTCCTTCTAACCCTTACATGTGGAGTGCCTCACAGGGTAGTAAGGATGAGTCCCAATTTTAAAGTCTCAGGTATGACCCGACCGGGATTTGAACGCACGACCTTCCAGTCTCGAAGCGGACACTCTAACCACTAGGCCACCGAGGCTGGTCAAACAATGTCACAAAAAAGATGAACTGGCAGGTGCAGTTAAACTTTAAAAGTTACCATGAGAATGGGTAGCATCAGATGTAGCAGGAAATGCAGTTGGATAGGTACACCCCGACTATGGCTAGGCACACGCCTGTCCAAATTTCGTGGATAAAGCTTCGGCTCCGCAAACTTCTTACGGGATTTTTATCGACCACAGAATTACGGTTTGAAGGTAAGATAAAAGTACCACGGTACTATGGAATATACGAAGAAGTCGCGATTCCCATCCGATTTTATCGGAATACCAGAGCGCATTTACCTTAAAGTATTATTTGATCTTAACCTGGGAGTCTGAAAGACAGAATTCTCCCTCATTTGAAAAGTATTCTGACTTGTTTTTTAAAAAAAAAACTTATGATGGTAATTTCTATTGTTTTCAGTTTTAGAGAATGAGTACCGATTCAAGAGTAGCACGTCGCTCACATGACAAGTAAAGCAATGTGACGAGAGAGAAACTGACAGGTGCATTTAAACATTAAAAATCACAATGAAAACGGGCATCATCAGATGCGGCAGGGAATGCAGTTGAATAAGTACGACCCCGACTATGGCTTGGCACACGCCTATACAAATTTCGTGGATAAGGCATCGGCTCCGCAAACTTCTTACGGGATTTTTATCGACCACAGAATTACAATGTAAGATAAAGTATCATCTCTTTCGAGACGACTTAGATTACGAGGATTAGCTGGTCCCCAACAACGCTGCTAATACAACAGTTGCGTTCGGCCCTACTCATTGATTTTGAGGAATATGCAGCGACGGCCAGGTAAAAATCCTGCATATGATTAAGTATGCCACAAATGCCTTCAGCACTGCTATCAGTGTCTCAGACATAGTTGCTTTCATCTCTTGGCAAATCAAGAATGGTTGCTGAAATTAGTATTGATTTCAGCTATTCCAATGCAAGTTCGCATTCGTGATTCTAGTTAAACAATGGTTTCTTCCCTCTCTTGTCTAACTGCGATTTAAGTTAGTGTTTTATGATTTTAGGACACCAACTGATTACAAAAAAAAGAAAATAACCTCCACATTTATGCACATCCAGCTGTTTAGGAAATCCCTTCACTGCCTTTGCTGGATCCGTGTGCACACTATTTTATCTGATAGTATATCCCGAATAAAGCACTTCTGTTTTAAACAGACTGTTCTTCTTAGGTTTCTTTTTTAGTCCTGCGCTTCCTCGCGGAATTGTTTATATGCTACCCAGTAAGATAAAACTCTTAGGAGCTGAGCTCGTTTCCCTTCCAAAATAATGCACGGAATCCACTGACCAGAAGCAGTCACGGTTGTTGGTTTGGTGTTTGACGTCTCGTTAAGCGACTATGATGGGTATAATGGGACGCACTTGCTAAAGGAACAAGTGGGGAAAAAAGAGGGAAGTATGAAGAATTAGTAAAAGAACAGTAAGAAAGAAATTCCGATTAGCCGCCTCTTACGCCATGCACGGAACAGAACAAAGTGGGTGTATTCTTAAGATTCCCCCCACCCCACAGGGGGAATTTTGGCAGGTAAAATTAAGGTTCATATGTCACCAATATCAGCAACATGAAATTCAACAGTTAAACCTAATTTGCAAAACTTCTCTCGATACTGAATGAGTCCGTTACACTGAATTAGATCTCGCAAAACAGATCTTATGACACATTTCCAGCAAAAACTTAACCGCGACATTTATCTAGAACTGAAATATAAACACATCTTTCCATGACGCAACAACTCGTACTTGTGTCAACTAACACAAGAACAACTTCGTCACTTTTGCTACCGGCTAATGAAATCCTCCCTGTCTGCTGTATTTTGCACATTTGGATCCATTTTACAATACTGTAAAACAAAATCGTTTTTACAACTGTAAAAAGTACCACATTTCTCTGATTCTTGAGATCATCAGCATGCTTGACACTATCCGTAAAAGGTACGTCAATGTTCTCTTGATTCGGAGAAAAAACTGACGGATAACAAAGAACACTATCTTAAATGTTTTCTTGAACTACATTCGATCCTTCCTTTACCGAATTATTAACGATTTGCCAAACAACTGTTTGCAGACTTCTGAAGGCAAAACTCTATTTCATTTCCTCCTCTCCTTTTCTCCTTCCTGAATGCCGAGGGTCACTTCTCCAAGTTTAAAGCACGTCTTGAACAGTCCTTCCAGAAATGCCCCTCGGCCATCCTCCCATAACCGCCCCCCCCCTCCCCCCCCCCCCAAGTAAAACAATTTAACTGTTTTAGGGTATAAATTTTTCAAGTTAGATTCATAATTAGACTTGGGAAAAGTATTTCCTCGCACGAAATTAACAGTCTTCGCAACAGAAATGCTGGCCTTCGCCCTCGCCATTAGAATCATCATCAACTAGACGTCAATGAATTTCTCTTTAAAACAGAATAGAACGATTTTGCGGCCACGAAATGCTCCGCATACTGAATTGTATTTTCCATCTTATTTGATGGAGTTATCATCAAATATTGTTTTACCTCATAGTCTTGAATTCCATTAATAAAGTGGCGTTTGACTAGGACCAGATGTTGACCCAAGTCAGGTACCTCTGTACAGGATAGATAGCGATCGTCCTACTTCATCCAAATAAACAGGAACCTTATCTTCTACGTTTTTCCTTCCACAACAGATTGAAAGTGATGATTATAATCAGCGGTCCTAAATCATTGTTCCGCAAACTAAAACCTAACTGAAAGTCAAAGGGTCAAACTGACGCTCCACAGAAAAGATGGAGATTTTAGCTGCAAGTTAGAGGACATTTCATTTCTTGGTCATTCCAGTTCTTTGGAACAGGTGCCTCTTCAATAAGGCGCTTAGAGCGTGCCCATTCACTATATTGACCATTAATTGAAAGAGCTTTAACCCTCATTCGTTGATCGTTAGGTCAATCTTTAAGACGTACTAGACTATTTCGAGGCCTTGCCACTGAAATTCCGCTGCTTGTTGTTCACAATGAACACCTTGATAGGGCATAACAGTTGAAACCATATCACTGTTTTGAAAAACTAGATGTGAACACCACGCGGCACACCATTAGAATAACAGAAATATCATGCATTGCGAAAAATCTATTTCAGCATCGGGAAACATTTGTGTGTGTACAACAAGCGCATGAATGTCGTCGGTATGTACTGACTTATAGACATTCCATTTATTTCGTGATCAAAAACACCAGAATTGTCAGCAACCATAGCTCTAGATCATGGTGTGGCATAAAAATCTTGCGATTAATAGTACTAACGAGTACTATCCCTATCAGACATTCAAGATAACGACTGATTGTAACTTCTCGCAAAATTATCAAATGGTAAGGGATTCCCGACAGTATTCTTCGGCACATCCTTTACCACATTAATATCGTGAAACATATAATTATTTTTATGTACAGGCATTGCATTCACGGTACTATGGAATACACGAGGAAATCGCGATTCCCATCCGATGTTATCGATATATCACAACGCATTGACCTAAAAGTACTATTTGATATTGAACTAGGAGTCTGAAAGACAGAATTCTCTCTTATTTGAAAAGTATTCTGACTTTCCACTCTGGTTTCATAAAAATTCTTATGACGGGAATTTCTATTGTTCTCAGTTGTAGAGAATAATGAGCACCGGTTCAAGCGGTAGCACATTGCTCACATGACAAGTAAACAATGTGTATTATATTATTCTTTTGATTCCTTTTCAACTGCTATGGTCATATCGGGACCCCCCTGCCACATTATACTGAAATGGGGCATTCCAGCCCTCCTTCTAACCCTTACATGTGGAGTGCCTCACAGGGTAGTAAGGATGAGTCCCAATTTTAAAGTCTCAGGTATGACCCGACCGGGATTTGAACGCACGACCTTCCAGTCTCGAAGCGGACACTCTAACCACTAGGCCACCGAGGCTGGTCAAACAATGTCACAAAAAAGATGAACTGGCAGGTGCAGTTAAACTTTAAAAGTTACCATGAGAATGGGTAGCATCAGATGTAGCAGGAAATGCAGTTGGATAGGTACACCCCGACTATGGCTAGGCACACGCCTGTCCAAATTTCATGGATAAAGCTTCGGCTCCGCAAACTTCTTACGGGATTTTTATCGACCACAGAATTACGGTTTGAAGGTAAGATAAAAGTACCACGGTACTATGGAATATACGAAGAAGTCGCGATTCCCATCCGATTTTATCGGAATACCAGAGCGCATTTACCTTAAAGTATTATTTGATCTTAACCTGGGAGTCTGAAAGACAGAATTCTCCCTCATTTGAAAAGTATTCTGACTTGTTTTTTTTAAAAAAACTTATGATGGTAATTTCTATTGTTTTCAGTTTTAGAGAATGAGTACCGATTCAAGAGTAGCACGTCGCTCACATGACAAGTAAAGCAATGTGACGAGAGAGAAACTGACAGGTGCATTTAAACATTAAAAATCACAATGAAAACGGGCATCATCAGATGCGGCAGGGAATGCAGTTGAATAAGTACATCCCCGACTATGGCTTGGCACACGCCTATACAAATTTCGTGGATAAGGCATCGGCTCCGCAAACTTCTTACGGGATTTTTATCGACCACAGAATTAAAATGTGAAGGTAAGATAAAGTATCATCTCTTTCGAGACGACTTAGGTTACGAGGATTAGCTGGTCCCCAACAACGCTGCTAATACAACAGTTGCTTCGGCCCTACTCATTGATTTTGAGGAATATGCAGCGACGGCCAGGTAAAAATCCTGCATATGATTAAGTATGCCACAAATGCCTTCAGCACTGCTATCAGTGTCTCAGACATAGTTGCTTTCATCTCTTGGCAAATCAAGAATGGGTGCTGAAATTAGTATTGATTTCAGCTATTCCAATGCAAGTTCGCATTCGTGATTCTAGTTAAACAATGGTTTTTTCCCTCTCTTGTCTAACTGCGATTTAAGTAAGTGTTTTATGATTTTAGGACACCAACTGATAACAAATAAAGAAAATAACCTCCACATTTATGCACATCCAGCTGTTTAGGAAATCCCTTCACTGCCTTTGCTGGATCCGTGTGCACACTATTTTATCTGATAGTATATCCCGAATAAAGCACTTCTGTTTTAAACAGACTGTTCTTCTTATGTTTCTTTTTTAGTCCTGCGCTTCCTCGCGGAATTGTTTATATGCTACCCAGTAAGATAAAACTCTTGGGAGCTGAGCTGGTTTCCCTTCCAAAATAATGCACGGAATCCACTGACCAGAAGCAGTCACGGTTGTTGGTTTGGTGTTTAACGTCTCGTTAAGCGACTATGATGGGTATAATGGGACGCACTTGTTAAAGGAACAAGTGGGGAAAAAAGAGGGAAGTATGAAGAATTAGTAAAAGAACAGTAAGAAAGAAATTCCGATTAGCCGCCTCTTACGCCATGCACGGAACAGAACACAGTGGGTGTATTCTTAAGATTCCCCTCACCCCACAGGGGGAATTTTGGCAGGTAAAATTAAGGTTCATATGTCACCAATATCAGCAACATGAAATTCAATAGTTAAACCTAATTTGCAAAACTTCTCTCGATACTGAATGAGTCCGTTACACTGAATTAGATCTCGCAAAACAGATCTTATGACACATTTCCAGCAAAAACTTAACCGCCACATTTATCTAGAACTGAAATATAAACACATCTTTCCATGACGCAACAACTCGCACTTGTGTCAACTAACACAAGAACAACTTCGTCACTTTTGCTACCGACTAATGAAATCCTCCCTGTCTGCTTTATTTTGCACATTTGGATCCATTTTACAATAATGTAAAACAAAATCATTTTTACAACTGTAAAAAGTACCACATTTCTCTGATTCTTGAGATCATCAGCATGCTTGACACTATCCGTAAAAGGTACGTCAATGTTCTCTTGATTCGGAGAAAAAACTGACGGATAACAAAGAACACTATCTTAAATGTTTTCTTGAACTACATTCGATCCTTCCTTTACCGAATTATTAACGATTTGCCAAACAACTGTTTGCAGACTTCTGAAGGCAAAACTCTATTTCATTTCCTCCTCTCCTTTTCTCCTTCCTGAATGCCGAGGGTCACTTCTCCAAGTTTAAAGCACGTCTTGAACAGTCCTTCCAGAAATGCCCCTCGGCCATCCTCCCATAACCGCCCCCCCCCTCCCCCCCCCCCAAGTAAAACAATTTAACTGTTTTAGGGTATAAATTTTTCAAGTTAGATTCATAATTAGACTTGGGAAAAGCATTTCCTCGCACGAAATTAACAGTCTTCGCAACAGAAATGCTGGCTCTCGCCCTCGCCATTAGAATCATCATCAACTAGACGTCAATGAATTTCTCTTTAGAACAGACACAAGAACAACTTCGTCACTTTTGCTACCGACTAATGAAATCCTCCCTGTCTGCTTTATTTTGCACATTTGGATCCATTTTACAATACTGTAAAACAAAATCGTTTTTACAACTGTAAAAAGTACCACATTTCTCTGATTCTTGAGATCATCAGCATGCTTGACACTATCCGTAAAAGGTACGTCAATGTTCTCTTGATTCGGAGAAAAAACTGACGGATAACAAAGAACACTATCTTAAATGTTTTCTTGAACTACATTCGATCCTTCCTTTACCGAATTATTAACGATTTGCCAAACAACTGTTTGCAGACTTCTGAAGGCAAAACTCTATTTCATTTCCTCCTCTCCTTTTCTCCTTCCTGAATGCCGAGGGTCACTTCTCCAAGTTTAAAGCACGTCTTGAACAGTCCTTCCAGAAATGCCCCTCGGCCATCCTCCCATAACCGCCCCCCCCTCCCCCCCCCCCCAAGTAAAACAATTTAACTGTTTTAGGGTATAAATTTTTCAAGTTAGATTCATAATTAGACTTGGGAAAAGTATTTCCTCGCACGAAATTAACAGTCTTCGCAACAGAAATGCTGGCCTTCGCCCTCGCCATTAGAATCATCATCAACTAGACGTCAATGAATTTCTCTTTAGAACAGAATAGAACGATTTTGCGGCCACGAAATGCTCCGCATACTGAATTGTATTTTCCATCATATTTGATGGAGTTATCATCAAATATTGTTTTACCTCATAGTCTTGAATTCCATTAATAAAGTGGCGTTTGACTGGGACCAGATGTTGACCCAAGTCAGGTACCTCTGTACAGGATAGATAGCGATCGTCCTACTTCATCCAAATAAACAGGAACCTTATCTTCTACGTTTTTCCTTCCACAACAGATTGAAAGTGATGATTATAATCAGCGGTCCTAAATCATTGTTCCGCAAACTAAAACCTAACTGAAAGTCAAAGGGTCAAACTGACGCTCCACAGAAAAGATGGAGATTTTAGCTGCAAGTTAGAGGACATTTCATTTCTTGGTCATTCAAGTTCTTTGGAACAGGTGCCTCTTCAATAAGGCGCTTAGAGCGTGCCCATTCACTATATTGACCATTAATTGAAAGAGCTTTAACCCTCTTTCGTTGATCGTTAGATCAATCTTTAAGACGTACTAGACTATTTCGAGGCCTTGCCACTGAAATTCCGCTGCTTGTTGTTCACAATGAACACCTTGATAGGGCATAACAGTTGAAACCATATCACTGTTTTGAAAAACTAGATGTGAACACCACGCGGCACACCATTAGAATAACAGAAATATCATGCATTGCGAAAAATCTATTTCAGGCATCGGGAAACATCTGTGTCTATACAAAAAGCGCAATGGATGTTGTCGGTATGTACTGACTTATAGACATTCCATTTATTTCGTGATCAAAAACACCAGAATTGTCAGCAACCATAGCTCTAGATCAAGGTGTGGCATAAAAATCTTGCGATTTATAGTACTAACGAGTATTATCCCAATCAGACATTCAAGATAACGACTGATTGTAACTTCTCGCAAAATTATCAAATGGTAAGGGATTCCCGACAGTATTCTTCGGCACATCCTTTACCACATTAATATCGTGAAACATATAATTATTTTTATGTACAGGCATTGCATTCACGGTACTATGAAATACACCAGGAAATCGTGATTCCCATCCGATGTTATCGATATAACACAACGCATTGACCTAAAAGTACTATTGATAATGAACTAGGAGTCTGAAAGACAGAATTCTCTCTTATTTGAAAAGTATTCTGACTTTCCACTCTGGTTTCATAAAAATTCTTATGACGGGAATTTCTATTGTTCTCAGTTGTAGAGAATAATGAGCACCGGTTAAAGCGGTAGCACATCGCTCACATGACAAGTAAACAATGTGTATTATATTGTTCTTTAGATCCCTTTCAACTGCTACGGTCATATCGGGATCCCCCTGCCACATTATACTGAAATGGGGCATTCCAGCCCTCCTTCTAACATTTACAAGTTGAGTGATTCACAGGGTAGCAAGGCGGAATCCCAATTTTAAAGTCGTAGGTATGACCCGACCTGGGTTTCAACGCACGATCTTCCAGTTCTGAAGCGGACACTAAAACCACTTGTCCAAACAGGCTAATCAAACAATGTCACAAAAAAGATGAACTGGCAGGTGCAGTTAAACTTTAAAAGTCACCATGCGAATGGGCAGCATCAGATGTAGCAGGGAATGCAGTTTAATAGTACACCCCGACAATGGCTAGGCACACGCCTATCCAAATTTCGTGGATAAGGCATCGGCTCCGTAAACTTCTTACGGGATTTTTATCGACCACAGAATTACAGTTTGAAGGTGAGATAAAAGTATCACGATACTATGGAATATAGGAGGAAGTTGTGATTGCCAATTCGATGTTATCGGAATAACAGACCGCATTTACATGAAAGTATTATTTGATCTTACAATGGGACTCTGAAAGACAGAATTCTCCCTTATTTGAAAAGCATTCTGACTTGCTGCTCTTCTTTTGAAAAATCTTACGATGATAATTTCTATTCTTCTCAGTTGTAGAGAATAATGAGTACCGGTTCAAGCGTAGCACATCGCTCACATGACAAGTAAAGCAATGTGACGAAAGAGAAACTGACAGGTGCATTTAAACTTTAAAAGTCACCATGAAAATGGGCATCATCAGATGCGGTAGGGAATGCAGTTGAAAAGGTAAACCACGACTATGGCTAGGCACACGCCTATCCAAATTTCGTGGATAAGGCATCGGCTCCGCAAACTTCTTACGGGATTTTTCTCGACCACAGAATTACAATTTGAAGGTAAGATAAAAGTATCATCTCTTTCGAGACGACTTAGATTATGAGGATTAGCTGGTCCCCCAACAACGCTGCTAAGACAACAATTGCGTTGGGCCCTACTCAATGATTTTGAGGAATATGCAACGACGGCCAGGTAAAACTCCTGCATATGATTAAATATGCCACAAATGCCTTCAGCACGGCTATCAGTGTCTCAGACACAGTTGCCTTCAACTCTTCGCAAATCAACAATGAGTGCTGACATTAGCACAGTTTTTTTCAGCAATTCCAATGCAAGTTCGCATTCGTGATTCCAGCTAAACACTGGTTTCGTCCCTCTCTTATCTAACTGCCGATTTAAGGGAAACGCAATTTTCCCAGTCTTTTATGATTTTAGGATACCAATTGATTAAAAATAAAATGATAAATAACCTCCACATTCCCTGCACATCGAGCTGTTTAGGAAATCCCTTCACTGCCTTTGCTGGATGAGTGTACACACTATTTTATCTGATAGCATATCCGAATAAAGCACTTCTCTTTTAAACAGACTGCACTTCTTGGGTTTGATTTTTAGACCTGCGCATTCTCGCGGGATTAATTATATGCTATCCAGTAAGATAAAACGCTTCGGAGCTGCTTTCCCATCCAAAATAGTGCACGGAATCTACTGACCAGAAGCAGTCACGGTACCATTCTTGCTATCAATAGTCATACCGATGACATGCCCAGTATAATTTTGTCACCAATATCAGCAACATGAAATTCAACAGTTAAACCTAATTTGCAAAACTTCTCTCGATACTGAATGAGTCCGTTACACTGAATTAGATCTCGCAAAACAGATCTTATGACACATTTCCAGCAAAAAGTTAAGGGCAACTTAATCTAGAAATGAAGTATAAACACATCTTTCCATGACACAACAACTCGCACTTGTGTCAACTAACATAAGAACAACTTCGTCACTTTTGCCACCGACTAATAAAATCCTCCCTGTCTGCTGTATTTTCAAAATTTGGATCTATTTTACAATAATGTAAAACAAAATCGTTTTGACAACTGTAAAAAGTACCACATTTCTCTGATTCTGAAATCACCAGCATGCTTGACACTATCCGTAAAAGGTACGTCAATGTTCTCTTGATTCGGAGAAAAAACTGACGGATAACAAAGAACACTATCTTGAATGTTTTCTTGAAATACATTCGATCCTTCCTTAACCCAAATATTAACGACTTGCCCAAAAAACTGCAGACTTCTAAAGGCAAAGCTCTATTTCATTTAATCCTCTCCTTTTCTCTCCTCCACGCTTGCCGAGGGTCACTTCTCCGAGTTCAAAGGACTTGGACAGTCCTTTGAGAAATACCCCTCGGCCAGTCCCCTGAGAAATGCCCCTCGGCCTATCTCCCATACCATGGCTACACACACGCCTATCCAAATTTCGTGGATAAGGCATCGGCTCCGCAAACTTCTTACGGGATTTTTCTCGACCACAAAATTACAATTTCAAGGTAAGATAAAAGTATATTCTCTTTCGAGACGACTTAGATTACGAGGATTAGCTGGTCCCCCAACAACGCTGCTAATACAACAATTGCGTTCGGCTTTACTCAATGATTTTGAGGAATGTGCAACAACGGCCAGGTAAAAATCCTGCATTTGATTAAATATGCCACAAATGCCTTCAGCACTGCTATCAGTGTCTCAGACATACTTGCCTTCAGCTCTTGGCAAATCAAGAATGGGTGCTGAAATTAGCAGTTTTCAGCAATTACAATGCACGTTCGCATTCGTGATTCCAGTTAAACAATCGTTTCTTCCCTCTCTTGTCTAACTGCCGATTTAAGGGAAACGCAATTTTCCCATAGTCTTTTCTATTTGGTGGAGTAATTATCAAAAATTGTTTTACCTCATAGTCTTGAATGCCATTAATAAAATGGCGCTCGACTAGGACCAGAATTTAGCAGTTTTCAGCAATTACAATGCACGTTCGCATTCGTGATTCCAGTTAAACAATCGTTTCTTCCCTCTCTTGTCTAACTGCCGATTTAAGGGAAACGCAATTTTCCCATAGTCTTTTATATTTGGTGGAGTAATTATCAAAAATTCTTTTACCTCATAGTCTTGAATGCCATTAATAAAATGGCGTTCGACTAGGACCAGAAGTCACGTACCTCTGTACAGAATAGGTAGCGATCGTCCTACTTCATCCAAATAAGCAGGAATCTTATCTTCTACGGTTTTCCTTCCAGAACAGATTGAAAGTGATGACTATAATCAGCGGCCCTAAATCATTGTTCCACAAACTGAAAACTGATTGAAAGTCAAAGGGTCAAACTGACGCTCCAGAGAAATGATGGAGGTTTTAGCTTCACCGTGCAAGTTACAGGACATTTCATTTCTTGGTCACTTCAGTTCTCTTCAACAGATGCCTCTTCAATAAGGCGTTTAAAGTGTGCCCATTCACTATATTGACCATTACTTGAGAGAGCTTTAATCCTCATTCGTTGATCGTTAGGTCAATCTTTAAGACGTACTAGACTATTTCGAGGCCTTGCCACTGAAATTCCGCCGCTTGTTCTTCACACCGAACACCTTGACAGGGCATGGCAGTTGAAGATATATTACTGTTTGGAAAAACTAGACGTGAACCTCGCGGCACACCATTAGAATAACAGAAATATCATGCACTGCGAAAAATCTATTTCACGCATCGGGAATCATTTGTGTGTGCACAACAGGCGCAATGATGTCGTCGGTATGTAACGACTTATAGACATTCCATTTGTTTCGTGATCAAAAAACACCAGAATTGTCAACAACCATCGGTCTAGATCATGGTGTGGCATAAAATTCTTGCCATTAATAGTACTAATGAGTATTATCCCTATCAGACACTGAAGTTAATGACTGATTGTAACTTCTCGCGATATTATAAAATGGTAAGGGATTGCCAACAGGATTCTTCGGCACATCCCTTACCACATTAATATCGTGAAAAAATATAATTATTTTGTTCAGGCATTGCATTCACGGTACTATGGAATATACGAGGAAATCGCGATTCCCATCCGATGTTATCGATACAACAGAACGCACTGACCTAAAAGTACTATTTGATATTGAACTGGGAGTCTGAAAGACAGAATTCTCTCTTATTTGAAAAGTATTCTGACTTTCCACTCCGGTTTCATAAAAATTCTAATGACGGGAATTTCTGTTGTTCTCAGTTGTAGAGAATAATGAGCACAGGTTCAAGCGGTAGCACATCGCTCACATGACAAATAAAGCAATATGACAAAAAAGATGAACTGGCAGGTGCAGTTAAACTTTAAAAGTCACCATGAGAATGGGCAACATCAGATGTAGCAGGGGATGCAGTAACCTCGACTATGGCTAGGCACACGCCTATCCAAATTTCGTGGATAAGGCATCGGCTCCGCAAACTTCTTACGGGATTTTTCTCGACCACAGAATTACAATTTGAAGGTAAGATAAAAGTATATTCTCTTTCGAGACGACCTAGTTTACGAGGATTAGCTGGTCCCCCAACAACGCTGCTAAGACAACAATTGCGTTCGGCCCTACTCAATGATTTTGAGGAATATGCAACGACGGCCAGATAAAAATCCTGCATTTGATTAAATATGCCACAAATGCCTTCAGCACTGCTATCAGTGTCTCAGACATACTTGCCTTCAGCTCTTGGCAAATCAAGAATGGGTGCTGAAATTAGCACAGTTTTCAGCAATTACAATGCACGTTCGCATTCGTGATTCCAGTTAAACAATCGTTTCTTCCCTCTCTTGTCTAACTGCCGATTTAAGGGAAACGCAATTTTCCCATAGTCTTTTATATTTGGTGGAGTAATTATCAAAAATTCTTTTACCTCATAGTCTTGAATGCCATCAATAAAATGGCGTTCGAATAGGACCAGAAGTCACGTACCTCTGTACAGAATAGGTAGCGATCGTCCTACTTCATCCAAATAAGCAGGAATCTTATCTTCTACGGTTTTCCTTCCAGAACTGATTGAAAGTGATGACTATAATCAGCGGCCCTAAATCATTGTTCCACAAACTGAAAACTGATTGAAAGTCAAAGGGTCAAACTGACGCTCCAGAGAAATGATGGAGGTTTTAGCTTCACCGTGCAAGTTACAGGACATTTCATTTCTTGGTCACTTCAGTTCTCTTCAACAGATGCCTCTTCAATAAGGCGTTTAAAGTGTGCCCATTCACTATATTGACCATTACTTGAGAGAGCTTTAATCCTCATTCGTTGATCGTTAGGTCAATCTTTAAGACGTACTAGACTATTTCGAGGCCTTGCCACTGAAATTCCGCCGCTTGTTCTTCACACCGAACACCTTAACAGGGCATGGCAGTTGAAGCCATATTACTGTTTGGAAAAACTAGACGTGAACCTCGCGGCACACCATTAGAATAACAGAAATATCATGCATTGCGAAAAATCTATTTCACGCATCGGGAATCATTTGTGTGTGCACAACAGGCGCAATGATGTCGTCGGTATGTAACGACTTATAGACATTCCATTTGTTTCGTGATCAAAAAACACCAGAATTGTCAACAACCATAGGTCTAGATCATGGTGTGGCATAGAATTCTTGCCATTAATAGTACTAATGAGTATTATCCCTATCAGACACTGAAGTTAATGACTGATTGTAACTTCTCGCGAAATTATAAAATGGTAAGGGATTGCCAACAGGATTCTTCGGCACATCCCTTACCACATTAATATCGTGAAAAAATATAATTATTTTGTACAGGCATTGCATGCACGGTACTATGGAATATACGAGGAAATCGCGATTCCCATCCGATGTTGTCGATACAACAGAACGCACTGACCTAAAAGTACTATTTGATATTGAACTGGGAGTCTGAAAGACAGAATTCTCTCTTATTTGAAAAGTATTCTGACTTTCCACTCCGGTTTCATAAAAATTCTTATGACGGGAATTTCTGCTGTTCTCAGTTGTAGAGAATAATGAGCACAGGTTCAAGCGGTAGCACATCGCTCACATGACAAATGAAGCAATGTGACAAAAAAGATGAACTGGCAGGTGCAGTTAAACTTTAAAAGTTACCATGAGAATGGGCAACATCAGATGTAGCAGGGGATGCAGTAACCCCGACTATGGCTAGGCACACGCCTATCCAAATTTCGTGGATAAGGCATCGGCTCCGCAAACTTCTTACGGGATTTTTCTCGACCACAGAATTACAGTTTCAAGGTAAGATAAAAGTATATTCTCTTTCGAGACGACTTAGATTACGAGGATTAGCTGGTCCCCCAACAACGCTGCTAAGACAACAATTGCGTTCGGCCCTACTCAATGATTTTGAGGAATATGCAACGACGGCCAGGTAAAAATCCTGCATTTGATTAAATATGCCACAAATGCCTTCAGCACTGCTATCAGTGTCTCAGACATACTTGCCTTCAGCTCTTGGCAAATCAAGAATGGGTGCTGAAATTAGCACAGTTTTCAGCAATTACAATGCACGTTCGCATTCGTGATTCCAGTTAAACAATGGTTTCTTCCCTCTCTTGTCTACCTGCCGATTTAAGGGAAACGCAATTTTCCCATAGTCTTTTATATTTGGTGGAGTAATTATCAAAAATTCTTTTACCTCATAGTCTTGTATGCCATTAATAAAATGGCGTTCGACTGGGACCAGAAGTCACGTACCTCTGTACAGAATAGGTAGCGATCGTCCTACTTCATCCAAATAAGCAGGAATCTTATCTTCTACGGTTTTCCTTCCAGAACTGATTGAAAGTGATGACTATAATCAGCGGCCCTAAATCATTGTTCCACAAACTGAAAACTGATTGAAAGTCAAAGGGTCAAACTGACGCTCCAGAGAAATGATGGAGGTTTTAGCTTCACCGTGCAAGTTACAGGACATTTCATTTCTTGGTCACTTCAGTTCTCTTCAACAGATGCCTCTTCAATAAGGCGTTTAAAGTGTGCCCATTCACTATATTGACCATTACTTGAGAGAGCTTTAATCCTCATTCGTTGATCGTTAGGTCAATCTTTAAGACGTACTAGACTATTTCGAGGCCTTGCCACTGAAATTCCGCCGCTTGTTCTTCACACCGAACACCTTGACAGGGCATGGCAGTTGAAGCCATATTACTGTTTGGAAAAACTAGACGTGAACCTCGCGGCACACCATTAGAATAACAGAAATATCATGCATTGCGAAAAATCTATTTCACGCATCGGGAATCATTTGTGTGTGCACAACAGGCGCAATGATGTCGTCGGTATGTAACGACTTATAGACATTCCATTTGTTTCGTGATCAAAAAACACCAGAATTGTCAACAACCATAGGTCTAGATCATGGTGTGGCATAGAATTCTTGCCATTAATAGTACTAATGAGTATTATCCCTATCAGACACTGAAGTTAATGACTGATTGTAACTTCTCGCGAAATTATAAAATGGTAAGGGATTGCCAACAGGATTCTTCGGCACATCCCTTACCACATTAATATCGTGAAAAAATACAATTATTTTGTACAGGCATTGCATGCACGGTACTATGGAATATACGAGGAAATCGCGATTCCCATCCGATGTTGTCGATACAACAGAACGCACTGACCTAAAAGTACTATTTGATATTGAACTGGGAGTCTGAAAGACAGAATTCTCTCTTATTTGAAAAGTATTCTGACTTTCCACTCCGGTTTCATAAAAATTCTTATGACGGGAATTTCTGTTGTTCTCAGTTGTAGAGAATAATGAGCACAGGTTCAAGCGGTAGCACATCGCTCACATGACAAATAAAGCAATATGACAAAAAAGATGAACTGGCAGGTGCAGTTAAACTTTAAAAGTCACCATGAGAATGGGCAACATCAGATGTAGCAGGGGATGCAGTAACCTCGACTATGGCTAGGCACACGCCTATCCAAATTTCGTGGATAAGGCATCGGCTCCGCAAACTTCTTACGGGATTTTTCTCGACCACAGAATTACAATTTGAAGGTAAGATAAAAGTATATTCTCTTTCGAGACGACTTAGTTTACGAGGATTAGCTGGTCCCCCAACAACGCTGCTAAGACAACAATTGCGTTCGGCCCTACTCAATGATTTTGAGGAATATGCAACGACGGCCAGGTAAAAATCCTGCATTTGATTAAATATGCCACAAATGCCTTCGGCACTGCTATCAGTGTCTCAGACATACTTGCCTTCAGCTCTTGGCAAATCAAGAATGGGTGCTGAAATTAGCACAGTTTTCAGCAATTACAATGCACGTTCGCATTCGTGATTCCAGTTAAGCAATCGTTTCTTCCCTCTCTTGTCTAACTGCCGATTAAAGGAAACGCAATTTTCCCATAGTCTTTTATATTTGGTGGAGTAATTATCAAAAATTCTTTTACCTCATAGTCTTGAATGCCATTAATAAAATGGCGTTCGACTGGGAATAGAAGTCACGTACCTCTGTACAGAATAGGTAGCGATCGTCCTACTTCATCCAAATAAGCAGGAATCTTATCTTCTACGGTTTTCCTTCCAGAACTGATTGAAAGTGATGACTATAATCAGCGGCCCTAAATCATTGTTCCACAAACTGAAAACTGATTGAAAGTCAAAGGGTCAAACTGACGCTCCAGAGAAATGATGGAGGTTTTAGCTTCACCGTTCAAGTTACAGGACATTTCATTTCTTGGTCACTTCAGTTCTCTTCAACAGATGCCTCTTCAATAAGGCGTTTAAAGTGTGCCCATTCACTATATTGACCATTACTTGAGAGAGCTTTAATCCTCATTCGTTGATCGTTAGGTCAATCTTTAAGACGTACTAGACTATTTCGAGGCCTTGCCACTGAAATTCCGCCGCTTGTTCTTCACACCGAACACCTTGACAGGGCATGGCAGTTGAAGCCATATTACTGTTTGGAAAAACTAGACGTGAACCTCGCGGCACACCATTAGAATAACAGAAATATCATGCATTGCGAAAAATCTATTTCACGCATCGGGAATCATTTGTGTGTGCACAACAGGCGC
The DNA here is from genome assembly GCA_949752745.1 of Protula sp. h YS-2021. Taxonomy (NCBI): domain Eukaryota; kingdom Metazoa; phylum Annelida; class Polychaeta; order Sabellida; family Serpulidae; genus Protula; species Protula sp. h YS-2021. The sequence goes on along the minus strand of OX457026.1, from coordinate 27,946,638 downwards.
AATGATGTCGTCGGTATGTAACGACTTATAGACATTCCATTTGTTTCGTGATCAAAAAACACCAGAATTGTCAACAACCATAGGTCTAGATCATGGTGTGGCATAAAATTCTTGCCATTAATAGTATTAATGAGTATTATCCCTATCAGACACTGAAGTTAATGACTGATTGTAACTTCTCGCGGAATTATAAAATGGTAAGGGATTGCCAACAGGATTCTTCGGCACATCCCTTACCACATTAATATCGTGAAAAAATATAATTATTTTGTACAGGCATTGCATTCACGGTACTATGGAATATACGAGGAAATCGCGATTCCCATCCGATGTTGTCGATACAACAGAACGCACTGACCTAAAAGTACTATTTGATAATGAACTGGCAGTCTGAAAGACAGAATTCTCTCTTATTTGAAAAGTATTCTGACTTTCCACTCCGGTTTCATAAAAATTCTTATGACGGGAATTTCTGTTGTTCTCAGTTGTAGAGAATAATGAGCACAGGTTCAAGCCGTAGCACATCGCTCACATGACAAATAAAGCAATGTGACAAAAAAGATGAACTGGCAGGTGCAGTTAAACTTTAAAAGTAACCATGAGAATGGGCAACATAAGATGTAGCAGGGGATGCAGTAACCCCGACTATGGCTAGGCACACGCCTATCCAAATTTCGTGGATAAGGCATCGGCTCCGCAAACTTCTTACGGGATTTTTCTCGACCACAGAATTACAATTTGAAGGTAAGATAAAAGTATATTCTCTTTCGAGACGACTTAGATTACGAGGATTAGCTGGTCCCCCAACAACGCTGCTAAGACAACAATTGCGTTCGGCCCTACTCAATGATTTTGAGGAATATGCAACGACGGCCAGGTAAAAATCCTGCATTTGATTAAATATGCCACAAATGCCTTCAGCACTGCTATCAGTGTCTCAGACATACTTGCCTTCAGCTCTTGGCAAATCAAGAATGGGTGCTGAAATTAGCACAGTTTTCAGCAATTACAATGCACGTTCGCATTCGTGATTCCAGTTAAACAATCGTTTCTTCCCTCTCTTGTCTAACTGCCGATTTAAGGGAAACGCAATTTTCCCATAGTCTTTTATATTTGGTGGAGTAATTATCAAAAATTCTTTTACCTCATAGTCTTGAATGCCATTAATAAAATGGCGTTCGACTGGGACCAGAAGTCACGTACCTCTGTACAGAATAGGTAGCGATCGTCCTACTTCATCCAAATAAGCAGGAATCTTATCTTCTACGGTTTTCCTTCCAGAACTGATTGAAAGTGATGACTATAATCAGCGGCCCTAAATCATTGTTCCACAAACTGAAAACTGATTGAAAGTCAAAGGGTCAAACTGACGCTCCAGAGAAATGATGGAGGTTTTAGCTTCACCGTGCAAGTTACAGGACATTTCATTTCTTGGTCACTTCAATTCTCTTCAACAGATGCCTCTTCAATAAGGCGTTTAAAGTGTGCCCATTCACTATATTGACCATTACTTGAGAGAGCTTTAATCCTCATTCGTTGATCGTTAGGTCAATCTTTAAGACGTACTAGACTATTTCGAGGCCTTGCCACTGAAATTCCGCCGCTTGTTCTTCACACCGAACACCTTGACAGGGCATGGCAGTTGAAGCCATATTACTGTTTGGAAAAACTAGACGTGAACCTCGCGGCACACCATTAGAATAACAGAAATATCATGCATTGCGAAAAATCTATTTCACGCATCGGGAATCATTTGTGTGTGCACAACAGGCGCAATGATGTCGTCGGTATGTAACGACTTATAGACATTCCATTTGTTTCGTGATCAAAAAACACCAGAATTGTCAACAACCATAGGTCTAGATCATGGTGTGGCATAAAATTCTTGCCATTAATAGTACTAATGAGTATTATCCGTATCAGACACTGAAGTTAATGACTGATTGTAACTTCTCGCGAAATTATAAAATGGTAAGGGATTGCCAACAGGATTCTTCGGCACATCCCTTACCACATTAATATCGTGAAAAAATATAATTATTTTGTACAGGCATTGCATTCACGGTACTATGGAATATACGAGGAAATCGCGATTCCCATCCGATGTTGTCGATACAACAGAACGCACTGACCTAAAAGTACTATTTGATATTGAACTGGGAGTCTGAAAGACAGAATTCTCTCTTATTTGAAAAGTATTCTGACTTTCCACTCCGGTTTCATAAAAATTCTTATGACGGGAATTTCTGTTGTTCTCAGTTGTAGAGAATAATGAGCACAGGTTCAAGCGGTAGCACATCGCTCACATGACAAATAAAGCAATGTGACAAAAAAGATGAACTGGCAGGTGCAGTTAAACTTTAAAAGTCACCATGAGAATGGGCAACATCAGATGTAGCAGGGGATGCAGTAACCCCGACTATGGCTAGGCACACGCCTATCCAAATTTCGTGGATAAGGCATCGGCTCCGCAAACTTCTTACGGGATTTTTCTCGACCACAGAATTACAATTTCAAGGTAAGATAAAAGTATATTCTCTTTCGAGACGACTTAGATTACGAGGATTAGCTGGTCCCCCAACAACGCTGCTAAGACAACAATTGCGTTCGGTCCTACTCAATGATTTTGAGGAATATGCAACGACGGCCAGGTAAAAATCCTGCATTTGATTAAATATGCCACAAATGCCTTCAGCACTGCTATCAGTGTCTCAGACATACTTGCCTTCAGCTCTTGGCAAATCAAGAATGGGTGCTGAAATTAGCACAGTTTTCAGCAATTACAATGCACGTTCGCATTCGTGATTCCAGTTAAACAATGGTTTTTTTTCCCTCTCATGTCTAACTGCCGATTTAAGGGAAACGCAATTTTCCCATAGTCTTTTATATTTGGTGGAGTAATTATCAAAAATTCTTTTACCTCATAGTCTTGAATGCCATCAATAAAATGGCGTTCGAATAGGACCAGAAGTCACGTACCTCTGTACAGAATAGGTAGCGATCGTCCTACTTCATCCAAATAAGCAGGAATCTTATCTTCTACGGTTTTCCTTCCAGAACTGATTGAAAGTGATGACTATAATCAGCGGCCCTAAATCATTGTTCCACAAACTGAAAACTGATTGAAAGTCAAAGGGTCAAACTGACGCTCCAGAGAAATGATGGAGGTTTTAGCTTCACCGTGCAAGTTACAGGACATTTCATTTCTTGGTCACTTCAGTTCTCTTCAACAGATGCCTCTTCAATAAGGCGTTTAAAGTGTGCCCATTCACTATATTGACCATTACTTGAGAGAGCTTTAATCCTCATTCGTTGATCGTTAGGTCAATCTTTAAGACGTACTAGACTATTTCGAGGCCTTGCCACTGAAATTCCGCCGCTTGTTCTTCACACCGAACACCTTGACAGGGCATGGCAGTTGAAGCCATATTACTGTTTGGAAAAACTAGACGTGAACCTCGCGGCACACCATTAGAATAACAGAAATATCATGCATTGCGAAAAATCTATTTCACGCATCGGGAATCATTTGTGTGTGCACAACAGGCGCAATGATGTCGTCGGTATGTAACGACTTATAGACATTCCATTTGTTTCGTGATCAAAAAACACCAGAATTGTCAACAACCATAGGTCTAGATCATGGTGTGGCATAAAATTCTTGCCATTAATAGTACTAATGAGTATTATCCGTATCAGACACTGAAGTTAATGACTGATTGTAACTTCTCGCGAAATTATAAAATGGTAAGGGATTGCCAACAGGATTCTTCGGCACATCCCTTACCACATTAATATCGTGAAAAAATATAATTATTTTGTACAGGCATTGCATTCACGGTACTATGGAATATACGAGGAAATCGCGATTCCCATCCGATGTTGTCGATACAACAGAACGCACTGACCTAAAAGTACTATTTGATAATGAACTGGCAGTCTGAAAGACAGAATTCTCTCTTATTTGAAAAGTATTCTGACTTTCCACTCCGGTTTCATAAAAATTCTTATGACGGGAATTTCTTTTGTTCTCAGTTGTAGAGAATAATGAGCACAGGTTCAAGCGGTAGCACATCGCTCACATGACAAATAAAGCAATGTGACAAAAAAGATGAACTGGCAGGTGCAGTTAAACTTTAAAAGTTACCATGAGAATGGGCAACATCAGATGTAGCAGGGGATGCAGTAACCCCGACTATGGCTAGGCACACGCCTATCCAAATTTCGTGGATAAGGCATCGGCTCCGCAAACTTCTTACGGGATTTTTCTCGACCACAGAATTACAATTTCAAGGTAAGATAAAAGTATATTCTCTTTCGAGACGACTTAGATTACGAGGATTAGCTGGTCCCCCAACAACGCTGCTAAGACAACAATTGCGTTCGGTCCTACTCAATGATTTTGAGGAATATGCAACGACGGCCAGGTAAAAATCCTGCATTTGATTAAATATGCCACAAATGCCTTCAGCACTGCTATCAGTGTCTCAGACATACTTGCCTTCAGCTCTTGGCAAATCAAGAATGGGTGCTGAAATTAGCACAGTTTTCAGCAATTACAATGCACGTTCGCATTCGTGATTCCAGTTAAACAATGGTTTTTTTTCCCTCTCATGTCTAACTGCCGATTTAAGGGAAACGCAATTTTCCCAAAGTCTTTTATATTTGGTGGAGTAATTATCAAAAATTCTTTTACCTCATAGTCTTGAATGCCATCAATAAAATGGCGTTCGAATAGGACCAGAAGTCACGTACCTCTGTACAGAATAGGTAGCGATCGTCCTACTTCATCCAAATAAGCAGGAATCTTATCTTCTACGGTTTTCCTTCCAGAACTGATTGAAAGTGATGACTATAATCAGCGGCCCTAAATCATTGTTCCACAAACTGAAAACTGATTGAAAGTCAAAGGGTCAAACTGACGCTCCAGAGAAATGATGGAGGTTTTAGCTTCACCGTGCAAGTTACAGGACATTTCATTTCTTGGTCACTTCAGTTCTCTTCAACAGATGCCTCTTCAATAAGGCGTTTAAAGTGTGCCCATTCACTATATTGACCATTACTTGAGAGAGCTTTAATCCTCATTCGTTGATCGTTAGGTCAATCTTTAAGACGTACTAGACTATTTCGAGGCCTTGCCACTGAAATTCCGCCGCTTGTTCTTCACACCGAACACCTTGACAGGGCATGGCAGTTGAAGCCATATTACTGTTTGGAAAAACTAGACGTGAACCTCGCGGCACACCATTAGAATAACAGAAATATCATGCATTGCGAAAAATCTATTTCACGCATCGGGAATCATTTGTGTGTGCACAACAGGCGCAATGATGTCGTCGGTATGTAACGACTTATAGACATTCCATTTGTTTCGTGATCAAAAAACACCAGAATTGTCAACAACCATAGGTCTAGATCATGGTGTGGCATAAAATTCTTGCCATTAATAGTACTAATGAGTATTATCCGTATCAGACACTGAAGTTAATGACTGATTGTAACTTCTCGCGAAATTATAAAATGGTAAGGGATTGCCAACAGGATTCTTCGGCACATCCCTTACCACATTAATATCGTGAAAAAATATAATTATTTTGTACAGGCATTGCATTCACGGTACTATGGAATATACGAGGAAATCGCGATTCCCATCCGATGTTGTCGATACAACAGAACGCACTGACCTAAAAGTACTATTTGATAATGAACTGGCAGTCTGAAAGACAGAATTCTCTCTTATTTGAAAAGTATTCTGACTTTCCACTCCGGTTTCATAAAAATTCTTATGACGGGAATTTCTTTTGTTCTCAGTTGTAGAGAATAATGAGCACAGGTTCAAGCGGTAGCACATCGCTCACATGACAAATAAAGCAATGTGACAAAAAAGATGAACTGGCAGGTGCAGTTAAACTTTAAAAGTTACCATGAGAATGGGCAACATCAGATGTAGCAGGGGATGCAGTAACCCCGACTATGGCTAGGCACACGCCTATCCAAATTTCGTGGATAAGGCATCGGCTCCGCAAACTTCTTACGGGATTTTTCTCGACCACAGAATTACAATTTCAAGGTAAGATAAAAGTATATTCTCTTTCGAGACGACTTAGATTACGAGGATTAGCTGGTCCCCCAACAACGCTGCTAAGACAACAATTGCGTTCGGTCCTACTCAATGATTTTGAGGAATATGCAACGACGGCCAGGTAAAAATCCTGCATTTGATTAAATATGCCACAAATGCCTTCAGCACTGCTATCAGTGTCTCAGACATACTTGCCTTCAGCTCTTGGCAAATCAAGAATGGGTGCTGAAATTAGCACAGTTTCCAGCAATTACAATGCACGTTCGCATTCGTGATTCCAGTTAAACAATGGTTTCTTCCCTCTCTTGTCGAACTGCCGATTTAAGGGAAACGCAATTTTCCCATAGTCTTTTATATTTGGTGGAGTAATTATCAAAAATTCTTTTACCTCATAGTCTTGAATGCCATTAATAAAATGGCGTTCGACTGGGACCAGAAGTCACGTACCTCTGTACAGAATAGGTAGCGATCGTCCTACTTCATCCAAATAAGCAGGAATCTTATCTTCTACGGTTTTCCTTCCAGAACTGATTAAAAGTGATGACTATAATCAGCGGCCCTAAATCATTGTTCCACAAACTGAAAACTGATTGAAAGTCAAAGGGTCAAACTGACGCTCCAGAGAAATGATGGAGGTTTAAGCTTCACCGTGCAAGTTACAGGACATTTCAATCTTTAAGACGTACTAGACTATTTCGAGGCCTTGCCACTGAAATTCCGCCGCTTGTTCTTCACACCGAACACCTTGACAGGGCATGGCAGTTGAAGCCATATTACTGTTTGGAAAAACTAGACGTGAACCTCGCGGCACACCATTAGAATAACAGAAATATCATGCATTGCGAAAAATCTATTTCACGCATCGGGAATCATTTGTGTGTGCACAACAGGCGCAATGATGTCGTCGGTATGTAACGACTTATAGACATTCCATTTGTTTCGTGATCAAAAAACACCAGAATTGTCAACAACCATAGGTCTAGATCATGGTGTGGCATAAAATTCTTGCCATTAATAGTACTAATGAGTATTATCCCTATCAGACACTGAAGTTAATGACTGATTGTAACTTCTCGCGAAATTATAAAATGGTAAGGGATTGCCAACAGGATTCTTCGGCACATCCCTTACCACATTAATATCGTGAAAAAATTTAATTATTTTGTACAGGCATTGCATTCACGGTACTATGGAATATACGAGGAAATCGCGATTCCCATCCGATGTTGTCGATACAACAGAACGCACTGACCTAAAAGTACTATTTGATATTAAACTGGGAGTCTGAAAGACAGAATTCTCTCTTATTTGAAAAGTATTCTGACTTTCCACTCCGGTTTCATAAAAATTCTTATGACGGGAATTTCTGTTGTTCTCAGTTGTAGAGAATAATGAGCACAGGTTCAAGCGGTAGCACATCGCTCACATGACAAATAAAGCAATGTGACAAAAAAGATGAACTGGCAGGTGCAGTTAAACTTTAAAAGTCACCATGAGAATGGGCAACATCAGATGTAGCAGGGGATGCAGTAACCCCGACTATGGCTAGGCACACGCCTATCCAAATTTCGTGGATAAGGCATCGGCTCCGCAAACTTCTTACGGGATTTTTCTCGACCACAGAATTACAATTTCAAGGTAAGATAAAAGTATATTCTCTTTCGAGACGACTTAGATTACGAGGATTAGCTGGTCCCCCAACAACGCTGCTAAGACAACAATTGCGTTCGGCCCTACTCAATGATTTTGAGGAATATGCAACGACGGCCAGGTAAAAATCCTGCATTTGATTAAATATGCCACAAATGCCTTCAGCACTGCTATCAGTGTCTCAGACATACTTGCCTTCAGCTCTTGGCAAATCAAGAATGGGTGCTGAAATTAGCAGTTTTCAGCAATTACAATGCACGTTCGCATTCGTGATTCCAGTTAAACAATGGTTTTTTTTCCCTCTCATGTCTAACTGCCGATTTAAGGGAAACGCAATTTTCCCATAGTCTTTTATATTTGGTGGAGTAATTATCAAAAATTCTTTTACCTCATAGTCTTGAATGCCATCAATAAAATGGCGTTCGAATAGGACCAGAAGTCACGTACCTCTGTACAGAATAGGTAGCGATCGTCCTACTTCATCCAAATAAGCAGGAATCTTATCTTCTACGGTTTTCCTTCCAGAACTGATTGAAAGTGATGACTATAATCAGCGGCCCTAAATCATTGTTCCACAAACTGAAAACTGATTGAAAGTCAAAGGGTCAAACTGACGCTCCAGAGAAATGATGGAGGTTTTAGCTTCACCGTGCAAGTTACAGGACATTTCATTTCTTGGTCACTTCAGTTCTCTTCAACAGATGCCTCTTCAATAAGGCGTTTAAAGTGTGCCCATTCACTATATTGACCATTACTTGAGAGAGCTTTAATCCTCATTCGTTGATCGTTAGGTCAATCTTTAAGACGTACTAGACTATTTCGAGGCCTTGCCACTGAAATTCCGCCGCTTGTTCTTCACACCGAACACCTTGACAGGGCATGGCAGTTGAAGCCATATTACTGTTTGGAAAAACTAGACGTGAACCTCGCGGCACACCATTAGAATAACAGAAATATCATGCATTGCGAAAAATCTATTTCACGCATCGGGAATCATTTGTGTGTGCACAACAGGCGCAATGATGTCGTCGGTATGTAACGACTTATAGACATTCCATTTGTTTCGTGATCAAAAAACACCAGAATTGTCAACAACCATAGGTCTAGATCATGGTGTGGCATAAAATTCTTGCCATTAATAGTACTAATGAGTATTATCCGTATCAGACACTGAAGTTAATGACTGATTGTAACTTCTCGCGAAATTATAAAATGGTAAGGGATTGCCAACAGGATTCTTCGGCACATCCCTTACCACATTAATATCGTGAAAAAATATAATTATTTTGTACAGGCATTGCATTCACGGTACTATGGAATATACGAGGAAATCGCGATTCCCATCCGATGTTGTCGATACAACAGAACGCACTGACCTAAAAGTACTATTTGATAATGAACTGGCAGTCTGAAAGACAGAATTCTCTCTTATTTGAAAAGTATTCTGACTTTCCACTCCGGTTTCATAAAAATTCTTATGACGGGAATTTCTTTTGTTCTCAGTTGTAGAGAATAATGAGCACAGGTTCAAGCGGTAGCACATCGCTCACATGACAAATAAAGCAATGTGACAAAAAAATGAACTGGCAGGTGCAGTTAAACTTTAAAAGTTACCATGAGAATGGGCAACATCAGATGTAGCAGGGTTACTCCAAATTTCGTGGATAAGGCATCGGCTCCGCAAACTTCTTACGGGATTTTTCTCGACCACAGAATTACAATTTCAAGGTAAGATAAAAGTATATTCTCTTTCGAGACGACTTAGATTACGAGGATTAGCTGGTCCCCCAACAACGCTGCTAAGACAACAATTGCGTTCGGCCCTACTCAATGATTTTGAGGAATATGCAACGACGGCCAGGTAAAAATCCTGCATTTGATTAAATATGCCACAAATGCCTTCAGCACTGCTATCAGTGTCTCAGACATACTTGCCTTCAGCTCTTGGCAAATCAAGAATGGGTGCTGAAATTAGCACAGTTTTCAGCAATTACAATGCACGTTCGCATTCGTGATTCCAGTTAACAATGGTTTTTTTTCCCTCTCATGTCTAACTGCCGATTTAAGGGAAACGCAATTTTCCCATAGTCTTTTATATTTGGTGGAGTAATTATCAAAAATTCTTTTACCTCATAGTCTTGAATGCCATCAATAAAATGGCGTTCGAATAGGACCAGAAGTCACGTACCTCTGTACAGAATAGGTAGCGATCGTCCTACTTCATCCAAATAAGCAGGAATCTTATGTTCTACGGTTTTCCTTCCAGAACTGATTGAAAGTGATGACTATAATCAGCGGCCCTAAATCATTGTTCCACAAACTGAAAACTGATTGAAAGTCAAAGGGTCAAACTGACGCTCCAGAGAAATGATGGAGGTTTTAGCTTCACCGTGCAAGTTACAGGACATTTCAATCTTTAAGACGTACTAGACTATTTCGAGGCCTTGCCACTGAAATTCCGCCGCTTGTTCTTCACACCGAACACCTTGACAGGGCATGGCAGTTGAAGCCATATTACTATTTGGAAAAACTAGACGTGAACCTCGCGGCACACCATTAGAATAACAGAAATATCATGCATTGCGAAAAATCTATTTCACGCATCGGGAATCATTTGTGTGTGCACAACAGGCGCAATGATGTCGTCGGTATGTAACGACTTATAGACATTCCATTTGTTTCGTGATCAAAAAACACCAGAATTGTCAACAACCATAGGTCTAGATCATGGTGTGGCATAAAATTCTTGCCATTAATAGTACTAATGAGTATTATCCCTATCAGACACTGAAGTTAATGACTGATTGTAACTTCTCGCGAAATTATAAAATGGTAAGGGATTGCCAACAGGATTCTTCGGCACATCCCTTACCACATTAATATCGTGAAAAAATATAATTATTTTGTACAGGCATTGCATTCACGGTACTATGGAATATACGAGGAAATCGCGATTCCCATCCGATGTTGTCGATACAACAGAACGCACTGACCTAAAAGTACTATTTGATATTAAACTGGGAGTCTGAAAGACAGAATTCTCTCTTATTTGAAAAGTATTCTGACTTTCCACTCCGGTTTCATAAAAATTCTTATGACGGGAATTTCTTTTGTTCTCAGTTGTAGAGAATAATGAGCACAGGTTCAAGCGGTAGCACATCGCTCACATGACAAATAAAGCAATGTGACAAAAAAGATGAACTGGCAGGTGCAGTTAAACTTTAAAAGTCACCATGAGAATGGGCAACATCAGATGTAGCAGGGGATGCAGTAACCCCGACTATGGCTAGCCACATGCCTATCCAAATTTCGTGGATAAGGCATCGGCTCTGCAAACTTCTTACGGGATTTTTCTCGAATACAGAACTAGAGCAGAGTGCATAGCCCACATATTCCCCACAGGCCCCCATCAGTTAAACACGGCCACCAATAGTCAATCAAGAGCTGAAATTTTCCAGCTTGTGCAATTTCCGTGGACGAACTTGGCCCATTTACAATACCGATCTGTTTTTGTTCCCATAGAAGCTACATACCAAATTTCATTTGAATCCTCGCAGCAGTTTTTAAGTTATCGTGTTAACAAATTCACACAACAGTCAATCAAGAGCTGAAATTTTCCAAGTCCAGCTGGTCCATTTTCCTTGGACGAACCTGGTCCATTCACAATACCGATCTCTGTTTGTTCCCATAGAAGCTACATAACAAGTTTCATTAAAGTAAAATCCTTGCAGCAGTTTTTAAGTTATTGTGTTAACAAGCTCTTGATGACAGACCGACACACGGTCGATCGCATATATTCCCCACAGGTTCCATTTGTGGGGAATAAATTACAATTTGAAGGTAAGATCCCCCAACAACTCCAAATAACCCTACAGGCTACAGTTTGATGACGTCTTATCGATTTCGACAACGGCCAAAATCTTCCACAGAAGGAAACCCACTCCAGAGACTTTGCCTTAGAACGCGGTGGTAACTTTGCACCACTTCGTATGTTTCATGAACTACTGCCTGGTAATAATGTTTTAATAGTGCACCAAAATTCTGTGAAAACAGCAAAGCAGTTTAAAATAGCTTCCAGCAATGTGAAATAATTGGTTTCAGCCGAGTTCCAATTGGTATTGTTTGTTGGAACGAAACTTCGGTTTAAATTACAAAAAAAAATTCAATCACTTCAAATCCAGATTTTGTGCCTTTATTTGTTTGTGATTAACGCACTTGCTAACGGTACAAGTAGGAAAAAGGAAGAATAAAGAAAAAGTAAAAGAAGAGCCACAAAGAACGAAATTCCAATTAGTCGCCTCTTACGACATGTACAGACCAGAAGGCAGTGGGTCAATTCGGAAGATTCACCCAATGCCAAGTCCAAAATCATTACGTAGCGACGTACGTACGCCTAAGTAACACAAAACGTCGCATTTAACCAGCATTCAGCGGTACCGGGACATCGCAGTTTATAAACAACGGTCTTTCCGGTGAGGAACTAAACAGTTAGGATAACAAGTCATTTCAGATGGCAGTTTTTCGCATTAATTTATTCCTTTTTTTTTTCAAGTGATTTTTAACATTGTAAACATAAACACGGACCACTATCACCCCTGCCAGGAAGATAGATAGGCGCGCAAATTTAAGAATGAAGTAGAGGCACAGTGCAGCAAAAAGCAAACAGCCCATCTTCGAATCGATAACTTTCCTGGGAGTTACCATAAACACGCTGGACTACACTCTCTCAATCCCGCAGAGCAAGCTAAACGAGACTCGGGATTTCATTGGCCGTTGGGTCGCTACCCCCAGCAAACTGCTTCGTATATCAGCAGAAATGCGAACAGGCTCGCGGATGCAATCTTCAAAGTCCCCAGCCCCCACACACGCTACCTTCTGCCTTTGCACACGTCCCCTTCGCGACTTGGCAATCATATGCCGCAAGAATCCATGTCTTTGTGCCTTCGAGAATGTTCAAACACTAGGAGATACTGGACCGCGAGATAGGCGGATCGAGAAAGCAGCCAGTGGAGAGGAAGCAGCCATGCAGAAACAGATCTGCAAGCCCAGAAGACGCGTGTCTTTCAAGTAGCAGTAAGCGAGATGAATGGTTACAACCACAGCGAACGAAGCTCAACTACGCCAGGGAGAAGTGACACGCCGCAACTCGACGCACAGGCACAGTCCCAGTGACGTTAGGAAAATTGCCGCGCAATGGCAATCCGTTGATGGAAGTATTTCTGGAGTCCGTGAACGAGAAGCCGGCTCCCGGGGAAGACCACTGGCTGACAGAAACAACGCCGGGCAACAATAAACCCCACTTCTTTTAGTACTTCCGCCGCTCGTTCCTCAGGGCCCGGAGTGAAGACAGTGCTCACTGCGCATGGGAATGCGAAACTGGTCTTCTCAAGTGTGTCGGCCAAGAAACTCTCACCACAGGTGACGACATGACAGCAGTGGGTGAAAGGGCACGGCCGCATATACAAAATGCTCTCGCGCTCCGGCCAGCTTGAGTAATCTGAAGCCAGATACCGGTACAACCTAAGCGGTGAAGTTTGCCGACATGTGCCAGCACTGTCCCCTCGACCGCTGCATGAGATACAACTACGAATACAGGCAGCGGGTCCACGACGTAAAAACGTCAAGTGATGGCCGTCACTCTTCGCGTGCCGCAAAGTCTTCAAAGACAACACTGTGGCTCTCGCTGCGTTGAACTGCGGGGCACAAGAAATATAGGCTTGAGTGTGTTAACAAAAAAGGTGTCGACAGACGCCAAAATTGGGAAAAATTGTGAAGTTCAGCTGGGCCAATGTCCTTGGGCCGACATGGCTCATTTACAATACCAAACCTTGTTCGTTCCAATACTACTCACAGTTAAGATATCTTGTCAATCGATGCAGAAATGTAGGCTTGAGTGTGTTAACAAACTCATTCCAGTATGTAAGGGTTGTGAAAATTTCTGAAGTTCAGCTGGGCCAATGTCCTTGGGCCGATAGGGCTCATTTACAATACCGACCTTTGTTGGTTCCAATACTTCCTATATCTAAAAGATTTCAACAATCGATCCAGAATTGTAGGCTTGAGTGTGTTAACAAATTCATTCAACTGAGTAAGGATTGGAAAAATTTGTTAAGTTCAGCTGGGCCAATGTCCTTGGGCCGATAGGGCCCATTTACAATACCGATCCTTGTTCGTTCCAGTACTACCCATAGATACAATATCTTAACAATCGGTGGAAAAATGTAGGCTTGAGTGTGTTAACAAACTTATTCGACCGAGTAAGGATTGGGAAAATTTGTGAAGTTCAGCTGGGCCAATGTCCTTGGGCCGACATGGCTCATTTACAATACCGATCCTTGTTCGTTCCAGTACTACCCATATATACAATATCTTAACAATCGGTGGAAAAATGTAGGCTTGAGTGTGTTAACAAAGAAGGTGTCGACAGACGGACGGACAGACAAACCGGAAAACTATAATCTCCCGGCGGGGGACTAACCAGTGGAGAAAAAAGAAGGAAGAATGAAGAAATAGTACAAGAAGAGTTAGAAAGAAAGAAATTCCGATTAGTCGCCTCTTACGTCATGCCCGAAACAGAACGCAGTGGGCGTATTCTTGAGATTTCCCCCACCCCATAGGGGGAGACTCGGCAGTGAACTCGCACGATATCCACTCCAGCCACGTTGCGCCATGCCCCAATATGTCGCGCTTTGTGCTCATTGGCCCAGTGCCTACCCTCGAGGTAGTTGCTGCTATAAATCACCCTACTTCACGCTTTATGGATTAACTGAAGCCATGTAGCATAGGGGAAAACAACATCAATTTCCTCCAGCGACTAAAATTCTTCCCGCCTCCACCCCTTCCTCATCCCTAATCCTTACATATATGTGAGCCATGTTTGTTTTCATGCCCGACTTCCACCCCACATACACTGGTTTCGCACTTTAATGTATATAAATTGCAGCCTTGCCCGCCCTCTTCCCCATCTTTCTCCCTGGTCGCATTAATGTCATACAAGCTGTATGGTTGTTACGTTTTTGTTGCACACTCGTCCCACCCTCTCTTGCTGTATTTAATGTGTTAAGTTACACACTTGACGCATTAACTGCGCAGAAGGTGTATGTATGTATGTATGTATGTATGTACACGGTAATGCTTTCTCTTTCTTTGTTTCCCGCCCCAAAATCCCTTCTCGTATTTATTATGTGTCAGTTACTCTTTTTTATTTTGTTATGTTAGTGTGTGACTTTTGGCACCTTCACTGTCTCCGCTTTGCCTTATTTGTATCTTGATGTATTGTTCAATAGAGATTGCCTAAGATTGCGTACATCAGAGAAAAGCTGTGATGGTATTGAAGTTTCACTGTTTAAAATCGCTAGCACAAGTTCATTATATAAAACTTCAAATTGTTAATTAAATATCACTGAAAAATTGCCTAAGTTCAGACATTCAGCACGGCCTGACCTATCGGTCGATTTCGGTCAAAAGGGGAGGTGCACATCTTCATTGTATATCTAATCATTTCCAATGGCTTTGGGATTTATAGACAGAAATCGCTAGCACAAGTTCATTGCACAAAACTTCAAGCTGTTCATTAAATATCACTGAAAATTGCCCAAGTTCAGACACTCACCACGGCCTGACCCATCGGTCGATTTCGGTCAAAAGGGGAGGTGCACATCTTCATTGTATATCTAATCATTTCCGATGGCTTTGGGATTTATAGACAGAAATCGCTAGCACAAGTTCATTACACAAAACTTCAAGCTGTTCATTAAATATCACTGAAAATTGCCCAAGTTCAGACACTCACCACGGCCTGACCCATCGGTCGATTTCGGTCAAAAGGGGAGGTGCACATCTTCATTGTATATCTAATCATTTTTCAATGGCTTTGGGATGCAAGTTCATTACACAAACTTGAGCACCCAAAGCGTTACGCACGGACGGAGGGACAAACGGACAAGGCAAAAACTATATGACCCGCCCGACGTTTAAAAAATTATAAAAAAGCTATAAAAAATGGCCCCCAGGCAAAAAAAATCTGGGAGCCATTTTCAGAAACTGGCAGCCATAGCGGCCCCGAGCCAAAAAAAAAAAAAAAAAAAAAAACAGGGGGCCATGGCCCTCGCCGAAATGCTCCCTGAAGCCAAACAAATTCTGGTCATATAATCACAAGTTCTATGGTTCATTCTGACAACATCCTAGCAAAAAGATCAGCAAAACAAAATCCTGTATTCCTGTCAAGTCTTATGTCAGCCTTCGTATTTGAGGTTTTTTTCCGGAATAACTACCTATTTCATTTGTACATCACATGACCAGGAGTCTTGGTGTCGACATAAAATTCTTGCACTAGCGTTTAATCGGTGCAGATAATTTACCTTAACAACAGGCTAAAGCTGGAATCATTTCAACAAATATCTTGAGGTATTATCAATGCTAAACTAAATCTAAACAAAAACACTCCGCACTAATGACTCTCCAAATACGTAATAAATTACTTACTTGTGTAGCCATTGACAAAAATGGAAACTCCCTTAAAAATATCGCTTACAGTTGACACTGCGGTACCTTTCTTCTCCTCCGTGAATTGATTCTCTAGCTTCTGCACTTTCGCAGCCATATAACCTCCCTGCAAACAAATAAGATCTTTGTTTCTCTGACACCCAAACCCAGGATACTTCACTATTTCCCGAAGAAACGGCAATCCGAATGTATAATTCTATCTTCATATTATCTGACGTGTAACTATGTTCTTCAACGTTGGAATGCATTTTCTGTGATGTTGAGAAATTCTAGAAACAGCGGATTCAATAATGTTTGGGAGTAAGTAGTTTTTGTTTTCAAACCGAATGCATACTATTCTCTTATCCAAGCACACATGGGATACGAGTGAAAACACAGGCATCAGAGATGCAAAGACATCCGCCATGGGGAACATACTCGAAAAAAGAAACAGTAAAACTGGAGGAAACCAATCAGTGCAATGAAACCTGTGAAAAAAGGAACAAGTACTAAGAGCACCTGAAACAGGATGACAGTTCCTGAAAATAGAAAAAAAATGAATACAAGTGGGTCAGTGAAACTGACTATGTCCGCCGCCGGCGTACAATCCCAGTATTTGATTTTGTTAGGTTGGACTACAACCCTTCGTATCATATTCGTGAATTTTAAAATTCCAGCTGGGACAATGTCCTTGGGCCAACATTGCTCATTTACAATACCAATTCTTGTTACCACCCATACTACCTATGTGTATAACATTTTGCCAATTGTTTCAAAAAAAAATGTAGGCTTGAGTGTGTTAGCAAACTCATTCCAGTATGTAAGGGTTGTGAAAATTTGTGAAATTCAGATGGGCCAATGTCCTTGGGCCGACATGGCTCATTTACAATACCGACCTTTGTTGTTTCCAATAGTTCCTATATCTAAAGAATTTCAACAATCGATCCAGAATTGTAGGCTTGAGTGTGTTATCAAACTCATCCAACTGAGTAAGGATTGGGAAAATTTGTGAAGTTCAGCTGGGTCAATGTCCTTGGGCCGACATGGCTCATTTACAACACCAAACCTTGTTGATTCCAATACTACTCATAGTTACGATATCTTGTCAATCGATGCAGAAATGTAGGCTTGAGTGTGTTAACAAAATCATTCCAGTATGTAAAGGTTGTGAAAATTTCTGAAGTTCAGCTGGGCCAATGTCCTTGGGCCGACATGGCTCATTTACAATACCGATCCTTGTTCGTTACAGTACTACCCATAGATACAATCTCTTAACAATCGGTGGAAAAATGTAGGCTTGAGTGTGTTAACAAACTCATTCGACTGAGTAAGGATTGGGAAAATGTGTGAAGTTCAGCTGGGCCAATGTCCTTGGGCCGACATGGCTCATTTACAATACCGATCCTTGTTCGTTCCAGTACTACCCATATATACAATATCTTAACAATCGGTGGAAAATGTAGGATTGAGTGCGTTAAAAAGGTGTCAACAGACGGGCAGACGGACGGACAGACAACCCCAAAAACTATAGTCCCCTGGCGGGGGACTAAAAAAAAAAATTTACCATGAGACACTGTCCTTTTCAAAGTCCAGCTGAGCTACTGTCCTTGGGCGAATACGGCTCACATACAATCCCGATCTTTATTAGTCCATATACTAGCTATATCTCAAATATCTTAGCAATTTGCAAAAAAATTGTAGGCTAGAGAGTGTTCACAAGCCAAATGCTAACGACACGTGATAATGGTACAAACAAACCATCGTCGAAGGCGCAGACCCCAACCGGACACAAGTCGCCATTTTGGCAATTTTAACGATTTGAAAAATAACACGACGTTGCACAACTTCAATATATATATATTCACTGTGCAAGGTAGCATATGCCTAGGATTAATAGTTTCGGAGGACTCGCGTGGAAAGCACCCAAGTCTTAAATTGCAGTTATCTCAAAAGATCACAATTTTGGACAAATCGCCATTTTGACAATTTTTGGCCGATATAAAAATAACACGACGCTGCACAACTTCAATATACATATTTTCACTGTGCAAGGTAGCACATGCCTAAGATTAATAGTTTCGGAATCTCGCGTGGAAAGCACCCAAGTCTAACATCACAGTTATCTCTGTTAGGGTAAATAGTTTTGGAGAACTTGCGTGGAAACAAAACAGCATCCAAAGTGTGACACACGGACGGACAGAGGGCAATCCTATAGGACCCCCCCCCCCCCCCCCCCGGGCTCGCCCGGTTTTAAAGCTCTCCAGGAAAATAGCTAAAACATAAATATATAATGAAAATTTTGCAAAACAGACAGTATTTTTTTATCAACCATACTTCTTTTATTTTTAAATTTTAAATATTATACTGTTAGGTTCAGCTGTTAAATACCTGTTTATGTTCAAATGTTACATGGCCTACTTCCGTTCTAACCCGTGATCCAAGTGCACTCTCTCAGAAATCAGTGGCTCCAAATCCATACTTTGGTCAGTGACCATTAAAGAATCGGATTTCGATGCGACAAGCATTTGAATATCAAAGGGCTAGAATTATGTCCGCCGGAAAACAGATGCCCCGACAACTTGAAAAATCCCTGATATGTCTAATAACCTCTCAAAGCAGGCCTTTACAGGATCTTTTTCTGGTACCTGCCCAACCGGGATGTTGAAACCCATCTGCCCGACCACAAATCCCACCTCCTCGATCTTTTCACTGAAGTCTATATAGCCTTTTATTTAGCAATCCAAGTGAGAAAGGAAGTATATTTATGAATTAATGTGTTTTGGTCCCTTTTTTGTGGGGGGGGGGAACATTGTTCTGACAAATTTCGATCAAAGCTTGGTGAGGGGACTTCAGGTTTAGATACCTATAAAATTCCAAAGCGATCGGACCAAATTCGTGGGAAGAGTAGCATCTTTGTATCGTGTTAATCTGTTTTTGCTTTACAATCTTTGAGCCACATGTGGCCGCACCGACAACATACTACAGTCTTACTGAAAATCAACTTTAAATCACTCCTGTCAAATTTGGAAAAGATTAAACCATAACTGCAATACGAGCAGCATTTTCGTGTTTTCTGAAATTCATCCGTCTTTCTTTTTTTCTCTCCTTTTTTTTTTTTTTTTGACAATATTTTGACCAAATCTCTAAACAAAACGTAAGCCTGCTGGAGGATCTTGGAGGAACAATTCCTGTTGAATTCAAAAGCGACTGGAACTGACTTGTCGGAAGGGTAGCATTTTTTTCTGAAATTTAGTCGCTTTTGAAATTAATTTGGTCAATTTTGGCCTTATCCCTAAATAAAATATATGCCCAATAGATGAACTTCGGGAGAACATTCTTGTGGAATTTCACGGCGATCCAACAAGATTTGTAGGAAGAGAGGCATTTTTATAATTTTCAAAAATTTGACACTTTTTGGTCAATGCTTTGGACCAATCACAAAAAAATGCCTGATGGTTGGAGGAATTTCAAAACAATCGGACCAGGAATGTAGGAACAGTGGCATTTTGAAAAATTTTTGACGTACAACGGATAAGCACATGAGTGATGAGATCAGCCCACCGACAAGTCAAGTTGGCTTGACCAAAACTATCTTTATAAATATGGAAGACTAACTTAGTGAAGGCATCTTTGACAAGATACTTGTTTTAAACTCAAATAAGAAAGAAATTTGCTCGAAGATTTGAAGAGTGATAAAAATGTGTTTGTGCGGGGGTCTGGAGGATTCTGCCCTTTATGGATGATTCGGCACCACATCCGTGGTTCGGCCCTTCACCGATTTTGGTTGATTCGGCACCACGTTTTATTATTATTATAATTCTTTTTTTTCTTTTTTTTTGAGGAGGAGGGGGCTGGGGTAAAAATGAACTTTAGTCTATTATGTTAATAAAAGAGGCCAGATAAAGGCTTTTAGGATGTGATGAAAGGTACACCTGAACAATTTACATATGTAAATGTGGAATCTTCGGTAAACAAGTAAGTATTTGTGAAACACACGCAGGCCCCAACCGCCCCCAAATTCATAGGGGTATAAAGCGATGATGGACAGACGGACGGACGGACAGACTGACGGAAAGACAGACGGACACCCCAAACCTATAGGCCCCAATCCGAAGGGTCGGGTCCTAATAAAAGACAATGAGTCTGCCTTCAGGTGCAGTCAATTTTTTACGTGTGATGTTCAAAATTGCAGTTCATAGAGAAATCTCCAGTGTGTGAAATGCAATCTACAAACCTTAAATTGAAAATAGAGCAGTGTGCGTAGCCCACATATTCCCCACAGCCCCCCCCCCCCACCCCCTCATCAGTTAAACACGTCAATCAATAGTGAATCAAGAGCTGAAATTTTCGAAGTCCAGGTGGTTCATTTTACTTGGACCCGAACCTGGCCCATTTACAATACCGATCTGTGTTTGTTCCCGTGGAAGCTACATATCAAGTTTCATTAAAATCCTTGCAGCAGTTTTTAAGTTATCGTGTAAACAAGCTCTTGATGACAGACCGACACGCGGTCGATCGTATATATTCCCCCTGTTTGGAATAAATTAAGTGTTTCGACTGATATGCAAAATCCCAACAAACGGATTATTACATCTCCAGCTGTGAAATGTAATTCGATCAAGAGCTCGGGAAAGCATGCATTACTTGAGGAGAGTACAAATTTAACCTATTTTAAGAGTTGTGGTGTGTAAAATGTGGTGTGTCCTTGTTTCAAGCGATAATATTAGACTATAATATTAGACTGTTTGCATTTTATTTTAACCAAACATCAGACGTATACATTATTTGGCAGTGCTCAGATCTGTGGTGTGTAAAATGTAGTGAGTTTTTGAGATATAAATGAAAAAAAAGACTTTGACCCTCGTGTGTTATCTGTTTTACTTCCATTTACTGTACATCGATCACATTTTATGAAATTCTATATGCTAAAATAAGTCACGTGAATTCTAACCTAAAGAAGAAAAAGTTAAAATGTGATTGATAATTTGGTGCCGAAACGCAAAGGGCCGAATCATCCAAGTTAGTACCGAATCGGTAAAGGGCCGAATCGACCAAGGACCTTTTTGTGCCTCCTCCTCCTCAGACAATTTCGTTGCACAGGGATATCCAGAGTCTTGAATGACCCATAGCCAGCCACCCCTCTATAGAATTGTGTATAAGAGTCACCTGGGACTGGAGAACGCCCTTGCAGCTGACTGAATTATGTGCTTTTGTGATGATGTGTGTTGACGAATTCCGAGTCACAGAAGACAAAGCTGACCCTAAGGTCTCAATAATGGAACGCTTTGCAGCTCTGACACATTGATACACAGTAGCCTCCATTTAAGTCAAAATCGGTTTACTCAAATTTTCGCTTTACTCAAATTAATTTCAAAGTCCCGATTTTGCTTATGTAAATCTTTTTAATTCACCGCTTAAGTCAAATTGTTTAACTAAGCAATTTTTTTTACCCTCATTTTTTTTTGCAAGAAAATCCTTGTATTTTCACTAAAACTAGATGCTGTCAGAGAGCAGCAATATCCCCCGTGAAACCCTAAATATTACCCCTATGCAATATCTAAGCTGGACACCCTTCCTTGAAGTCCACTCCGTTTGCATATATGTCGATTTATGACGATTTTTAAAAGCCTGTCATTTTGTCAATTTTGCTTCGATCAAACTGAAACCTTGACGTTGCACATCTTTATACCCTATATGTTGCCTATATGAAATATGAAAGCTGAATTATGCTTCGTTGATATAGAAGTGGTGTCCACAAAGTCCTATACATGTGCACATATGTCTATTTTCGACGATTTTCAAAAGCCTGTCAGTTTGTCAATTTTGCTTCCATCAAACTGAAACCTTGACGCTGCACATCTTTATACCCTATATTTTGCCTGTATGAAATATGAAAGCTGAATTATGCTTCGTTGATATAGAAGTGGTGTCCACAAAGTCCTATACATGTGCACATATGTCTATTTTCGACGATTTTCAAAAGCCTGTCAATTTGTCAATTTTGCTTCGATCAAACTGAAACCTTGACGTTGCACATCTTTATACCCTATATTTTGCCTGTATGAAATATGAAAGCTGAATTATGCTTCGTTGATATAGAAGTGGTGTCCACAAAGTCCTTAGCTTGAAGAGGGGACGGACGGACGGACAGACGGACAATCTCAAACCTATATCCCTCCGTTTCACGGGGGATAATAACTCAATTGTTTGCATATGCAAACCCCTTTGCGTAGAATCAGTGTGGCTTTGTCTCTACACATTTTGACACCAAGTAACCTAGCCACGGAGTACATATTCTTTGATAATGGTCTCCGCGGTTACGGAGATAACCTGCAATTGTGATCCTACAACCTGAAGTGCAGACAAAACACGCGGCTTGTTAACAATTGCTACAACGAGTTCAAGTGCAAATCTTTGATCTATAGCAGCACAATAAGACAATGCGGATTTGGAACTGCGTCTTAAAACGGACAAACCGCATCATGTCTTAAGCCTATATAAGACAACATGCTTTTATTACATCATATGCGAAGGAAAAATAACAACGTAAACATGGAAAATACGTCAAAGAAAAGAAAACTTGAAACAAAATCTATAGACTTCAGGTATGACGTGTTGCTAGAAGTAAACCGTGACGTAAAATCAAAGTAAAAAATAGCGGATGAGTTGTTGTATATATATTTCAGAAGGTCGCTGAAAGTAAAATATGAAAAAAAGATTTTTCACTGTGTTATAACTATTAAGTACTAATATGATAAATTATATTTGTCACAGCCGAATATTATTCACCATATGAAACAATCACCATTCCATACAAAAACAACAAACACTTTATGCGAAACCATGGTGATAGTCACGTGACCACTCGGCACAGCCAATTTCGGATAACTCAAATTTCGGTTAACTCAAAGTATTTTGCTTGGTCAGGACCAGTTTGACTTGAGAGTTCACTGTATAATAAAACTAAGGAAGCTACTAAGTACAACATGCGGGGCTTTCTTTGATAAGCGGATTGACGTTTTAAAGAAAGATTTTGGCGTTTCGTCCAAATTCGGTTGAGATAAAGGTATTAAGAAATAACAGAAAAAACTGGCAAAAAAAATCAACGAAACTGCATTTCATAAAGAAAATTTTCACAAAAGGGCCATAAATGGGGTAAAAAAATATGTAAAATAGTTTTTTAAAAGGCCACACGATGGCTTTTTAAATTTGAAACTGCGTAGGTTAAAAAAACAATCAGAATTTTTATGATTTCCTTTCATCGTTTCTTTATTATTCAAATTGCAGTCGGAATAATACCTCCGCCGTACTTTCTGATCTTTTCGATGGGGGTGTCGCTTCGACTGCAAATTTTCAGGGTAAATTATGAAAAAATAACACCGAAAAAACATCAAGATTCTATTTTTTTCTTTCAACATAACACTTTCAAATACAAATTCTATGATCTTTAGAAATTATTTAACATATTATTTAGCCTCTTTAATGGTCAACTAGTGAATACGTTTCTGACAAGATGGACTTTTATCCATTTTCGTTAGTTGGTTTCTACTCGTATCATTCCTTTATACCAATCGATCGAATAAACCAAATCACACTTTGGGTGTTTCGAATAAAATGCGTAAGAATTTTGAATTTCGACTGCGAGGGAACCGGGTAAAAAAATGAAAGAAATGATAGAAAAATATAGACGAAATATCACAAAAACAGCTTATACTTGGAACATAAAATAAATTGAAATTTGAAACTATTTGTTAAAACCTTTAATACATTTTTAAAATAGCATATCCGACTGATCTCTGGTGCAAGAGAAATTTCACATTTAGGTGAAATCTCTCTATCATTTCTTTAATTTTTTACCCGGTTATTTTTATTTGAAACTCAGAATTTTTGCGCATTTTTATTGGGAACGCCCAAAGTGTGATTTGGCTTACGAGTATTCGCTCGAAACGCAAAAACTTTTCAGCAAAAGTCTAAGTACGAATCCACTCACTGGCTTATTCTCAATCTTCAACCTCGGCTTCTCTTTTGGAAAGTTTGTGATTAAACAATGGTAACCCAATCATCTATTAACCACAACTGATCTTTAAATGGTTTTTTTTCTCAGATCCTCAATTATCGCTCGATCAGTGTGGGAACTTTTTTAAACCCGAACAAAATGAATTCGTTAAACTGTATGTGCAACTTACAAATTCTTCCCATCCTCCTCCCTTATCTCGTTGGTTTCTCCTGCCCCGGCCACTACGGGACGAAGACATTTCGCAGCAAAAGTTTAAAACTAATATCACGTGACACTGGATTTGGAGCGTAATGGCTATGAGTAGGTCCAGATTACATGGCATGTACAGTCTGATCCCGTAAAAGCAGGCAAATGGCGGGTACAACTTCTGTTTTTCGCCTCACGCCCTGTGAGGACCCCATGGATGCATCAATCAGTGGATTGAGAGAAATTCGTTTGTCCAAAACCAATGATCTCAGATCTTTATTTTCAAAAAATAGAAGAAAACCGGCTTCAGGCCTGACCTTAATACCGGATTGGCCAGTTCCACAGAACATTTCCAAGAGCCTAATTACGAAATATGTTTAAAAGTCCCTGAGCATCAGGTTCTGCTCTCAGTTAGAACGCACTGTTTGGTATTATTATCTGTGTTTGATATTGATCACCATTCATAACTTAATGTGTAATACACATTTCCCAAGTGTGTCTTGCAAAGCAGCATGCGAAACTGTCTGCTGAGTAGAGGAGCCGCAAGTTCTAGGGGATTTGTGCAACGAATAGAAGAGGTTAGTGATGATGTTTTTGGTGATTTCGGACTCATGAAGTGTGAGCCTATCAGAATCAAGTTGAAGCCACAGTCCAGTCCGTACAACCTTGTGAGCCCGAGACGTGTTTCCGAGCCATTGCTAAAGCCAGTGAAAGAGGAGCTTGACAGAATAGTTGCAAATAATATCATTTCTCCACTTACAGAGCCTACAGAATGGTGTGCGCCGATGGTTCCAAAACTGGAAAAGTACGTATTTGTGTTGACTTAAAGAAATTGAATCAATCCGTGCAGCGCGGACGTTTTGTCATGCCGACAGTTGACGAAATTGCGTCGAAGTTATCGGGATGCAAAGTCTTTACAACACTTGATTGCTCTCAATCGTTCTGGCAGTTGCCACTGCATGAGGATGACCGTCACTTTACAACGTTCATAACTCCATTTGGGCGGTATTTCTTTAATAGACTACCATACGGACTAAACTCTAGCACAGAAATCTTTCAGCGAACATTGAAACAGCTTGTAGAAGATATCGATGGCGTGTTCGTTGATGTTGATGACATGCTAATCTACGCGCGAGACGGCGACACACAGGTGATTGATAGGATTCGCATGGTGGGTTTAAAACTGAACAAATCCAAATGCAAGTTCAGGATGAAGAAAGTGACATACCAAGAGCAAATGTTTGAAGAAGAAGGGATGAAACCAGATCCCATAAAGGTAGAAGCCATTTGTACAATCAAGACGCTGAGAATCTTGGTGAGCTCCGACGCTTTCTTGGGATGGTAAACTACCTAGGCAGGTACGTGCCAAACTTATCGGAAACGATGGCACCGATGCTGGAGGTACTGAAGCAGGAAAACGCCTTCCTGTGGGGTGTTGAACAGCAGAAGGCCTTCAAAGAAGTGAAGGCAATTTTGTCATCAAACATCGTTTTGGCGTACTATGACATGACCAAGCCAACGTTTGTGTCAGCCGATGCCAGTTCCTGTGGCGTTGGTGGCTGCTTGATGCAAAGATTTGATGGGAAGATGATACCGATAGCGTATTCTTCGAGATCACTGACACCAAGTGAGAGGCGATGGGCACAGATCGACAAAGAGTGCTTGGAACTCGTGTGGGCTTGTGAGAAGTTTTCACTTTATCTTGTAGGTCTTCTCGATTTCAACTTCTCACCGACCACAAGCTGCTTGTTGCACTCATCAATACCAAGGACCTAGACAAGACTCCAATCAGAATACAGCGCCTTTTGATGAGGTTGATGAGATTCAACTGTGTTGTTGAACACATAGCTGGGAAAGACTTGATAGTTGCTGATACCCTCAGCAGAAATTTAATTCCACAAGATGTTGGAGAGACTGAGATAGCTGAATTTGTGAACGAACATGTGAAATCTGTTGCAGATGTGTGGCCAGTGATTGACCAGAAACTCAAAGAGATCATGGTCGAAAGTGCTAAAGATCCAGATGTCGCTTTGGTTATTTCCTACACGCTTAATGGCTGGCCGGAGCACCAGAAGGACGTTCCGGAATCAGTACAATGGTACTTTGCAAGCCGGTCGTCATTCACAGTCATCGACGGAATACTTATTTTCCTGGATAGAATAGTTGTGCCACAGAGCATGCGAAATGATGTCTTAAAGAAACTTCATAGAGGTCATCAAGGCATTGTCAAATCCAAAGAACTTGCCGCACAAAGCGTGTGGTGGCCAACGATAAACCGAGATATACAGCAAGTGTGCAGTGAGTGCAAGTTCTGTGAAGAAATCAAACCATCAAAACGCCATGAAAAGCTTATCTCTACCACCCTAACAGATGGACCCTGGCAGAAATTGGGGATAGATGTGTTTGAACTGGATAAGATTAACTATCTAGTGACTGTCGATTACTACAGCAGGTACATTGAAGTCATATACTTACCTGACCTGACATGACGAGCAGAACTGTGGTTATGAAGCTGACATCGCTATTTTCAAGGCATGGTATACCCATGGAAGTGAGGAGTGATGGTGTACGACAGTTCGTGTCCAAAGAATTCACTGAATTTTCACAACAGTATAACTTTGTACACTCAGTGAGCAGCCCTCACTTTAGCCAGAGCAATGGTGAAGCAGAATCTGCCGTGAAAATTGCAAAATGATGCTTGAAACAGAGTGATCCTTTTGTAGCGTTTATGCTACATAGGAATACTCCTCACACAGCGACAGGAAAATTACCTGCTGAATTACTTTTTGGAAGAAAACTGCGCACTATGATCTCTACCCTGAAAGAGAATTTAAACCCAGTGAACTCTCTTCATCAACAGGTTCGCGAACGTGACCTAAAATACAAACAAAATATGACCAAGCAGTTCAACAGAAAACATGGTGCGACAGAATCAGCAACCTTTCAAACTGGACAATCTGCGCGTGTGAAAACTGAAAAAGAAAAGATTTGGAAACCTGCAACAATAGTTTAAAAATGTGACTTTCCTAGATCGTATTTGGTGAAAACACCTGATGGTAAACAGCTCCGCCGCAACACGAAACATCTGAGACGATGTATTCCAATCCTGAAATGAAACCTAGCAAAGAACAAAGCAGACATTTTAATAACCAGTTATGGAATGAATTTCTTGACAGACGTATGCAAAATCTCAATGCAGCTTCCTCCCCTGTCATTCAGAAACCTGAAAAGAAAAGTGTTACAATTACATGTCCAAATCCCCAACAAACAATTGTGCAAATGAAATCGTCTGTCTTACCCGCAGCTGTAAATCCAATAAAACCAAGTGTAGTTCCAAATGAAAAAAAGATCAACAAGAACCATCCGACAACCTAAAAAGTTAGATATGTAAGACACTGAGCATCCAAAAGTATATATATATGTATATTTCATTGATACGGTCCATGAGCATTTCGTTCGTATATCATTATCATTGAAGTGTTTAATAATTGCTATTGTATTTATTTTTTTAATTCTCTGTAGTTCTCCTGTCTTCTATAAAAAAACAAAAAAAGAAGATTTTGTAAATATATATATTTACAAATTGTTTTTACGAAAATTCTATGCTGAACTTGCCATATAAATGTTTGAGTTCATGTGTCGTAATTCATTTTGCATCAGAAAGTTGAAGAGAAAGCATAATAGAATTCCAATGTAAAATGATAGCCCGATTGAAGAATTGTCCTAAAAAGGTTTGTGATTGGTTATAAAATAAATCGCATGATATTTCATTTAATTTTGACAAATCAGAGATCAGTATTGGTGTACTTTGTACAGATGGAAAAACAGTTCGAAAATTTTTAGATTGAAAGTCACATAAATATCGCAAAAAGGTATTTCATTTTAAGTTCATTATTGTTAATTTTGTTAATTATATCACCTAAGTCAAATTTTTCATGTAAATACTGAAATAACAAATTTGTCCTAGTGTATTCTTACATCCGTTACCGCGAGTTCTGTTTTCTGCGAGTACACGTGAGCTGGAGAGAATGAATGCAATTTCATTTAAAACTTCGGAATATAACTCATTAATTGAAGGATAAAGTGATGAAGTAATGTGAATATATGTTTATCTTGCTATTGGATATAGTTTAGATTCATAACTATGTAAAAAGTGTTAAATCCTGAAGAACACTGTATTATCGCTCATAAAAAGGTAAGGGTACGGGCAGTCTTGAAAAAGGGTAGGTGAGAAGGGCATTTTCTTAAAGGGGGAGATGTTTGGTATTATTATCTGTGTTTGGTATTGATCACCATTCATTACTTAATGTGAATAACCCAAAACCGCCAAATAACACATGGCCACATGATCGCCATTTTGAGGAGGTTTTGAATAAAGACACCGGAACTGTTAGCATTGCTTTTCTCTCTCTTGCTAACCACCAAACACAACACGCACAATTTGAAACATTCAAATATAAGGACAGTGCTTAGGGAAGCGAGAATCGAACAGTAAAAGAACTCTGTAATTCACCCACAGTTATGAATCCTTTTGGAATTCAACTCAAATTGTTAAACAAACTTTTCAAAATATCAATATTCTACTATCTTTTTATTGCATCTTACAAAATTCACAAAAAGTTCTCTATCTTTTTGATTTTTGTCTTTTCGATTTCAGCATGATTTGATGAGAAATCTTTCGAATCGTGCAGCCTTCGATCGCACGCCCCTATCACGATCCAAACAATCCGGACATCCCGGAGATGCGATGAATTGAAAACTATCTCTTCCGGCCCTGTCCAAATGAATACAAAGAACTATTACAATACCAATTCTTTTTGTGATTATACAGTCCCGAAAAAACATCGCTACATCGGACATCTCACTAAACCGGACAGCTTTTTTCAGTCCCGTTTAAATTTCCATATACTTGTGTATTAACGAAACCTTAGAAAAGCAAATCCTCGGAATTTCGAATACCGAACAACATTTCCAGTCCCAAATTCAGGTTTTGCTGTATAACAATATTCAAAACACCGGACTATCCCAATAAGGAGTGAATAGTTATCTTAGGAACCCAGCATATTTATCTACTGTATAATATGCAGTCTGGCAAATTACGAGATGTGCCTCTGTGTTTACCATCACTGTTGACAAAAGGTGTCAAGAAATAATCCTTAAGCCACTAAGTACCGCAATTGGGAGGAGGGGCGAATCGGCGTGTACTTTATACCTTAATGCCCCTTCTAATTCTTTGCCCGCAATAATCCTTTTGCCACTGGATACTACACTAGGGGCGGGTGAAGACGACTCGACATCTATTTAATCTCTTGATGCTCCAGTGTTACGGCCTTTAGCATATATGGTTAGGTCGCAGAAGATGTTCGCAAAAGATAATTGGAGAACAAAAAATGGGGACAAAAAGAAAACGGAAGGAGCTTAATATTGGTGACAAATCAAATATTCTGTCAACCCAAAAGAAACACATACAGCAAATGTGCAATTTCATTACCAGGAATCAAGAGGCAAATAAAGACTTTCGCTCAATTTTCGTTGATTTGAGAAAAAAAGCAGATCCATGTAAACTTGGTGACAAAAGGAGGAATTTATCATGCCAGAGTTGATATAGCCAACAACGAACTGTTAGAAAACTGTTATTGCCAGAAGCTTATTTATAATTGCAAAAATGTCACTGAAATATCCCAGTTGCATGAACTCACAGGCAATTAACCGAGTCCATGATGTGAAGTCTATCAAAACCAGTAGATCTAGTACTCTTATGTTGGCAGGTGCCAAATTTTAGTGTGGTACTTGTTATCAGAAAAGACAGTGCCACGCCTATGTTCGACAGAGCAGACTAAACGATTCTGCAGCCATGTATGAGTCTACACCGAAACAGACTGTTACAGTCCTAGGCCAGTTAGATAGCACTGCTTTCAATAGATTCTTCTTTTAGCCGTGACACAGGTGAAAAACTTGAGCAACAAATGTGTAATAATGGTGACCTTCATTACATGACAAAGTTCTTTCTCTTTAATTGGTAACTTTATCATTGCAGATGCTGATGTGAACAAAGGAGCTCTAATATAAATTTATGTTACTGTAAAACAGTTCTTTGGACTTACAATTGACTTTTGGGCACCTGTTGGACAGGCATTGCTAAATCCCAAGAATGTGTTGCTAGATCCTCAGACAAGGGTCATGTACAGAATGAAATTATAACGCATCAACAGAAGATTGTCTGAATAATGACGTCATGAGCGCCGATCTTCCGAGATCTCCAAAGAGAACAGAAAACAATTATCACAGATGTGAATCCAAAGTTCTCAAAGCCAGCACAGACCATAACTGAAGGCGAATGGCCAAACAATCATTTTATTGGTGAGGAGAATTGATGCAGATATTCATATTTATATTGATCAGCGTAATACTAGAAAGTAGAGCAAACATAAAAAACCATTAAACGATACCATATATTTTTCCAACTCTCCACATAAATCGACAAAATATAACTATATGATGAAAATTTTGCAAAACAGGCACAGTCTTTTTAATTTAAACTATTATACCGTTATGTTTAGTTGTTAAATACCTATTTGCATCCAAATGTTTCAAATGCTAGATGGTCTAGCCCTCTCTAACGTGATCGATGTGCACTCTCTCAGAAATTAGTGAGATACCTTAATCACAGGCCATTAAAAAGTCGAATATCGATACGACATATATTTAAATATGAAAAGATTAGCAATGTGTCCATCGGAAAACGGATGCCCTGACAACTGTAAAAATCCCTGATATGTATAATAACCTTTCAGAGCAGGCCTTTACAGGATCTCTTTCTGGCACCTGCTCAACCGGGCATATGCTGTTGAAATCCATCTGCCGACCACAAATCCCATCTGCTCGCTCTCTTCACTGAAGTCTATATAATTATGATTATTACTCCAATGTACCACATTAAATTTAAGCAGAGTTGTTAAATAGCAAAATCGTGATCTAATTCTGTAGAGAGAGTCTGGATCTGAAAGAGAAGGTTACAGAATCGTACATCCTAAAATCGCAAGATCATCAGAAATTAACTAATTTAAGAAAATGGTTGCATGTCGATATGAACGTGTGAATGTTAATGAAAGAGATGTAATTGTTTCTGGAACACAAGGGTTCCTACTTCAGGAGGACTATCAGTCCGTCAAGTAATTTTGAAATCTACCTGTCAGATTATACCTTTCATCTGCACGGGCAGGTCAGGCAGTCGTTAAGGTAAGGTCTGCAAAGAGAAATCTTCAAGGTCCATTCGTGACCTTGAATCATCTGGTCAGAATCTAATCAGCCCGAGAGCTCATCCATTGAATAAGTCAAAGTGAAAAAGTTTAGCAAAATTCGTTCATAATTTTTCGCCTAGTCGAATTGGGGTATTAAAAATGCGCTTTTTTTTACAAACTTGTACAAAAAATAAGTACCTACTAATTATCTCATCTGTGTAAACACGTGAAGAAACTAAATTGTAAAAAAAAAACGAAGTAGTAAAAGTACCAGAAAACACCTTCGTACGAACTTAAAGAATTCTAGTGAGAAAGTGAGAAAGAGACTAAGGGCAATTCAGCTACTGTGATATATATATATATATATATATATATATATATATATATATATATATATATATATATATATATATATATATATATATATATATATATATATATATATATATATATATATATATATATAAGCAATCGGTCTAGATTTGCGGGACCAACAGTGTGATTTGTGCCTTTTGTCCTGAAATTTATTCGTTTTCTTTTCCTTTTTGGAAGTTTTGGCCGAAAATATAGCAAAATACAACAATACCAGTGAAAAGCTCTCTGAGATAATTTTGAAACAGATTGAACCAGACAGCTATGCATGTAGCATTTTGTGTTCTTCTCTTAAATTTAGCCATTTTTGGACACAATCACAAAAAAATCACAAAAAGCAAACACATAAACCCTTGATACAGAAGTTATTGGTGTAGTTTTCTGTCAAATTTCAAAGCGATCGGATGGCATTTGTATGAAATCTAGCATTTTGTTCTGTTGCCATATTTATTCGTTTCCACATTACAGTATTATGACCAAATGTAGCCGAACAGATAACAGAAATACTACAGTCTTGCTGAAGACCATCCAGGGATCATTCTTGTTAAATCTGAAGAGATTGATCCATAACTACCATACAAGGAACACTTGTATGTTTTTCTAAAATGTAGTCTTTTTTTGCATATTCCTTCTGGCAAATTTTAATCAAATTGCGAACTCTTCATACAAGCTTGTTGGAGGGGCTGGAGGTTTAGATACCTATAAAATTTCAAAGCGATCCGAAAGGATTCTCGGAAAGAGTAGCATTTTTATACCATATCAATCTAGTTTTTGCTTTGCAATATTTTGGCCAAATGCGGCCGAACCGACATCATACTGCTGAAAATCAACCTCTAATCATTTCTGTCAAATTTGGAAAAATTTAACCATAACTGCAGTACAAGTAGCATTTCCGTGCTTTTCTGAAATTTGCTGTCTTTAGTTAAACTTCGGGGGACAATTTCTGTCCACTGGAGTGAACTTGAAGGAAATGTGGCATATTTTGGCTGTTCCTGAAATTCAAACGTTTTTACCAATAATATGTTCCTATCCCCCATACAAAATTAACATCTGATGGAGGAACTTCAGGATAACAACTGTAGAACGAGGACAGACGTTACTGACTGGGACGTTACAGTGCTGATGTTAGGATGAGGTCAGTAGTGCTCAAACAGACCACAAATTACCAAATAAAATAGTAGTTTAAGAGAAAATAACCCCTGAATCATTTTCAAGCTTTGTCAAGGCACATGTCACATCCAGTATTAAAAATACCCATTCTAAAACACAAAACAAATAATATTATGATAAATGATCGTTTATAAAACTCCACATAAAGAATCTAAATTAAATCGGTTTTCAGTCAGTAAGTTAAAATCAAAGTGCTGATAAAGACATTCTAGATGTACAAGTTCTTGCAACGAAAAAGAGTACTAATTCTTAAAGCAAAATAGTTGATATATTGATTAAAATTTCAAGTGCAAATTTAAGTAAAGCAGTAAAACGGTTAGGGTTTTGCTTTGAGCGATAGTATTCTAGAGCAATTTACTTAGAACTATTGAATAACTTAATGCTACAGCTGAAGAATGGTTAAAGTAGTTATTTAGTTAAACTTTTAAGCATTGAAATAGCTAAATGACAAGTAAGGTACCGTTTCAGTGAATATTTTTCATTCAGTTGTTCCATTTCAGTGAGAGGGCATGCCCACTCTTCAAGTCAAAAATTCCTTTACTGAAACCCATACGGGAGATACTTACAGCTGATGCTGCTATTGGATATTTCGAACTAAAATATATTTGATATGTCATGAAGTGAATTCTTTCGAATTCAAAACGAAACAATTCTAAATGTTGTAAGGAATTGGATGCAAACCTATATGAATAACATTCAAGACATTACTGCCGCTATTTTTTTAAATACGCAAAATTATATAAACGCTTACAAAAGAAAGTAGAAAATTGTTCCAGTAGAATATTTAGCATTTTCAGCGAAAGAGCACAGTATTTGCAAATGAAATAAGTTGTTGTTATTAGAAATGATATATGTGTGCTACGCTTTGTCTTTTAGAAATTATTGTGAAGCTTTAAACAAGATCTGAAAGTTTTATCCCAAATATGTTTATGTAATTGATACACAGATACAAATGTAATGTTACAAAACTGTAACTTGCCTCTTGCAGTTATCAGTCCTATTTTAAAAATCATTAAATGACGATTACTTTTTGGTTGTCGATTTTTTCCAGTATCCAATAACATGTTAATTTTTGCTTTTCTATTTGCACATTTTTGATGAAACTGCAAAAATTTTCCCATATTTACGTAACTGAAATTGCCAACAATTCGGCAACAGGAGGTGGTAGCATCCACAATCTATACCCACTTTACACATGATCTATTCTTATATGCATTTGTGTTTCACTAATCATGGATATTATGATTTCATTTTAAATAATGCCAATGCGGGCAATAGAAAAATATGATTCATTTATAATCTCAAGGAATTTATTCATGTTGGGACTATTTAACCTATTATCACAGGAACTTCAAACGAGACACGAGTACATTGGGTATTCTGCGAATGCTGTTGCACAAAGGCAAAAATGAAGTGAAACTCTAACACAGTAACAAAATGTCATCCTGTTCTGGAAAGCATGCATGTTATTCTACACATAAAAAAATAAATGTTTTAAAGTAGTCACCCAAACTATGGTAGCTAAATTTACCATTCAACTTGTTTTGATTTTATTTTGTTTTAACTACATCTGTCTCTTTCTGACAAGTGATATGTCTTCTACGATCAGTGGGCTTTGGTTGATAAACACGTGACATGTTAAACTCAAGAGTAATAAAAGTACTTATGAACTACTCAAAAAGTAAAGATATTGATATCTTTTTAGATATCAGTCCTTATCTATATTTTCCGAAGAACTGAAATTATTATTGAAAACTACCAGATTGTAATATTGTAGTCTAACAAAACAGTTCCAGACAAAACTTGATCACAAAAATGGAACTCTTTGACTCTGAGGAACTTATTGTATTAGAGACATCTAATGAAAATGAACTGTGAATTGTTGAAAACTTTAATTTCGGATATAGATTAATAATTTAATTTTGTTATCATGATAGACCAAAAATCAGTTATCGCATGCAAGATACTGTTGAAAATTGGCACGCAGCCCTACTATGTAAAGAAAGACCTACATAAATTATATAAAATCTATCAAAAATACTTATAAAACATATTGCTTTAAACAGTCATATGAAGTATCTGGTTAATTGTCTCTTTAAAATCATGTCACCCACGGGTGAAGCTCCGGAAGCACCGGTCTTACTCGAGTAACATGTAAAGTGTTTATTTCCCTAGCTTTTCTAAATGAAAAAGGACAAAATCTGTTCATAGTGTCACCTCTGAATCATTGTAAATGAACGGCCATTGCTGTAAATAGCTGTGATTAAAAATCTCATATTTAAATCACCTATACGTTTAAGTTATGTTTAATATAGTTAAAGTAATATAATTGATCCTTGAGGCATACGCATTGATCTGTGCTTTTGGTAATTAAATTGATGATAAATGAAATTCCGTGGGTTTCAGAACTAAAGCAGTCACTACAGTCAGTACACTACTTTTTAATATTTGCTTGTATTAATTTATTGCTTGACCCTTAGCGCCAGTTTACCAATATTTGTCTAATAACCATGTCAATAGTTGTTCAGATGCAGCTTTATTTACTTGGCTCAATTAATTGTTTATCTCTTCGATCAACTAATTAATTTTTTACCTGAACACAGTTTTAATATCCCGAAAAATCGATCGCCACGCTATGCTATAATGAAGAAATCACTGACCACAAAAACCGTTCTGGATACATAATATAGTTTCATATTTAGAGTGGAAACCAATAACGTCTACAATCAGCCAAAATTCTTTATAAATGAATGTGGTAGTTAATAAAATAATAGTTAAATGTAATTACTTTATGCTTAAAATTTTCTAACAGGGACAGTTGTCACGTATTTTTCCTGGCATAACACACGCATAAATATTCATAAATCTGTTGTAGACAAGGTTCATTGTGGATATAACAAATGCCTAATTTTGTATTGGATGTATAGTTCTGGGTATTCAGATGGTATTTTAATAGATTGAGTAAATGTTACTGTATTCTGTTGTTATGTAAGAAAACAGCGTATGTATTAAAAGTTAAACTTGTTTAATTAACACAGTTCCAATATTGAGTATTGTATTAGAGTTACCAATAAAGAGTGTTGCATGGTAAAATCCAATTAGACTAAAAACAACTATGTGTAAAGCACGTTTTGTTGACAATCAAATCATTGTGTTATTAGAAAATATCAATATGGAAACTAATTTGCTACAAGACACTATTCATTTCCTTTCAAAGTAAACTGCCAAATGTTAGTTAACTTCCTACTTCGTGATCATCAAGCTTAATCAGTCAACACACAGCACATATATAAAGCTACAAAATTATGCTGAGTTTTACTTAAAGTCTTGGATTTGACAAGGGTTTTATAAAAGTTCTCTAAACAATGTCGTTCTCAGTCTTGCAGTTTATGGTGTATGTTGGCTTTGTGCTTGGGACTCCAGCTGAGTAAGTACCTATAGTTGTTCAAAATGACTACGCAATTGCATATCAAAGTCATACTTTTGTTGAAGCAAACAGTTTGTAGGTTGTCCATATAAAGTACATGTGTAAAATTGTTGGAGTGCTGGAGAAAAGCTGCGCTTTACAGTCCTAAAAGCTGCGCTTTACATTTATATTAAGAGAGAGTTCCAAAAGGTTGTCTGAGTTTGGAGAATTTTCTAAATATTAAGCGTTATTAGAATAAGAAGCGAAAACGAAAAATTCTTGATAATTAATTAAAGTCAGTATCTATAGATGGCGTTTTAAATAATCAAACCTGGAGATACTAATATCAGGCTTTGAATAAGTGAAGGCATTAAAATAAAGTCATCGTAATAATCCAATACGCATTTACAAAATAAGAAATCAAAATTTGTAGTTCATTATAATCCATAGGCAAGTTTCAGCTGAACCAGCTGTTGCAGTTTCTAAGGGTTCTCTACCTGCTGCATGAAATTCTGTAAAGTTATTTAAAATATTGTGCATCACATAGTGCTTGAAATGTAAATATTGCCATTTTTTTCTTGTTATTTTTAATGTCTCAATTGGTTGCAGCTAAAATAGAGGGCAATATGATAATTTCTATCCTTTCCTGCCCTCCATAGCTCTATGCAATACTGTTTTGTCAACATTATTGTAAGACTGTGAAGTGTGTCATTTTATTATTGATGTTAGAAATTAACAGATAAGGTAAGGGTCTCATCGAGATTAACGAATCTTTCCAAATAATGCCCTTTGATACTTAGACATGGAAAATCGCATTCAGTGGCAAAGCGTGACAGCTGCACAGCCTCTTCCTCGCTGGATGCAACCCAAAAGCAAATCTTGTTAAACGCTCATAACCAGGCCCGACACAACGCTCAACCCGCCCCTTTCGAAGCTCTCGTAGATCTAACATGGGACGATGGCCTTGCGTCAAGGGCACAAGAACTAGCCGACAGCTGCCGGTGAGTTGCAAGAAGCGTTTTGCTCCAGATTTACATCCCAGGTCAGCACAAAAGCAATTTGATATTGGCTTAGCGTTTATTCAGGATTTTTGATGACATTGTCTATTGCAAATGGTTAATTTCTTGCAATTTGTTGTGTTTTGATTTTAACTCCCAACGTTTATCCCACTTTGTGAAGTATGTTTCACGAAAATCAAAAAGTGGCCTCTTATCAGCTGTATAAGAAAACTAGCTCTACTTAGTTCATGATATTAACTCCCCCCTAAAAGAAAAGAAAGGCCTAGACACACACCCTGACAGAGCGATTCCATTCACAGAATTAAAATAATATAAATAGCTTCTCTGGCCCGAAAATTGCAACTGTTTTTATTTATCTCACAATTTTTCTTAGTTTAAACCTGTTTTATTCGAAGTTTAAGATTTGATTGTAGTTAATTGCGTGTCTCATTTGTTATGCTTTTGCTATGTATTTTAAATGTAGAACATAAAACGCAGGATTTTAATGCGTATTTTACCAGCTTTATTATACGAAAAACCAAATTTTTTTACACAATAACATAAACGAATTTGTTTTTCAAAACGTTTCAAATCTCCAAAAATTGGTTTTATGTAAAGCTACCATCCAAAATTATGACTTTGAAGGTTTGCCCATGATGTGCTGTATGATTGTACCGGTTTGCGAATGGGACAAAACTTAGGCTGGTATGGCAGCAGGCAAAGCACTATAGACGATGATATCGCACAACACGTTTATCGGTGGGAATCGGAAAAGGCCGACTATGATCTCGAAAATGATCAATGCTATGCTGTCTGTGGTCATTATACCCAGCTTGTTTGGGCGGATACGACAAAGGTATTGTATTTTCTATACATTCTGTATCAGCCCTATGATATAACAGCTTTTACGCACATTAAGTTGCAGATATTAATCACACAGACGACTTTTGTATAATGTTAAACCATATCCGGCCTACGTCATAGAGAATGTTGTCAATGAATCCATTTTTTGGGTAAAACATGGAGATTTAAAACTTTTGCTTTACTGGATTGATTGTTACAAGTGGTGGCATGTTTCTCTCTATCATCGTTATCATATAGCCAATTCATATATTGGTTTGATTTGTTGTGCATAAGACCTTTTTACAATGCGGATCCACTGGGGATTCAGCGAAAATATTGCTAATAAAAAACACGAACGTTTTCTTAAAATATCCAGTTGTTCGGTTTTTTATATATAAAAGGTTGATTCCTCAGTGGTTGTTGTTTTACAAAACACAATTCTACGGTATCCTGACTTGTCAAACCCTTTTTAAGAGAGTTAATTTAAATGAATTCACCTAGCATTTTTGTTCATTACATCTATTATTTATCTTCACATCAATTGCCCTTTTGTCATGAAAATATCAAAATTTATTAAACATTTTTTCATAAAGAATTGCAAAATAAAAGAAATTAAGCGTTCTGTTTCAGTCATATAAATTAATTAGTTAAAAATGCGGGTTTGTTAATGTGGAAGTCTTTTTTCTAGAACATAAAATATGAAACAAAAATAATACAAGATAAAATTAAAAGCGTTTTGTTATAACATTTAATTAAAATATTTAAGTGCCGTAGAATTTATCTTCTCAATGATGTAAACTTTTTCATGAATTTTTTAAATTTTTATAATCTATGCATTTCATAAACCACTCCCTCTAAAATTTTCAAAGGATACATGACGAGACATGATAAAGCAAGCTATATTCATGATCATGCGCTTAATTAATAGACTACTGACCAAAAGGCTTTATCGATGTTACATCATCATTCAAACTTTTGCAGTGCATTTTCAAAATGTTGTTCCAGGCATTTTATTGACACAATTCACAGGCCAATAGCAAAAACGGTCTAGTTTATGTTAAGCCTCAAACAACTCTATTAATTCGCTTAGGTCGGGTGTGGTTACAAGAATTGTAAACAACTGTTCGATATTGATGGTTCATTGCAAACAGACATGAAAGACGGTAGCGCGTGGCTTCTTGTCTGTAACTACAGTCCCGCAGGTAATCTTACATACCTCATCATCTAATAATCGTATATTTTCGGCGTAATTATATCAAAGCTATGGCATAACTGCGCCACCTATTCATTCCTATTTTTATGTTATCTAAATGAAGTTGAATCTATCGTGCAACTGCACATGTGCAGCTTTTTAAGTCAATGTAAACCAAGTTAATGCTAGGATTGAAAAACATTGGAAAAGAAAAAGGAAGTACAAATCCTTTAGTTATCTCAGGGGTATTATCATAATCTGCATCAGCCTTAAAGAGTTCAAAGATTCAGACCTCAAAGCAGGTTAGAAGACACAGGACAAAATCCGCCAGGATAACGACGCTCTAGGTCAAAATTCACCCAGTTGTAAACCACTGAATGTTTTAAACTGACAGAGTAACACTTTTTTATTTTTATTTTTAATGTTTGGTTACAAAAAATAAATAATAAACCATTAAGTACTGTACTTCTATAAATCTAAATAGAATGTGAAGGTTATCACAAATAAAATCATCAAATTAACCCCAGTACAGGAAATATCAAATACAATTTCGTATAAGACGTGCAATTGCAGTTTGATAAGAAAAACAATTAAAGGGAATTTGCAATTGCGGTCTCATACATTACCACATTCACTGATCGACGCAGCGGAATTGCAAAGTTTGATGCTGAAGGCAACTCCATGCAATCTAGAACGCTGCGCTTTGGAAAGTCTCTAGAGTAGGTGTAATTAACCAATTACCAATCAACAATTGTTCACAAAACTTACAAATCAGTTCATGACCACTGCAACTGAAATTATTATGAATGGCACTGGACTCCATAAATATGCTAAAACATTTAGGAGGTTTTTATCCGGATTGTATTTAACCTTGAGCGACTTTTCCCGGGCGGATTTTGTCCAGAGGTTTATGCGCCGTCGGTGTTTTAAGTAAGGAGACTTTTTGCGTTTTCAAGTCGAGCGCTTATGTTGGTTTCCCTAAGCAAAATTATAATTATATAAGTATCAACTCGTTGTAAGGATATTAGTATTGTGGTGTCAATTATTATTTTGCTTACTTTTACCTTTTTTGCTTCATTTTCAGGAAATTATGTGGGAGAGAAACCATATGAAACTGAATACATCGAACTAATGGATAAAAATGACGAGTGTACGATCTGGATTTTCCAGTATTGTAATGATCCTGTGTATGGCAAATGGGCCAATAATGAATGCGCTCTTACCTGTTCAAATATTTGATATATTGCTATTTTTCAGCTGCAACATTGGCAAGTTTAATGACAACAGAACAGAATAAAATTTACCTATTCACTCAGATGACGCTCTTTTCTTGTCTGTAAAGGCACGGAAATGATGAAAATCTAAAACGGTCCAAGCCTAAAGTATTAATTCACTAAAATTAAAAGCTCTATTTTTTAGTAAGAAATGAACATGTTTGAATACAAGATTCAGCTTTTGCTCTAAAATTTAATTCCCCTTTGTTTCTGAAATAAAGATTAAAGACTAGTTAACATGTTTTATTTGTAAAGCGTGTTTTTTCTGCACAATAAAGACATAAACTCAATGTTAACTGAAAAATTATGTCAATTGTCACTCTTTGTTTATTTTGACCATATTAATCAACCTCAAGGACAGGGGAACTCCAAGTTCCTTTAGACTCTAGTGTCCTTTCTATATATTTGGTATGTCATATATTCTCTTGTAACTGCTTATGTGTAATGTACCTTCAATATTAAATAACTCTATACTAACAAACTTTCAGTTAATTAGACCGTGCTCCAATTAGCGGCGACACCCTCTCCCTTAAGTAAAACCAATATTGCCCATAAACGTTGTCAAAAACACATATTCGGATCTCTCTCTCTCTCTCTCTCTCTCTCTCTCTCTCTCCCTCTCTCTCTCTTTCTTTCTTTCTCTCTCAAAGTCGAACATTTCAATACTAAAATAATAAACATACCCTTATAGCTACTGCAAGAAGCCGTTTAATTATGAAATTACTCTGCTATGTAACAGTTAATTCATACAAATGCAAAAAATGCAAACAAAATGAGAATGAGGTAATTGTGTAATGTGAACGACGAAATTGTGAGATTTGTGAAATTGTAAATAACGCAAATATGTGAAGATAACATGCGTATTGCATTTCACTAGGTACTATCAAATGAAAAGGGAAATATAGGATTGCAAATAATGGGTTTCAGAATGGAAAATTATCAACAGTCAAATTCATGTATATGGCTTTTTATCTTTTTTATCCACAGTCGGCCATCTTGTGCAATTCGTCAGAACATATGCTTTCAGCTTTTTTAAAGCAGTCTCTATTGATCTGTCCATTTCCGCACAACCATGCAATTTTCTAAATCAAGCCATTTTTTCTCTATGCTTGAAAATACTACGATATGGCTAAGTATATGCAAAAGGTTTGAGTCTGACATGCTATAAATATCTTCGCATAAATGTGCAGAAAGTAAATGATTTACCAGTATGAAGTTCAATTCATGCACAATTATGACTGCCAGTATACTTGGACGAAACGATGAAACAAACAAGCAGCTCCAGTTGGATTTTTTCACAGGAGGATCTAATTGGAGGATCACAGGATCACAGGATCAAGCGTTGCTGTCTGTTTACCGGAAGAGACATCAGCCAAACACTTTATTCCGTTTTATTGGTGTTTAAGGTTATTATTATGCTTCTGGTAGAACACCTCCGGGACAATTCAATGCATAAAAGCTTATTCTAAGACTAAAATGTCTTCGTACACACTTGTTTCACTTGGTGACGGTCAGAAGCCCATTTCATAAATTAATTTAGACAAAGCTATAACTATATATAAAACTCTAAATCTTGCTCATTTATTGAAAAGACAAGGGAATGTAATTGTTATAAAATATATGCGTCAGGACAATAGTAGATGAAAACTCTTATAATGGTACATGTGTTCAATTAAAAAGACACGACAAGACCTGAAACCTGTGTCAGTTTTTCATACAAACACACGAGATGCATCAATTTTCAGTGGTGAGGTGGTCTAAGTGTTCTTGTTGAAGGTGACAAATCTCCACTGCGCAGTTAATTGTTCACTGGTTATAAATGATGTAATTGTTCATTGCAACCATTAAAAGAATTGCGAGATATAGCAAATAAACAATGGTTTTATGCCATCTGTACACTATGAAAACTTTACTCCGTAAGGAAAGAGCACCAACATTAACTCCAAAGAAGAACATAACGTATCTTACTGTTTGGATCTAAATAAAAAAAAGCCCTTATGTGTAGCCAACAAGATACTACCACTTATGCTAACAACGTGCCAAACCCCGGCAAAATCTTGCTTGTCTATGCTGCGTCACTGCTGCTGTGGTAGACTGTGATGCCCTAGTAGCAGCAACACCAGAGCTGCAGTTGAGTGATGTGCATGGTTCGGATATGGTAGATGTGAACCTGAATTTGCTTTATCCAGTTCTTTATTCCAAGTTGTTTTAGCTGATACCTGGTCCTTAAAACATCGTTTAAAACATGGTAAGCAAAAAAGTGAGATAAATGTTCAGCTGTCAGGAAGCTAGTGCTCAGGTATGTAACAGTATTAAGCAGAAGACTTTAGCTAAGAACTGAATTCCTTGAATGCTAAGTTTTGTTTCAATAACAAAAAGCCCTCTTTAGGAAAGACATTTTTCATGTTTTGTCCTTTTTTAATTAAATTTATGATTGTTCCAGGATTTGACAAAACTACAAAGCCATAGCAAAATGAATAGCAGCAAATATCGATTATGCACTGTTTTCAGCTCTTATCCTGCGTCAACAAATTTAAATTTAAGGAAAATGTGGAAGAAAAATAACATTTTGTCAAAAAAGGATGACATTAGTTAAACTGTGCATTGAAGTACGTTGTTTATACGTCAACTGCAAAGAAATGTCTTCTAAGAAATTTATTTAATCTTCAGCTCAATCACTACGTTCGCATTTACAACTAAATAAGCTAGATTACCTATATGCATTACAAACAAATCGAAAGCAGAATCTGATTTTCTCTCTTACCTGACTTAGGGTATCTTTAAGCGAAATATTTTCTGTCTTTGATATTTTTATGTGTAAATTGTGTATTGCCAGCAAATAATCCTGTTCCTTAATGTGAGTTTTTATGTGCCAGGTGTCTTTCTCGTGTGTTTCCTGATCACCACCGGTGTGAGTCTGATGCAACAAGATAATATAAAAAATTTCTCATCAGCTCTCTTTTTGCATTTTGTTATGTTTAATGCGTTGATTAAAAATGACATAAACATATGTTTTATCAGGCAAACATTTGCTAAATCAGAGCCATTATTATTTTCCTCAAATCTAATTTAATCTTTTATTCTTCTGCATTGACCGTCTTTAATTTGCTGTTTATTACGTGATCAGCTTCCAGTTTTTCGTTGACTATCATTAAGCTGCCGATTTTTCAGTCAATGATCTCCTGTTTTTCGTGGACAGTTTTTGATTTGATGTTTATTTCATCATGGTAGTGGAGTGGAGGCGAGGCTTTTGGATCTCATGTCTAGAAGTATCATTCGACTTTTGGAGACCGTTGGTAAAAATGTATGCACGAGACTTCTGGATACCATTGGTAAAAATGCATGGAGGACACTTCAGGATGCCGTTGGCATAAATGAGAGATAAAAATCCTATTACCGACCCCACACTGGTGACTGACCGAACGACGGACCGACGGACCGGCTGAGCGACTGACCGACCTACGTTGCCTTGAGTGAACCTT
This sequence comes from Protula sp. h YS-2021, assembly GCA_949752745.1. NCBI lineage: Eukaryota > Metazoa > Annelida > Polychaeta > Sabellida > Serpulidae > Protula > Protula sp. h YS-2021. The sequence continues at coordinate 27,902,241 of OX457026.1, read as the reverse complement.
TTAAGTTACCTGTAAAGTTGACAAGCGACTCCCCCCCCCTAGGCGGAAAAATCAGATATTTGTAAAGTTTTACGTTTCAGATTTTTGCTTCATTTCTCTTCTCTGGACCCCTCCCCCTCCTTAGATGGGAAAATCAGATTTTTGGACAGTTTTACGTTTCAGACCATGTTGATATTTTCATTTTCAGACCCTCCCTACCCCCTCCCCGGCTATACATTATATAAGGCAAAAATACCAACTTCAACAGCGCATAGCTTCAAAACTACTGGACCGATTTCAACTGTCATTTCAGCATAGTGCTCAGTAAGACTTTAAATTTTATTGATGACGTCAGAGGTAACGTCATTGAGGACGTCATTATCAAAATTTCAAAAGAGCACTTAGATGAATATTTAAATAAAATTATCACATAATGTACACGTGAAAGTGATCGGACGTGATAAAGTTTTCATAGCATTTACAAACAAGGATTTGCATAATTAAGTTTTTTCTGTTCTCAATAATTAAGTTTTCATCGTGTGAAAATGATTCAATTGTAAATATTTTATTTGTTAAATTGTTGTTGAATCAATTGTAAATATCTTGACTTGTTAAATTGTTGTTAAATCAAATGTAAATATTTTTGATTTGTTAAATTGTTTTTGAATCAAGTGTAGATATTTATGATTTGTTAAGTTGTTGAATCAATTGTGAATATGTGTGATTTGTTAAGTAAAAACACACACAAGATTTTTTTCAACTTTTTTTCAAACAATACTTAAATATAGCACATAACAATATAAATATATATATATATATATATATATATATATATATATATATATATATATATATATATATATATATATATATATATATATGTGTGTGTGTGTGTGTGTGTGTGTGTGTGTCTGTGTGTGTGTGTGTGTTAAAAAGACAAAAAAACCCTTTTTTACTATTTTTCACTAATATGATATATTATCATGGAGCCATGAAAAATTTGTAAGAAATGGTTGAATAATTTCTGTGTTCAATGAGCGTTTCAGAGGAGAGGTTTTTTGCTGCCTGATTCTCCAGAAACCAGAAATATAAACGGATGCTTCGCGGCGTTTGAATATCAGATTTTTTTACCCAACTATTAAATTTCTTTGATCAGCCTAACCACTTGACAAACAATTCTTTCACATCTGGTCTTTTTCCGCGTTTTCACACTTTTTCAATTTTATACACGGAATGAACGTCCTTTGTAAAAGTTTGTAATTCTTCTTCTTAGAAATGATCATCAAAAAGTCTTGAAGCAAGTGTATTCCATGCTTCTTACAACGATCTGTGACTTCTTGTGTCCATTTCATATGGTAATCCCTTTGAAATACGTATTTCATGTGTGAAATGCGAACATGTTGACCATTGGTAAACTTAAAGGGCTTCGGCATTTTAGTTGATTTCAGTTTCAATTGATCAATATACATGTGTTTCCACACTTTGGATTCAATGTTCTTGGTAATGTCTACCGGTAATAATGCATTTGGTAAAGTTTCCTGAGGCTTATAAAAAAGTTTTGTAAGACATCTGTATACCGATACGTTTGCGGTGTAGAAAATAGCGATAAGTGAGGAGAAAACGAGATTTCTGGATGTATCCAGAATTCCATGGGACTTCTGGATATATTCACAAATCTCCGTTACTATTTTGAACCTTTTGGATTTATCCAGAAGTTTCATGAGACTTTTGAATAAAACCAAAAACCTTTACTTTCTTGAACCTTTTGGATATATCCAGAAGTATATGTTGAGGAGGATATATGTTGAGGAGGAGGAGGAGGAGGAGGATGACGGCCGCGACGAAAAAGTGATATGGACAGTGAGGTGGAACAGTGTGAAACAGATGAAGAACAATAGACTTATTTGACTAAACTGTGTAATATTGTTATTAATTTAAGCGCTGTCTTCAGAGTGTATAAAAAAAACTATTAAATATATCTCGTGGTTTTTCATGTGTTAACGTAGTTTCAACGCTTTTCACATGTGAAATCGCAACAAGCTAAGGTCCCTGGCGCGGTGTTAATTCACTCGTAAACCATTCAAATAGAGGGTCCCTGGCGAGGTGTTGATTCACCAGTAAACCCACCTTTTCATATTTTTTCATTCTTAAAAGTGTTAATTCACGTGGCGTGGTGTTAATTCACACGTAAACCTTTCATTTTCATTTTTCAATTGATCAATATACATGTGTTTCCACACTTTGGATTCAATGTTCTTGGTAATGTCTACCGGTAATAATGCATTTGGTAAAGTTTCCTCAGGCTTATGATTATAATTATAAAAAAGTTTTGTAAGACATCTGTATACCGATACGTTTGCGGTGTAGAAAATAGCGATAAGTGAGGAGAAAACGAGATTTCTGGATGTATCCAGAATTCCATGGGACTTCTGGATATATTCACAAATCTCCGTTACTATTTTGAACCTTTTGGATTTATCCAGAAGTTTCATGAGACTTTTGAATAAAACCAAAAACCTTTACTTTCTTGAACCTTTTGGATATATCCAGAAGTATATGTTGAGGAGGATATATGTTGAGGAGGATGAGGAGGAGGAGGATGACGGCCGCGACGAAAAAGTGATATGGACAGTGAGGTGGAACAGTGTGAAACAGATGAAGAACAATAGACTTATTTGACTAAACTGTGTAATATTGTTATTAATTTAAGCGCTGTCTTCAGAGTGTATAAAAAAAACTATTAAATATATCTCGTGGTTTTTCATGTGTGAACGTAGTTTCAACGCTTTTCACATGTGAAATCGCAACAAGCTAAGGTCCCTGGCGCGGTGTTAATTCACTCGTAAACCATTCAAATAGAGGGTCCCTGGCGAGGTGTTGATTCACCAGTAAACCCACCTTTTCATATTTTTTCATTCTTAAAAGTGTTAATTCACGTGGCGTGGTGTTAATTCACACGTAAACCTTTCATTTTCATTTTTCCTATTCTTATGAACGGGCCCTAGCGAGGTGTTAATTCACCCGCAAACTACATACATATTACGTATTACAATTTAGTATTGTATTATTATTATGTATTATAGTCAAACATTGTTTGAGAAAAAATAAGAAGTTGAAAAGCATCATGTATGTTTCTCTTTGTTTTATTTAGACTAAAGACAAAAAACTTTCAAATGCATATTATGCTAATACATGTAACATATTAGCAACGAGAACTTCAATTGATATAAGTATCATAAATGTTATCTCTCCGTTTGTGAATATTACGAAAACAGAAATAACATTGATCCAATTCAATCACTTTCAAATCAACATGGTGTGATAATGTCAGTTCGTTTAAACCTTTCATAGTCTTTATCACAGTCAACATATAAGGCGTAAAGTCAATTTTATTTCGGCCACGTAACTTTCAAGTTCTTGCCAAGCATCAAAAACTTGACTCCAATGTTTTGCACTGAGACTGATGGAATCGATGTATCCGCTAAGCTCATCAATCCTTTGAAACTATATATAGCATTCACCGTCACGTTCAAAGACTCTCACATTAATATGTTCTGACACTTGTATAAGAAATCCTGGTATTGGTAAGGATACAAAGTAACCCTCCACCAAGGCTTGATCTTCAGAAGATAAGATATGATAATGTAATTTCCACAATAAGAGATCGTCAGTTCACCCAAGTGATTCAGAGATAGCTTCACGTTTGAATTAATGATGATAAATGAATTCTACTGAACCATTTTCTTAATGCCACAGCATTTATACACATCACACACACCAGTCTGTTGAAGCACAGATGCATAATCTGTAATATATTCACTAATGTTAACCATCACTTGTTGTTGATATTTCACCAGTTTAATATATTTTTCTCCATTAATGCGTATCATAACTGGTATATCATCTACACTCATCTTCTTTTTCATGGGCTTTGTAGTAGTAGGCCCTCGCTTGACTTTAGGCTCTGCCTTAACCTCCATTTTTCGCTTTTAACACGGCGACATGCTAGCTGGTAACTCATCTATTTTTATCTTTCTAAACTGTGGTCACCTTTGAATATGTTGTTTTGGTAGTGTCTTCAGTTCAGACTTTGCCATGGGCATTGCCTTAGACTTTGCTGTAGGTATTGTCTCAGGCTTTGCTAAAGGCTTTTCTGTAGATATTATCTCAGACTTTTCTATTGGTATTGCCAGATGGTAGTTGTTGGTCGCTCACTGCAGACATGTTCACTCTTCAACAGTTTGATATAGAATGATTGTTATGTCTGAGGGTGGGAGCCTTTTATGCTCTATAAGTTGTGTAATGCCCATAACCTAACGTGGTGTAACCATCATCCAGCACGCAGCGCTTATCATCAAATGGTGACAGACCAACCTTCTGAGTAAGATTTCCAACAAATGTTGCATTCATACATCCTTTCGATTCCACATCCACTTTTCAAATGATAAAAAGTCTTTTAATGTAAATATATAGGTTGGGGAGGTTAAAGATAGTGAAGGTTTTTTGTTTTATCCAGAAGTCTCATGAGATAAATCCAAAATGTTCAAGATAGTAAAGGAGATTTCTCCCTACTGCGATACATCGATACATACAGCGAGTTTTTCTCTATCATTTATACCAACGGCAACCTGAAATGTCCTCCATACATTTTTACCAACGGTATCCAGAAGTCCCATGAGACTTCTAGATATGATATCCAAAAGTCTCGCCTCAAACCTAGTCATCATCCACTTTATGATTTTCAACCCAAAAAGGTTATTATAAGCTATGTATATTTTGAAGAAATATACGCAGACGTATTTACAAGATCTAAAAAAAAAGTTTACATAAGAAGATTTTTTAACCAGTCAGGTAGCGATCAGAGTGACAACTAGAAACGGTACTGCCACGCGTAAAGGTTCGGCTGTCTTCTATAAGATTACCTTCGCTTCCGTGATGCTCACTATAGTCCGAATTAAAACCCAAAATACCAATGTCGTGTACTACAAGCGCATGTCGATTTACTTTTGAAGTTAATTTTACAGTTAAGTAGAATTTATATTTTATCATTGATATTGTTGAAAGAGAAACATAAAAAGTGATACAACTAATTTCTTGTTACTATCAATATTCAATTTTATATATAGATTTTAAAATGAATATGCGCATATCCAAATTCAATAAATGCTCTTTTTTCTGAAAATGAATATTTAGAATCGCTTACATCAAAGCACTTATGGAGACATTGCGATAACGTGCTAAGTTTTAAGATTTTAGATCAGTTATTTCAATTTTGTTTAATTTAGGTATTTTATCGTTTAACCAGCCATGTATATTCCGACAAAGACATAGAATTACTTTTCTTCTAAACATCAAGCTGATTCCACGAGATGTTAATTTGAGGTTTCAAAAGATAGATGTTCCATCAAACGACGTTCCATGTAAAATATAAATATCCTTTTGTTTGGCATAAATAATTTCCTTCGCGAGTTCAAATAGACTGTGCGTAACTTGGTCTATTTTGAAGTTAATCCTCAAACAGTTGTTTTGACCGATAAGAAGTGAGATATTGGTCATTGTCTGAACTGTGGCACAGGTTCTTATTTTGTAGAAAGACAGTTCCCTGGCTATTACTATTTGATGTACACTTCTTGAAGACAAGCACCCGTCTTGGACGACTTTTTTTGTAGCAGTTGCGATAGCTTTCAGAAACGTCTTTGACGTTTGACTCAGGTGTTTAACATATAGAAAGCCCAGAGGGCCGCTTGGTATCTGATGTATTACCATGCGTGTCCAAAAAAGACCGGAGAAAGGGGCGTTGGGGGAATTTTGAGGTCAGACGAGGTCCTTGCGGAGTGCCAGTTTCGTTAACAAAGCGAGTATTTTTCATTCAGTGGGCGGAGATGAAACATCATGAGTAATCAATGTGTTTTACGTGATCTAAGTCAGACCAAAACGAATACAAATTAATGTTGGTTATACTGAACAACAAACGCATATCATTTCATTATCACACTTCTCATTCGTATTATTAAGTTCGGGAAAAAAGAAGAGTCAGTTCGAGTTTGATAACGAAGCATAGTACACCAAGTACTTAAATAAAACACAACCAGTTATACCATATCGATAAAAACCAAGAACAGCTATATTCGTGTGAATTTCAGCTCCGGATCAAGTAAAACCATCCCGAAATGCAGCACTAGGCCAGAAAATTAAAAAGTTAGTCATACTTCCATCATGGCTTCTATCAACTTTAGACATGAATGTTTTAAAACTGTAAAATATTTTTGGTTTCAAAAATTTATGAGATGGAAATTGAAATGAAAGAGCCAGTGTTTCTTCTGCTTGTTTAAAAATAAAGCGCAACCAACAGCGACAGAAGGGGGTGGGAGAGAGGAAGGGGGCGTTGCTGATGGTTGAATGTGAATGAGGGTCTACAGAAATTGTAAAATAGAAATTCTGTGTATTTTCAGAAGCTGACTAATAAGAACAGGACATAAAATACTAAATTCCTGGGAAAGTGTTAATAATAACTGCAAGACATGGAAAAAAATATTTTCAACTGAGGGTCTAATAATCACACATGAGGGTGTTGTTGCCTTTGCATACCGAGCAGAATGTTCAAATATTGACAGTTATTACCGGACTTTCGGAGGGAAATGAAATTAATTACGAAGCGGGCATGCTTGGCTACAAAAACAGGAATCAAGGCGCGGCCAAGCCAGAAAGCATCTTTTACTTGCGCAGGCAGAAATTAAAGGCACACAATGACGGCACTTTTGGCATTATTTTATGTTTCTTTCGTTGGATTAGTTTTTGGAAATCCACCGCCTGCAATTGAGTAAGTATGTATGTGTGTTAGTGTGTCTATATATATATATATATATATATATATATATATATATATATATATATATATATATATATATATATATATATATATATATATATATATATATATATATACAGTAAAACCCCGGATATGGACACCCCTCTATTATGGACACCCCTGAATTATGGACAGCATTTTTCAGTCTGTTTTAAAACGCGATAGAGTTCTGTTATATCTAGACCCCTCTATTGTGGACACCCCTCTATTCAGAATTAGGGACACTCTTTTTACCCCGTAAGTACAGTTACACATTTAAAACAACCCCTCTATTGTGGACAGTCAAATTGCTGTCCATATGTTGTACGTTGTGTAAACAACCCCTATCAGCTTCTTACTCGGTGGTGTTTGTTTTTTTCGCTATTGTTATCTGTGGGTTTTGAGTACATTATATTAAACACAGTGCATGTAAAGACAATAGGGCTTATTACAAAAGATGTGTGCTTAAGGGAGAAGCTTTATACTACTAAACCCTATTGACATGTGCTGCGTCTTTTAAAATTCGTATACAAGAACAAGTAATTCATTGTCTTTATACTCAGTTAAGATTTTATACAAGGTGTTAAGTATGAATATTGGTGATGTGAAAAGAAAACGGAACGAACTTTCGCTATCTGATAAAGTTCAAATAATCAAAGCTAGTGATTGAAAAAGTGTACAAAATAGCCAAAGATTTTAGTTGTAGTTGTCAAATAGAACAGGACCTCGAAATTAGGTACACCCCGCCATTAGGGACAAAGTTCTTCAGTCACTTTTTGTCCCTAATAGCGGGGTTTCACTGTATATATATATATATTTATATATATATATATATATATATATATATATATATATATATATATATATATATATATATATATATATATGTGTGTGTGTGTGTGTGTGTTTGTGTGTGTGTTTTCTATTTATGTAATTTACCTATTAATCCTAACTCCGCGCAACAAATGACCTCGTTTCTCATCCCCCAGCAGATGGCAGATAATCACGTGGTAACCTGTATCAGGTGATTCTCCCTGTGATTCTTCTTACTGAAATTATCCCAAAAAATTCCCGTTGCTTTGACAAAGTGTAATATTAACCAGAAACACTTGACAGCACTATAATTACCATAAATAAATAGGTTCTATAAAAGTGTTGTCTGATTTAAACATTTCTCAATCATTAGATTTAGTTTTTATATGGCAATACCAGCCTATCTGCAAATCCACGTCACTTCTTTAATATATATTGCATTTTGTGGGATTTTACCAAACATTGGACAAAGAAACGGATATTATGGTGCTCAGAGCAAATGTCTAGTATTTTAATGCTCAGGTGTTATTCCAGGTCTCGAGTACAATGTTAGTGAGTTATCGGGGGGGGGGACGGCTACTGAACACCTTTGTGTTCATTTCAAACGATTATGTACAAAAAAGGTACAGTCGATCAGATATAAAAATGCAGGTTGAAAGTGAAAAAATAATCACGGGGCAGACCGATCGCAAAATAAACAAATAAATAAATAAAAAATAAAAAATAATAAAAAAGTGCTAAAATATTAAAGCTTTAACATTTTAATTTTTACAGTAACATTATACTTCTTTCTAACTTCATCGAATGGAATTTGGAAAAATCGACATCGAAAACTCTTAGCAAGAGTGCAAATCAATACCATTCAATGCCTCGGGTGAACATGACTGCACCTTATGCTCAGAACTGTCACATTGTCACGATTGAGTAACATCCATCTTAACACCTAAGCATTATATTTCAGGTATGGGAAATCTCATTCCGTTGCGAAGCGAAATTATTGTGGACATGTATCGTCGCTGAATCGTCTACAGAAACAGATTCTATTGGACGCTCATAACCACGCGCGTCGAATTGCTGAGCCCGCCCCTTACGAGCCACTCGAGGATTTGACGTGGGATGAAGGTCTGGCGTCAAGAGCTCAAGAATTAGCCGATAGTTGCAGGTAAGTTGTATTATAGTACGCCCTCGTAAATAAATACACTCTAATGTTAAAGCAGTAATATAAGCAAAATTATGTTACTGCGTGTAATATTCCGGTTAGGTTTATATGGCTGTCACTTGGCGTGAGTCATCAGAGATGCAGGAATTGCCCATTATTCCGAAGGGCCAGATCTCCGAAAATCAATACTCCGAAATCCAGGTACTCCGAAGTCCGACTAGCCCGATATAGTTCAAACTCCTAAACACCTTTTCCAGGCGGATTTACCCAAAGAAAACAAATTTTCGTTCTTGAAAACAACAAAGTTACAGTATTCCGAAAATCCAATAATCTTAAGGCTCACTGGTCAGAAAAAGTCCCATTAATCTGAAAGACCAGAACTCCAAAGGTATAATTTTTTCGGAACTCTTTTTGTCAGAAGAAGCTACATTTCGCAATCTCCGTATTTCGAAAGCCTTTATTGCGGAAGGACCAGTACATCGAGGCGCCAATTGTCCGATAAGTGAACCTACTCTAATAATTCACTGGTCGATGTGAATTTGAGGTGTGACCGCCTGTCTATTTGTATGACTGTTGTTCTAAGCCATTTAATCGAAATATATAGTCATGTTTTATATCAGTGGAATGTATAATACAGAAGATAATTTTGGAGAATGAAAAAAAATTATAAGGATATTTTGGCACGAACACGTTGAGTGACGGTGCCCAGGTGCCAGCTTGCAACAAAATAAACACGTCATCATCATCATCATCATCATTATCATCATCATCATCATCATCATCATCATCATCATCATCATCATCATCATCATCATCATCATCATCATTACCATCATCATCATCATCATCATCACCATTATTATTATTATTGTTGTTTTATTGTTAATATTATTGTTATTATTATTATTATTATTTTATTATTATTATTGTTATTGATTGTTATTATTTTGTGACTTGAGAAAACCCCGGGTTAAACGCTTTGCTATTGCACCATAAAGCAACATGTTTCAAGTGACATACATTAATTTGTTGTCAGCTAAATGTATCACATGACCGTTTCAAGCCAATCACATTGCTTCTGCTTGAAAACGACCATCCTAATTTACATATTCGCGTATCCCTCAGCATGCTCTAGAATTTAAAGTGACCAGTGGTAAACAATGCGCCAAAATTTGGCCGTCAAAGCACCGGAATTTCGAGAACTGCGAAAACTGTCAAAGCTCGACACCAGCATACATGGGATAATAATGTTGAAAATTTTGTATAGATAAAAAATGTGTGGTGAGAAAATTATTTCTGTGCTTAAGAAAATTGGTCAGTTTGAGAATTCTAAATATCAGATTCTTCACTGTGGAAGGCAACCAGATACACAAGACTTTTGGGGTGGTTCTATTTCAGGGGTGGTACTACCTGTTGCGCATTTTATTTTTGTTTGTCCTTTTTCCACATTGTTTTAATATTTGGTAACCGACTGGTTTTTACTCCATGTTGTTTTGGACGACTATCAAGTGGGCTTGAAAAAGGGACACACAGGAAAGGGGTGTCCGAGGCTGTGGGTGCACCAGTTCTACAGCCACAAAATGTGCATGCAAGAAAGGGGGGGGGTGATATTGTGTACGTCTTTCATAGTGTCCCTTGGGGGTTCTTGATGATACGTAACGTCACCCAGACCAATAGCAACGTGTACCACGTATTATATCATTCCAGGTTTGCTCATGATGTCCTGACTGACTGCTCTGGGAATCGCCTTGGACAGAACCTTGCAAGGTACGGTAGCTCGTACAGTGAGGTCGACGACGATCTCGCTGGTCACGTGGTCCGCTGGGATGATGAGAAGTCAGACTACGACTTTGCTTCGAATTACTGCAGGGCTGTGTGTGGACATTACACACAGTTAGTCTGGGCAGATACCACAAAGGTATATTTTTGTGGTCTACTGTTTGTATACACTGTACACACACGATCATGGATGTGTCTGCATCCCACTCAAATTGTTTTAAAATGTATCACTTTCGGTTTTATTATTTTACTATTCAGCAGTTTCAGTATCGTTATTAGACAGCTCGTGGAGAATGTTTCTCGTCATTTGTCTTTTCCATAACTAAGAATGATAAACCACAAAGAGTACGCTTGTCTGATTTATATGCAGACATCCAAAAGTAGGCTTTCTATTATTCATCGGTCACTATGTCTTTGTGGGTATTATAAAAATGTGTACTTTTTTTTGAAAAATCCATTTCCAGCGTTTTTTTTTAATTGCTTTCGATGAAATACATTTTGAAGCAACATTATATTTTACTTTTAAAAAGTTTTCTCTTTTTTTTCGCATATAGGTTGGCTGTGGTTACAAGAAATGCAAACGCCTCTACAATAAGGATGGTTCTTTGCAAAAAGATTTCGGCAGGGGAAGTGCCTGGCTGCTTGTGTGTGACTACAGCCCAGCGGGTAGGCCTGAAATTACTCAAAGCAGTTCCATAAAAGATATCTTTATGGGTAGCTAAAAACTGATCTTTTTCAGGAAGGCAAATACACGTAACCAAGTTTATATCTATTGTCAACACGTGAAAGTCTGTACTAACGGTTGTCCCGGGATTTCTCGGACTAGGAGCGAATTTGTATTTATTATTTTATTTTATTTTGGAGATTTCTGGATTTTAAAAAAAGTGGGTCCTTTCTTTCAATAACTACTATTTTTGCGGACTCCCCAACAATTCAGCGGAACAAAACAGTCTTGGAGACAGACCCGCCTGTAAAGGTTTGCTTTTTAGATAACATGATGAGTATGGTATCACGAAATTAAATTAAGTCTAAATTTGTATAAGTGCCATAGATTTGTCTTTCGATATAGAACTAAAGGTTTAGTGTTAAAAAAAGCAGAAACAGTAATAGTCTTCCAAACAATGTTTACATAAAGGCTTTCGCCATATTGTAGGCAACTACTATGGGGAAAAGCCATATGATACCCATTATGTGGGACCCACGGAACTCAGCGATGCCATGGGTTACCAGTGTACACAGTGGGTCTACCAGTACTGTGACGATCCACTTTATGGTGAGTGGGCAAATCAACAATGTGCTCTGACCTGCTCTCAGATTTAAGGAACAATATGCTCTCCCCCCATCGTGGGTGTAAGGAGCAACATGTGCCCACCTACTCATGAATACAAGGGACGATATGTTCTCATATGCTCACCTACGTAAAGAATAATGTGTTCTCAGATACTCTAAGATACAAAGAGCCAATACATCTGACAAATAGACATTTATCCAACTTACATAGCTATGAGAATGGGCGCAGCTAACCTATATATTGAGAACTATGTGCGAACAATTTTTCGGTATCCTTTTGTTGGAAGCTTTTAGAAAGAGCCCTTCCCCCCACTCTCTCACTTGACTGACAGACAATTTATTTTTAAGAAACGCGGAGTACTAAATAAAAAGTTTCTCTTCCACTTTTTAAAAGATATTGAGAATGTCATACAAGAGAAGCAGACGTCAAATCCATGACAGGGCTGCTTTTTGCAGCCCAAACTTTCATGAATCCATCTTTGATCTTGAAAATGTAATGTACTTATTTTGAAGACATTGCCCAGTAAACATTATCCAACTTCGATTTTTTGACATCTGTTCAACGTTTTACCAACGTCGGAGGAAACTGAGTTTTGGTTACGACCAAAAGCAACGCTTAAGCAACGTTGCTTACCCGACGCCTATTAACTTTGTGTCAATGACGTTGGTTAGACGTTGATCTGTGGTTGCGACCAGTTATAACCAAAGTACAATCAGAGTTAATGTAGTTTGGTCGGATCGACATCCCAGCCTCAAACATACGTTGCATCAAATAGACTTTAGAGTGTTTACTAAGTGGTTTCTGTAAGACTCTGTAGTGTGCCCAGTGTTGTTCATCGTTTATGTGATTGCAAACTAAATAAACTCCGCACGGTGGCAAATGTAGTAGTTTTATTTGCTATACAACAGTGTTGGAAAAATATTAAGTGAAAGGAGCTAGAAAATAAATAAATAAATAAAGTTTTTCTGGTTGTCTGCCAAATGCGCATCCAACAATGGTTTTATCACTCAAACCCCCAGCTGTTAACCTTCCCCTCCAAACAAAAAAAATGGATAGTCAAGCAAAAAACTATAAGCCAAGAGATTAAAAGGAACAATAAAATGATAAGCCAGCGGGCAGAAATGCTAATATTAAGCTTTCTTAAGACGAAAATAAGGTGGAATTTTGCCTGCACTCGCATTTTTCGAAGTAAAGCGCTTGTTAGCTATGAAAAGGACGATTTCATTTCTGTTTAAATTTATAACGAGTTTAACATTGTAAATTTTCGGAGGTGCATCATCTAATCTCAGTAACATTACACTTGTAATTTACACCCAATGTACACATTTTAATATTTGCTCACACTGAAGAGAACAAGACAAAAAAAATTTTGTCATATTTTTGTATAAAAATATTTGCCGATCAGGTCAATTTTCAACTAGAACCTCACTTCGCTAGAGAAATGTTCAACACTTGACAAAAATTAAAACGCACAAATACTTTCTTCAATGGGTTATTTCTTGAATAATATATTGCAAACAACACAGCTTGATTACGTCTTATAAGCCGAGTAGTGTTTGGTTTCTGTTTTCTTTAGGTTTTATTAACTGATCTAGCTATACGCCGTGTTATCTATTTACGCAGTGAGAGCTCGCACAAAGCTCACTGAGCAACTGTGTGTGATGTGGGTTAAATGCTATGCATTTACTTGCAAAAAATACACTCTTTTCACATGGCGTTTTAACAAAGAAAACGAAATCAAAAACGAAAATAAATAGTGACATGCACATGTTCAGATCAAGCTCTTCATAAGTCCCAAGTTTCATGGTCGTAGGGCCCATAGTGTCAGAGAAGAAGAAGACACAAAAAATCGGAAAAAGTGTCAAGAAGAAAAAAAAGGACGAATTTTGCTCGCACAAATTCATATAACCCTTGCAAGCCAAAGGCTTGTCAAGTGTTAAAAATCGAAGAATTGCAAAAAGAAACCGGTTTTATTGTTCTTAAACCTGCTATTTGTAGAGTTATTGTTACAGGTTCATTGCGCCATTAACTGACCTCAATGAGGCTATTTCAGTTAAGACTTATTATACTTATACCTATGTCTTTCTCACTGCCTCTCTCTCTCTCTCTCTCTCTCTCTCTCTCTCTCTCTCTCTCTCTCTCTCTCTCTCTCTCTCTCGCTTTCTATCTCTCTTTCTTTCTCAAAAGCAAAGAAGTCATCATCAGCCGATAAAAGCTGATGATGACTTCTTTGCTTTTAAATTTCAATTAAAATATGCTATTTTTATGGTCTAATATCAAATATATCAAACAGTGTTACCTTGAGCTTAGCCGCAACATAAAGCTTCATCGCAAAAAACTAACTGCCCATTTGTCCTGATATCAGATCGTAATTTTCTTTGTAAAGCGGGACCTATAAACCTCAAACATTTTTGGCACTTTGATTATGCAATCCTTTTACTTTTGTCATAATAACACGCTATATTTACAACGGTTATTATCTCTTGCGTTCCTCTGGTTTGAAGAATAAGGGCTATCATGTTGACTTCCAGAAAGTTTGTTTGGAGGCTTTACCTTTTCGCCCTTTGTTTAAGTTGGAACTGTAGCAACCTACTTATTAAAAAATTAATCAAGCAGCTACAGCAACAAAGTTCCGAAAACTCTTTTATTATAGTAACCTCGTGATGTCGAGGCACACAAAACAATGAAAATAAATTTTTCAAGTCTTTCGAGGAACAGAAATTAATTTCAACGCCAAACATAGCCATGGGAATCGTTATTTGGCAACAATAATTAGATTGCATGTTTGAAAAAAATTAACCGTAAAATAACTGGAAATTGGAAACAACAAGCGGCAGCTTTCTAATTGCAAACTCCCAAAAGGTGGAAGCACTTTATGTCTGATATTTTTTCAAATGTTCACGTGTAAAAAAAGCTAACAGGCACATTTTAGTTGCTGATCACAAAATACTGATTAATAAAGCTATACTGCACTAAACTGAAACATGGAGAGATCCAAAGGTGGTCAATAAGCTTAATGTCTTAATGTGTATAAATTGGAATGAGGAAACTGTTATTTTCCAGAATGTCATATATTTCAAGTATACACTTATTATATGTAATTTAAGGCGTGCTCTCACAATTTTTACTGGTTGCATCGTGTATAACTATTCAGAAAAGCGGAAACTAAACTTCATTTATTCTTTACAATTACATAAAAGGACATACCCTACATAAGCATGTCACATATATTGCTAGACAACTTACATATATGTGGTCTCTGACTACAGTTGAATTAGCAAGTTAGCCAAAAGGTTAAAAACATTGGATTGAATTCCTGATTAGTTGTATACCACTGCCAATTCTTTAGTTCATTTATTTTCACCTCGAAATTCCACATATTTGAATCTGAATATAGGTTTCCAGTTCGGCTGTCAGCACACTTCAGTTGCCTTTTCCTTCCATAACTGAGAGAATGACATGTATAAAATAGGAAACTCCAGCATAATGGCTTAATATGTATCAAACAGCCTCTGTTAAATTGTCTTACATTTCGTTTATGTATACATTCCTGTGTCCTGAACGTAGCCCTTGTCTATAGAATGATATCAGGCTCCTAGAGTGCTTATTGAATCTAAGAAACAACCACTTGGGAACATCCTTTTCTTAGCAAACAGAAGACGGAAAAGAGGATTCTAGCCTTGACAATTAACCAAATGTACATAATAAAATGTGACTGTTCGAGAAAAAAAACAACAAATGGACGGTGACGTTACAAGATGTATAAAATGTATCACTACTTATTAGTCATCTTGCTTTGCATGTAAAGTCCTTAAATAGAAACCATTTAATGATCAACAGGCGGCTGAGTAGTAGAGGACTGTGTAACGTCTAGGACGTTACACTTTTGACTTTTAAACCAAAATATTAGGCAGATTATTGATTAAAGTATTTACTTCACTATCAAACACGAAACAATCACAGAAAGTCAACGAATTAACGCTGAAATTTTCTCCTTTTTAGACAGTAGTCAAGCTGACGAGTTTTGGCTCGTCAGATTGATGAAGTCCAAGTCGGCTACTTTGAGTCGTCATAAAAACGTCTTTTTCAAGTCAATCTAAATTAATTTTTGACCATTTCAGTATAGTGTTCACATTTGCGAGAAAATACACTGACATAACATTGATTCGATTATGTAATTATTGTTACCTAATTACGGTTTATGAATCTTTCTAGTGATTCTAATTTTTTAAGCCATAACTTTCTTTGTCAACTGAAAAAGAAACAGATTTTGAAAACTGTCTGAATTTTGAAGACTTATCTGGTGCTCACATATGAAGTATAATAAACTGATATGAAACAAGATGAAGAAAATCTGGGAAAACACAATTCATCTGGCGTTGTTATTACGTCGGATTATAATATTTCTATTCACATTCAAAAATTATGTCTAAAAGCACAGATTTACACACATTATTAATGATTTTAGTGTGGTTTTGCGTAGAAAGCAAATATTTCAAAACGAAAAATTCTTATAGCAGCATTAGGCATTAGAAATACTGAAGTTCAAAAAGTAAAATATAACCTCATATATAGTGACGGCCCCTTAAACATAATCGTGCTGATCTTTGTTACAGATGTTAATGGATCAAGCTTTCAAAGATGTTTGACATAAGAGTTTGCAGATAAACTGTGAATCTCTATTTCCTATTTTTCTTGGTTACACAATATGGGGCGTTTACACAATGTGGCTCACGATGAGTATGTGAAACAGTCCAAATACTAGAAGCTTTTTAATTTTAGACAAACAACGCTTGTTGTTTGCAAGAGTTTGTAGTTTGCAATTCATACCTATATGGAACTGAATGAAAGGAAATCGTCACATTGTTTTGAATCCAACCTAGAATTTGTTCGTAAATGCTTATTTATTTGTGCTACCATGCATGTCAAACATAGCAGGAAAAGATTGTATATTTGGGGCTAAAGGCATTTCGTAAAAAATGGTATTTTTATTCAGTACTTCGTGTTTAGGCTTTATTTTTATTTAATTCATGGACACGCATGGTAATTGATTGATGTGTGAGTGTTTCACGGGGCACGTAACCATAACAACCGCATCACCAGTCCGTGTATAAGGGTCGGACAAATGAAGAATGAGGTGATTTATTTGTAGACAATTTTTGCGATATATCCTGTTGAACCTAACCTAGTCCATCCATTACAAGTTGAAACGTTCTGGCCAAGCAGTCAACAGATTGAACTCGCAAATTGAACTACTGTAAGTCATGTAAATTTTTAAAATTTGAAATGTTTCCATGGAAATTAGTAGAGTTACAATGAAGATTATTTGACATAGAAAGCTTTGTAAACATAGCAGGCCAAAGGATTGGTCTTTTTGTCATGTTTACAGACTCAGTGCAGAAACTCCAACAATAAAAGCCCTTACAGAAGCTGGAAAACTAAACAAAACACAAAGAGTAAAAAACAGTGACGTTGCTTGATTGACAAAACTAGTAATTACATAGTCCGGCGTCTTTCACTTTTTTATTGCAAACTGAGTCGAAAGTGGCATGTTAGGTCACTAAAAGTTTCAGAAAATATAAGATACTGCTAAACGTTCATTTTAGTGTAAAAATGTGTGGCTTCGTTCCTCATCCGATAATCTTTAGAATGTTTGCAAATCGTTTGGAATTCTAAAGTTCTTTTCGCTTGAAATTTCTAACTAAATACTTAAACTCCAATAAAAACGATTTTTAAACTCGAAATATTGTTTACAACGCATAAACCACAGAGAGAGTATATCTTGGTTCCGTTCGTAAGTACTGTCACCACCCTCGTAATACTGCCAATTAGAGGACCGACAGTGCGACGACGGTGTCGCTTGGGGAGGTCGATAAAGGGTTGATTTACTGTGTGTTGCCAACCCAATTAGCAAAACGACCCTCGTTCTCTTACCAGAGTAGCAACGATGCGCTTTTCAGCTAGTAAGCGACTCTTCCAGCCTTATATGATGTATAGAAGAGTTGGAAAAGGTGCACTTTTTGCCAGGTTAAAAAGAGTGACTCTTCGGGGCTGTTTCTTTCAGAAACAGCTTGTCTTATCCAAAATAAACTTCAATAGAAAAGACTTAACTTTTATCTGAGATTTATAAATTTATTCCACTATTTCTTTTCTTATTGATCTTCTTCACAATTTCTACCTTGCTATCTTTATTGCTATTCTCGGTTTCTTAATGGCTATCAGGTAAGGCTCTCTCTCTCTCTCTCTCTCTCTCTCTCTCTCTCTCTCTCTCTCTCTCTCTCTCTCTCTGGCTCGGTCTCTGTCAGTCTGCCCTCTTCAGCATCGCCTGGGAGTTTTTATTCCCCGGCTATCCAGAGAGAGACTCCCCAGACAGCCAATGACAAACCGAATTGACCCGCGAAGGTCTCTGGACACGACAACATTGCTAATCAGTTATAAAGAAATCATAAGAAAATATTCAAAACACGAAGAGAGTGGCGGAGCTCTTTCTGAAAATCATTGCCTAAAAAGGGAATCGGTCTCTGGTTGTTGGCAGCCGGGAGAGTGGGGGGCCTATTTTTTTATGATGCCAAGCCAATGAGACCGTATTTTTCGAGGGTCGCGTCCAGAAACCTAGCCAGGCCTGTATTCTAAAAAATCTCTTAAAATTCAACCAAAATATTTATAAAAAGAAATAGGGCGACAACCCTAGGGTTCTCACAGTACACTCAAGACCATTAAGGAAACCAAAGTCGCAGTGTGCCTCATATCAGCAAAGTACTTGATAATTAGCAACATGGCACTTATTCGTTAATCTGAGCTTTTGTGGCTTTAGCAAATGCAATAAAACAGCTACGATATAGTTAGGAGGATGGTATGCAGTTTTGTTCACTCTTCTTACTCTATCACAATTGTAGACAGTTTACAGCAACCAGGGGTGCAACTATCCAGCTGTGACATTTGTCAACAAATCACGGGTAAAGGGTAAAAATCATGTTCCTGAATAGAGGGTTTCGAGTCAGTTTCCTTCAACATGTTCAAAAATACATCTACCGCACGTATCATTTTGACAGTGTTTGTACGATCGGGACTTCTCCTGATAAAAGCTCCCCAGAGTATCAGGTGAGTGATATTACAAGTTCTTACACCACACTCTTAGTTTCATAGTCCAAAACAATGAGCAATTCGCACTTTCGTATCTTTCCGATGGCAGTGGCGTTTCGAGTGCAAATTGTTTTGCTAAATTACAAGGAAGTGATAAGGGGAAAACATCAAAATTAAAATTTTCTTTCAACATACACACTCTTGAATTTAAAAAGCTAAAAGGGAGAGGAGATCGAATTGTACAAGGGGGAGGAGAAAGAATGGTTACAGTAGATCCAAATTGGTGAAATGAAAAAGAACATCTTCCGTGGTTCAAAACATATTTATTTTGTCAAATATCACAAAATGGTGTATATTTAAGTCGATGGGGTTGCAAAACTTGCAGCTGGCTTATTTAGTAGAGTTGGAATTTAGCATTTTGTTGTCACCAATTACGATCTACTCTAGCCAATTCTATCTCCTCTCCCTCGTACATAGAGTAGATCGTAATTGGTGACAACAAAATGCTAAATTCCAACTGCATTAAGTAAGCCAGCTGCAAGTTTTGGAACCTAGTCGACTAAAATGTACATCATTTTGTTATATTTGACAAAATAAATTTGTTTTGAACCATGGAAGATGTTCTTTTTTATTTCACCAATTTGGATCTACTGTAACGATTCGTTTTCCTCGTGCTCGTACGTATTATATGAAATTTTGAAAACTATTGTTCAGCTCAATTAATAGCCAAGATGTGGTTATCTTTCTGGCAAAATGGAATTTTGTAGATGCTGGCCAGTTCTATCATTTCTTTATATCCTTACGCCAATCGAATTAGTCAGAACACAAAAACTTTTCGGCATAGTGCAAATCCGCTTATTGCAAACAGATGAGTAATTTTCTTTTTACAGTTCCAAGTGGGCCTTTTAGCCCAAGAATTAGGACACCCGTCACAAATCATACAGTCAGTGAGAAATAAGCAAAATCACACTTTCGGTGTTTCGAATAAAACGCGCAAGAATTTTAAATTTCGACTGCGGGGGAACCGGGCAAAGAAATGAAAGAAATGGTAGGAAAATATGGAAGAAATATCGCAAAAACAGCTCATACTTGGAACATAAAAGAAATTGAAACTTGAAACCATTTGTTAAAACTTTTAATAATTTTTTTTAAAATATCATACGGGTTGTTAAAAACCCGATTGCTCTTTGGTACAAGAGAAATTTGAAATTTAGGCGAAATCTCTCTATCATTTCTTTCATTTTTTACCCGGTTATTTTATTCGAAACGCAGGAGTTTTTGCGCATTTTTATTGGGAACGCCCAAAGTGTGATTTGGCTTATAATCCGCTGTATAGGGGAGCCTTGTATTTCCGTTACGAGTGGTATTTGTTTACTGCTTTAGCATTCAGTCTGAGTACATGATCCCTAATTGGGGACGTTAGGGTGATGCAAAGAGAACAAAAGCGTGACGATATGAGCTCCTTAAATGGGGTTCTGAAGAGGTCATCTTTGGCTCTTGTATAAAAAACTGCTTTTTTTTTTCAAACATATCAATTGCAGTTAAGGATTATGCGAACATGGCCGGCGAAAGAAAGAAAAGAAATGAAGTTTCTCTCAAGGATAAAACTGAAATATTAAAATTGAGTAAAACTGACAGTTCAAGAAATTTAGCTGAGAAATTTGGAATAAGTAAAAGTCAAGTTCAGCGAGTGCTCAAAAGAACAGCCGAGTTTTTAACGGCATTTGAGGAAAATATTTATGTGTGATGCAGTGTATCTTTTTCTTTTTTTTTTTTTTTTTTGGCTGAAAGGTTGCAATAAATTGTTCAAAGATGGGTAATTGTCTAGTTTAATCGCGTATTCAATAAAAAAGCATACAAGATCATTCATACCCCTAAAAAGACCTTAAAATGCCCCACCACCGGTAAACGAACCACCTCTGAATTAGAACCACTTTCCGCCAGTTCCGTCGGTGGTTTTAATTGCGGGGTTCCCCTGTAATATTGTAAAGCAAAAGATATTTTAGTTTAAGCAAACGCTAGGTCGAAATACCTGTTGTGCCAAATTCCAAATGAGTCGGTTTTCCGTTAATTGTCTCAACTCCCGGAAATCGAACACCAACTTGGCAGATTCATTTTTTTCAGACGGCAAGAGTCGACTAAAAAATCAGCAGACTGGCATTAAAATAAAAATCGTGACTGATCCAACTTCTAAATATATTAGACGGGTGTGATAGGCCTAATAACACACAGTTGTGTATTTCATCATGCCAGCTCGATGCTGTGAACATCTCGTGTTCGTATTTCCAGGAGAATTATGACCAAATGAAATGTGTAGTGGATGATTTGAAAGCTGCTGTTGCCAAGATCAAAAAAGGTATTTCTAAGTGCCGTCTAATGCGCGTTTATGTTTTGCCGATCGTGTTGTCATAAATATTCGTAAAAGTTTTCGTAAAAGTCACCTCAGCTAATTTGAGCTAACAAAAGCTTTAAGCATTTAAATGTTTTTCGAATGAATTTTTTGATTAATAGGAGAGAAATTTTGATGTTTATCTTTTTCAGCGTTTTAGTAAATAATTTGTTGGAGTTCTGTCTTTACAGAAGTTAAACCAGTTAAGCGAGCTTCTATCGTGTTTAGTTCTGTTCGGATTTTTAAAAATAGGCGGTGGAGAAAGGGCGATTGAGCGGCATCTGTCTAGGAGTAAGCTGTTGCCACGCGACAGAGTCAACCAACTCCTGGATCCAGGGTTATTATTGAAATATCTTAACGTTGTCCCTCTAACTCCAGTGACCAACCCCCTCCCATGCCCCCCCTCCCCCCCCCCCCGCATGGCCGTAGAAATGATTTTCTGTTGAGCTAGATGATTTTCCTGGGATCAGATAATCCTGTCTTAATAACATATGTGATAAATACTATTCCCGTCATAAATAATAGCCCCGGTATTCACAAAACTCTGCAGTTAACTGCACTCCAGGAAGCGAAAATCAATTGATCCAGCTGTATCACGCAGACAATTTTAGGTTGATTTTTGTTTGTTAAATAGGTTAAATTTATGTATTTGCTTTCGGATCTGGAACTTCGTTTATTTCGCAGTATAACAACCAGCACCAACGACTTGGAGGTGATGAGGGAGTGCTGTATGCTAATCATGACATTTTAATGTCCTTGGGTCAAAGAGTCATGTGATCACAAATAGCTGTAATATGGGTCGGAAATTTCACTTACTCCAGTGTCCTGCTGTAAATTTGAAAAAAATTCAACTACACACTTATAATACTTCAATAAGAACAGTTGTTGTGTAGCTTGTGTTTTGGTTGTGAGCAGATCGCCGTTTCTGGAACTATCGCAGTTAGCGGCATATAACCTGTACGGGGAAGAGGAGGTGCCGTGTGGTGGGATCATCACAGGCATAGGCCGAGTATCGGGGTGAGCTATCCATCTGTGTCGTCCACCTAAGTGAATTCTTTGCATAAACTAACTTTCCTGAAATCGGACTAGTTGCCTTACACAAAACATGCCGTGATGGTAACCCCTGTTGAAACGTTTACGTCTGAAATTTCACACACAGTTACTTTTAATTTTGTAGCACTTAACTTTTATTTATTATTTCTTGTTTTAGTGTGGAGTGCATAATAGTTGCAAATGATCCGACTGTGAAAGGCGGGACCTACTACCCAGTGACGGTAAAGAAGCACTTGAGAGCTCAGGAAATTGCCAGGGAAAACAACCTGCCCTGTATATATCTTGGTGAGAACAGGAGCACTCTTAAGGCAGTGTAGTTATGTGAAAAGAAAAAAAAGTCGGTGAGCTTTTATACTGCAGTGATAGACTAAAATTACGATAAGTGAAAAAGAATAAAAGTAGGGGCAGTTAACGCAGTTATACTGCCTTTATTAAGATGGGATGTGCCCTGAATCCCTGTTTAAAGGAAATAACACTTGCACTGTGCAAGTGTAAAGTAAAAGCTGCTTTAATCACAAAAGTGGGCTGGTTTTGTAAATTTCTTTCTATGTAAATCTGGAGCGAACATAAGAGTCAAGGGTTAAACACTAAATAAAAATAATAAAAATAAGCCAAATGAATCACACTTGATTGTTTTTCAGTTGATTCCGGTGGAGCAAATTTGCCCCGACAGGAGGACGTCTTCCCTGATAAGATGCACTTCGGACGGATATTTTACAACCAAGCAACTTTGTCCTCCAAAGGAATACCTCAGGTAAGACTTGTTTGCAGCCACGTGGATCTCAGCGGCTAAATAATTACGGTGACCTCAAACAAGTCAAATGCTTAAACATTTCCAAGAAGAACCACTGAATATTGTATTTATTTCCCAATAAATATTAAATTTGTCAGCCTTTCAAAACAAGTAAATAGCCTGTAAACAATGATTTTCCCTACTTGGGGGGGGGGGGGGGCGCAGTGTGCCTGAAGCGTATGCGTTTGACGTGTTGTTTAGATCGCGGCGGTGCTGGGCAGCTGTACGGCCGGTGGTGCCTACGTCCCCGCCATGTCTGACGAGAGCGTCATCGTGCGGCAGCAAGGCACCATCTTCCTCGCCGGACCGCCACTCGTACGTTGGTGCATTTGTGGTTTTGATATTATGAGCAATGGTGTATCAGGCTTATGCTCGTTTGATTGCGCACCTTCCAAGTTCGAATCAAACGCTTAAATACATGTAGAGCTAAATGTTAAGAACCTTTGACCAAAATCCCCGAACACCAGATATGACTTTTCCTGTATTTGTTGAGAAGTATGTTTGGTGGAAAACTCAACCAAATTGCTAATGCAGTTTGCAAGTTCATTGCCACATATGGGAGAGCCATACACAACTTCCTGTTGAATTTTGAGCTGATGTAGGGTTCAATAAATAGTTGTCGAAGATAAGAATTTAGTTGAATCAGATCTGATAATCAGCGCTGGTAGTATTCACACATGCTTTTCAATCGTTTTGTTTCCTCTGATCAGAACCTGACTAGGCGGATTGTATTCGGTTCAGTTTCTGTATGTTTGAAACTGAAAAAGAAATAACATTGAATAGTAATATCACATAAGTTAAAACACTACGTGGACTTCTGTATGTGTGACGTTCTGGGTCTGTATTTTAGGTGAAGGCAGCAACTGGGGAGGAGGTTTCGGCTGAAGCTCTCGGTGGTGCGGACTTGCATTGCAGGTAACGAGTGAGATGTTGGGGCAGGGTGGGCGTGTGGATAAAGTTCTATTGATTCCATTATTTTAGAATTTTTTTCTAAAAAAAGTTGGCAATATTATAGGTTGTCATTAGGCAAAGAAATATGACCGAAATTGTACCAAAGCGCCATTTGTGTTAAAATATGCATGAAATTACCGGCCTTGTGTTCGTTCGGTGACAGATGTCACATTTTCTGTTACAGTTACAGAAACTTGTTGTTCTTTCGGGGCTGAAAGTGACAGATGCACGTGCTTCCGGTCTGAGTTTGTTTATACTTGAATTACTTACCAACTCCGGCAAGTAATTGGCTAACTTTGACCTTACAGCGGATGCCTCCAAAAGCAAGGCTGATGCTTTTTCTTACGTTTGTAGTATTTATGCCCTTTTGGTCAAATATTGAGGTGCATTATATCACTTCACTCCATTTTCTTCCCAGTTGGCTGTCAAACAAGTGATTTAATGCAATTGACAATGTTAACTCGTATTATCGCTCATTTTGAAGAAGATTGTGAACAGATACTCTGACAGGCCATTCTTTGGAGTAGTACATATGTTGTAAACAAACCGATGAATTTGCATATAGGGACTCAAGTGCGCATGGGCGGGCCTTCGGTTGTTTACTACATAAGTCAACCCGAACGAACACACGGCGGGAGTATCCGAAA
Source organism: Protula sp. h YS-2021 (assembly GCA_949752745.1). Classification (NCBI taxonomy): domain Eukaryota; kingdom Metazoa; phylum Annelida; class Polychaeta; order Sabellida; family Serpulidae; genus Protula; species Protula sp. h YS-2021. Next base: position 27,877,457 of record OX457026.1, on the reverse strand, counting down.
AGAAGCCCCCCCCTCCCCTCCCATATAGAAGCCCCGGGACTTCTGTTTGGAAACTGTTTCCGAATAGAAGCCCCCGGGGCTTCTATTTGGTTTGAAAGTGGCCACAGTAAAAAATCTTTTCCAAATAAAAGCCCCCGCCGTGTAGAAGGTACTCCGCGATGCAGGCAGCTTTTTGCTTGGTGGAATCCCCGATGTTACGAATAAGGCCTTATAAATTAAAAAAATGGAATTTTTATTTTTCACTTCATCGCCAACTGTTTTTTTTTTGTCTTGTTTTTATTGAACGAATGGCCGAAATAATAATAAAAGCTCCGGGGCTTCTATTTGGAAACTATTTCCGAATAGAGCCCGCGGGGCTTCTATTTGGTTTCAGTATGAGAAGCTCAAAATGTCGAATTTCCGTTTAGAAGCCCAGGACTTCTTTTCGGAAACTCCCGGAAATGAGGAGACGTGAAATATACAGTGTAAACTGAATTAAATGTTGAAACATAAATAAAACGCATTTTTTGATTTGCACGTAACTCACTAAGGCGCTATGCAATGTATCAAAAAGTTCTTTTCTCTGGGTGGAGTAATGAAAGGATGCTTTTGTCCAGGTGGGCCTTTATCCCCTGGATGCATTTGTTCTGATTTGCAAAAATTGGGCTTTAGTCCCATAATCTAATTTACACATCTCTGGCCGTCTGTTGGTAAGAACATGGTAAGAATTTTGGCAATTTTAAGAGCATTTTTTATAGAGCACCTGTTGAAAGTGCTAAACGATTAGCTGTTATATGATTTCCAATTGAACAATTTTTTGTTATGATCATGTGACGTTTGCTTTTCATGTTTTGATCATATCTCGCTTTTTTTTTTTTTGATCACGTCTCTTTTGCGTTGTTCAGAAAATCCGGTGTTACTGATCACTATGCCATAGATGACCAACACGCACTACACCTAGTGAGGAGAATCGTCAAAAATCTCAACTACCGCAAAGACCCTCCAGTACGTAACAGAACTTTATTTTTAAATTAACATGAAACGTAGATTTCTTTTTGTGTTAGAAATTGGAACAATTGGCTTTCGATATGTCACAAATCATTTCTGGGATAAGTTGAGAAGAATTCTGAATGGCAGATAATGTTTCAAAACGCTGGCATTGTCAAGGGAAGTTTGCTATTTCAGGTTACAATCACGGAGCCGCGCGAACCACTTTTCCCAGCAGAAGAACTTTATGGAATTGTAGGAACAAATTTGAAGAGAACTTATGATGCTAAGGAGGTAATGCTCCGACAATAGTGTTGCCACATACTAATTTCCTTGCTTGTTTTGGTTGCAACTGCTCTCAGGAAATGTTTTAATTTCTGCGAAAGAATTATGGAAATGTTTGAAGCAAAAGCATTGATACTCAGTGTCAACTAAAGTAAGAGTTATGAACGTTTAATATTAATCCCAAATGCCCCCTTTATCCGTACATGTACTGTTTGCCGAGACCATGCGATTTTACTTTCAGGTTATAGCAAGAATAGTGGATGGCAGTGAATTTGATGAATTCAAACAGCTATATGGTGAAACATTAATTACAGGTAGTATTGATTACAAATGACCATTCCTGCAGAAAAGGTTAGAACGAGAGTAATAAAGGGGAGAAACAATGAGCCTTCTTGAACATTATTCATAAAGCATCCCGAAGCTCGTGTAATTTGGTCGCATATTTCTGTAGATTCCCGATAATTTCTGTTTCTTTCCCAACTTTCTATGGCACTCAAGGATTTGCTTTCGAAGTAATTTATTTAACATAAACTTTTAAATTCATAAGCATAATGTTATGGTGGTGTTTTGTGTTTATTTTAGGTTTTGCAAGGATATGGGGCTACCCAGTAGGCATATTAGCAAATAATGGTGTGTTAGAATCCGAGTCGGCCTTGAAGGTAAAATAATATAGTGGGTGTGCGTTATTCGGTTTTGCATATCTTTGGATGACCAATTCAAATCGCATTAATTCACATATTCGTTGCTCAGTTTTCAAAGTTAAAATCTGAATTTAGTGGTAGTGTGACATAGGTAATTTTAAGATTTTCTAATCTTTTTTTTTTTTTTTTTTTTTTGTAGGCGACGCATTTTATAGAGTTGTGCTGTAAGAGAGGAATTCCATTACTTTTCCTTCAGAATATTACAGGTAACATTTAGTAGAGATCTCGTTTGGACTACGAAAAGTTGGCAACCTTACTTAATTTGGACAAACCCATTTTTACTGAAAATACTTCATGCCACCCTCCCCACTATTTCAAAATTGCGTATTGTTTACTTTTTTTTGAGTGCTAAATATTGTTTCATCTGAAATGAGTATGCGGGCCGTATCTCACATTTGAGTCCCGGCATTCTTAATTTAAAGCCGCCGTTTTCATTTGAAATGCAAAAGGCAATAAGAGTGCAGTATAAACAAATTGCTCTTAATGTGCCACAGCGTCTGAGAAATGTTTTTGAACCAGGTTTTATGGTTGGACGAGAAGCAGAGTCTGGCGGCATAGCGAAAAATGGCGCGAAGATGGTGACAGCCGTGGCGTGTGCAAACGTGCCGAAATTCACGGTCATCATTGGTGGCTCTTATGGCGCTGGCAACTATGGCATGTGTGGACGGGCGTATAGGTAAGTCATTGTTTTTTTTTTTTTCTTTTTTTTTTATTTTTTATATTTGTTACCATTATTGTTTTTTTATGGGGGTCTCGCGTCAGACTGGATATCAGGCCTGTATATGACTTTTAAAAACGACCTCTTTCAAGTTTGAAAAACGCTTTTACCAAAACGCGGACACCCAAAGTTTCACACTCTGAACGCGGGTTTTGTGAGCACAACTTGTGTGTATAAAAACTCTTCCTTCTTTCTTTTTTCTTGCTTTCCTTCCTTCCGTCCCTTTCTCCATCTCAAGTGGATCTTCAGTGGAGTTGAACTTTTTTTGTAATCAGTTCGGAAAAAAACCTTGTCAAATAAACGAATAGCTTTAAGAGGAACACGAAAATGCTGTTTGTCCCACAGGTCTAGTCCGATTGCTTTTGATAACAATGTATGCCATGAGGCCTTCTACCAAATCTTAATTTTATCATAGTTGGTCGGTTTCTCCTTTCAAATTTGTAATGTCTTTGCTTTTACGGCTGGGCACAAAGTCAATGGACATTCTTGGTTTTTTTTTTTTTTTTGGTTTCTTTCATTTTTTTTTTTTTTTTTTTGCTTTTTTCTCGGACATGAAGTAGTACAATTCCGAAAGAACCTCCTACCTCCTTGCGGGAAACGTGGAAGACTTAATAAAAATTATCCCTTTTTTCAACGAAATTGGCACTTCGCACGAATCGTGCCTTACCCCAAAAATACTCCCCTTCCTTTCGCGTTTGTTACTATTATTGTTCTTGTTATCCCCCGTGTAACGAGGGGATGTAGGTTTCAGCTTGTCCGTCTGTCTGTCCGCTTTCGTACGCCCTCGTGTCCGGGCTACATCTCCAAAAGTATTTGTCGTATAGCTTTTTCCTTTGGCATACGACTTCTAAAAGATAGATATTTTTTACTGCAAATACATATATATTGTACATGTGCAACGTCGCATTATTTTTGAAATCCGCCAAAAATTGTCAAAAATGCGACTTGTCAAAAATGAGTATTTTTATGGAAACTTGTTTGCATGGAGGTAGATTTTGCCCAGACGAGTTCTCCGAAACTATTCGATCCAGCGTTCTGAAATTTATGCAGTGAAAATACATATATTGTAGATGTGCAACATCCTATTATTTTTGAAATCGGCTAAAAATTGCCAAAAAATACGACTTCTCAAAAATATATATTTTATGTAAACCTGTTTGCACGGAGATAAAATTTGTCCAAAGGCATTCTCCGAAACTATTCGATCCAGCGTTCTGAAATTTTTTTGCAGTGAAAATATATCATATATATTGCTTTTTGTTTAAACCGACCAAAAATTGCTAGGCAATGTAGGGTTTTCAATTTCTTTGAATTTACTAACATCCAATGACATTATGTGTTGCACGGGGGATCCTGCCTTACTGAGCCACTAGGTTTTTTTTTTTTTCTTTTTGGACACACAAGATAACACTTATGCCAAAGTGCTGACCACGTAACCGGGTGAGGGGGAGGGGGGTGGGTGATGATCATGGGCCTTGTACCTCCCCCGTTTCAGATGTTTTATACTCTTCACGTACATTAGATTGAATCAAGGAAACTGCAAAAAGTGTCATCGTAGACGCAGTTTCGTGGAAAATGGTTTTGCATTTTACGTCTTTAATTTTTCTATGGTTTATACATGGCTGTAATTGTGCAGTCACGCCGAGGTTCATGCCAAGGACCAGAAATTAACCACACATTCCCTAAGTTGTTTTTTTTTTTTTTTTTTTTTTTTGTCATATTTTGACCTGCTTAACATCATGTGGCCCTGTGGCGTTTCTATGTTTGAACAGCCCGCGGTTCATGTACATGTGGCCGAATGCGCGCATCTCAGTGATGGGAGGCGAACAAGCCGCCAAAGTGCTGACCACCGTACAGGCGGCGCAGAGACAGCGCGAGGGCAAAGAGGTGCGCAAGTATACAAACCCTGCCCCACAACCAGCATCCAGATCCCAAGCAACCCCCATCCCCCTCCTCCGGTGCCACACACACTGGGTACTTGGGTTGGTGGGGTTGTAATCGTTGTTGTCTAAAAGCCAACCTGCACTGCGGTTCGGTCTGTTGTGTGTAATACCTGTTTACTCCACCGAGCCAGTGGGGATTCGTGAAAATAGCGCACCTGAAGTGAAGAATGACTTCTTAAAATATCCATCTGCTCTGTTCATTCATAGCAGATAGATCTGCTCACGGGTCAGCTGTTTTATAACTGCGGGGTTATAATGAAATGAACGCGTCATAAATTTTGCATTAAAACAATCTGAAATGTTGATGTACGTTATTTGTTGATTACCCATAATTATATAATACAGTAGCATGTGTTTACTACTCAATATATATATTCCACAGGTTTGATAACATGTTTATGAATTTATTTAGATCAAAGGTTTTCGAGCTTTTTCTCGCTCAATATGTTTTTCAAACCTGTTCTCTCTGCCCGCAAACAACCAGTTTATTTCAGAGCAAACACTACGCAAATGGGCGCGGCTGCCACGTGGCTGCTTGTATGCAAACACCTAAATAATTACTGCAAATAATAAAAAGTGGTCGTGGTTCAGCCCGGGATCGAACCGGGGACCTCTCGCGTGTTAGGCGAGCGTGATAACCACTACACTACTGAACCCGTTGGGTAGAACTGTGTTTTATCTATGCAGTATATTAATGCGCTCGTGTATGCCAGACCTTGAACACAATGTCTCCAATATCAAAGCATTAGTTTCTACCCTTCGTGTATTTCACGCATGAAGTCATATATTGAGCGAAGACAAATATTTACACATTTTGTTTGAGATCAACGAAGAGGCCCTCTTTGAATTTTTAACATACGGTGTACGTTTTGTTGGCGTTTTCCAATCGTTTTTGGCGTTCGTTTGGTAAAATTGTGCTGCCATTTCAGTTCACACAGGAAGAAGAGGATGCCATTGCCAAGCCAATTCTAGCTAAATATGAAAAGGAGGGTCACCCTTATTATGCAAGTGCAAGGTAAAATAAAAACCTGCTCAAGATCACATAAAATGTGTCCAAAAAAGGATAAAACAGTAATAATAGTAAAAATTAGTAATATAATAATGATAATAAATCGATCAACAATAATAAAAATAAAAATAAATAACAAAAGATAACAAAGTAACAAAAGAATTTCAATAGAAAAATTCAAATTTCAAAGAAAAGAGTATACACTAATGTGGTTGTTCACTGTGTAGACATGTTTTACTGTAGTAATTATAATAAGAACAATAATAATAATACATAAATAAATAAGACGAAATAAATACATAAATTGAATAAATACATATATTAAATTAACACATAAATTAAATGATAAATAGAACGAAATATAATAAAATAAAATCAAGTAGAATGAAATAACATAATTTAAGTAAAAATAAAAAATGAATTGAAGTAAAATAAAAGAAAAAATATTACCAATAAGAAGAGAAATGTGGTGCTGTATTTTGCAGGTTATGGGATGATGGAGTCATTGATCCGGTGGATACAAGGACTGTTTTAGCTCTCAGTTTAAGTGCATCTTTGAATTCACCTCCCAAATCCACCACATTTGGTGTCTTCCGCATGTAGTTGTTTTCGGAGATAGAGTATATAATATTATGTTATTTCAAGTGCAAAACCCAGGTAATGTGATTTTCACTTCCTAATTACTTCATTAACTCACTGTGAATCTGTCTATACCTTATTTATTGATCAGTTTACGTCTGCCTTTCGCCATGTCGAGCAACTAGCCTTTTCTTATGTTTAAGCAAAACCATCCATGTATACACCTACGCGCAGTGCTCTACATTTCATCTGGAGCCAAAAAAGCACTGGAATAACTAGGCCGGATCTGGAATTTCACGCATAAGCAGCAGTATGTTTGTGTCGAGCATCTGAAAATAAAACTTTACTGTGAAAGGAATTAACGATATGCGCACAACGTTGTGTTGGGCTGACATATGAATTCGCTCAGCAGTTTAAAATAATGAGACTACTGGATGTTTAATCATGATATTTCAATGTTATTGATTGAACCAGAACGTGCTGATCGTGAACTACAGTTACATTACAAGGTTGTACATGTAGGGTTGGATTTTATTATAATGAAATCCTTCTAGATTTGTTTTCCGATGACGCCTCCTTTTCAAACTTTGCAACCTCAGTAAACATGCTGGCCTTTCACAGACTATTGCCGCTACTCACGCTAAATTTTGGGTTAACGACCGAACAGTTTTAACTGTGGGGGAAGTTTGATTTTAAATGTAATAATAGAAACTCTTGAGGAACATCAGGTTCAAGATGAAACAAACAATGTATGTTAACTAAATGTAATATAGTCTTCGCCAAAGGGTGAATTGTTGGTTTCTTAAAAAAATGATAATAAAATTTGAGAATCGGCTTTAGTGCATTTGCGAAAGTTGTGTGTTGTACAGAATACATTTTGAATTAAAGCCATACCCTGTGAATGTATTAAACTTTCAAATTGTTATGGCAGCTAAAATACGTCATTTCACTCAGTATAAAATACAGTCTCTATCTCTTTGTCAAACGTCGGTTTAGAAGCGAAATCTATTTGGGCGGCAGATGTCGTTTAATTCAGTAGAGGTTTCTTCTTTCGCGATATGAACGTAGGGCTGCGTGAAGCACACGTCACAGTTAAACTGTCAAATCAGCCGCGCTGCCAATGTGGCTGATCTGACAGTTTAACTGACATATATATCATGTAGCGTTCTATGGGAACTGGATACGTCGTACCTTTGCCTTTTTGCCACCTAGCAAATCGTACCCCTGTGAAGTCACATCGTAAATCCTGTCTGCCACTTCATGCCATAGCAGTACAGTTACTAGAGGAGCATAAAACACAACTTTCCTGCTTCTTTTTCTTAATTTTATTGTCAGCAAGCGCCATAGAAACATCTTGTGAGTCGAATTGAACACCTAGGACATGAAAGTTATTGCAGAAGAAAATAATCACGAAACTACTCGTATGAAATCCAATGTCTTTTTGGTTCTTCCTGCTTTAAAATCTCTTGAATCTGCATGGCTCGTTTTGCTGGGTCTTCCCAGTGCAAGGGTTCGTATTGGAGCATGGTTACAAAGATCAAGATCTGTTGCGGTACCCGCTCCATAATTTAGAGTTTGAGAGCAAAGAGAGTTATCACTGGTTTGGAAGCAGATCCCTAATTTTTGCCGACATCGCGCGGTACTTGGCTCTTCTGGGCTGGCTGTAGTTTATCATTGGATGAGAGTCTTCCATGAACTGTCATAAGACGGGCTTCATGATACAAGAGACCCATTAGGACACAGAGGTAAAGTTATTCCTGGCCTGCACAAAAAATGAGGCGGCATCCAGTGTAAAAAATGTAGTCCTTGATACTGATATCTTTTCCGATTGCAATTAAGTAAATTACCTCGAGTTAGGTACACAATAAGTTGTGCAAAGTGAACATTGAAAAGGTACGAAATTGCAAGAAAGGGTACGAAGTGGTAGAAAAAGCAGGTACGAAGCGTCCAAAAAGGTACGAAAAGGTACGAAGTGTCCAGGGACCTGTTATTAAGTGCTGCAGCGTACTGTGTGTACCCTTTGTTGTATGGTCGAACAATCGTTTGTTAGGTGTATAGAAAAGCTATTGGAAAAAAGTAGTTTTTTTTATGTGTCAAAAATATGCTGTTTTCATAGTTGTCTTATAATTAAACTCGGAGAAATTAAACAATTGTTTTATTTTTAAGATCCCCTGAGGTGCTAATTTGAGTAGGTCTGAGATCGTAATATGCCATAGACGTGTGTTTTTTCCGTACTCATTACTCGTCAGTTTCTCGCCCATATCGCCCCCACTCCTCCCAAAGCAGCTATGTGGATTCCTGTGTTCTGTAATGCTTCATTAGCGTAGTTACACAGCCTGGCAGTGGAGAAGTTATTAGCTGGACCGAATGTTCTTCGGAAGACCGGAGGATTAAATAGGAACACACAAGGACACACAAAACCCATTTACAACAGGAAACTAGCTTGGATCAAAAGGAAAGCTTATTCGCAATTTCAAGTTGAAATTAACGCGCAAGAAGTGTGTCCAGATAGGCAGTAGATATTCAAAAGAACGCTGCGCTTTTTGGCGATTTGGACCATGTCTTCGAACCCTTTTCACACTTTTCAGAAATAACGTCAAAGGGGATTGAAAAAAATATTGCCATCCTATGGTGGGACAGCAGGAAAGCTAGTGTGCAATACGAAATCTCTGTCAGGAAATATATTCCACGGGTCTGTCAAGAAATGGAGACGGGAGCGGGAGGTCTGCCAAGAAATGTAAACTAGAAGTATGTCAAGAACTGCAGACCAGAAGCCTGTTGACCAGCAGTGTGTCAAGAACTGTGGACCGGAAGTATGCCAAGAACAGTACAGGGTGAGGAAGCGGCCAGAGGAACTCGTCAGTATAACCCCTGGCAGAGGAAGGAAGATAAATGGGATCAGTCGAAAGCTATTCCAAGTCAGTATAAAAACTGAAACCTAAATAAATAAGCCACTGAAAAATATATAGAAGTTTTATTTTCTATAAATAAAATATCACAGTTTGCTAGATTCACACTAATTATAAATAATAATCGCTGCTAGTTTAGGAACTTAAACAATTTTGTACGGTTTTAACAGTGGTTAAACAGTAATGTAAGCATACATACTTTAAACTAATTTCCTCTGAGGCGCGTAGAAAAAATAAACACGTTGTTACAGAACAACAGAAGATTTTAGTTCACAAGATAAATTATGCTACTGACAGCTGTATACTAAACACAGACATCAAAACTGCTCAAGTAGTAAGTTCAGAATTAAAAGTACCAGTTACTTTGGTATTGAAACTAATAAGGTGTTTTAATATGTACATTTTCATAATTCGCAACATAAGAACATTTGAAAAAAAAAAGGAACGAAAATAAACTGAAATGCGGAGAGATGCTATGATATACCTAAGAGTCACGATTTTATTCTATCCCTGCCTTCTTGATACTTCAAACATAAAACATGGTTTATTACACTATGTACTCTGCATCATTAGTCGTTGAGCTGGTTGTGACCGAAAAAAATACAAACGTGTGTGCCCGGGTGCCTAAAAGCACACGTGTGCACAGGCTGATCAGGGAGTAAAACGTAAGTGAATCTTTTCTGGGCAAGAACGTTCCACGGAAAATTGGACGATTCTGTAAAACAAGTTTAAGGAATTGCCTTTAAAGTAAGACTATTACAGACAGTGTGTTTTAGGAGAAGCGATAAAAATACGTGTCGCTCTATATTTTAGGTAAAATGGACGGAACTTTTTTTCACTCCGGTGCGAGCCAACTAGTGCACACATACTTATAAAATTCACAATTTCTGTAAAAATATAAATAAACACTTGCAAACTACTTACTTAACAACAATAGATAATAATTATTCCTTTGACAATTCAAATGTACAAAAAAAAAGATATTCTGCACACATCTATAGCTGTAAGAGGCACGAATCTCACACTGATTAGGCAAATCTCCTGTTATGTATACCAGTTGTCCAACTCACGGGTTTCATTCACAGCACCTCGCATTCCTTACAACGTCTGCATGGGGTAGAATTTTACCCCATTTACCCTCATTTTGTCACATAAAATCAGGCTTAAGCTGTAGATTCTGCGATGTTTCTGGACCGCCTCCTTTGTCTGCTGGTTGTTGAATTTAAATCTTGCAGTTCATTTTCCAATGTAACCGAATCTCGAGATTTCCGTATTTTCTTTTTTCTGAAAGATACAATTAACATGGCATCGACTGATATAAATACCTTCTCCAAAAATGTAAAATTACATTTATTAATGTGCGAAAAACATCGAGAATTCCACACTTTCAATGAAGTGAGCAGAAAAAAAACATTAACATTTTTCGAAGATGTATATTGATCTCGATCAGGTTTCTTAGATCTATCCTTTTAGGTTTAAATGCCAGCAATCACAGGTACAGCATTTGTCACCAAGTCTACACACTACACAATACAGGGACTATTGTAGTAAAAATGAAATCAAAGCGTAGAAGTAACAAACCAGAAACGCACCCCTCCCCGTCCTTCCAAAACCCCTCCCCCTCCTTCTCACGTCCCCTCTTCCTTCCCACAGTCCCCTCCCCCTCCTTCCCCCACCACCCCTCCCTCTTACAGGACAGCTCTGTTTCGCGATTTGCTTGATAAAGGAGCCAAATACTGACCGGCGCGCTGCCGTCTCAACGTCGCTGTCTTCCGTGCCGGAAATAAACTTGAGCTCTCCTGTCCGCGTCTTCACTACGCTGTGCTGCAGGGCAAAACACGTCATATTGTAATATCAAGACCAATTTCGTCCCTTATACTGTTCTTTCTATTTTTCTTTAAAGGATAAGTATACACAGCAAAAAAATTTGGCTGGACAACTTTACGGTGAAACAGCGGAACTTATCTGGACATGACACAATGTGATAACACTTGCGACACTGTGTCATGACACTTAAGACACTGTGTCATGACACTTCCGACATGGTGATCTGACTTGCAACACCGTTTCAAGACTCTTACGACATGGTGCTCTGACTTGCGATATCGTGTCAAGACACTCACGACAAGATGATCCGACTTGGAATACCGTGTCAAGACACTTACGACACGATGACCTGACGCTGACTCGAAAGAGTTACAACACGAGGACCTGACGTGGACCCGAGACACTTACGACGCTTTTCTCTGCCGGTCCCTCCTCCGCGCCATCACCTAGAGTACTCTTGTACTGCTCCAGCAAATCCACCGCCTCTCGTTTCTCCATGTCGTCTGAAAAAAAAAAACTTTTCCCGGTGTGTCCTTTCCTAGCAGTTTCTAACTGTATGTCATTTCACTTCAGAATTTCAAAATTGTAGACGCTTACGGCACGGTCAAATCACATGTTCAATTATTGTTTGTCAAACAAAACAAAATAAAAAGCTGGGATAGTACAAGTTATCTTTTGAATTCTTTTAGGAATAGAATGGTTCTACTTAAAAGTCAGATAACGCCTTACACCCAGTGATGTAATTCACGGGGAAGAACCCTTGCTGGCCATCCTCCAGCTCACCCATCCACCAGTTCTCATTGTCTCTGTAGAGCACCTTTATGACGTCATCCTTGACCAATGATAACTCGTCAGAGCGCTGCGCTCTGTAGTCGTACAGTGCTACCACCTGGAGGCAAAGTAACACACCATTCCGAAGTGTTCCAAAGTGCAAGCAAATAGGTAACATCCTCAATCAAATAAATTCTGTATTGGATTGAGAATATGACCAGAAATACATCTGTGTGTTTTAAACAGTTGACACCCAGAATGTTCATAAAAGCCAACATAAATTAACAAAACTCACAAGAAACGAGAACAAATCACATTGATATTAAAAGCAGAAAAGTGTTAGTACATTAACAAAAGTTAAGTCAAGTTTAATATTTTCAGTGTGCCACAGCCACATCATGGTATTTATATGTACTTATTCGTGTGTTACTTTACGTGCCAAACATTTTAAACAACACCAAACATTGAAATAGGAGTATGTCAAAATTAGAACCTTAGGCAGCTGAAAACATAGTTCTTCAGAAATAACTGGTCCGTTTTAGAGCGATCGACTTCACAGACAATTTAGGTCTTGGTGCTTTGTTGCCTTTTATTGCACAAAAAAAAGTCATTTTCTTTTTGTTATTTTTTAGCTGTCTGCCTGGTGTTATTTACTGCTAGTCTACGATTCTACTGCCGAAGAAGAGCAGTAGTGTAAAAAATATTTCCACGTAGAACAGATCAATAAAGTACTAAATTCCATGGAAATGAAAAGTTAATATCGCAATCTGGACAAAACAATAAAAGGTCATAAGGTCAAAGGTCATCAGGTCATATGCAATGCAGTTTACCTTGAAGACTGCTTTAGGCTGTGCAAGAACAGCGTTCCGCTCTACCGGATATCCTGCCAACGAGGCAACTTGTGGTTGCCCTGGTAACCGGATAGATCCCGGGCGACTGGGACTGTTGTACTGCTAACAATGCGACGTAGTTTTGGAAAATGGAAAAGGTGTCGAAAATTTACGTCTTTTGGGATGTTTGTGCAATTTGACAGCGGGAGACGTTTTTCAATACGCGTTAGAAAAAAACGATTTCGCTAATTCTTCGTGATGAAAGATAAAGGTTGCTACGTCAATTCAACGGCAAAAGAACGGATTCTGTCCTCCCTCCCCCTCCCGCCCAAACTTCCGCTGCGGACTCCTCAATGTGAGTCATGAATACTCCAATTAAAATAAACAGGTTAGTTTTTTTGGCGTTGGTTAGAAGTTAGTATGATAAAACACTGTTAAAACACGAAAAGAAACAGCAAGTCATGTTTAAACACTCACAGTTGTTTAATGGTCTTAATGATAAGTAACAGACCTTGAGATTTAAACAGAATGGCGATATACCAGAAATAAATCTATAATTGCATGAACTGCACACCTAAACAGTATCATCTAAGTGATTCTTTTTGGATGAAATGCGTTTCAAAAACTGTGAGTGTTCAAAGTAATCTTAACACATGAATAAGGAATATACAAAAGAAACGCTGTCGTTCAAAAACAACTTAACCAGAGAAATGTATGTGAATAGACGCACAATATGGACAAAATGCAACGTATATTACTTTTTTTTAATAATAACATTAAGTTTAAAAACAAACGGTGAAGCTTAGCAACAAAGAATAAGCACAAACCCATAACATACTGTTAACTACAACATAGAGCCTCTTTACGGTTCTAACGACACACTGAGATACTTAACCAAAGTACACAACAGATTACTCATGAAAGTAGCTGTCGCAAGACATCAGCCATCAAACAACACTATACTGAGTACTTATTCTGCAAGACGCACAAGATACAGTAAAAGGAAAGACTAACCATTTCCGTTTCCTTTGGCGCTTTGCCTTGGAACGTGAACTGTGGCTTCCCTTGCATCTGTAACAGGAAATCCAGGGTGTGAGCATGGCTGAGCTGAAGGAGTGGAGTGTACGGATGGAGGGGTTTACAGACATCGGAAGGAGAGGTGTCACCAAATTCTGGCTCAGATGTGGTGTTTTGATGGTGAATCACTTTATTGTGAAATGTTCAAAGGGTGAGCTGCAGGTTTGGCAATTTAACGGCACTCCCGCCCCCACCCCAATACGTTACCCCAATAACCTTTTTTCATAAATAAATGCGTAATTCCGTGAAAATACATTTAAACCGCAAAAAGACTGAAATCCAAATGGACGAACATTCTTTTTTTCGAAAAACCTTCCCGATTTTTTTCAGAATAACTTACGGCTGAAATGGAAAGTTGTGGAGGACGCCCATAGTGTGAAGGGCTGCTACTTCTCATACTTCCGGTCTTGCCCACTAAAATACACAAAAAATCTTCTATACCTCATAACGCTCGTATTAGTGTAACATGGCTACGTAGTTTCCTTTACTGCATGAGAACAATTTCAGGTATCTAATGACAGTACACACTTACCAAAGTACCAACTGTTCAGTATGTCACTTCTAATGCGACAACTTGCAGCTGAACCAACAAATCAAAGATTTCACGTTTTCGCCGTAATTTGAGAACTGAAGCTTAATCAAATTATTCACACAACCTGGGCTTAAATTATTCACACAACCTGGGCTTAAATTATTCACACAACCTGAGCTTAAATTATTTCCCTGAATCTGAACGGAATAAGTCTCTAACCTAGAGGAGTTGTTAAACTCCAAGATTTCCTTAAAATAACGTTGTGTGTATGCTAAAAATCGACCAATGAGAAGGCACTCACGCTCGCTGAAGGTGGGCCTCCATCCCGAGGCACTCTGTCTCATGTACTCTGATTGGGCGCTGAACTGGTGCTGCTCAGCGGTGGGCGGGGCGAACGCTCTGCTGGAGTGCGGCGAGAACAGCCCGGGCTCGGGACTCTGAGACACAAACACCACACCAGCATAACATCAAAAGTCGCCTTGCTTTACACAACCTTGTTGCTTTTTCACTTATCTATTTTCTTTTTTTTTTTTTTTTTTTTTTTTTTTGTAAATAGAAGCTATTTCTACATGATGTTATTGTGAACATTACGTCTAGGAAATTGATTCTGTTGATGCGTTATAGGTTACTGGTTGATTATTTTTAAACTCACCTTTTTACCAAATTTGTAAGAAATTTTGAGTAAATTAACTTTAAAAGAAGAAAAAAATCAACCATAAAAATCATACTTAGTGCCTGATTGAATAAGGAAATTTCTTATCAGCCGCGAACATTTTTTTAATTTAAGTTTTAACTCACTCAAAACGGGAAAAATAGATGTTAATACAGAAGAGAAATACACTCACATGAGTATCCATAGGCCTATGAAATTTCATAAAAGCCTGTTAAGAAGTATAGAAAAATATTAGTTTGTACAGTTACCTACGAGCACACCACACATAATACAGGAATATAAATGAAGTAACTAAGAAGAAAAACGGCACACAGTTTATGAACATTTACTCCGTACATTCATAAAACTGGGCGTCACCAAAAGTAAGGCAGATGTGTTCGTTATGGGAAAAGTGTGAGAATTTGTGGCATCTTTTCGGCCTTGGTATAATAGAAAAGACTGCCTTCTTTTTTCCTCCAAGTTCCCCATCAATGTACGCTGTTATGTACTACTATAAAAAAAAAGGAAGAAAGAAAAGGGCAACTGTCGACTGGCTAACTGTTCTGAAAATTTGCTTGGTTAACTTTATGTATAACTTTATGTACAGTAAAACAGCTACGGCACAAAATACCGTAAAGCATCTAAACAGTGAACACTCTCCGGACCGATTAAATTGTCCATTATATAGAGATGTGTATCGAGAGCAAAGCCCGTCTAGAGAGAGCAGAATTTCAAATAAACCCAGAAATTTAAATAACATGCTGTTCATTAATAAGAGGTTGTTCACTAAATAGAGGCGTTCACTAACAGAGGTTATACTGCAGATTATGTATATTTAGTTATCAAGCAAGTATTAAAAACACTTCATTAAAACTCCAGTGAATATTTCTAACCAGCTAAGAAAAGCAATGCTTTTTCAAATAATCACTTTTTTGTACAGCATGAGGCTTTGGCGTGATGTCGCAAAAAATGGAGAATGCTCAACGGCATCACGACAGCTCGGCGTCAAAACCGGCTCAATCACACTACAAAACAGGTCTCATCAGTTTTGTGGCAAAGTAGGCCTCATTATATTTCAGCTTGGCCGGGTTTTACACAGTGTGTTTCACATAATTTTTCATTTATATTTAGAAATAATTTCCTGTCAGCTCGGCCACGTAAAAGAGGTATAACACCTCTGTGAGTCTGACCCAAAGAAGACAACCTTCCAAACCCTCCCCCTCCAACAACCATTTCTGATGTCAACATAATTAGACACAGCTGCAAGAAAAACTGCTTAAATTATAACACACAACACAATACACCATATGCTACGAGAGAAAGATTAGTAGAATACAAAGTGAAAAAAATAATGCATTAAAACAAGAGGAGAGTGGGTGTCCTCCATGCTCTTATCTATGTCACCTTGGCGCGTTCTCTGGTTCTCAGGGAACGTGTGTCAAAGGCGGTACCCCACGTGCTTGCCGTGCCCATGGTGGGGGAAAGGGCGCGGGGTGTTCTGGGTTCTTGTAGCATGCCACTGATGCTAAACGCCTGTCAAACGTAGTCAGGTTGGAGGCCAAAAACATTAATGTTAAACATTTCTCTCGTTGTTGTTAATATTATTGTATTTATAAATTAAGTTATTATAATTGTCACTTTTATTACCTTTGTTCTTGAGTAGGTGAGAAAATTTAAAATATATGAACTTTTTGAATCTATATAGTTAAGTACATTGATAAAACCCTTGTGTTGAACAACATCGAAGTGGCAAGTGGTAGTTTGGAGTGGAGGAAAGTATAATGACGTCACAATCGTTTACAGGAAACGTACCGTCACGGTGTTCAGCTTCCTTTGCACTCTTTCAAAGCGACTCACTTCGGTGGACTTGAAATCTTCCTGCAGTGTTCTCACTTTCCTGCTTGTCTCCATTCTATACAGGTGACAGAGATAATCACGCAGAGTCCTGCGTTAGACTCACTTACTAACCCAATAAGAAACATGCATTTTATACGACTTTTTCGAAAATATCTGTTTCTCTATCTCTCCCCCAAAACAAATAGAGAATTATACAGGCAATTAAGTAGATTGAAGAGTAAACTAGAACCGCATTTCGCAAGCCAAATCTTCAACACATCACAAACATTAAACGTTAAAAATATTTCTTTGACCTGCTTATTATTTCTTGAACAACACGAAGTTTTTTTTCACAAGCCGCATAATTTGTAATACAAATATATTAGCAAACATCACAGCTTGAATTCCGTTTATAAACCGTGTACATCTGCTTGGTTATGTTGGCTCAACGGCTTTATTGATTGAACGGACCAGCACTTTGTCTCTATGCAGGCAGAGCTCGCGTTACGCCCATAAGCTGTGATGTTTTGCTCAACCGTTGCTTTGCTTTTAAATGCGCTGTATTTATTCTAAAATCAGCTGTGTTCGCATGGTGTTTTACGAATGAAAACGAAATCGCAGACGAAAAAAAGGCGGGATGCACATGCTCACACACAATCTCAGATCAAGTTCTAAGAGCCTGCAGTGTCAGAGAAGAAGCTGAGACAAGAAAATAAATTTTTACTAAGAAGCCAAAAAAAAAAAAAAAACACCAACGGCTGCCCGCACAAATTCATATAAGCCTTGACCAAGTCAAAGACTTGTCAAGTGTAAATAAACTCACATTTCATCTTTCGTCTTTTGATCCAAGTTTGTCAAGTTTTGAAGTTCTAGCCCAGCTTCTTTTTGCGCAACTGAAATATTTTTAGATGACACTCATGAAGTAACATAACTGCAGAACTGTCTACAAAACGATGAATTATTCATACAATTACACGGCAAGCATTAAATGCATGCTGAACGCACCCTTTTGTCAAATCTCTTACACCCTTCATCCTACGGATACACAAGAGCTGTCACTTATGGCAAGAACCGATCACAGAGACTTAAATTCGCAAATTAAGGACCAGTATTGTCGCAACATTTTGTCTCCATATTTAAGCAATCAACGATGATATTGCTTTTAAGTTCTTTCCCCTATAACTCTAGGGCTACAAACTACACTGCAATAGAATGGTTCAAGCATAAACACATTTATTTAATGCAAAAAAATTGATGTACGTTTCCGGGTAACTAAATGCACATAGTCGCTCCCACTTCACCCTACCTCCGTGGTCGAACTTGTAGATGAGTATGGGGCTGTTTTCTGCCAAAGAACAGAAGGCCACGATGTGGTCATGCGGGTGGAAGTCCACACTACACACTGACGAGGTAAAGCCGAGCTCGCTGTACGAGGCCACCTGGTCACCTGCATGCGATTGGCCAATAAAAACAGACACTTTTTGCACGTGATTTCATCGTGAATTTAGCATCTCTGCTCAAACATGTTTACGTTATACAAAAGTTTCTTTTACAAATCCACAAATAAACATATCAACAGTAACTTTTTATATTTATTTAGTTTATTTCTGTTGGAGGGAAAGTCATTTTATTTCAGTACTTATCATTGATTAACAATTCTCAACCTTATTTTCCGGTGCTGTAGACGCAGCTTGAACATTCCATTCTGTTTGTGTACTTGAGTGTAGTTTACCTGTTTCAGTGTTCCAAACATAAGCACAGCCGTCTTCGCTCCCGGACAGGACAAAAGTACCGCACGGAGTCATGGTACTGCGAATGTGGTCACGAAAATTGAGCGCGCCAAGGTAGCGCTGCATGACGGCATTGCTGTAAGTACATAAAAAAATACACAACTTACACCCGATTCAGTTTATTCAAAACACACAACATAATATAAAGCGTCTAAAGAGCTTACTCTATACTTCTTTGTCAATTTCAGCAGCATCTTTTATTATCCAAGCAGACAATGATGCGTCACATCTTTTTGTTATATTAGTATTTCGTTTCTCTTAAATGCCGTTATCTGGCAAAAACCCCATAAAGCAGTGACTGAGGGACACAGCTCAGCGTAAATCGCAATCTCCAGTAACCCATGCGATTACGTTGTACTTAATCAACTTGGGCTGATGAGCTAAAGCTTGTACTTTTACGTGGACTCACATTCTGAGGTCAACCATACGTATGTGGTTGTCTCGGCAATGCACCAGCAAGCGCCGCCCATTGACATGCACTTTGAGATTGTTGATGCACACGTCCTACAATGCAAACAAAACCAATCTGCATAATTCAACATGTCACATTTTTTACATTTTTTTTCCACTCACACTGTGTAAACAAACCTGGACAGCTTCTAACAACAAGCATTATACACAGCCAACATGAGCTTTAAACTGTGGCATTTCGCACCAACTCTCTTCCCTTCAATACATCTTACCTTGAGTTCGGGTTCACTGATAGCCTTATGGAGAGTGGCCTCCCTGAGCAAGCCGTTGGAGGACGGCTTATCGGTGACGTAGATGTTCCAGATTCGTATCTCCCCCACGCTGTCTGCTGAGAACAAGCGCTGGCCCTCCTCATCAAACGCTATTGTGTTCACAAAGCTCGCATGCCCGTCCAGTTCTTGCAGTAACTAAGAGAAAAACATAACAAGTCAGCTCACCTCTACGCCGACACAGCGTTCCTAATTCTCATACTTAAACTCTGAAATTTAGAAAAGTTTCCTACTTTTTCTTAACTTATTTAGACATGATGCCATGAAAAAAAATCAGTCATTTAATAATAAAAAAAATACTGGCAAACAGATAAGAATCACTTGCTTTCCATAACACAACTGAATATCTATCTCAGTGTAGCGTATGATCCTGGAAATCAAACCATACCACTGCGTGTGGGCCTTCCCCCTCGGCCGTCCACAACCTGATGATCCGATCGTAGCCGCCAGTCATGATGATTTTGGCCACACGAGGGTGAAATTTGGCAGTGTAGATAAAAGAAGGGTGGGGCAAGGTCTTGACCGGGATGTTCTTTAATTTCTTTGTGTCCCATATTCTAACACGAAAAATACATTAAAATAATATCATATAAGTTATTCGGTTATTTCCAGCAGATATATGATTTGAAACTTTGGTTGATATTTGATTAATTTGAAAATTTTAGGACTAAATTGCTTACTCTACTGCGCTGAGAACGTCGGAAAGAACTTTTGATTTGGCAGCAAATTCAGTGTAATCTCGTCTCAAAGCAAGACAGTCCATAAAATGTACTTTTTTTCCATGAGAAACTGAAAAAAAGCTTGAAAAGGAACAAGTTAGACTGGTACCTGGCCGTTCCGTCAGCACTGGCAGTAATGATATGGCGATCGCCACGGGCCCAGTCTAAGTCATATATCAAACTGAAATGGGCTTGGATTGTTCCGCGGTGTTTCATGGACGGAATCTGAAAAAAAAAACAGATCAAGACTCAAAAACTGTGAAAAATGTAAACACCAAAACAAAAAAATGTTGACTTATAAACTCTCCCTTCTTTTACAGGGAAAATTTACTCAAGATAACAAGAATGAACAGTTCAGTTTGATGGCTTGTGCAATACGTTATAAATAAAGTGATAAAAAACAGCACGTTACTAGCCGGAAGAACAACAACCTACCTCGTAGATGAGCACTGGGTAACCGTCTTTCTCATGTGACGCACAGGCAAGTGCCCTGACAACCAGCCACAAATTATATGTAAAACATTCTTTTAATGCTTCACTTGAAACATTTGCAAGAACAATAACAACGTTTATTGATAAAATGTGCTTATCACGTCAATTTTTCGTCTTTTTCTTTGAAACAAATTAGAATAGCAAATTTTAACAACACCTAGGGAACCATTTATTAAACGAAGTGCAGCGGAACATATAAAGATCTTCCAACTCACTTTCCATCATTGGAGAACTTGACAACGGATGCGCCCTTTCTGCCTACCGGAAGGACGGCGTGGTGCATGTTGGGTATTTTACATGCCTGACCGGGCAGCCTTGACCACAGCGATGGCTCTTTGGCTTTCCCTGTTTCTCGTTCTCGCGCTGATCTATTTATAACCACAGAAACAAGGAAGCCTGTCACTTCTGTCCAATATCAAACCACCAGATAAAGACCAACGCCAAATTTAACTTGATTTAAATACTAGATGCAAATATTTTCGGTGTTAAAACAGCCCTTTATTTTCACAAAGACAACACCGTGAAAATTCTTTGTACCAAGATACCTATTTGAATGCAACTTTCTTCAACTACAGCAATAAAACTTGGCCTTATTGTACATTAATCTTATTCAATTATTTACTCGAATTATTATCATTATTATCATTATTATTGCACAAGATCATTCTAAAAATTGATGTCACAAAATCGAGTATATTTACCTCGATGATAAGGGACCGGATTTATCCAGAGGTTGTTCCTGGTCTTCAACATTAGATTTTCCCTTCTCCTGTAAAACAGCATAGCAAATTAGTAAGCACTTCTAAAAACACATAAATCAGTATCGATTTAGAAGCTTACTTCATTTTAGATCTTCTTCATAATGAACTGATATAAAACAACCAGATAATACAGAATGACGTTGTACTTACTTCTTGATTAGGGAACATGGATCTGGGTGCTGGTTCGACTTCCTCGGGCGGCACGATGCCCTTCACAGTCACGTACATGGTGGATGGGTAGGGCATGCGGACGCCAGCCTTGTACCACTGATACACCTGGCCGTCAACACAAGCAATTCTCTTCCCATTTCCGTACACAATTTAAAGAAAAAAACTCGACATTTGAATGTAAAATTTCAGGTTTTTTGTTGTTACGCTGTAGTATAACGTCAACCAACAGGCTACCGAATAGGGTTGCGCTAGTTGCTCAGCGACCATAAAGTACAGCCAACAGAGTTAACACATTATTTGCTTTTCACATACTTTACAAGTTGCAACACTCTCTTCTGAGTTGCGTTGTGTCTACATCTAATATTAGAGACAAACATAACTACGGGTAAATGAGTATCTAAACTAGCTGAAAGGCGTAACAGAAAGGTGTGCCAATTGTAACGTCACATCACTATAACGCAAATCAGTTACGTAAAGTTGCGTCACTTTGAGCACGATGTCCGACGACTGAGGCTAATTACATAAACTATGGCAAGATTAAAATTAATGCGGCCCAGGACACAATTAAAATTGCAAACAAAATTGTAACTCCGGTAAACAGTTCACTGGAATCTACTCAAATAGCCTGAATCTTCCCTCGCCATTAACAGAAAATCTATTTGGGGTCCGTAATTCGGTCAACAAAATTCGGTTGTTGGCCGAGACGCTCAACAACATTTTATGAGTGTTCGGGATGTCAGGAAGTCGTGAAGCTGTTCTGAGATGGAAAAAATAGCTAATTAGCCCAAAGCACTGTAACGTATGGTACTCGATCAAGCGTTGTTAAACAGGCGGAATGTGCACACACTTAGCAGAGGTCAAGCCGACACAGTTCCTAAGCAAATGCAATCGAGATAATTTTGATGTTTTTTAAGCCATCCTGGGTAGTGATAAGTGTCTACAGTTCCATGAACACGAATTACTAGTTTCGGGAAATCCGTTGTTGGTTGACGAAAAAAACGTGGTTGTTGTTTCCGACACTTTCAGGAAAATTGGGAACCCTAAACCTATTGTTTAATGGCCTTTCAGGATTGCTGGTCACTCCAAAGCGAACATACACACCTCGACAGCACCGGGCCTTGACCTGTGATATGGTTGATACAACTGTAATCGCACTTTGTGGTCCGTGTTTAGTTTGCCATTCGCTCCAACAATCTTCAAACAGAAGAAAACAATTTAGTGATTCTTATACAAGTTAAAAATGCAGTTCCTATTCTGAAACCGCCAAACTTTTTTCTTCGTTGTCTTGTTTTTGTTTGTTTGGTTTTTTAACTAAATAACAATTTCATTCATGTATAAGGCAGTGGAAGGAAATTAGTCAAAAGCTTCAGCATCGCGCATACCAGGCTCTACAGGCTGTAATCAGACATGTTCTTTTGTGGTTTTAGCTGTACGCAGCATGCTGCGAACGTACCTTGAGAAAGCACCACGCGATGTGATGCCAACCGCCCTCTTGTTTTCGCACCGCGTATTTCTGACTAGCTGCATTCATTGTGACATAATCCAACAACTGAAACATAAACCGAGTCATAGAAAGGTTCATTACATGTTTTAGCTGGACCGCCCATCATCCCCCCGCCCCTCCCCGATCTCCTTTGCACAGCTGTCTAAACAAGAAATTTTATGAAAAAAATCTAATAGGGGAAAGCATAAGAGATAATGCACTGTGTTTTACAAAATATGGAGTTCTCAATCGAGCGGAAAGGCTTGCAAATAAAGGCAACTCAGTGGCTCATGGAGGTGACTTTCATTGTTCAATGTGTCTTTAAAAAAAACTGAATGAAAAGGCGAAATTCATGTTCTGCGACGGGAAACATGAGGGATATATGAGCATCAAACTGGAGAACATGACCAGTGCGGGGGGGGGGGGGGGGGGAGGGGGGGCCTAGGAAATTTCGGACCAAGCGAGCATCGACCGAACAAACAAATGCGAGCCCCGAACTGAAACTTACGAATCCTAATAAAATATTACTTGGGAGTTCAAAGTATACATGGCAAAACGAAACCTTGTTTATATAAGGTGCGGTGACAATCCGCCTGCAGTTTTACTTACTTTACTCATTATTTAACCTTTTCACAGCAGAAAATGAAATGTTCTCTTTTTTAAATTTTTTTTTCGTCTTTTTTCTCTCACCTCAAAGAAGATAATAACGTTAGGAAATTTCTGGGTAATATAGTTGAAATTCTCATTGAAAACCAGTAGTTCTTCCCACAGAGGTAAAGTGGATTTATTCCGCTTGAAATCGTACGGCTGCGTCATAACTGGCATGATATAATCCACATTGTTGTGTTCATTTTCAAAATATGACGTCACAGCTCGTCCTCTGTAAACCATAATTTGGAGTGATATTTCACAGTTTTCAAAGAAAAAAGAGAAATAAAAAGGCTACATCGATCTATATCTGACATATTATTTACTATCATTAGTGCTCAGAAAACCTGTCGAATATACTTTTTTATTCACTTCTGCACCAATAAAAACCAGAGTTTACAATCAACTATCCTCACGCAAGCCCCTCCCACATCCCCACTCATCGTCTTTCAAACGAAATCTAGCACGCGGAGTTGTGAGATGGTCCCGTATTATGGGCCCTATTCTTGCGCCGCGCCCCTCCCCCCCCCCCACCTCCCCCCCCCCCCCCCCAGAACGTCAACACACCTGTGCTGCTTCTTCAAATACGTGCCCGTATCCAAGTCTACGAGCGTCACTCTGACGAGGGGATGCGCCATCCAAAAGTCCGTTTTCAATTTATCCGTCCGGTGTACGGACAGCCCTATCACTCGGCCATCGTCCTCTATGTGACGTGGCGATAGTCTCTCCTCCTCTTCTATCACTGCTGCAAGTAAATGGGGTTCATCCATCATTTATAGTCATTTTATTTATTTACTTTATTTTAATTTGCGAATATTTGCAGGAGTCATTTAACACAGAAGTAAGTAAACAAAACTGCAACTTTTTCATAAATCAGTGTAACGACTATAGCTTCTAAAACCCAGCATCCACCGAAACACGCTTTTAAACGGCCCTCGAAAAGAAGTGCTTCTCATTATGAAAAACAAATTTTTTTATTTCCACAACAAACAAAGACTAAATCACAAAAACCTTTCTTCTTTTTCTTTTTCTTCTTCTTCGTGGTCTCGTCAGGAGCTGGCTCCTCGTCAGGGCCGGCCTCGCGAGTCTCGTCCAAAGTCTCGTTGGCACTCGTCGGGTCGGCGTCGCTCTGCAGCTGTGTACGGAACAATGTCGTTAGAGCACTTATAAGAGCACGTGGTACAGTGGTACACAGGCAGAATGATAGGGAAAGAGGTCTGTTTCTGCCACCTCACATAAAGATGACAGTCTTTTATTGTACCATACCTCTATCGGGTACAGAATAGAATTCAAGTGCATTATATCATAAAAAAAATTACAAATCCCGTACTTGGTTGTGAATATGACCCTCTTCTGATAAAAAATTAATAAAAATTTTAATTCCTCTTCTGACGTAAATTTATTGAAATTAAAGTTAATTTTTCATTAAATTTTCACACTTCCCCATATTTTTTTCACTGACATAAACACAGAGCAAACGGCAACATTCAACTACAACAACTTGAAAATGTTGTTCAAGCACTGAATTACAGCAGTTTCAATCACTTTCATTTCAATAATTCACCTGACTTGAAACTTACATCTCTAGATTTTATTTGTTCTTCATATTCTTCAATAACGCTGTCTTTTTTCTTCTTTTTCTTTTTCCTTGTCTCCACAGCCGGCTCGGGTTCTGCATCTGGATTATCATCCGTATCAAGGTCACGTGCTGATTTCTTTTTCTTCCTCTTCACTGTTTCCTGTTCTGGTTTGTCATCCGGTTCCTCTTCTCGTTCCTCTTGTTCCTCTGCTCTCGGTGTTTTCTTTTTCTTCTTGGGTTTTTCGGTCTTTGGGGAATGAACGCCGAGCTCAGAAATAGACATTTCTCTGAAAACGCAAATATGAGGACTCACACTTTCTGCATGTAGTGACGTAATTAGTACTCCTTTTCCTTGTTCTTTTTGACCAGTCTACCTCTGGGCCAAAACTACAACAGTTTTATTGTTTTCATCATTTTACGTACACGGGTGACGTTTTTCGCGCTGCGACCGATGTCGATGAATCTCGTCAGCTGTTTTTGCGAATATTCACATCGTTATTATTCTTCTCAGAGTACAGAATAAAATCAGCTTGGGCACTTCACTTACTTATCGTTGTCAAGAACTGTATCATCTTTTCGTGGCGTTTTCTTCTTCTTTGTTCTTGTAATAAGTTCATCTTTTTCGTAAGCCAGATTGTCCTTTCCGTCCACTAATAAATAAAGTGACAGAGTTGTTAGAACGTTTTTTTTTTCCTTTAGCCCTGTATACAACTGGTCGAGTCCTGTGTCTCCTTGTACTGCAGAGTAAGGCTGCAATACCGAACCACAATGAAAACACCAGAATCGCAATTTTAAGGAGTTTCTGATTCCGCATACGGAGGATTTTTGCTCGGTCGGTGACAGCGGTCACCGATATTTTATGGTGCGGATTCAGATTGTGTATAGAAGGGATGGGAACTCGAGCTCTTCATTTCTGCGCCCAAAAATTTTGCATAAATCATAGCCTGGCACTGAGTACCGCCTCACCCCCCCCCCCCCCCCATCCAAACCCTCAACTGCATCTACATTGAATAAGGAAAGAACTTAATCACACGTGAACTTATCAGGGTGGCCACCTGGAATCCGAAACGAAATTCCCTGAGTTTCCCACAGGTTTTCCATACAATGAATTTTGACAGGGCAGGCTTTCAGAATTCTAAAACTTAAATGTTTTGGTTCGAAAACAATAGTCATCGACTCTGTAGCCCACTATTTCTCTTAAACACTTGGAAAAAGACAACGTTCAACACATTCTTACTAAGCCCATCCAATTTTGCAGAAGAAAAATTCACGTGGAAATACTATGGAAAATCTGGAATTTTCCAAAAATGAAATTCCCTGAGTTTTCCCTGAGATTTGCCGGAATTTTCTAATTCCCTGAGTTTTCCCTGACTGGAAAATGTCGATTCATTTTTCCCTGAATTCCCTGATTTCCAGGGTCGGTGGCTACCCTGACTTATGTATGAGATTTTCTTTCAGCAAGTTTTTTTGGATAAAATATGCCAATACAGTCAATGCTATTTTTTGGCGGAGAGCTGGGGTTGGAAAATGCGGTAACATCCCCGTTCCACTGGTTGGAAAAAAGAACTTATTAAGTTTGCACATTTCTCTCCACCTTCCCAAATCCTGGTTTCCGGACCTTCCCTTCCTTAACTAAAATATTGTTTTATTACGTATTCCCACAAAATATGCTGCAACAAACCGCTTTTTATGTTATCCCTCTCCACTGCAACGTCCAATCGACTGCCAATGTTAAAAAATAAGCAGGCAAAAGCCTTAATTTCTTGTTCACAGTTGCGTTCACAGACATAGTTGCGTACAGATGCTAAAAGGTTAACATTTGAGTTACTTCTGTTGTTCTTACATGATGCATAATGAGGTGAATACTCAAAGCAAACAAGCAATTTTAATGACTTTTAAAGGAATATACATTTTTTTGTTGGACTAACCGAAATAACCGATGTGTCAGTTTTGAGCACTGACATATTCCATCGCCAACCGTTATTCGTTCACCTATGGCGAACCCTAGAAAATGCATATAAATTGCACACTGTTTCAAGGTAAACTGACTTTCCGTGAAGGTTTTATTTCAACGCGGAAAAGAGCATAAAAAGAAAGCACTCAGACAACAAGTAAGCCAAGCGTTTGACTGACCGATGTTCTCGCGCTCTTACTGTGAAGGTTTTATTTCAACGCGGAACAGAGCATAAAAAGAAAGCACTCAGACAACAAGTAAGCCGGGCGTTTGACTGACCGATGTTCTCGCGCTCTTTCTGCCGCCTTTTATTGCTCTTGGAGCTCTTGACATCGTCCGGATCAAACGTATTGGCTTCTAGCAGCTTGTCGCGGTCTTTCCGTAAGCCTTCGCCTTTCCGTAAACTTTCCAACTACAGATGAATAAATCATACAATTCATAACATAATTAAAATTAGATTAGGGAACTTTTTTTTGAAAACACAAAAATGGATGCGTCTCCTTGCAAATTACGACTCAAACGTTACACAAAATTGCCACATTTTGTCGTCAAGGCGTTAAAAACACAATCAGCAAATGCTGCACTGCTTTGCTGTCATGTCTGGATGCAATCACCAAACGGAAACAGAAAATTTACGCAGAATTTTTACTTCCCATTTTACTTGATGACTTCGATACACCACGAAACGAAAGTTTTTCAAACGTTTGAGTGCTCATTTGCTGATATTCTGAAGCTGAATTTCTACGCACACTGGCACTTAACGAGCTGTAGACGGTCTAGTATTGCAAACAATTAGCACATTGCAGCTTTATCGTAGGAAGCCGCCATTTTTCGGGAAAAAAATCTTCGTTGTGCAAGAAATGACTGATTCTATCAAATTTTGAATTCATGTTGTCGGGAATCCGCGCGTAAAAACCAACATTATAGACTTTTTCAACTTTCTTTTTACCTTTTTCAGATAATTTATTATCACTCGGAGCTCTTGTATTTGCTTACATAGGTGAATATGTTCATTCTTACTGAGAAATATTTGATTTTATTTTTGACAAAGAATTTTGCATAGATTGCATGTTAATAGGAAATGCTTAAAAATTGAATATTTTTATACGAACCGAAGAAAAACAAATGTAGTGCATAAATATTAAAACTTTTTCGCGACAAATGTCTGCAAGCGCCAAATATTTTCACATTTTATGCAGGCAAACGACTCAGCACATCTAGCCCACGCCTTATTATGTATCTTATTACGATGATCTCACAAAAAAGTCAATCAACGACACTAATAAATATCCTCACAAGCACGGCTTGACAATCTACAGCTACTCTTTCACAAGATACTCTTAACATGCCCCTAACACCCCTAAGCATCTTTCGCGCGTGTTACTAGTACCATACTAAAACCGCTACATACAGAACACCTTTTGGACTGAGAAATATATTCTTCACACAGAAGTATGCTGTAATATAGGGTTAATAATTAAAGAACTGGTAAAAACAAGTGTTTTACTATAACAGTCTCTCCCTTAATCACAGGTCTTCCTCAAGGGAGATCAAGTGGCAAGTAAATAATATACACATATGTTAAATGAATATCATCTGCTATGACACAACGGCTAAACTCAAACGTCCAACTTTACCACACTTAACACAGGCAGTTTTCATCCATCAACTATTCAAAATGTACTCGGCAACAGAAAATACGCCACATCACATAAACTGCTGTACTTGCACATAAACTGCTCAACAAGTAATATGCAAAGCGCAGAAAATGCATGCTTAAATAAGGCCAAACCTGTTTTTGCTGGAGTTTCTAATAAGGCAGAAAAATAAATTAAATAAAATCGAGAAACAATCAGCAACAGAAAAAAAAGCAATTCAAATGTACAAATATAAAACAATCACAAAAAAATACTGAATAAATTCCAAAAAGCTCTTTAAATTTGTTAGTGCTGTATAGTTTTCCTGTCCATGTATCCCTTATCATGGAAAATTAGACAAAACAGAAAAAGGGAAATTAGGAAAAAACAACGTCTTTCACTGTAACATCAAAACCAAAGATTCAGAATTAAAACACGTAACAAGGTTTGGAAAGAAAATGCTTAGTGGTATGACAGTCTAGTCATGGAAGGGCTTTGGCAAAACCACAGACTGGAAGTATTTGTTCAAAGTGTGTGTCTAGAAACAATTTTCTGCTCATCACTTGCAGAACATTCCATTCCAGTGAACATCTGAACAAGTTTATATGCGCAATATTAACCGTCGAGACAGTTGGTATTATAAAGAAAACAATACTCCACTCACAACTTGCTCGTCAACTTTCTTCTTTTTCTTCTTGGATTTTCCAGTCTGCCTACAAGCCACGGAAAAAGCCACAATAAATGACAACAAAATATACTCCTGACAATTAATCAAATATAATATCTTGTTTATTTTCATATGTTTTTATCTGGCGTCAGAAAAGTAAAGGTCTATTCACATATCACTACATCCGCCATACTAATTTTTTTCCAGTTGAAACCGGGAGTAAGTTTTTCTGCATCTCACTGTTCGTGTCCATTCGTAGAAATATTCTATGACAAATATGAAGCGACGATTTCAATCATATTTCCTATTATTTTTGGTCATAACGATTTCCTAGCAACGCTACACACCATGTCCTGTGAGCTGGGTAGAAACTTGAAAAAAATAAAATCATCAATTTTAAGGATTTATGGGCTGCTTTGTGGGATCAAATGGAAAACAACACTCGCGTGATATACGGATTCATTCGTGTCTTTTTCAACAGAATCACTAGGCTGTGCCACGTGATTTCACGGTTAAAAAGAACACTTGTGACTTCTTCCGTTTACCACACTCCTACTGTTTTCTAATTTTCACTGTCACATGCAAAAATAACCAATACGACAAAGCTTTGAATTTCCTTTCTATAAAATGTTTCACTACATTAGACCTTTTGTTGAGCCAGAAAAAGTAGTTTTTGAGACGAAAAAAAAAAACAAACAAAACAAAAAACAGTAATCTTTTAAATTTAGTCTTTAAATGAAGTGCGCTATCTTAACGAAGCTATGTAATAAGAACAGGACTCACTCGTTAGCGCTGGTCATTGCCTGCTTCATCAACTCATCGAAAGAGGCCTTTGTTTGGGTTTTTAAATCATACTCATCCGCTGCGTAAGAAATAATTGTGAACAATGCAAAGCTGAAGTTCTAAATAACCAGCAAATTCAAAACTAAACACCAGGATTCCTTTTTGAATTGACACCTCGAGACCTATATATTAATTTATGAGTAACTTTAAAATTGAAGAGTCGCAGTTCGATAGCATCCTTGAAGTATGAACTTTGCATTCCAATGAACAATTTAAATAGAACCAATTGATCATATTTCCCAGGTGCAGCTAGTTATTTCACAT
This sequence comes from Protula sp. h YS-2021, assembly GCA_949752745.1. Taxonomy (NCBI): domain Eukaryota; kingdom Metazoa; phylum Annelida; class Polychaeta; order Sabellida; family Serpulidae; genus Protula; species Protula sp. h YS-2021. The sequence goes on along the minus strand of OX457026.1, from coordinate 27,847,074 downwards.
TACCATGAAACAGCCAAGTAAACAATCCAGACGGTGCTATCGAAATAGTCTGCAAATTCAAGTTTTTGATAACTTTTACAACTTACACAGTACGTCTTCCTCCTGTGTTGCTCTGCTTTTTGACTTGGCACGCCTGGTTCTTTTTGGTCTTTCCATTGCGGAATTTAATGCTACAAACATAAATATCACAGCACATGTAATAGCACTGGTGTACACACGCAATGAATCAATTAGGCTTGTAATCGTTTCAAGTTTTAAAGCTGATCGCTTAGCAAGCGTTCTTCGGCAATTCGCCGAATTTTACAAGATCACAGAAAACTTGCAAATTGTGATTTCCTATTTAAAATAAACCAGTACAGGACTTGAAAACTTTTTTTTGGAAAAGTTTTACTGTAAAATTACATTTAAATTAAAATATGATTAGACAGAAACGATTGGAGAAGCAAACCAATCTCTCTAAAGTACCAAATGGCTAAAAGGACTTTTGAAAGACGTTTAACTAGCCAAAAGACAATGATAAAGGTAAATAATGCAATATCACAAAAGGTTCTTTCGGAGCTGATGAGGAAACATTTTGTGTTCATACGAAGCCAATCACGAGCCTGGAGTTAAAATTGAAAGCTTATACTGAACAGTTAAATGAAAGTGCAACAACCTTACACTTTTGCTTTCAAAAAGGGAATCAGACCAAAAAACTCAACATGCAAAACCTACATATCCAGTTCCACCGAAAACCATCGGCAAGTCATGCCTAGTGTGCATCGATACAGTGCTCAATAGTGTTTTTCCTCAGACAGTGTTACATCATTGTCCGCAAATGTGGTGTTAAGATCACTCGGCAAATAGTCACTGTACAGCTATGTTGTAAGATAAAATTGGTATCTAAACGATGACTTGGTTTCTTTTACACCACAATGAACGTCATTTTTCAGTCATCATAATTTGTGCATTTGCCCTTTAAGTTGTTTACTTAAGTATTCACCCAAAATTAACTAATCTAAATACGAATAAATAAGAATGTCCAGGGACATTGTGACCGCCAAAAAGTGGTAGATATATTTTAAAACCAGTTATTTAAACTAAAACAATCGTAAAAAAAATTAAAGAAATCCTGTCAACATTGTGGGAGAAAAAGCATTTCGAAAAATGGCAACTTAGGTTTTTTAAATACCCCCACTGGCAAAAATGCGTTTCTGCCCCACTGAGTGGTAAAAATGCGTTTCTGCCCAGAAAAATTTTGTGGCCAGGGGTACTACCGTACAGTGCTGTTGATTGGTTGATTTTCTCTTGTAACGTCAGTGTGGCGGAAAGAATGGCGCATGCTAAAAAAATATTGTCTGCTTTGTGTGTCATTACGGCACTGGACCTACACTTAACGTTCGCCGTTTAAAAATCAAAGCACGATGTCACATCATCAAAATATCCGTGTAAAATTGGGTGGATTCCTACCCTGGTACTTTTGTATACTTGGGACCGGCATCTGAAAATTTTATCACTTGTATTTATTTATTTTTTTACATTGAGAAGATGAATGAAAAATATTGTGATATTATTTTATTACTTACGATGCGCTAATGTAAACACGATGACAAAAATTGCTGGAGAGATGCTGATTTTTTTAACGACAGTATGGTGTAACAGCAAAAATTTGTTTTGGAGTGCATTCTGAAAGCTGTTAAAGGATCGTGTCTAACTTAATATCCGGCGATGTCAACACAGGGGTCCTCAACAGGGCTGGTAAGTTTTGGACACGATGGTAAAAACCTCTGGTAAAAACCAGGTTTTTACCGTTTGAAACTGGGCTATCAAATTTAAACTATTCAAATATACAAAATGCATTTCTCTGTTCATTCATACATTTCCCTGTTTGTTTTTAAACTTAACGTTTCTGCTTACGAAAACACTTTCAATCCTCATTGCTGTGTGAATCGCAAATGTCACATCAGTAAACAGTCCACCCCACACTATCCAAATAATGCTGTTTATTTAACACCCAAAATTTAGAGCGCGATTTAATCTTGAAGCCACTGGGTACCTCAGGAGGGGGAGGGGGGAGCTCGGCATCTACATAATCTCTTGATGCTCCGGCTAATTCTTTGAAACATGGCGGTAATAACTTATATAGAGGGGTTATGTATGGCCGTCCGGATGGGAAAGTAAACCCAGTCCCAGATGACTCTTGCGGTCTTCGCATGACCCTTTCTGTTCTTGAAGGATAGAAAGGGTCCAATGGGAACCAAACAAGCCCCTGCCTACAAGTACAGATAAGCCAACTCACACTTTGGGTGTTTCGAATAAAATGCGCAAGAATTTTGAATGTCGGCCGCGAAGGAACCGGGTAAAGAAATGAAAGATATGATAGAAAAATAAAGAAGAAATATCGCAAAAACAGCTCATACATTGAATATAAAAGAAATTGAAACTTGAAACTATTTCTTAAAACTTTCAATTAATTTTTGAAATAGCATAGGGGTTGTTAAAAACCCGATTGCCCTTTGGTGCAACAGAAATTTGATATTTAGGCGAAATATCTCTAGCATTTCTTTCATTTTTTACTCGGTTATTTTTATTCGAAACTCAGAATGTTTGCGCATTTTTATTGGGAACGCCCAAAGTGTGATTTAGCTTATAGTCGCGTCTTGGGGAGCGGACTGAAAAGGTGATTTTTCTCGTACATTGTTTAGATTTTCTCAGTTGTGGGTTCCATGTATACTGAAAATGTTCAAGGATAATCCTAAGCAACCTTTATTCACATACGTATTTTGTTATCATAAGTTGTGACTGACGATAGCTCGTCGTTGGAAACTAGGAAAATGGTTTTGACAGTGCAGTTGTGTAAAAGTGAAATTCGGTACGTATATGCACTTCAATTACCTTATGAATGCCAAAACCAGGACAAAATCACTTTATGTTGATATTGAAATGAGTTTCATTTGCGCAATCTCTATCAAGGGCACTCAATTTAAGTTTTTCATCGAACAGGTAGATATATCTGAACCTTCCGTCGCCATATTGTTTACATTTAGTACCGCACTCCGAATTCCAAATGATTTGATTGGCGACAAGCAGGGAAATATCTACATATCTTGCGGCTGTAAAGTTACGCGTTATTGCGTTGTTATAAAACAGCTGACCTCTGAAAAAATCCTGTCATGTATCAACACAGAGAGGATTAATATTTCTATCTATCTAGCCTTACTGTGATCCCTCAGTGTTGAATATTCTCACACATTGGTGAAAGAGGTGCATCTAAGTGTCCAACTCACTAAAATCTATATTTATTAGTTTTTTTCTTTAAAGTGATTCCTCTCCTTCATGAGTACTATTTTGCGCGGAATCCCCGGTGGGTCTGCGGACAAAAAAGATGTTGTATACAACTGATCCAAACGCCGTATAGGTTGGTTGTTGGACAACAGCGATGATTATTGTTCACTTCTTGTATAGGGAAGTATTCTTATACTTGCGGAAACGTTCACAATTCAGCATGCCATCACTAATGATTTCTTTACAAAGATTCTAGTCTTTCTTCTGAGTAGGGACAAAATGCTTATGCTCAAATAATGCCAATTCATATATTCCTAAACAGTAAGTTGCAAATTTGTGCTTTTAAATCGCATACGATAGTTTGTTTTTATTCAATGTTTATGAAAACAGTTTTGAAACAGTTTAACAGTGATGCAATATTTGTTTTAACAAAATTATAACATAACTTTGAATAAATAAAAAATACGACAAAAGACAGTTACATAGCACGTTAAAACCGCGTAAAAATCTTGTTTGAAGCAAATACCATGTTTCAGTCTAGTCTGCATCTGCTTCTGTATTACATATACTAAAATAACAAGGACATCTCCATTCTGTCTTTTTTGTAAGATGGTTCGCAACGTAACTCTTTTATTAAAAAGCCGATCTTGAAGAAATTTTAAGGAAATTATCACAGTGCGCTTACATTGTAATGATTACTTTTGGTGAACGTGATCTAAACATAATCTTCTGCCCCATGATTTTGCTTTATTTCCGTTATGAAATTGTGTATAAACTAGGGCATGGTGCTGAAGAGTTTAACTATCTTATATTCACGTTCATATTTATATTACACAAGTGAAATGTACAATATAATACGAGGGACTAAGTCGACTCAACAAAGAAATAGACTATTTTAAAAATTTATATATATATATATATATATATATATATATATATATATATATATATATATATATATATATATATATATATATATATATATATATATATATATATATATATTCATTTGGATAAATAGACTAAACATTTGTAATGATAGGCATAACAATAGGTATCAAGCATTTGCGAAAATGTTTTTTTATTTTAATTATTTAGCATCCATGGTGGAGGGGATACTGCAAACCGAATGTAACCTGTTGGACGAGACGTTTCGATTGGTGGCACAGGCGTGCCTTTGGTGAAATCTACGGTAGACCGATTTGCGAACAAGATGAGTGACCGATTCAAATTTTTCTTATCTCCGTGCCCAGGCAGTGGCAGTACGTGCCCTGGTGAACAAGTAAACGGAGGAGTTACTGTATGCGTTTCCAAAGGGCACCATATAAATGTCATGATTACATGAGAACGCCTGTGAGCTTTGATGTCAGTGGCTATAGTGGAACTCAAAGGCGTTGCATTTTTTATTTTTACTTTTTTACGTTATTGGAAGAAGAAAAAAAATTCAGTTGTTGTGTTTTATTGTATAACAACGCGACGTATAAAATGCTAATATATGTTTTATACAAGATGACTAACGTCATCAGAGCAATGTGTAGACTTGTTGATTATTGCATTACTTCTGAAGTACATAGCTTTTGTTTTATACTCAATAGCACAGACATCATCAATTTTTTTTTACAAAACATGTGACCTAAATGTTTTTGAGTGTACAATACTTTATTTTTTGCTGGCTTAATACTCTGCGATTGTACTCACGATGTTATCCTGCTTGCTTCTGAACTAACATATTTAGTTGTGTTTTCGTTAAATAAATATACAATTAAATTCCACATTTATAACAAATATTTTTATATTTTAAGACTATCATCAGCCATTGTAGGACGATCAAAGAGCTCATCTTTAACATAATAATGGTGATACTTTGTAAAAGGGTGGTAGCTTTCATTCTGTCCAACATGAAACAGTTCGCTATGGGAAATATAAAAAGGTGACACCAAAACACGGAAGCTGTCAATTCCTCCGTCTTCGTAGGAGTAGGTAGGAGTAAATTCGTGATTATCTGTCAAACTGGTTTGTAGTGACTAATATTTAGTTTCTATTTACAAAACTAAAGATACCTGTTTCCTCGTAAAAGAATGTGAGGTTTAAATAACAACACAACTTATCTTATATGGAGTTTGGCTGTCAGAAAGCCAGTTCACAATCTGGATTTTATTCTTGCGGACACCTTCATGCAATGCAGTATGGGTAACTGAGGGCATAATGAGCGATATTCAGAGTTTCTCGGACTGTTTTATACCAATACAAATTCTTCGATATTTAAGTTAAATAATAAAAATTTTTTTAAACGGTAAAAACTATTGAAATAACTACAAGTACCTGGTAACGTCCTTGCATGTAACAAGTAAGCCAAAATGTATGCAATCGGCCCTGGACAAGAGAAATACCCTGTTGTATATGGTGTAAAACAGTGAGAAAATATGCCTTTTGCCCCGACGCAAGCACTGGCACTTTTTGATCATATGATGAAAATGTTAATTCTCATTGGTGGATGAACGGTTGTGACGTGAACTCGTCCTCAAGAATACCATTAAGTACGAGGGAGAGGAGACAGATTAAGCGAATTCGTACTTAGATATTTGCCAAAAAGTTTTTCATTTCAGCTGAATTCATTTGGGATAAGGATATAAAGAAGCGATGGAAAAAAAAACTCAAAAACCATATTCAAATGTCGGCTATGAAAGGGGCTCAGTAATATATAAAGTAGTTTTAAAAATATCGTATGATGGCTTTTTAAATTCTAGAGTGTGCATGTTGAAAGAGAAGTTTTCCCTTATAATTTCTTTGTAAAGTATCGCAACAAAAGTTTGCAGTCGAAACAACACCTCCATCGGAAAAATGCGAAAGTACGAATTGTCTTATTGATCGGAGTACGAGTAGATCGTAATTGTTAACAACAAAATGTTCAATTCTGACTAAATTTAATTAGTCAGATGCAATTTTGTCAACCCTTTCGACTCAAATGTTCCGTATTCTGCGATAATTGAGGAGCTCAGTAATATGTAAAATAGTTTTTGAAAGATCATATGATGGCTTTTTAAATTCTAAAGTGTGCATGTTGAAAGATAATTTGAATTTTGATATTTTTCGCTTATTTTACCCCAACCATTCGGATTGGGGCCTATAGGTTTGGGGTGTCCGTCTGCCCGTCATCGCTTTATACCCCTTTGAATTTTGGGGCTGTTGGGGCCTGCTCTTGTTTCACAAATACTTGCTTATCATTTCTTCATATCATTATCATTTTCCATCGGAAAAATCCGAAAGCACGCATTGTTTTATTGGTCAGAGTGCGGGTAGATCGTAATTGTTAACAACATAATGTTCAATTCCGGCTACACTTAATTAGTCAGATGCATTTTTTTTTAATTCTTCGGACTCAGATGTTCCGCATTCTGCGATGACTGACAAATATAGTTTTCAGCCACTGAAGATTGGTCCCAGTGGACTCTGTCCATCTTCCTAGGTCATAGGAAGACCGCAAGGGTCATCTAGGATTAACGGAAGATGTGCGTTTCAGTTTTACCAATTTAGATCTGTTGAACCCCCCTCCCCACCACACCTTCGTATCCATAGTCCCTAGCTCTTTACTCTGTATGTTCCTCTGTCGGAGATTTATGGTTATTTCCGAATTCTTTTTTTCTTTTTTTTGAAGAAGCCCCATATCACTGCAATTGTATTTTGAGGGCCTTTGGCAAACCCTTTTATACTCGTAAAGACTTGTGGGCCGTTAATGATATAAATGTTTCAGAAATATACATGTATGTACACTGTTTATTCTTCTTTACTTAAGTTGTTCATTTTTTTATTTTGAAATATATTACATAACCGCTCCTTTCTACAACGGAAAGACAAATCAACCACTTAAAGCTAAACAATTTACGGAACAAAATGCAGCCATTCGCTTATCTATCCACATTTTTTGTCCAGTTATGATGGTAGTTATTAAGAAATATACATGCATGTGTTTAAGTTCTACATAAAAAACATGTCCATCCATGTGCCTTTCATGTAAAGTATGTTATTTTGTGCAAAAAAGAGGAAGGCATAATGAAAAGTGAATGTGCAAAGTAGCCATTTACCTAATCTTTTACTTAAAGATGATAACTACCGATCCGTAGCTTTCGAATACTGCTACGGTCTATTGCAAGGGCATTAAATGGACAAATTCCACTTTTGCCGAAGGTATATTTGACTATATTCTGTGAACACATATGTTTCACAGTCTGAGAAAAGACCGATGAGAATCTCAATCTGTTAACGAGCTCGTCGCGGCACACTTACGATTCTAAGGCACAGAGACCATGGAATTTAACCTTTAAAAGGCCAAATATGCCTATATCTAAAGGCTGGAATATCTGCGTTGTGTTTGGAGTTAGGCACAAGAAGTGGATCTGCATGTGGACAGGCAGAAAAAGTAGAATTAAAAGCGAAGATTCTTTCCATTTCGACAAACCTCAAATTTTCTTGCAAATTAAATCTTTATATTATTGCTAATTTATTCAACTACAATTCATTCACAATTTGTTCTGTTACTAGCAGTTACTAATAGCAGTACATTTGATTAAATTCTGTATTACAAGGTGTAAGGTTTTTTTCATTGTTTCCTGTCTTTAAGGGAGCTGTGATTGTAATCAGTAGAATGGGCCGCTGCGGTGCCGCAGTTCTTCAGAAAAGTGTTTGAAACCAGTCCCTAAACAACTCTGTGTCCACAAAACCTACAATATAACGTGACATTCTTATTAGTGGACTCGTTTACTTATATTTCCATTGCGTAACTATTCATATGAAGAGAATTTTTAATGAAAGGAAAGTATGAAAAACAGTGCAACATTCTCACCATTTGGAGATTTGACATACATCAAGTCGCTTGGCAACTTGCAAACTACGGACATTTCAGGCCAGTTGTTCTCATGCACTAAACAGCTTGGCAACAGCTTTCCGTCTGCCGACACATACGTGTCAGTACAGTTATGTGGTTCAAGGATGCTCTCATTTGTAGACACATATTTCTGATACGTTGACTTTCCCCGTCGACCTGTGACCTTTCCTGTGTATACAGCGTCTTTTTTCCAACCCCCCGGTTTCATCACAGTTAGGATTTGTCCCGGTTTGTTGAACAAGCCTAGTTCTTTGTCTCCCTTTGTGTAATATTTCAAAACATTATTACTGAATTGTAATTGAATTATTAGTACATTCTTTATGACACGGTATGTGATGTTTATTTGAGCATTACCGAGTGTGGTAAAGTGATTGTCAGCGACTTTCGTCATCATGGCTTTGCTTTGGGTAGGTGTGCGCGTATAACATCTGCTCTCTTTGAGCTCAGGATGATGCTGGAGAAAGCTACGGAACCATTCGTCAAATGATCCTTTCTTCGAATACAATCAACATCGCCTTCTACCTACCTTTTTTAATAATAATATATTTAAAAAAAAAAGGAAAAAATATTCCACGTAAGATGTCATTATAGTACAGATACTACTTTTATTAGAGAACACTTATGAAGGAAAGGGCACATGTGATATAGCTTACATCCTTACGTGCACAGTTTGCCGCAAATCTTTCCGACGAAGCTGTGTTTCGGTGCTTGCAGTGAGGCGTAATAAACAACTGCTGTCTCTTCCTCGTTCGTTAACGTCCTGGTGTTTTTTTTCATCTCAGGGGCTTGACATCACCGTGAAACGGGGAAACCATATACCCGTGCCGCCTGCACCTTTGTCATTTTCCCCCGTTTTACCACATTCACGGCATTTTGCACGTCCTCGTTGCGGTAGGTCTTGGTAAACGGAACAGACCCCCACGTACAGATCCCCCCCTTTTTTGCAGTGGTAGGAACAGACCCCCTTTTTTATTATTATAATAATGTTTCAGTATTTCTATGAATCTATGTTCACTTTCTATTGAATACATCTCCGGCTCTTGGTTCGGGGTGTGGGTGTTTCGCTAATCTGCTGTTCACTTTGTGCGGATTGAATCTCCGTTAATTGGGTGTTTTGACAAAGAGGTTTTGATTGCATTTGAGTTCTGTAATTGTGTTGATGCTATTTATGTGATCTCACAGTCATTAATTGTGTTGATGCTTCTAGTCTTACGGATATTTGCGTCAGTTATGTGATTGCAATTATTATAAGTCGAGACTAAAACAAATGAAATAAATTTTTTATTGATCATAAATTAAACTACATGTAGAATCTAAAGTCTCTCTAATTTCTCATTACAGTCACTTTTTTACTGCAGGCGTATGTTGTGCGCCAAACCACCCAAAGTCCCTTGTATGGTTTTGGTACTCGCTGCCCGCGCCTGACAGAGGGTTTTCAGGCGTGCTTGCATATCGGCCATGCAGCGTCGTTTGGTTGGAGGCTGTCATGTTTCTGACTGGGCACGATAGTGGCGTCCTTGTACTGCACGTTGTACTGCACGGCCAGGCCTAACTCTTGGATTTTTCGGAAAATGGTCTGTTTGAAGTGATAGAAGCAGCGGTGAATCGCTATATGACCACCAAGCACGTCGCGATGGCGTTGCTGATGGCCACTTCGAAATCGATCAAAACGGTCTGCGGGTTAGGCTCGTAACCACGGCTGTTGCACACTTCAAACAGGGCTTGCAGAAACTCTTCGTATATGCCAGCGGTTTTTCCCGGCAAAAACGCATACACCACGGTGATTGCCGTATCATCCAGAGGCACACAAATGATATACAGATGGTGGAATAGACGTGGGCACATCTTAAATGTCTCATCCATGAACCACTTTTGGGCTCTGCATAAATGACGCAGACCTTGATCAGATGCAAAAATCAGCATTCGCCGATTCTGTGTGTCCTTGTTGTGGTAAACAAGGAAAAGCTGTGGGTCGTTGCCACCGGTGGTGGTGTACTCCTCGGGGGGTCGATGTCGGCGGCCGAGGACGGTTCTTTAGGAAGTGCGACGTGCTTCAGCTTTCGTGTGTGGTGACTCATGGATTCGGTTGACGGAAGCTGTGCTCGAACATCGGTGTTGGCATTGAAGAGGGTTTGACTGAGGATGTAGGGCGTTTCCTCGCGGCTTGATGTCTCTCGATCTTTAAGCCCCTGTTTTGTCTTTGCCAGTTCAACACTGTGTGGGTCATGGCGGTGGTCTGTAGACGTCTTCACGTTTTCCACGGCAATGTCCGTTGTGATAGACCCTTTGCAGCTGTAGCGACCTCTGTTCGAGCATTCCCATCGGATTGACGTCTTTTTATTGTTCTTCTTGCTGTATGTATAGCCTTGGTAGCAGAGTGTTTCTCCTCCTTTCAGGTTCTTGATGAACTCCATGTTGTTAAAAAATTATTCGTTAAACGAATGATTTGACCTTCCATGTTTCGAGGGGTTTATATACTTGAAGGATTCCCAGATAATTGCAATCAACCGTAATTGTAATCAAATTGCGATTTTGCTCGCTCTTTGATCCAGATGAAACAACATCAATACATGCTTTTATGCTTAAGAAAACATTTCAAAAATGTATCTCAGGACATAATATATATAAAATAGGGGGAGGGGGGGTCTGTTCCTACCAAAGAAAGGGGGGTTTGTTCTTGGGGGGTCTATTTCGGGGGGGGGGGGGACTGTTCCTACATTCGTTGGTCTTGTATATAAAGACCTGTTATAAGTTTTCAACTTACAGTGCATGAAATAACATGTGCGATTACTGTGTTTTTACGGGTGTGGATCAAGTGACCACCAGACGTGCTGACCACCGGACAAGTGCGCACCAGACAAACTCACCACCACGGAAATGAAAAAAAATACGGACAACTGCATATTTATTACCAAATCGTCGTATGAAGAATCGTACATGCAATTTCATAGCATTGTACATAATATGTGACAATTTCGATGACACTCCTAAATGCTAATCAGCTGTCAAATGCAAACTTTAACATAACTGCTATCAAAATCGAACTGACTGTCTAATTCCTCAAAGGAATGCAGCCTGTGAAACACGAAATTCACTGTCCAAATCGAACTGCTGCTCTGAAGTCCAAATCCTTATCCCCCTACTTGTGAACTGGTGCGGTAGTTTTTACGCCCTTGTGCTTGGTTATATTTATCTAACTCCGGAGTATGACATTGCTTTGTAAAACGTAGACGGGCAGTCGTCAAACCTTGTCTCTGCAACACAGAGCAGCATCTCTTAATCCCTAATCCCTATCTTCCTACTTGTGAACTGGTGCTTTGCTATATTGATAATCTTCATCTCTAATCCCCAGCGTCAAGTGTGGGGTTGAGTGACACGCGTCACCCGTTTGTGGTTTAGATACCATAAAGAAATTGAAGTAAAACGCACCATTAATTTCAGTTCCAACAACAAAGAAGCTTATAATAGCAATTTTTTGATTGCAGAGTTCAAAAAGTCTACAAATGATTCCCGCAATTCGTCCGCCAGTCCTGAAGAAATACATGACCAAATGCTAAAATTTCTGACAGACCAGAGCCTCAACATCTTTGCTCGATCTGTTAAACAATATATGGAAGACTGATGCCTTTCCAGAATTATGGGAAGAGGCCATAATAATCCCTATACCAAACCAAATAAAGCTCCTACAAATCCACATAACTATCGACCAGTCTTACCTACTAGCTCCCTGTGTAAAGCATTTGAAAGAATGATGCAGGTGAAGAACCACTGAAGGTTCGAAGGCTAAAACTTGCCATGCAGTATGCAGTAAAACTATATGCGAACAGAAGAAGTCGTAGACATGAAGTAGTCTTTGGAACAGATGCCCCAGGTCTTGTAGATAGAAATCTAATGCTGTTCCACCGTTTTTTCGCCAGAATTTTACCTCATTTAGAGGAAGCTGAGTCTATTGCAAACTATAGGGTTCCCAGTCGCCCTAAATGGACACTAGCCAAGCTTTTAGTTTAAAAACCCTTTCATCCTTCCCAAAAGAGACCACAAAGCCTTGCGCATTTCAAACGAACTTTGCAGAACTTAAAGAGCATGACACAGATTATCACATATCATGGCTCTAAACTTGACGATAAATCAGCAACTTCAGTAGTCACGGAGTATAATATTCTGAAAAAAGACTGCTAGACGGGTCATCAATTTTCAGAAATTAGAGCTCTTATCCTCAAGATTAGCCGTTTTAATAAGTTCATGATTTGCGTTGATTCTGCGTGAGTGCTGCAGGCATCTGAGAATGTTTAGGTATCGAACATTTTAATCCTCAAACATCTAGAAAACACAACTGTACCATTTAGGCTGATAAAGAAGTAATTTTTGTTGGGTTCCAAGTCATGTAGGAATTCACGGCTGGTAGAGAGCCGCTAAACGAGAACTGATTTTCTTATCCCATACCCAAATACCAATCTCAAGATATACAAAAGGTCTTTGGCAACGGCATTGGGACAGACAAAGGATTGTTTAAAATCAGTTGGTGGGCATAAATGGCCTTCCCTAAGTAATGTCCGGGATAATATAGTTGTACATAGAGCAAGAATGGGACATACATGTGTGAGTATTTCTACACGCTGCTCATTTTATAATTTTAGAATATACACGGTTTTCACTAACCTGGATTTTAACTGATAATGTTGATTATTGACATGTATTGACACAATGTAACCCGCTAAGGGCCGGCCGTGCCGTTAACTAAACCATGCAAACAACCCTCAACCGCTCGTTCATGTACTGCATCACCGAGTAAGCCATCTGAACAGCGTATATCTCGAAAGCGATAGACCAGGCAAAGTTACTAAGCCCTTCATGCACAGGACTGGATGTTGAATCAAGGGCTTGACTTAAAGATCGAGTGCTACATCCGGACCTCATTCCAAGAGGAAGCAAACGATAACCGTTTTTCCTCATTAATGGATGTGGACAGTGAAACATATCCGCCCAAGACATGTCCTAAACCTCCGCGATCTAAACCACGCAAAGTAACCATTAATAGAAATAAGACTGTCAGTAAGCAATGATAAAAAGAAAAGCTTATTCAAGGGTGAAAGGAACGTTAGATAGTGAAAGTTTTAATAGAATAGATTGATCTCTAAGATGTCCCACTACCATAATTTCAAAGCCACTCTGTGAAGCAGTTGCTCGATGAAGTAGAACAGAGTATAATTTTTGAATTGTTTAAAGAAATTACCCGTTATCAATATTTCTAGAGGCAATGCTTATATTATAATTTTAGAATGTATACGATTTTAGCTAAACTGGATTTTAACTGTAATAATATTGTTTCTAGCCAGTCATTGATGTGTATTGACACAATGTAACTCGCTAAGGGTCGGCCGTGTCGTTAAACAAATCATACAACTGATAAGCTAACGGGCCACGTATTGTAATTCAAAGGAATTATGCGAATAGTCAGTTCTCAGTTTTTTTTCCGCAGGACTCACTTATTGATCTTTTTATTGTAGGTTTGAATTCACTGATCACTAAACATGTCTGCATCGGCCGTATTTATCCTGGACGCCAAGGGAAAGGTGAGTACTCATGGTTGGAAACTCTGTAATGTTGTATAATGTTGATCAAGATTGATAGTCATTCTCCTATGTCAGACATTTTTAATCGTGAGCCAGATCGATGATCGTTTTGCATTTGTAACTGTGATAGGTTTACGTACAGGAAGTAATAGTGCCCGTATACCATAAAAACTGCTCAAATTCGTACTATAATTACTTAAAAACTTGTGTTTCGAAATTACTGGGTCAAACTCCCGGTGGAAATGAATAAAAGGGAAGTGCTTGTTTGAGCACAGGGCCTGTATCTTGTTTAGATAACGGAGCACAAACCATTTTTACCATAAAGTTGCGAAAGGCATTTTCTGTGAAATCTTTTAGATTTCCCTTGAGCAAAGGTGCAACCACACCTTCTGCGGCCAAAATTTGTCAATCATTAGTAAAAATTACCCAATTTCGTTGTAATATGTAAGAAACTTAAAAATACACGAGTACAGTAACTAAAAAAAGGCATTATAAGTTATCTTTAAAATCGTTGCACAAGATGTGAGAAGTTTAAAATGTCACAAGTACAGTATTTAAAAAAATATAATTTATCTTATGCATGGTTAATTAACCATCTGAAAAATTTCTGTTGCCCATGTATTGTGCTGCATTTTGTTTATTGGTTGTCCAATGTCTTTGAGAATCTTTGGCTCGTTTGTTGGTATTCCTTCAAAGCAGACATACTAGATCCTCACAAATTTGTTCATATTAAAAAAAACAACAGCTGAACGTATTTTCTTTTCAAGGTGCTTATCAGTCGCAATTATCGTGGCGACATTGATATGGCTGTCATAGACAACTTTATGACTCTAATTATGGAGAAGGAGGAGGAGGGTTCCGTGTCTCCTATCCTCACCTATGGCACCGTCAACTTCCTGTATGTGAAGTACAGTAACATCTACATAGTGGCAACAACGAAGAAGAACAGTAATGTCACATTGGTTTTCCAGTTTCTTCACAAGATAGTGCAGGTTTGTACATTTCACAGAAGTTTGACAGGTGCTTTGGTTTCTAAATGTGTTGTCCTTCAGTGACAAGGGTGTTATAAAAAAGTGCATTCTTATTACTATCATCACATTGTTTATATTAAAAAAAATTAATGAACATACGCAAAATTGGCCAAGTAATTCTTTGATCTTTCAGGTGTTTTGTGAATATTTCAAAGACATCGAGGAAGAAAGCATACGCGATAACTTTGTAGTCATTTATGAGCTTCTGGACGAGTTGATGGACTTCGGTTACCCACAAACTACCGACAGTAAAATTTTACAAGAGTAAGTTGAGGTTAAGGGAAGGTGTCGTGTCTTGTCGGGTTGTGGCACGGGGCAGGCAAACGGGAGAATCATGGGGGTATGGCCAACCGCAATGTCCAAACATTTGTTGAGTGGCATTTTGTGACGGATATCACGTGATAAGCATTATCACGTGTTGGCAGACCACGTGAGTACACACTCAGCATGAGATGAGAGAACTTCGCATAAATGACATTCCTTGAGTTTAATCATTATGGAAAACTCTTGGTCATTGTTAGAGAAAAAAAGACACATGGAGTCATCGGCATTGGAAGTTCAAGTCAACGTCAGAAGAAGCCTAAAGCGGTTTCAGTTGGCAAGCTGTTATTTCAAAAGGAATTAAAACGGTCTTAACAAAGCAAGGTGTTGTACAAGCGCCCACAAGATCGCCATGTCAAACCTCAGGGAAGTCAGCATGGGGGTATTTCAAAGTCCTTTAGATAATCCTTTCAAATCTCAAGTTAGAGGTATTTTTGCTACGTAACTTGACATCACAATTAAAAGTAACAAATTCTGTCATTGTCGCAAAGTAAGAGTAAGGGAAGGAAGGATGTTACTGAAATCGATTCTTGTATAGGTACATAGTACAAGAAGGACATAAACTGGAGATCGGCCAGGTCCGTGTGCCAATGAATGTGACCAACGCCGTACACTGGCGGGGCGAAAATATCAATTACCGCAAAAACGAGGTCTTCTTAGACGTTATAGAATACGTTGATTTGTTGGTAAGAAATAAATCGCGTGGGATGATGTGGCGGTTTCATGTAGCCTGTCTTCCTTTATGTGTATGTGGATATCAATTCTTACCCGATCATTTTATTGCAATTCTATCGTCGCACATGCCATTAAACTCAGTCAAGTTGAGCTTTAAACTTAACACAAAATTTGGTTTAAAAAACAGACCAATCATATTCATGTGCGTGTGACAGATCACTTTCTTTTCACCGTCTCTTTCGGCTGCTCTGTGTGCGGCTTAAAACTTGATAAGGGATACAGAAGCTAAGCTTTTTAGCCCAGCTTACGTTACACGTAAGCTGGGGTATTCCTATCGGTTTGCGGGCGGTGTCCGTTAGTTAGTTAGTTAGTTAGTTAGTTAGTTAGTTAGTTAGTTGTTTATTTAGTAAACTTTGGTTCAAAATGCATCTCCTCCTACAATTTTTATCCTATGTCATTTATTTTTGGTGTGAGGCATCCCTGAGGGGTCATGCATACGGCTTGTGCTTTTCTAGTCGATCGGGTGATTTTTGAATTTTTGGCGAATTTTTAAAGAAAAAATTTGAAAATGTATCTCCTCCTACATTTTTGACCCGATGTCATTTATTTTTGGTATGAGGCACCCCTAAAGGGTCGTGCATACGGCTTGTGCTTTTTTAGTCGATCGCGCAATTTTCTTATTTTTGGGGAATTTTTAAAGCAAAAATTTCGAAAATAATTCAAAATGCATCTACTCCTACAATTTTGATTCGATGTCATTTATTTTTGGTGTGAGGCATCCCTAAGGAGTCGTGCATACGGCTTGTGCTTTTTTAGTCGATCGGGTGATTTTTTAATTTTAGGGGAATTTTTAAAGAAAAAAATTTAAAATGTGTCTCCTCCTACATTTTTGACCCGATGTGATATATTTTTGGTATGAGGCACCCCTAAAGTGTCGTGCATACGGCTTGTGCTTTTCTAGTCGATCGGGTGATTTTTTAATTTTGGGGGAATTTTTGAAGAAAAAAATTTAAAATGTATCTCGTCCTACATTTTTGATCCGATGTCTTTTTTTTTCAGCCCAGTTGGCTTTTTAGCCAACAGGGCTATACAGATGGGGGCAAGTGTCGTCCGTCTGTCCGTCCGTCCGTCTGTCCATCCGTCCGTCTGTCCGTCCCGCGACCGTTAAAAGTGGAATAACTTTTTTATTTTTTATCCGATTCTTACCAAATTTTAAACACGAGTTCCTAACCCTTTACTGCATTAGGAAATATTTTTATTTTTGCGGTTTAAACCATTTTTGGCGATTTTATTGCCAATTTGGGCAAAATACGAAAAAACCTATCTAGTCCCTCATTTTTCATCGGAAGATTCCGAAATTTTTTATGAAGAAACTAGGACTAAGGGGTAAAAAAAGTACTTTTTTCGATTTTTGAATTTCGCCTTATTTTTGAATCTACTGAACTTCGAAGTTTGCAACTTCTAAAAATTGGCAAATTTCCAATTTTTTTTTCTTAACAAAGTAGTTAAAGTGGAATATCTTTTTTATTTTTCATCCGATTCGTACCAAATTTTAAACGCGAGTTTTTAACCTTCTACTGCATTAGGAATTTTTTTTTATTTATTGGTTTAAACCATTTTTAGCGATTTTATTGCCAATTTGGGCAAAATCCGAAAAAATCTATCTATTCCCTCATTTTTCATCGGAAGATTCCGAAATTTTTTATGAAGAAACTAGAACTAAGGGGTGAAAAAAGTACATTTTCAGATTTTTGAATTTCGCCTTAATTTTTGAATCTACTGAGCTTCGAAGTTTGCAGCTTTTAAAAAATTGGAAATTTCCATTTTTCTTCTTAAAAAAGCAAAGTTTCAATTTGCAGAGGGGCACAATATGTCACATGCAAGTACTTCTGGTTGGACTTTTCAGTAATTTTGTTGTCAGTGGGTCATTTCTATGATATTTTCAAGTGGGCGATAATAGGGAACATTGGGCGATAAAGCAAGAAAGTTGTAATTTTCGCTTTAAAAGTGCAGGGATCAATTCTATGTCCCGAAAATATGATAAATATGATATTTTTCGGATAGGCGATAATAGGGAATATTGGTCGATACTGCAAGAAAGTTGTAATTTTCGCTTTAAATGTGCAGGAAACAATTCTAGGACCCGAAAATATGATAAATATAATATTTTTCGGGTGGACGATAATAGGGAACATTTTGCGATAATGTAAGAAAGCTGTATTTTTCGCTTTAAAAGTGCAGGAATAAATTCTATGACCCGAAAATATGATAAAGGTGATACTTTCCGGGTTGGCAATAATAGGGAACATTGGGCGATAATGCAAGAAAGTTGTAATTTTCGCTTTTAAAGTGCAGGAATCAATTCTATGAACCGAAAATATGATAAATGTGATATTTTTCAGGTGGGCGATAATAGGGAATATTGGGCGATAATGTAAGAAGATTGTAATTTTCGCTTTAAAAGTGCAAGAATATATTCTGTGACCCGAAAATATTATAAATATGATATTTCTCGGGTGGGCGATAATAGGGAATATTGGGCGATACTGCAAGAAAGTTGTAATTTTCGCTTTAAAAGTGCAGGAAACAATTCTAGGACCCGAAAATATGATAAATATGATATTTTTCGGGTGGGCGATAATAGGGAACATTGGGCGATAATGTAAGAAAGCTGTAATTTTCGCTTTAAAATTGCAGGAATCAATTCTATGACCCGAAAATATGATAAATGTGATATTTTTCCTGTGGGCGATAATAGGGAACATTGGGCGATAAAGCAAGAAAGTTGTAATTTTCGCTTTAAAAGTGCAGGAAACAATTCTAGGACCCGAAAATATGATAAATATAATATTTTTCGGATGGGCGATAATAGGGAACATTGGGCGATAATGTAAGAAAGTTGTAATTTTCGCTTTTAAAGTGCAGGAATCAATTCTATGAACCGAAAATATGATAAATATAATATTTCTCGGGTGGGCGATAATAGGGAACATTGGGCGATAATGCAAGAAAGTTGTAATTTTCGCTTTAAAGGTGCAGGAATCAATTCTATGACCCGAAAATATGATAAATGTGATATTTTTCGGGTGGGCGATAATAGGGAGCATTGGGCGATAATGCAAGAAAATTGTAATTTTCGCTTTAAAATTGCAGGAATCAATTCTATGACCCAAAATTTGATAATTGTGATATTTTTCGGGTGGGCGATTATAGGGAATATTGGGCGATAATGTAAAAAAATTGTAATTTTCGCTTTAAAAGTGCAGGAATCAATTCTGTGACCCGAAAATACGATAAATATGATATTTTTCGGATGGTCGATAATAGAAATATTGGGCGATAATGCAAGAAAGTTGTAATTTTCGCTTTAAAAGTGTAAGAATCAATTCTATGACCCGAAAATATGATAAATGTGATATTTTTCGTGTGGACGATAATAGGGAACATTAGGCGGCAATGCAAGAAAGTTGTAATTTTCGCTTTAAAAGTGCAGGAATCATTTCTGTGATCCGAAAATATGATAAATGTGATATTTTTCGGGTTTGCGATGTCATGGAATATTGGGCGAAAAAGCAAGAAAGTTGTAATTTTTACTTTAAAAGTGCAGGAAACAATTCTGGGACCCAAAAATATGATAAATATAATATTTTTCGGGTGGGCAATAATAGGGAACATTGGGCGATAATGCAAGAAAGTTGTAATTTTCGCTTTTAAAGTGCAGGAATCAATTCTATGAACCGAAAATATGATAAATGTGATATTTTTCAGGTGGGCGATAATAGGGAATATTGGGCGATAATGTAAGAAGATTGTAATTTTCGCTTTAAAAGTGCAAGAATATATTCTTTGACCCGAAAATATGATAAATATGATATTTTTCGGGTGGGCGATAATAGGGAATATTGGGCGATACTGCAAGAAAGTTGTAATTTTCGCTTTAAAAGTGCAGGAAACAATTCTAGGACCCGAAAATATGATAAATATAACATTTTTCGGGTGGGCGATAATAGGGAACATTGGGCGATAATGTAAGAAAGCTGTAATTTTCGCTTTAAAATTGCAGGAATCAATTCTACGACCCAAAAATATGAAAAATGTGATATTTTTCCTGTGGGCGATAATAGGAAACATTGGGCGATAATGCGGGAAAGTTGTAATTTTCGCTTTAAAAGTGCAGGAATCAATTCTGTGACCCGAAAATATGATAAATGTGATATTTTTCAGGTGGGCGATAATAGGGAATATTGGGCGATAATGCAAGAAAGTTGTAATTTTCGCTTT
Organism: Protula sp. h YS-2021; assembly: GCA_949752745.1. Classification (NCBI taxonomy): domain Eukaryota; kingdom Metazoa; phylum Annelida; class Polychaeta; order Sabellida; family Serpulidae; genus Protula; species Protula sp. h YS-2021. Next base: position 27,827,047 of record OX457026.1, on the reverse strand, counting down.
AAAAGTGCAGGGATCAATTCTATGACCCGAAAATATGATAAATGTGATATTTTTCGGGTGGGCGATAATAGGGAATATTGGGCGATAATGTAAGAAAATTGTAATTATCGCTTTAAAAGTGCAGGAATCAATTCTTTGTCCCGAAAATATGATAAATATAATATTTTTCGGGTGGGCGATAATAGGGAACATTGGGCGATAATGTAAGAAAGCTGTAATTTTCGCTTTAAAATTGCAGGAATCAATTCAATGACCCAAAAATATGATAAATGTGATATTTTTCCTGTGGGCGATAATAGGAAACATTGGGCGATAATGCAGGAAAGTTGTAATTTTCCCTTTAAAAGTGCAGGAATCAATTCTCTGACCCGAAAATATGATAAATGTGATATTTCTCGTGTGGGCGATAAAAGGGAGCATTGTGCGATAATGCAAGAAAGTTGTAATTTTCGCCTTAAAAGTGCAGGGATCAATTCTATGACCCGAAAATATGATAAATTTGATATTTTTCGGGTAGGCGATAATAGGGAATATTGGGCGATAATGTAAGAAAATTGTAATTTTCGCTTTAAAAGTGCAGGAATCAATTCTATGTCCCGAAAATATGATAAACATAACATTTTTCTTGTGGGCGATAATGGGGAACATTGGGCGATAATGCAAGAAAGTTGTAATTTTCGCTTTAAAAGTGCAGGAAACAATTCTGGGACCCGAAAATATGATAAATGTAATATTTTTCGGGTGGGCAATAATAGGGAACATTGGGCGATAATGCAAGAAAGTTGTAATTTTCGCTTTTAAAGTGCAGGAATCAATTCTATGAACCGAAAATATGATAAATGTGATATTTTTCAGGTGGGCGATAATAGGGAATATTTGGCGATAATGTAAGAAGATTGCAATTTTCGCTTTAAAAGTGCAAGAATATTTTCTGTGACCCGAAAATATGATAAATATGATATTTTTCGGGTGGGCGATAATAGGGAATATTGGGCGATAATGTAAGAAAGCTGTAATTTTCACTTTAAAATTGCAGGAATCAATTCTATGACCCGAAAATATGATAAATGTGATATTTTTCCTGTGGGCGATAATAGGAAACCTTGGGCGATAATGCAGGAAAGTTGTAATTTTCGCTTTAAAAGTGCAGGAATCAATTCTATGACCCGAAAATATGATAAATGTGATATTTTTCGTGTGGGCGATAATAGGGAACATTGGGCGATAATGCAAGAAAGTTGTAATTTTCGCTTTAAAAGTGCAGGGATCAATTCTATGACCCGAAAATATGATAAATGTGATATTTTTCGGGTGGGCGATAATAGGGAATATTGGGCGATAATGTAAGAAAATTGTAATTATCGCTTTAAAAGTGCAGGAATCAATTCTTTGTCCCGAAAATATGATAAATATAATATTTTTCGGGTGGGCGATAATAGGGAACATTGGGCGATAATGTAAGAAAGTTGTAATTTTCGCTTTAAAATTGCAGGAATCAATTCTATAACCGGAAAATATGATAAATGTGATATTTTTCCTGTGGGCGATAATAGGAAACATTATGCGATAATGCAAGAAAGTTGTAATTTTTGCTTTAAAAGTGCAGGAATCAATTCTATGACCCGAAAATATGATAAATGTGATATTTTTCGTGTGGGCGATAAAAGAGAGCATTGTGCGATAATGCAAGAAAGTTGTAATTTTCGCTTTAAAAGTGCAGGGATCAATTCTATGACCCGAAAATATGATAAATTTGATATTTTTCGGGTAGGCGATAATAGGGAATATTGGACGATAATGTAAGAAAATTGTAATTTTCGCTTTAAAAGTGCAGGAATCAATTCTATGTCCCGAAAATATGATAAACATAACATTTTTCTTGTGGGCGATAATAGGGAACATTGGGCGATAATGCAAGAAAGTTGTAATTTTCGCTTTAAAAGTGCAGGAAACAATTCTGGGACCCGAAAATATGATAAATATAATATTTTTTCGGGTGGGCAATAATAGGGAACATTGGGCGATAATGCAAGAAAGTTGTAATTTTCGCTTTTAAAGTGCAGGAATCAATTCTATGAACCGAAAATATGATAAAACTGATATTTTTCAGGTATGCGATAATAGGGAATATTGGGCGATAATGTAAGAAGATTGTAATTTTCGCTTTAAAAGTGCAAGAATATATTCTGTGACCGAAAAATATGATAAATATGATATTTTTCGGATGGTCGATAATAGGGAATATTGGGCGATACTGCAAGAAAGTTGTAATTTTCGCTTTAAAAGTGCAGTAAACAATTCTAGGACCCGAAAATATGATAAATATAATATTTTTCGGGTGGGCGATAATAGGGAACATTGGGCGATAATGTAAGAAAGCTGTAATTTTCGCTTCAAAATTGCAGGAATCAATTCTATGACCCGAAAATATGATAAATGTGATACTTTCCGGGTGGGCGATTATAGGGAACATTGGGCGATAATGCAAGAAAGTTGTAATTTTCGCTTTAAAAGTGCAGGAATCAATTCTGTGACCCGAAAATATGATCAATGTGATATTTTACGGGTGGGCGATAATAGGGAACATTGGACGATAATGTAAGAAAGTTGTAATTTTCGCTTTAAAAGAGCTGGAATTAATTCTATAACCCGAAATTATGATAAATATGATATTTTTCGGATGGGCGATAATAGGGAATATTGGGCGATAATGCAAGAAAGTTGTAATTTTCGCTTTAAAAGTGCAGGAATCAATTCTATGACCCGAAAATATGATAAATGTGATATTTTTCGGGTGGGCGATAATAGGGAATATTGGGCGATAATGTAAGAAAATTGTAATTTTCGCTTTAAAAGTGCAGGAATCAATTCTGTGACCCGAAAATATGATATTTTTCGGATGGTCGATAATAGGGAAACATTGGGCGATAGTGCAAGAAAGTTGTAATTTTCGGGTTAAATAAACATTCGCACTGGTCCGAAAAAAGAACCGCACATCAACACAATGTAAATAAACATGCGCACTGATCCGAAATAAGAACCGCACATCAACACAAGTAAATAAACATGCACACTGATCCGAAATGCCAACCGCACATCAACGCAAGTTAAATAAACATGCGCACTGGTCCGAAATTCGAACCGCGCATCAACGCCACTTAAATAAACGTGTGGAGTGGTTCGAAATGTGAACCACGCGCCAACGCAAGTTAAACAAACATTTGTACTGGTCCAGAATAAGAACCGCGCATCAATGCAAGTTAAATAAACGTGCGCACTGGTCCGATATTCGAACCGCGCGTCAACGCAAGTCAAATAAACATGCGCAATGGTCCGAAATTCGAACTGCTCATCAACGCAAGTTGAATAAACATGCGCACTGGTCATAAATGCAAACCGCGCACCAACGCAAGTTAAATAAACATATACACACGTCCAAAATAAGCACCGTGCAAGTTAGATAAACATGCAAACTCTTCCGAAATGCGAACCGCGCATCAAGACAACCTAAGGAAACTTGTGCACTTGTCCAAAATAAGTACGAAAGTAAAATAAACATGCGCATTGGTCTGGAATAAGAACCGCGCATTAATCTTTATTAAGTTAAATAAACATGTGCACTGTTCCAAAATGAGAGCCGCGCATCAACGCAAATTAAATAAACATGCGCACTTGTCTGAATTAGAACCGCGCATCGAGGCAAGTTACATAAATATGCGCACTGGTCCGAAATGCGAGCGTTGTTTGAAGGTATCTATGGCAAACTATCCAGTCTACCAGATATACAAAAAATCTGTTCCCCATTTTTCTGGGAAAGAAATCTTTGTATGCATTTATCGGTCTATGTTCTGGTCCGGTGCTAAATTAATTATTGAGCTAGCTCTTTGCCGTCTCATCTTTTGAAGGTTGATATTTCAGGGAAATTCCTTCGCTCATGCACGCTGGAATGGGTCTTATTGCTTTTCGTAAGCTGGGACTTTGTCCTTGGACAAACTTGTTAGTGGCATGTGCGATATTCTACATTTGTTTGATTTCTCACTTGTGATAGAGGGCTTGGCTTTCTATTTAAACTAACCCTAACCCTTCTATTCACTATTATTTCAATACCAAATCAATGTATATAGCTTTCGTGCAAGTACCGCGGCTGATTTTAGGTACATTACTCAAGAGGGGCATAAGTTAGACATAGGCTCCGTTAGACCGCCCATGACCGTGACGAATGCCGTGTCGTGGAGGTCCGAAAATATCAAGTACCGAAAGAATGAAGTGTTCTTAGACGTCATCGAGTCAGTCAACCTTCTCGTGAGTATATCGTAGAGAGCACGCTCAGCCCGTGACGTAAGCAGCAGCTCATCCTTAGCGTTCTATGTGCCTGCTTTTTGCGCCCCATAAAGAAAAAAAAAACATGTCTTTATCCTGGCTGACCATTTGAGGCTGTTCAAAATGTGTCGCCTGTTTGTTGACCTTTCATGCGTTTCTGTGGAAGCCGTTGCCTGTTAGTTGGTGGGACCGTGGGGAGGGGTTGATGGTGGGGGAGTAGGGGAGGGGTGTCGGAGTTAAAAGTAGTGGATCAGATCACCTTCCTAGGCCGGTATTCATAAAGCACTACTAGCTCTGGTAGTACTATTGTGGTATACAACATCAGGGAGACCTGTAATACTACTAAGCTTTGAGTGCTTTATGGATACGGCTTCAGTCCCAGCCCTTTCCTGAAAAAGGCAGAGATTTTAAATCCATGCGAATTTATCCAGTCCCTTCCAAACCTCGGCATGCCGCCCCCCCCCCCCCCCCCCCCCGCCCATGCAAAATAAACAGTCATATTAAGGTGGGCACAATATCTCTTTGACATTTTGACTATCGATTGTTTAATTTGTTGACAGTATGGTGGGTAAAAATACAGTAGAATTTCGTTATAACGACAACGGTCATGACGACATAACCCTTTGTGATCCCAGTAAAGCTTTTCGCTGAATAAACTTATGGTCCACAACGACATATGGAATGTAGCAACAGAGTTTATTGGTCCCAGCAATGCCCTTATAACGAATTTCTACGTTACATTTTTTATTCAAACTCCCTCCTTATGTGATATTTTGAGCTTGTTGCGGTTTTTGTGCATGCGTATTTTTTTCACAGATTTATTTACTGAAGAAGTAGGCATGTGTACAGTATTTCTTCGCTTGACAAAGATTTATGATTCTACACAAAATTAGGGATTGTGGGATTGATTTCAAGGGTAATGTGATTGTATTTGACGCCCCATTACCTGCTTTTTATCGCAGCAATTACGTCTTGACCACAGAACCGTCCAGAATAAATTGCATGAGATTGGCAGCATAATTTTCAAACCATGCAGATTTGCGAAAAACAGTAAACTGAGAAATATATAAATAGTTGATTATAAAACCATAGATCTTTTTAAAAAGCTATTTATAGCCCTGAATCGTGTTTTAGTTGCAAGATTTCCGACTCCTGCATAAACTGTCAGCAAGGGCTTAAAATTAAATAAAAATTAAAAATAAAAAAGAAACAGTGAACGGTGGGAAATTGATGTTTGCCTTGCAGGAGGGTAGCCATTGTTCTTGGCTTTCTTTGTGACGCTAACGTGCTTACTTTTATAACTTGCGTTAGAAAACGCTGTTTTTTTTCGTTGAAATGTATAATTAACATTTAAGTTAATGTATAACTAACTGGCAACTAAAACATTTGTATTGTTTTAACAATAGCAGTGTTGATTTTGTTTTGCAGAAATTATAAAGAGCAAAACAAATATAGACGTAAAATATGTGCGATTCTGTTAAATATTTAAAGTGATTAAGTGGTTCATATTATGACCGAAACCACAGACGTAAATTAATTAATGATACACAGTAGGAGCAAAATGTAAATTTACGCAGTTCTTCTAGTTACATATTGCTAAATATAGTCCAGAAAGGGTTGATATTTGCATTAATTAAGGATTTTGCAGCTTCAGTTCGGTTTTTCGTGAGATTAAGGTTCCCGCAGGAGAGATATTGGATTCTTTATCAATCTGGATTTCAGATCCGATAAGTAAGCTAAAATTTGCTGATTCTAAGCGGAGACCAGCACCGCTGTCTCGTTCGTAAAATGCACGGTTTTTTAACTTACCAGTCCCAGCACCGAAATTTGATATAGGCACAATATGAAAAACCATTCTAGAGACGGGTACCACAGCAAGATTCCGTTGACCATATCCATTGTACTTTGTATTTAGGTCAGTGCTAACGGCAACGTATTAAGAAGTGAGATTGTTGGGTGCATCAAGATGAGGGTTTACCTCTCCGGCATGCCTGAACTGAGGCTAGGTCTCAATGATAAAGTGCTCTTTGAAAGTACCGGAAGTAAGATTATCTTTTCAGTTTATTGCAATAGATCAGTCATTCATGTGGATAAAACACACGAATATTGTGCAATTTGTATTTCAATTCCTTGTTTACTTCAGCGCTTTTTGCGGTAAATTTTCATGTCAGTTGCTTATTAATGTAGTACACACCTTGATTGCGATGCAACATTACAGACAGAGCTATTTAAAACAGTCATGCTGGAACACTAATTACAACAGCCTGCGTATCGGGTGAACAAGAGCTGAACAAGTCAAGCCATTCAGTCGGGTTTTCTTTTTTCTTCTAGGAGGAAAAAGTAAATCGGTGGAGCTTGAAGATGTCAAGTTTCACCAGTGTGTCAGGCTGTCAAGGTTTGACAACGACCGCACAATCTCATTCATTCCTCCCGACGGCGAATTCGAACTCATGTCCTACCGACTCAATACACATGTAAGCTACTGAAGTCCTTAAGGTTGTTTGTCAGCAAAGAAGCGCTGTCGTTTTAGATGTCGTTGTATCGACAGCCTTGAAAACGTAGACTCAAATATGTTCACTGGGATTATGTCTCAGATAGACCCTGTATCACACATAAACAGTAGTTTTCCGAGTTGATGGACAAGGTATGGCGTGGCGGGAATGACTGGGGATATTTCCTCTGTTTTTTTGCAGGTGAAGCCACTGATCTGGGTGGAGTCAGTGATAGAGCGTCACGCTCACAGTCGCGTCGAGTACATGATCAAAGCCAAGAGCCAGTTCAAGCGCCGCTCGACGGCCAACAACGTGGAGATCGTCATCCCCGTGCCGGCCGACGCCGATTCGCCCAAATTCAAGACGACGAACGGTAGTTGCAAGTATGCGCCAGATCAAAATGCAGCCATCTGGACGATCAAATCATTCCCCGTAAGTGTGGTGTGTTGGGTTAGTGGGCTGTTTCGAAAGTCTCTCATGATATCGTGACTGAGTTATGTGGTCGAAATACAAAATGTTATAATAGTAGTTTCAGTAAACCGGTTTATGAGATTAACCTCTATCCTATTTACCGATTTCAACAGCACGCCGGGGATAAAAAAAGTGTTTACAAGTGTCGAACAGTATATTTTAAAAAAGTGTTCCCCCATGTGCACAGCAGTACATGTCTGACACGTTTTATTACTAGGGTGGCAAAGAATATCTGATGAGGGCCCACTTCGGGCTCCCGAGCGTGATAGCGGAGGAAACGGAAGGAAAACCTCCCATACAAGTGAAATTTGAAATCCCGTACTTTACCGTTTCTGGAATACAGGTAATTTTCAAAAGTTCATTTTTACACACAGGAAAGGAATTTTCCATTGGCATGAGTTCCTTTCAAATTGTTGACGTTGATACTAAAAATAAGTAATTGGATATTTGTCAGACAGTCCTTAGTATGCCCAAAAAATAACGCGAATTTGGCAGCTTGCCGAGCTAATCCCTGTTGCACTTTTGAAAATAGGTCTTCATGGTGTTTAGTAATTCAGAAACAAGTGTTGTGAATTTGCTATACAAATTATCTATTTTATAAGCAAGGTTATGCTTCAGCTAAACGTTCTCATACCTTGTTGGAGTTGCATTTTCAGTATTTCTGAACTGTCTGTCTGATTCTTGTACATATATGTGGCCGTTGAGGTGCAGCTTTTACGATGTTTCGCTTGTGTTTTGCGAGACAAAATAAATAAATAAGAAGTGAAAGATCTCCAAATCTGGTAAAAAATAGAGGAAATACACTGCCATGAAAAGCCTGGAAGAAAACTGTAGTATTAATATGTTTGATTTTGATTTTAGGTTAGATACTTGAAAATCATTGAGAAAAGTGGTTACCAGGCGTTGCCATGGGTACGCTACATCACACAAAATGGCGACTATCAGCTTAGGACACAATAGCTGGATAAACACTGATAGCCACAGCACATATTGAACTATTCCAGACCCTGGTAATACTTCGCTTTAAGTTCTTAAGAGGTGTTCCCTGAGTTTCGCAGCCATTTCTTAAAGTGATATGTCTAATAGGTATTTTGTGTTAAATAAAAGGGCGAGAAATGAAAATTTCGATCGGGAAAATAGTCGCACGTTTCTAGAAAGTTTGAACTGGACCTGAGTTAGAGGAGGGGTAGTTGGTATTTTATTTTGTTTTTTTGTTTTGGTTTTGTTTTTTTTGTTTTTTTGTTTTTTTGTTTTTTTGTTTTTTTTGTTTTTTTTTTGGTTAGCTTTACCAGGATTTAAAATCGAAATTACTGTTAAACTTTCGCTGGTCGAAAACTGCGCGATTTCTTTGTCAAAGACATTGTTTATTCTTGATTTTCGCCCAGTGTTAGCATATTTATATGTGTATATCCGCGGAAAATTCCCGTGGCAGCAGCTCATTCCGTTACCACAAGGATGAAGTAATTTCAGTGTCTGTTTCTACAGGAAGAACTGTTTGAAATGTTATATTTTGAATCTACATTTTTAAATTCGTTATAACGTCCTATTCTGCGTGAATTGAATTCAAAAGGGATGTGTTCTGGGATGTCGCCGGTAATAATGAAATTTAAGATTTGGCTTGTCATTATTCTTCAAAGCTGTGGGAACTACACGTGCTGTTGTTTTATTTTACTCACGAGATTGTCAGTGTTAGTTTTATATTCAAGATCAGGAAACCAGCATAAACTTGTCTTTTCACCTGGGGGTTATAAATTGTGCTTAAAATGTGCCAGAAAATGTAAAAAAAAACAAAAAAAACGACGGTTTTGCCCCTGCCTGACTTCACTGTAGCATTTCTGTCAAGTGGGATATCGATGGAGAAAATTCGTTTGAGCGAATGATTCACAATGTTATTTTCTTCTGTTATTGTCATTTGTGCGACGCTTGTGTCACGGGCTTACGTATATGGTCCGTTTTCTGTTGTAAAATTCCAGCCCACAAAGCATTGGATTTCAAAAGGAAGAGCTCTTGTAGAAAGTGTAGCACGAATAAACTATGATCCAAGCCAACTGGAGTTTTTCTTACGGTACTTGGCGTGACGTATGGATACGTCGCTTTGTAGTGACGTCATCTTACCCGAAACCAAAATATGAAAACCAGATGTTTCAAAGTTTGATTGGGATTACTTCTGGAATATCTGAGGTGGTGGTCGACGCTTTGAACGACACTGATAGTTGTGACATCGTATGACGTCATCTTTGTAGCCATTGTGTGTGGTTTACTGAGTACCGCTTGAGGGCAAGATAAGGAGTGAATGTCAACGCCGCCTGAAATAATTGCTTGTACAAAATTTTGTCAATAACCGTTTGCAGTTTTGTAAAAATTGTGTTTGCAAAATACATGCCAGTCTTAAAAGTGAAAACTGATGTCCGAAAATGCCCAGAAAATGACACAGAGTGATCTCTCACAACAACAACATTTAGTCCGGTTGTCCATCATCTCGTTCACAAGACTTGGCAAATTGTGTTTACAAGACGCAAAAACTGGTATTTTCACAAGAGTAATAAAACTCGCACATACGAATGCATCCAAAGTAAAAAAATGGAAGTGCAGCTGTAACTGATAAACTGATTAGCAGTAATTTAGGTGTATTTTAACTTGCAAGTGAATCAGTCTCGAGAGGAAAGATATCATTTTAAACGCAAGATTTAAAAATATAGCCTCTTCCCTGCTAAAACCAACTGTTGTTTTTTTTTCGAAATCTATGACATAGATATCACTGAAAAAATATCGCCCATAAGGACTACTACCAAATCAAAATTTTGTCAAAATTGGCAGTTATTCATTTCAGCTGTGTAATGTCTTCCCTTCAACGGTTTGGTGCAGTGTCCACGTATATTCTTGTTTTAATCAAACGAAATAATTTCTTGAATATTGTAATTACGAGGATAATAGTTTTATCAGTATTCGAATTTTTCATATATCAGGTTTGTTTTTGTTAATTTCACCAAACAATTTCTCGTATCAAACTCGGAACTATATTGTCCAGTTGACTAGGTCGTTCTACGTCGTTACACCCGATATCGTTATAACGTAGTTCTAAGGCAATATTCATTATCCCCCTTCGAGCGGAGGGATATAGTTTTGAACTTTTCGGTCTGTTTGTCTGTCCGTCTGTCATGCTTCAGTCTCACGCGCCTACAGGCCACATTAATGGATGGATTCGTTTCAAATTTTGTACACGGCTGCTCTGGACCCTTCTGCAATGCAGTGACCAAGAATTTTCCGGATCGGAAAAAAATTGACAAAATGGCAGACTTTTGAAAATCGGCACAGGACTTAGCGTTTATAGGGCAGTCTCACGCGCCTACAGGCCGCATTGATAGATGGATTCATTTCAAATTCTACACACTTGTTAGTTGGACTTTCCGCAGTGCAGTGACCAAAAATTTTCCGGATGGGACTTAAATGACTGCATGGCGGATTTTTCAAAATTGGCGCACTTTACTTAGCGTACCAAGGGCAGTCTCACGCGCCTACTGGTTAATGGATTGATTCGTTTAAATGTTAGACACTACGTCTACTTATCCTTCCACTTTTAAATTTTGCGTAGTGAACACGCAAAAGCCTTACACACACCATATCACCCACAGGGAATAGACGTACTCCTCGAGATGTAGTCAAGTTAGCGATGTACAGCGTACGCCGTTGATTTGATTGCGCTGAAGGAGGTGGGGGAAAGATTATAAATTCATCCACCTAATCAACCACCATCCCCCCTCCCCCATGCTGTTAATTAGTTTTTGGTGCACGACGAAAAAAAAATGAAGGACATTAAAACAAATTTATGAAAAAAATTATAACGATTACATTGACACAAAGATAAAAAAATTTTTGATAAAAAAAGTATAAAAAAGGTTATTTCAGGAGAAAAAGTATGATTTGGGGAATTTAAAAAAAGAAGAATAATACTGTTAAAAAAGTATGATTTGACAACACTGATATTGGATGTAGGATTTCGTACATTGCAAAAAAAAAAAAACAAAAAAAAAAAAAAACAAAAAAAAAACACACACACACACGCAAGTGAACGAGGCATAATTAACTTCAACTCATAAAGGAAATAAGCCCATGATCTCATACCTTCGCTGTTGCAAATTTTACTCTTACTCACATGGCTATTTGTTTTTTTCGGGCCAGAAATATCGTATCATTTTTAGACTGTTTTGACTGGTTGGCACGTGTTCAAATTCTCATTGAACATTTTATGCCTCCATGTAATGTACGCAGTTGAACTGGGCCAAGTATTAGAAGATCGTTCCAAAAATAAAAGTGACACATCTTGTCTTGTTTGTCAGGTGTTCTCAGCAAAACACAATCCAAGCAGAACACTAAAAGCATTACGTTGAAAGGCTGTTCAATACACGTTAGAATTTCAAACGCTCTTTTTAGCCCCAACCGGGGACTTTGGCCCCGGGAGGGGAGCTATTGGTTTGGGTGTTATCCGTCTCTCAGTTTTTGATGCAACTATTAGGCACACTGATTTGATATTTCACTGAGTGAATAAATATATCATGTAGGTGTGCAACGGTGTATTAATATTGAAATCGACGAAAAATTGACGAAATGGGAAATTGTCAAAAATATGAATTCCACTATCAGGCGTACCGATTTGATATTTCACTGAGAGAACATATATATCATGTAGATGTGCAATGGTGTATTAATTTTGAAATCGTGGAAAAATTGACGAAATGGGAAATTGTCAAAAACGTGACATTCCTGGATGGAACTTAGTAAAAACGCGGTATTTTGTCGACGCCATATCTCTTCAACTATCAGGCGGACTGATTTGATATTTCACTGAGTGAACAAATATATCATGCTTGTTCATGCACTTGAATTTGAGCATGACAGCTGTTTTTCGATGTCCGCTTGGGGGCTGCGCGCTCTACGATGGCTTGTTCAACTTCGCTTTAACATTAAAAATTCAAACCAGTTTACAAGCGTGCAGCATTTCTTACACATTCAGTCTTCCTGGCGGCGTTCGTAAGTACACTCGAGGCTGTGACGAACGTCAATGACGCACCCCGCTTAATCTAAGCACTTGAACGACTGACAACAAGGTTCCTTATCCGCGGCTTTTACAATTGCAATAGTGGTGTAATTAGGAGGGTTACGCACAATAATGTGCAACCTCACACTTCCCCTCGTATAAGATCCCACCCCTAGGATGAACAAAGCTCCGAGTCACCCTCCTAGCTATATCACAATAATTGTATCCAGGAAAACGATGTCGGTATGTCCAAGTCGCCGGTATGTCCAAGCCGGGGCTGATCCATTTCCAGATCGAACAGACTTGTATGGTCGAATTCTTTTGACCCTATGAGGACCCTCAGTCAATACATCCAACCACGGATTCGGATTAAGTCGAATAATCTCACGCAGGCTAATTCTGGACCCAACTGCTATGAATATAAAAAAAATAACATTCAGTTCTTCGCAACTTATTTTATTGGCGCTGTTATACATTTAACAAACATTTAACACACTAAGAAGGTACATTTAACTTCAGTCAAAACAGAAGTATGGGATTTGGAGAATTAATTTTTCGATTTGCAGCTTTCTCAAGATTTCGCATTTTACGTTCTCCCCTATTAAGAAGTTCATTTTCAATGAAGCAGCACTTTCCAAAAAAATCTTTTTTGTTTATTAATTTCAACAGCTTCGACATAAAACATAATTTGAAAATATTTTGAACCAAAATATCTACTTATAATACATTTTGGATTACAAGAGATTTTTGCACGAATGCAGTGTGACAGTTCACCAGTAGTGATAAACAACTCTGTGAATTTTGATAACTTTCAAAGCACAAACAGTATTCATCGTCGAAAAGTTCTGTAAAAATTTATAATCTTTTCGTACACCGTTTCTTACTCAAAATGTTACATAGTTGCTTAATCATCAACTAAGCAATGCTTTCATGTGTCATTTCGTCCAGCCACAGAACGACGCGCTTGTGGCATTAAAACAATAAAATGGGAACATAAAAACATTCTTCCACCTAAATGCCAGGAGAAACATGCCAAACTGCACTACTTTTTGTTTTGCTTTTTTTTGTGTTATATTCTTCTTCTGTTTTTTCTTTTTCTTTTTCAACTAAATGAGGCTCAACATTTCCTATCCAGAAAGGTATATTGGCCCGGTCGCCATTAGTATTGCATGTAAAAGTTATTCCAAATGGTACCTGAATCACTCTCAGCTATTCGAGTAAAAGCGTAAGAAAACCCGTTTTTAGGAGGCCGAGTTAAAACAAGACATTGCTGAGTCACATCAGCGAAAACGATCAAAGAAAAAGCGTGCAAATATCATTTTTAAACACATAGAAATGCCAAATTCTTTCGCCCTGACGGCAAAGAAAGTCTGGTGAATAAAAATATCTCTGAAATAATAAAGGGACTACAAAATTAAATAACTTAAAAAAAAAAAAGCCTGAGGTACAAATAAAAACAAATTTGAAAATTTTTAATTAAAAATTTACAAAGAATTACAATGAGTAAATATGCTACAAAACAATCACCATGGCAACTGGTGCCCCATCTCTGTCACATTTTTGTTTCAAAAAAGCTGCATGCAAAACATCCAACTCTATAGCTATAATATAAACTCTTTAAGGAAAATTGTGCTCTGACACACGACACTATACAGCACTGTCCCGCAGGCAGCGCAGACACCTTATGCCGCCTAGGAACTACCCTCACAATGAGAGACATCTGCTTTAATGTCTCTTTCTCTCTTTTCACTCGACCAATTTATTTCTTCTAGTTTGACAGTCAGCTCGTGTAATCAGACATTTCTCGTGATCGATAGGCAAATTGATTCACATTACAGTTTTACATCATAATTACACGGCAGGATTTCCCACCGCAGACAACTGGCAAAACAAAATGTGCACAATATCTCGCACCTATTACACGACGGTCTGGAGTTCTCGCTGATCCCGCAACACTGCGCAAATTGTACAAGAACAGAAGACTTCTTTCCCACCTCAAGACACGAGTTAACCATCAACCACATGTAATCGTTGATTACACGAGTTGCCCTCAACATTTTAATGTAGTTCAACCGGAGTTATATACATGTATGCCACCAGCCCATAGCTGGCAAAAGAGCACTTTTCCTTTATACGGCAGCAATTTCCAAATTCATCGGAAAGAACTTGTATACCACTCAACAAAATACAAGAAAAATAACCAAAACCCGCTATATTTATTATAATAAAATTAAAGAGTTACACAAGTGAATAAACATATCAAGTGTCACCAACAATCTAGACCCATATAAACATAAAATTATATCTCACTATTATATTTAACAGCACAACAGAACACGACCTACCACTTAAGTTACTCAAGAATCGGAACCAATCCTGCGTATTTCTTTCATTCATTATTGCAGTTTCTATGTTACTCTCCAATCTCTAACAATATCAAGCAACGACAGTATAAATAAAAATCACTCCACATAAGTATTACTGGTAATACAAGGAACGACACGGGTGGAAGACGCCACAGCCGAGCCAGAAATGCAGCACACTGACCGCTCCTTCAGCCCTTTACCCCGATGTTTGACAGGGTTTTTTTTTAATTTCAGAGCTCAAAGTCCCATTTTTATTATTATTATTATTATTATTTTGGCAAATGCGACCATAAAAGAAATCTTTCCTGACTGAATAAATGAAGCTGAAATCAACTCAATATCTGTGGCCGTATTCACAAAAATTAAAAGTACAGTTAACTGAATCTGTTAACTCTTCAGTTAACAATCAGAACGCCCAAACTGAATTAATACATCTGACTTGTTTAACCAAAAAAGTCGGTCTAAAAATTGTTTACGTGATGGATCTATGAGTGCAGTTAACTGTGCCGTTATCCGTGAATACGGCGGCTGATGACTATAACGGATCAAGGTAACACAGGTCACGATGTACCTTGGGGGAGGGGAGGGGATGACGTTTGATGGCATGGGTACTTGAAAATAAAGAAGCAGTGTGTGGTGCGTTCCAGCATCGATTCGCTAACAAATACACTCTTGACATAAGATATACACTTTTCCCTTACCAACAAATGGTAGGTATCAAATGCCTCTGCGCAACAGTTTTTAGTTTTATTTGTTTTTGTTTTTTGTCTAAATAAATAAATAACACGACCGGTCACTATACAATCATGCAAACACAATGCTCTATACATAATAAATTTCCTAGATCCAGTCTCGGAAACATTGCCAAATGCCCCCTTGTTGCCTTAGAAACTCCACACGCCATCAACGAATCCGCGTGAACATGTTCAATACTGACTTAGATTCCTACAACAAGAGAAGAAGTAGCCGATTAAAAAATGGAATGAGCAATAACGGGCTTTAATCCCGAACAAGCAGTTAACGCTGCCTGTGAGTAAACGATAACAAGCTAAAATGCCTCAACAGCACCCACACTTCACGTTCAGGTTACGACCTTACGATTTTTTTCTGTACTGTCTTTTTACTACATATACTGTTCAATAATATTTTGGCCAATTCATGTGCAAAAAATAAAGTAACTGATCTGTCTTGTCTTTTTTTAAATTAATGTAATTATTGTTACTATTTATTTATTTATTTTTTTTTTTTTTCTGGGTTGATTTTTGTGCCACAATAAAGTACACTTTCTTTCCCCTCATATCTTTTTAAAATGATTTTTTCTCTTTCAAATAAATTTTTCAAATGATTCAGTCTCAACATAAATGGTGGCATATTCTGGCTACAACTGATTTCTATACCATGCCAGTATTGCTAGACACCAGCGTCTTTTATGAAAGATTACCTTAGTAGATCTGGTTTTGCTGAACACATTCCAGAAGCGCAAAGTTTCGTCCCCGGCTCCCGTGACTATTGACTCGCCATCGGGTGACATAGCCTGCAACATTCAGTGTTACCCAACAATTATACACGCAATATCTAGCTTACTCATGATTTACTTAATTAGCAAAGTCATTTGAGTTTGTGTAAATTCTATGAAAGTATATTACAACATAATTAACCTGCAACACTTTGGTCGACAGGCGCCCAATTCACGAACACGACTAGTTTAAATCAAACCAAATAAACTTTAGAACACATAAACTGTGCAATAGCATTCGACGAGCTTATCCTTACTTGTTTGCTCTCTGCAGGAAAAAAAAAGTTACACAGCTGAAAAGTTTGAAGGACTTACTAAATATAAGACTCTAAATGAGTGACCAGTGAGTTTTGCTATTTGAACAAGGGATGGGTACTTCCACACCAAGATTTGGTTTTGAGAATATCCATGCGTACTGACCTGAAAACAAGGAAACTACCAATTAAAAATTATGCGATCATTTTTTTAAAGCAGGTTAAATAAATTTTACTGAAACAGGATTACAACTTAGAACATAATCCAACATATTTTATTTCCTTTGTTTCTTCCTATTTTTTCTCTTAATTGGTCCATTATTATTATTTTTATTATTATTATTATTATGCTCACTACGTTGAAAGCTGCCCACCTAAATGCATTCTTTCAGATCCCACTTACCAGCTCATTTGAATGTTTCGACCAGGCTAGATTGCACACTTGAGAGCCCGTGTCCACACACTGTAGCGGTTGACCAGTCAGCGTATTCCAGAAGCGTATGCACCTGTCGGCAGTGCCCCCGCCGCTCGCTAAGAGTCCGTGTTGGTGCGGCGACCATGATATAGCTTTTACAGCCGCTAAATGTTCCGTATACGTTTGCACGGGTGTTAAATTTGACATATTCCATACAAAGAGTTTATTATCGTTGCCTCCTGACGCAAGATGCTGGTGATCAGGAGACCATTTTAAACCGCACACCTGGAAATCGAATGGTTCAAAACGGTCAAAATACGAAATAACACATTTTAATAGCATAAAATAAAGTCACGACATATAACAATATTAAATACAGCATCGAACTATTATACTGTATACTTTTGTTGGCCGTCCTTACAGAAACAAGTATTTTCACTCAAATAATCTAAAATTTGATTTTTGATGCCAAAATTATATTTTTATTTTATTATAATTTTATTTCCTCTTCTTAATCGCCCGTGAAAAAAAAGAAGAAACTGTGGGAACAGCAAATATTAGCCGGAAATTCTGTCACACCACTCATCTTTATTAAGACTGTGGGCCGTGCCATACCTCCTGTCGGTGTCCTGTGAGCTTCCTCTCCGGGATCACAGATGGCGTTCGGATGTCCCTCTGCAGTATGAGGCGATCCCGGCTGCCCGATGACAGCATATCAGCATTCCACGCGAGCGCACCTGAACAACAGCAGGAACCACCGTCAACATTCAAGTCTTTTTTTGTATGGTTTCTTTTCTTTTTACTTAAATATTACACATCACCTAATCGTTTGATGTATTTACGTCAAACGGCACATCTACTGAGAATACAACTATGAACTGAACCAACCAGCAGTTTTCCCTCGCATAAACATTTACGTAGCTTTCTTTGAATGCCCCATAACTACTTGCCTACTCGGGCGGAATGGCCCTCCAGCATGCCCACTCTTTTGCTCACGGCCACGTCCCAGATCTGCACATAGCCTTTGTGTGTTCCAACAGCTACTAAATTGCCCTGTAATATTTAACATGATTGTATTCAGGGGACTGTCTGTAACAGCGCTTTACAATTATCAATGTTTTTTTTTCTTCAAGCAGAATAACATTTGAAAAGTTGTTTTTTTTTCATACCATAGAAAACCTTTTATTTTCGCAAAACATGAACACTTCGTGCTTACAGAAACCAAACTTACTCTTTCGGACCAAGACACTGACGTCACAGAATCTCCATCCACCGATAAGTCGCACAATCGCGTGACCTGAAAATACAATACAAGCGTACTCAGTTGCGATCATCCAAGTTTAGTGAGCTTCGTAAATGACCCGCACCACCTGAATTTCAACAATATAAATATCTTTCATATCGAAAACGCTAACTCCCCACCCCCCCTCCCCCCTTTCAAACATTCCAGCAAAGACGGAGGTTTAATTTCAAACCATCAGAAATCAAATCTACTTGCTGTGGAGTTTAAAGATGAGTGCTTGAAGTCACGAAAACCTTAATGTGCTAGAGAACAGGATAAAGGTAAGTTGAACGTTCATCCCGCTATTTTGCAATTGAAGGGGTCCATGCATAAATTTGATAACTGCAGTTATCAGCAGTGGAGAAAAACGCCTTTAAAGTTTGAAATTTTAGTAACAAACATAGGTTTTTCCCATCGCATTTTTCTTTAAAATGCCCACTTCTAATCGGTTTTGAGGTGTAAGACTCACATATGTGATAGAACAGAGGGCAAGAAATACCGTGGTGGTAATAGTGCATTTTCCTGATAAGTGGAGTTATCAAGTTTATGCATGGACCCCTTCAATTGCAAGTGATACATATTTTGCCTTTTGCAATATACACAACTCTGGTTAAGAATGAACATCCAAACCAAAGAAAAGCCATCGGTTTACCGGAAATAATCAATAAATAAATGGCCATCCTTGCTAGGGGATCACGTCCAAGCGTGAGGGTAAGAAGAGCGGCCATACCTGACTAGTACAAGCACTCCACAAGTAGACACAGGAGCCGAGACCCACACTGAGCACGTTCTGCGACGACCAGTCCACTAGGTTCAAGTAGAAATCGTCCTGCAGCTCAGGCGCATCCAGCACTTTGAACGGAATTTTGGAAATTTTTCTCACCGCCTGAAAACAAAACATTTCAACATAAGATGCACGTGACCCGCGTGACAACATCACAGCTTGTTCTCTTGCGCTTTACTATTTAATATTTTAATCTCACCAGCACTTGGTCTACCTCTCTCTCCACTTTTTTTTCGGTCGGTTATTTTTTTCACATACAAAATGAAGAACCATCAGATGAACACATTGCACTGATCGCCCAACTTTTACGTCCCCATCTAAGTACCAATGAGCTGGTCCCTCACCTTTCGCGGAGAGCGGAGTAATTTCTGGCTCTTATTTCCCACGGGCGACAGCGAGTAAGGCGAGGAGTCGGACGCCTCTATACTGTCCCGGGACACGCGGTATTGGAAGAGGTTTTTGCTTTCTTTCTGTGCAAGAACTTGTCGATCGTCAGGTTGCTGGTCCTACAATACCGCGATGCAAGTCATTTGATCAGTATTAAACCATCAAAGCGATAAGGCGCTTAAGCATCTTAACGCCTTTCATTACTGATTGGATTTTCTTTAGGAAATAAGCTTGGCATAAGTGATGAAATGATCGGATAACCGTTGAATGCGATTATCTATTGCAATATATTGGGAAGCGATTATCATTTTAATAGAGCGGACGTACTGCAATTCATTATTATCGCTATAAGTAAGAGCATATATAATCTTTTGGAGAAGCCATCCAAATGAACAACAGCATTATGCCTTTACCTTTAGATCTTCAATACCAGCACCAAGAAGTTCGTTCTTGAGCAGACACGCGTACGCCAGGCCATCTTTATGAGTTTCCGTTGTCGTTTCTCGCGCGCTTTTCCTACTTTGGCTCGGAGACTGTGTTTTGTTGCTCTCCTAAAAGTATAACTACTACCAGTGAATTTTTTCCAAGCGTCTAAACAGGTTTCTGGCCCTTACCAACGATGAAAACGCTAGAATACATGATATACTTTAACCGAACAAAAGACCTCTGATGTTTCTCACAATGTTTAATTATTCTGTAACCTGTCGCATACATATTTCTCACTTCAACATTTGTTTTAATCGCCTTTGCGCATCGTAAAATCCCGAAGTACAAAGGACGTGTACCAGTCCTGTTAAGTATGCCAAAGATCACCAACTTTGCAGTAAACACACCTGTATAGCACTGAAGTCAATGTGCATCCGTGCACCGGCCCGACTTGGTATGAATCTGTCCCCATATCTTTCTTTTTGTGGTGATGTTAACGGACTCGACAATGGCTGCAGACACAAAAGTTAAAACGATCCACTGAGGTATATGTAACCAAACTCTAAATTCCTCCCCCCCCCCACCCCCTCCCTCCGAATAACCAACTGATTCGAGAAAAAAAAGGGTTTTTGATATAACAGATGCATTGAACTTTACCTTATTCGGCAAGTGGACGCAATACATGGCGCAAAAACCACTTTCTATAGTAAATCACCGCGTTATTTTTGGGCACTCTCATGAACTAAAATGAATTTGTGGATACATTTCAAAGCTTGAACCGCTGACAAACCACTCTGGAATACGCGGTACATAAAGAGTAGCCACATCCTATAAATTTCAGTGTTTAACTATTTATCTGAGGGTATCTAACAAAATAAACAATGCACTTTCTCACTTCCTACCCCAATCAGCAGAAAAGCATGTTGCCACCCAGAAGGTTATTTTATATGCGTTGCTACTTACCGAGGGCACGGGTGAGAATTGTCCATTTTGCTGCCTCAACAACCGCCGTTCATATTCAGGATCCATTTCAGAATTCGCTGCTTTTCAAATTCAGTTGTTCGTTGTTTTGGTAAGTCGCTGTGTTCTGTTTTTGTTCAGCCAGCTGAACGCAGTTACACGCGTCACAAATTACCAATCATCTGAAAACAAGCAAACAGATCGCCAAATTATAGATCTACAAACAAGGGACGGATTTGCATATCCAGGAAGATTAATCCATCTCCCAGCCGATTACAAGGGATCAGGAGGATTAGCGGTTTGGAAATGAGCGGAGGGTACAAAAAACAGGATTACCTCACAAAACAAATACTTGAAGAAGATCAATAAACTCCTTTTGTCGTATCAACAAGGTATTTTCGTTAAGGGTGTTGAATGAGTAGGTCTAAGAACAGTTAATTTTGAAAAGCACTTTGAAAACAAAAGCAAAGGCTATTACCACGTCCTATAAATTTACACATGAAACAACACAAGTTTGCAAACTTCTGACCCCGTTTTGAAAACCGGTATTGTTTGATATAGGTGCAATTCACAGTCTGACATTAAGTATGCTTCAAGAATCACACGTCCTTGTAAATTCGAAGACGGTGCCAATGGGTGGTAATTCGCATCAAGAATATTCAGTACAGTGCTCCAAACTGGCAATGAATTTAAATACAAATACATGCTATATGGAATTTTCAACGCCCAGAGAGAAGTGGTACGCTATCTTAACCAAAAAATAAACATTCAAACATCCAAATTTCAATGAAACATAAGGTTTTGAAAGAAAATCTGAGCTCATTCAAGTGGTCAAGGATTGCGCAAATTTGTAAAACCCCACTGGGCCACTGTCTCTGGGACGACCGCCAAAACTGAATGACGACTTTGTGAAGACAACCTAGAGAATATCTGAACCAAAATTGAAGTCATTAGGATTCAGCTGGGCTAAAAAGGAAAGACTCTTAAAATATAATTAACTTCAAATGTAGTATGGCCAATCATCCGCATAACGATTCTGGACAAACTTTAACAAGAATGTACGTGGACATTATGCCCAGTCGTAACATTACAAGGGTAAAGGTGAGAGAAAAAACTATAAGTCTGACAAAATATAGATTCTGGTACAGGACATATTTGAGAACATTGTTATGAAAATTCCAAAGCTAATGGTGCCGAATTGTGGAACGGGCAGCATTGTTTTTTTTTTAATTTATCAGTTTAGGCCAATCTTTTGGCCGAACCCATACCAGATACTAAATCGTGATATCATTCATCTTAAATTTGGAAAACGATTGACCCATAATAGCTACACAATATTTCGGCCAATTTTGGGCAAACCGCCAAACAAAATACAAAGAGCTTCTGTTGTAAATTCCTGTTATATTTAAAAGCGATTGAACCGGCTTTGTAGGCGACACTTCACCCAAATGCAACGGCCATGTATATATACAACTGAATCTCAACCCGAAAATAGTGTCCAAATTTATTCGACACAAACAATGCACCCATGCAAACATTATCCTGCATAATGGTGTTGAAAGTTATTAAAAAAACAATGTAAGCTGTATGGCAGTTGGGAGAGAAGCATTTTGTGTTTACTTTAATTTTACCGTTTTTGGACAATTTTGTTTCTGGCGGAACTTAACACAAGCCTGATGAACTTCCCATCTAAATTCAACGCTATCGTACCCGATCGGTACGAAGGCTAGCATTTTTTTGTTTTGTTTCTTTTTTCTCCCGTAATTTGACTGTTTTGGCCGAATCACCAAACAAAATTTAAGCCTAATGGAGGAATTTCACGGGAACATTCCAATCGTTTTTAAAGATCTCGAAATGGAGTTCAGGGTTTTCGCGATAACAGTTATATCACTAGAGCGGCAAGTGTTGGTGTACTGAGTTATAGCGTGCACTTTCAGTTGAGAACTACATTTTTTTTGTAAATAAAAACATACCCCTCACCGACCAAATCAATGGTTTTGCAATATCCGTCGCCCATTTACAGAAATAGAAGAAAAAAATCCCTTTTCAGTGATAAAAACCTCATTTCACCACCCCTCCCCCCTCAAGAAAACTTGTCCCTCACGATAGGTTCAGAAATTTACTTTACTTAACCAAGCCCACTTTATATGCTATACACAACTCCTTAAATATAACTGCACACCACACTATTCATCTCATAAATTCTTTACCTATTTCTAGTGAAATTTTAGGAATGTTTTTATCGTTACTGTTCACGCACACAACTCTCCGAAACATCGGAATCATATTTCTTAGCATAGATTTACCGCTTGTTCTGACTTACATAACGCAATACAATGGCATTTGACCAGTGCAAAATCGTTCGACTTTTCCAAGGAATAAATATACTAAGTTTGGGGTTGATCTCACCTTTTCGAGATGTTTTGCGCACGAGATTTTATGTGGAGCAGACAATCTTTTTAACCTCCCAAAAACAATTTCAACAACTCTGAAGGATCTGCGACGCTCAACAACCTGAAGACTTTGCAATTAAGATTTTGATATAATGACGTCATACGCCTTCCTTAACAGCGTGACATGCATCAAATTTGATATAGCCGACCGTTTGACGTAAGAATATCCAAACATAAGTAAACAACAGCAAATGCTTTCAAGATCGCAAATTCAGCTGAAATAACATGTGTTAGGAATGCAAAATAGGGGTCGGAATTAACTTTGTCATTTGAACTGAAGTTTTGGCTCATAAATTTTCTCTTGTGGTGAATAATGGCACGTCTAAAAGTGCTCTTGAAAAATTAGAGGTAAATTGGGAGGTGAAAAAGTTCTTTGTCCCCACTTGTCCCGAACTCTGAATTGGAGTCAACTCAATAACCAGAAACACCAGAAACCAGTTTAAATTAGTTCAAGTGGATTTTTATGAAAGATCCTTTCAACGTCATTGGTTGTTTTATTTCGAAGAATACCAAAGTTTAACACTTGGAACTTTTAACTGGTTTCGTATTTATCTGAAACACTTGTGTGAAAAACCAGTTGTAGAAAAGATGGCGATTATAGCAGTAGCAGATAGCACTAGACATCACTACCACTTAAGAAAAACGTACTTCTTTCGATTTCGAGAAAACATGGCATTAAAGTACAGGTTTATCTTTACCAGTCAGGTTCGTAAACATTACTAAACAAGAATGGCTGAAACTATACAGAGGTGTCTGGGCATAAATCACGACCAGTAGACCCAACAGTCTACCAGAGATTAAGCAGCGGACAATTTTACTCGTACGAAAAACGATATCTAAGTGGCCCAGCAATATGGGACAAGGCTAAACTTTGGCAACTTTGACAAAACCGAACATACATACAAACTTTCTTTGCTAATATAATAAACATCAAGGTGTGCAAATGGATGCGTAAAACGGCGTCCCACTATTATGTCATCGGTGGTCATATATCGCTCCAGTCGTAACTTTTGTACAGTAGTCAGGATGAAAAATACACAAAGTATTTTGAATATCGCACATGCACAATGCAATAAAAATTCTGCCAAGCATGTTCTTGCATACTTTGTGATTTTCGTAGGCTAAAATCGATATACTTATACTTCTAGAATATGGTACTGCTTATACATTACTGAGCCAGAATGAAAAATAGACGGTGGAATGAAGTTCCCGAACGTACTTTGAACACAGTACGAGTAAACGAAATAACTTTGTCAAACATATTCATGTCTGTGTGTGCGTTTATTACTTGGAATATATTAAATTGATAATTCCTACTTCAATAAAACAGTACTGCTTACCCATTTCTTGGTGGATAACAAAGCATTCCCAACTTAAATAATTTTCATGTTTTGACTCGTTCAAAACAACAAATATGGCGTCTCTTTTCAGCAGACACAGTTGCAAGTTGTAGAACCCGGTAAGGAAAACCTACACATAGTTTTTTCGACTAATTTCGTCGGCCAATTAAATTCCATGTATATCATATTGAAAATAAATGGGTTGTTTAGTGGTAAACTTTTGATTAGGGGCTTAAAATCTTTTATTTTAATACTTTTCATTTCATTTGGCATTCAATTACACACGGAGACATATATTGATATAATACAATACTGACTGACCACGTGCATCTTTATTTTGATTTAATCAAACGAACTTTCAATAAATTAAAAAAGCGAGCAGTTCTTAGCGTAAAAAAATTATAACAAAGAGTGAAGAGCCAGGTATACTGAACAGTTTTGCAAATCAAGGAGCTTTGAGTAGTGAGAAAGGTGTCCCTGATCAATAAAATCATCAAATACCTTTCAAAGTAATACACGTTTCTCACCGTTTTTTATCATTGTACTATATTTAAAATGCGGGAAACATTCCCAAACCACAAAAGACAGAGATGGAAGACGTAAGAGAGAGGAAAGGATAAACGATCCAACGACGGGCCTACGGAAACGACAAAATCATCTCAAAAGACAAGACACACAAAAACCATTAACATTTATAGAAATCACTTTAACAAGCGGAGATTTCTGAAGAAGAGTTGATTATCGAAAGTAAATCTGAGGCAAAGCACAATGTGATTTAGTTAGACAGTGGAACCACAGGTGAGAAGCACACAGAAAGAAAGAACAATACAAAGAAAACAGAAATAGACAAGAAAGAGAAGCAAGGAATATCGCGCTGCAATGAAAAAAAAACTGGATAGCGACCTTAACTTCATATTGGAAATGCTGCTAACTAGCAGTGTAAATGATAAAATCACACAACATGAGAAACATGATCTACAATGTACAAAGTGACATTTGGGACAGAGCCATGAATTCCAGTTTATAGTTAACTATACAAAAACAAATTGATAGATTTGATGAGACGCAGAGAATCTAAGAGCGTCCGATGACGCAAAAGAAGCGTTATAAGAAACACAGTATTGCTGCGAACAGGAAACCACAGACGAAAAAAATAACAGATGAGGTGTGCTTGCAAAATCAGAAGGAAGAAGGTAAGAAATACCCAGAAAACATACGCAGTGACCCAAAATATAAACGAGAGTCACGAGAGCAAAGATACACTATAGACAACTAAAGATTTAACGATAGAGTAGAGAGCCAAGTTCAAGAAAGTGACCAGTCGAGAAGAGCTTCAGCACCAGTTCCAAACGGTCTTCTCAAGAAGGCCTCAAAATTTCAGAATAGATTGTGGATACTGGTTCAACTGACGCAGAGAGGAGGGTGGATATCAGACATGGGGCTGCCTGGAGAAGCAAATTATGACCCAAAGGAAGAGAATTCGATCAAATAAATTAGTTCAGATCACATGAAAACTGATATCTTCCTATCAGACCTAACTAGAGGAATGACTTATTATTTGAAAAGTAATGACTACATCAATACATCAAAAAAAGATGGGATATTATGTACGTTACATACTAGTGTTATAGCCAATCAATCATACAGGCTCCGAAAAATCGAGAGAGTCTCGCGATTATAAATCTTGAAAGAAAAGTTTTGCAAATAATTGCAAATAATTGCGCAAATATAAAGATGAGAATCACAGTTAAAGACTATATGAGCGCATGGTACATTCCTTGAAATGGATATCTTGAAATTGTCTCACTTCTTCAGTTCCGAATTGGTAACCATTCCTTACTTCGTCCATTCATTACGTAAGAGAGAGGAAAGGATAAACGATCCAACGACGGGCCTACGGAAACGACAAAATCATCTCAAAAGACAAGACACACAAAAACCATTAACATTTATAGAAATCACTTTAACAAGCGGAGATATCTGAAGAAGAGTTGATTATCGAAAGTAAATCTGAGGCAAAGCACAATGTGATTTAGTTAGACAGTGGAACCACAGGTGAGAAGCACACAGAAAGAAAGAACAATACA
Source organism: Protula sp. h YS-2021 (assembly GCA_949752745.1). NCBI lineage: Eukaryota > Metazoa > Annelida > Polychaeta > Sabellida > Serpulidae > Protula > Protula sp. h YS-2021. The sequence goes on along the minus strand of OX457026.1, from coordinate 27,800,459 downwards.
AAGAAAACAGAAATAGACAAGAAAGAGAAGCAAGGAATATCGCGCTGCAATGAAAAAAAAAACTGGATAGCGACCTTAACTTCATATTGGAAATGCTGCTAACTAGCAGTGTAAATGATAAAATCACACAACATGAGAAACATGATCTACAATGTACAAAGTGACATTTGGGACAGAGCCATGAATTCCAGTTTATAGTTAACTATACAAAAACAAATTGATAGATTTGATGAGACGCAGAGAATCTAAGAGCGTCCGATGACGCAAAAGAAGCGTTATAAGAAACACAGTATTGCTGCGAACAGGAAACCACAGACGAAAAAAATAACAGATGAGGTGTGCTTGCAAAATCAGAAGGAAGAAGGTAAGAAATACCCAGAAAACATACGCAGTGACCCAAAATATAAACGAGAGTCACGAGAGCAAAGATACACTATAGACAACTAAAGATTTAACGATAGAGTAGAGAGCCAAGTTCAAGAAAGTGACCAGTCGAGAAGAGCTTCAGCACCAGTTCCAAACGGTCTTCTCAAGAAGGCCTCAAAATTTCAGAATAGATTGTGGATACTGGTTCAACTGACGCAGAGAGGAGGGTGGATATCAGACATGGGGCTGCCTGGAGAAGCAAATTATGACCCAAAGGAAGAGAATTCGATCAAATAAATTAGTTCAGATCACATGAAAACTGATATCTTCCTATCAGACCTAACTAGAGGAATGACTTATTATTTGAAAAGTAATGACTACATCAATACATCAAAAAAAGATGGGATATTATGTACGTTACATACTAGTGTTATAGCCAATCAATCATACAGGCTCCGAAAAATCGAGAGAGTCTCGCGATTATAAATCTTGAAAGAAAAGTTTTGCAAATAATTGCAAATAATTGCGCAAATATAAAGATGAGAATCACAGTTAAAGACTATATGAGCGCATGGTACATTCCTTGAAATGGATATCTTGAAATTGTCTCACTTCTTCAGTTCCGAATTGGTAACCATTCCTTACTTCGTCCATTCATTACGTAAGAGAGAGGAAAGGATAAACGATCCAACGACGGGCCTACGGAAACGACAAAATCATCTCAAAAGACAAGACACACAAAAACCATTAACATTTATAGAAATCACTTTAACAAGCGGAGATATCTGAAGAAGAGTTGATTATCGAAAGTAAATCTGAGGCAAAGCACAATGTGATTTAGTTAGACAGTGGAACCACAGGTGAGAAGCACACAGAAAGAAAGAACAATACAAAGAAAACAGAAATAGACAAGAAAGAGAAGCAAGGAATATCGCGCTGCAATGAAAAAAAAACTGGATAGCGACCTTAACTTCATATTGGAAATGCTGCTAACTAGCAGTGTAAATGATAAAATCACACAACATGAGAAACATGATCTACAATGTACAAAGTGACATTTGGGACAGAGCCATGAATTCCAGTTTATAGTTAACTATACAAAAACAAATTGATAGATTTGATGAGACTCAGAGAATCTAAGAGCGTCCGATGACGCAAAAGAAGCGTTATAAGAAACACAGTATTGCTGCGAACAGGAAACCACAGACGAAAAAAATAACAGATGAGGTGTGCTTGCAAAATCAGAAGGAAGAAGGTAAGAAATACCCAGAAAACATACGCAGTGACCCAAAATATAAACGAGAGTCACGAGAGCAAAGATACACTATAGACAACTAAAGATTTAACGATAGAGTAGAGAGCCAAGTTCAAGAAAGTGACCAGTCGAGAAGAGCTTCAGCACCAGTTCCAAACGGTCTTCTCAAGAAGGCCTCAAAATTTCAGAATAGATTGTGGATACTGGTTCAACTGACGCAGAGAGGAGGGTGGATATCAGACATGGGGCTGCCTGGAGAAGCAAATTATGACCCAAAGGAAGAGAATTCGATCAAATAAATTAGTTCAGATCACATGAAAACTGATATCTTCCTATCAGACCTAACTAGAGGAATGACTTATTATTTGAAAAGTAATGACTACATCAATACATCAAAAAAAGATGGGATATTATGTACGTTACATACTAGTGTTATAGCCAATCAATCATACAGGCTCCGAAAAATCGAGAGAGTCTCGCGATTATAAATCTTGAAAGAAAAGTTTTGCAAATAATTGCAAATAATTGCGCAAATATAAAGATGAGAATCACAGTTAAAGACTATATGAGCGCATGGTACATTCCTTGAAATGGATATCTTGAAAGGTTGCATAGTTTCAGATATTATTTTTGTGGCAAATGTGAACGTTCCCGTCAGGAGCACTGAGAAAAATTCGAGAGATCATATCATGGCATTCATCTGCAGGGAAGAGCTTTCGTGGATGACATAGAGATGATAGCCAAGAGCATAATCCCGGGAGGATGAATACTTGTCGATTAAGCAGCACTGTTCAACTGACCAAAAATGGCAGAGTTCATGCCATTGATCAATAAAAGAAACATCATCCCCCATTGTTTACACTAGAAGTCAGAACGATACTGTCAGTAGAAAAATAGCCAATCACATGTCACGTAAAATGGTCTAACATTTAGGACAAGGACAAGACAAGTACAGAAAAAAATGCTGCAAAAAAGTGACTAGCGGAAGTCATTTGGTGTCACCTTCAGTAGGCTGCAACAAAGCGTGGTGCTACAAACACGGAAGTAGAGCTAAGAGAAGACGTAAGCCGCAACGGCCAATTAGGTTCATTGTCTGAGAATACAAAGTCACCAAAATGACACAGCTTTGTTCTTGAGAGACAGTTCTGATAAAAAAGGTGACAAATGCTGGCATAGAGCTTATACCGGCTTGTAAATTGTCAATGCATTAGGCCCTGGAAGAAAGAAACTAGCGGTGCAAGTGCGCACAAAACATTGGAATATGGACTTAAATCACACACTTTTATTCTCGTCTTTGTAAACAAAAACAAATGTGTACCCGGTTAAATCCACAATTCACCAATAACCATTTTCTATTTTCTCTTTGGACTCAAAAGCCATTTCACAAAGGTTTATTTGAACAAGTTTGTACTATTATGAATAACAAGACCTTTTATATTATATAATGTATTCCACGTGTCTAGTAGTGTATTTGCGTATCACCTTTACCCAGTTTTTGAAAGGGGGTGACTTGTAGGTATTCCAATCCTCCTTTTTATACAATTTCAGGTTTAGGTGTTTTATCTGCGTCTAGAAAGCGGTCACTTAAGAGGTTTTAATGTACGACTTTGTTGTTTGATTCCGGATCGTGGTCGCTAAAACTGGTTTTACTGTACGTTGTTTTTATCCGGGTTTCGAAGTTGTTCATTACAGCAGTTTAAGTGCATGTGCTTTTTTATCCGGGTCTGGGAGGTGGACAAGACAGGTAGGCTTTATCGTACTTCTTTTTGTCCGAAAATGTAAGATGGTCACTACAAACATTTTCTACTTTACGTCTTTTTATCCGTGTCTTAAGGGTGGCAGCTAGAAATAGGTTTTAAGTAATATTTTTGCTAGCCTCAACCCCCAAGCTACCTAATGTAGGTGCATCTCTAAAGGCTACTTTTTTACTTACCATTTTAGCCAACTTACAGTAGGGGTCTGCACCCTAAGTGTAGTTATAGCCACAATGTACACCTTGTCTTTGTAAATTCCCATCTACCAAAAACACATAAAAGGCGTTCTTCATAACTGTGTAACACATGACTCATGTCGATGGAAGAGGGATTCATTTTAGTGTCATAACAGTGCGCTACTTGTCATAACACAGGATATTATATGACCCACATTAAAAGTGACAAATACTTTCAGGTACTGCACAAACAGTGCGAGTCTTTACGTAATTATTGCCCTACATGGAGCAGGTTCGCAACTAAATGAAAACACGTAATTGCTGTAGGTAACGCACAAAAAGATCAATTACATAAAATGTAAGAAATGACGGATAATGTTTTCAAATATGTCTAAAGAATGCAGAACATTTTAGAATTTTCTTTAAAAAAGCTGAAATCCCAAGGGTAGTAAATAAAAATCCTTAGTTAACGAGATCCGACAAAACCTAGGGGGAGGAGGTGTAGGGGAGGGGAGTATTAGATTCAGCTATTGCGAAATATATCACGTAACACTTTGGTGTGTTTTTAGATTTTCTGTGAGTTAAATGTTTTGCAGAAACCGTGCCATTTATGAAAGGTATCACAACATCTAATGTCGATCCGACTTTTCACTATGGAGATATTTTTACCCAATGACGCCATATGCTGTTTTCGTTCGCTCTGCTTTGGGCATAATTTTGCAGGATCTTTAGGATGTATCAAGCAACAATCCCACCAAGTTTTAATTTTCTCCGATGTTCAGCGGCTGACAAATATGCACATATAAGATTTTAACGTAATAACGTCATACGCCTTTCTCGCCACATTCGTCTAAAGTTAACACAACCGTTGAACTGACACCGGAAATACCAATATAAAGTCAATACGACTTTCTGTTATTGAGATATTTTGCACACGAGATCTTTTCAAACTACAATACATTACAGTTTTATGCAATGACGTCACAAACTACACCTGTCCGTTCTTCTCGCGTAAAATTTGGCAAAATCTTTCGGACCTACCAAATAGCAATCAAACCAAGTTTGAACTTTGTCCGATGTTCAGCGGCTGAGAAATTTTGCACACAATATTTTTTTGGTAATGACGTCATACGCCTGCCCTAATAACGTAACATGCGTCATAAGTTGATAAAACTGTCCGACCCAAGCAAGTAATAAACATAGCAAGTTTTCGTTCTCAAGATATCTTGCACGCAATTTGTTTACGACAGACTCTCCCTCTCTCTCTCTCTCTCTCTCTCTCTCTCTCTCTCTCTCACACACACACACACACACACACCCCACACACACACACATACACACACACATACATACATACACATAACATACAATTGTGTAATGCAATGCATCGATAGCCTAGTGCTATCGATGATCCATAAACTTCACAATTTGTCAAAGCGGAAAATAAAAAAAAGACAGGATCATTCAAAGGTACTGTTGCGAAAATGATATTCTATGTATGGAGCATCGATGTTCCAAGACATTTCTTCAAATTTCCTGAAAAAACCGCTGTTACCACCGCAAGACCAGCCATGGTGCCGTTCTCTGTTTGTCATGGAACCAATGGTTAGAAGAGACATACGATCAAATAATGTAAATATACCAAGGGTTGGATGAATATCGCATCCGAGGCTGAAAAAACCGGTGGAGATTGGAGGCTGTTGTTTCCTAGTAGAGACTGAACGCTATATTTCTGAGCATTTTGGTGTGGCCGTCTTTCAATATGTTTGGTGTAGTAAGAAATAGAAGCAGAAAACAATATAATACACAAACAAGAAGGTAAACCTCCTGTATGGATATAGAGAAGAAGAGATAAGTAGCAATGCCAGTCAGATCAATATGCTTTACTTTAGCATGGCAACCTTTAAATTAAATAAGATGCAGATAAATGGGCTTGAATAGTCCGAATTCCAAATAAAATGTCGTGATATGAGCATATAAGTAATTTCTCAGTTCTTGAAGTAGAAGAAAACAACACTTTTTCAAAACTATACTACAGCTATTTTAGGCCAGTGGGGTGCAATTATGCCAAATGTTTGATTTCAGGTAATTTGTTGTTTATTTTTAGCGTGAATTGCTTTTGTTGATATGAATTATATGAATTTTGAAATATCTTTTTAGAGTTACTATTATCTAACAAAATGTTATTACAACTGTACTGATGGCATTTGACTGGGGGATTGCAGTTGCGATCAGTTGCTATTACCCTTCTACATATAAAGTGCTTCGTCGGATTTTCCAATCGCTTAATCAAATACATTCTATATAATCGCAAATCAAATATGCACTTATTCATAAAATCGGACAGGCATTGAAAATAAAGTTTAGTTCTGTTTAAAAATGGGTTACAATGCGTAAATGTGGTCGGCTAACTTTGTTACCCACAGTACAGTATCAACAGAAGAAATTGTAAGGCACACAAATATCAATGAACTTTCAGATTGCTCAGCATTGGTAAGCATTGGCAAGTATATTGGTAAGCATTGGTAAGTATAAGTAGCAAGGGCGTTAATATGGCCCCATAGGCCCCATAGTTAACGGATCTCAGCTCAGCGGTGGGAGAGTAGCTGACCTAATGACGTCATATTCTATTTATAGAAACACCTGAATTTATGCTGACGTCGCTTTAAAAAATTGATATTTATTTGCATCTGTACTCGTCTTTTGCGGACAGTGCTTTCGGGAAACCGGCATTTGCCAAAATGTGAGAGTCTATCTGACATTTCTTAAGGAAACACCCAGAGCTCACGACGGGGACGTTGCATGATCTATTTATAGCAGCACATACCTGAATTTATGTTGACGGGGTTGTGAAAATAGGGGGTTGTAAAAGTGGTAATGCATTGTATAACTGTGTAAACATTTGAATGGGGGAAGGGTGTATCGCTTGCAATAGTGTACTAGTGGGTTCTATAGTTAAGCTGATAATATGTGCTTTGTCTTTAATCGTACTGCCTTTTGACATTGATTTTAATGGTGAGGGTAAAATAAAGAAGGTGAGAGGCGGAGCACTTGTAGGGTACAGTAGCGCACTGTTTAAAGAGAGGTGGGTTTTGAATGCGAGAGAGCTAACCTTGGACGGGGAATGGGTGCATAAGCGGAAGCAAGAAAAACACGTATTTTCTTTTTTTTTAAATTTTATTGACACATAAATAATATTTACAGTCTATACATAATATACACCCTGTCTGTTATTAATCACATTTGCGTTTTATACCATAAAGCAGAGCATATTGACAGCATATTTTTGCAAACACACAAATGGCTTGACTCTTTGGCCCAGCCAGTTATATGTTTATGCTAGTAATGAATGGGTTACGAGTGACAGTGACCAGTATCCCAACCAATTGACTATAATGATAGGTTCAATTAACACAGCGTTAAGCACACAAATGACCTGACTCTTTGGCCCAGCCAATTGCATGAATATGCTTGCAATGAACGGTTTACGGGTGAATTAACACCGCGCCAGTGACCAGTATTACAATCAATTGGATAGATTGATGGGTTTACGGGTGAATTAACACCGCGCCAGTGACCGGTATTACAGTCAATTGGTTATAATGATAGGTTTACGATGGATTAACATCGCGCCAGTGATCATGCCAAGCGTTAAACACACAAACGGCCTGACTTTATAATCTGATCCTTTGCATGCCTGGTTTGCTGTGTTTTCTATTTTAAGGTATATTTACAAATATGAAGAATAATATACTAATTACAATTACTATGCACATTATATATACAATAGTGATTACAATAGTTCAATGTCACTTGCTTTAACCCAACTGTTAAATGCTTTAGGCCAATATAGCCACTTTACATAGTACGGTTTATTTTGTCCCCGCCCCCTTTCTTTAAGCACTTTTTCAATCTTAAACAGTTCATTGTCTTTCAAGTCCACTTTCTGTAGCTCTGCTTGGAAGAAACTGCCTGTTATAGGCTCATCATTATAGTCTTTGAGTCTATAAATAGGCACTTGTCCTCTTCTAAAGCGCTGAGCTATAGTAAAAACCTCTCCAGTCCATCTTTGGTCATATTCACGACTGAATTTATTCCTCAGGTGAGTAATTCGAACTTTGTCACCCTTCTTGAATCTATATCTTTGTTGTTTTGCAGTGGGTCGTGGCTTTTTGCTAAAGTATGTGGCAAGGCGAACTTCTTCTGCATTGTCGAGTGTGACGTCATTCGGAGCCATACCTATTGTTCTATGTATCGTTTTGTTGTATCCGTCGGCAAAACTCTGGAGCTGGTCGATATACTTGAAGGCATTTTTATAGGTAAAATACCTATATATTTTGGACTTGATTGTTTTAATTGCTCTTTCACTGATTGCAGCCTTGTTTTCATTTTGTGCAAATAGCTGTTTAATGTCTTGGGATTGCATAAGAGATTTTACGGCATTGGCACGAAACTCCTGACCCTTATCACTGCGTATTCTATTGGGTGTTCTTCCCTCATTAAAGATATCTTTGAATGCTTTGGCTACAGACACACCTTTTTTATCCTTCAGAGGGCGTAGCCATAAATATTTGGAGAATGTATCTATCACGACAAGTACATATTTAAACCCATTGTTGTCTTTAGAAAATTTCACCATATCCATGAGGTCAGCTGACCACTGGTCGTCTATCCCAGCCACCACAATGGGAGTTCGTTTAAAATGAAGTCTATTTGGTCTCTGTAAACTGTAGGGCTCTTGTTGTTGTAACCATTTCCTAATTTTATATAGGCTGAGGTTGAATTTGCCATCTTTTTTCACAAATTGAAACAGTTTTTTCGGTCCGGAAAAGCTAGCTGGTTTTGATGGATCAAAGTATATATCTTTGAGATACTCTTCCCACGGTGCCATTGCTTTGAATGAAAATTGTCACATATGTTGTGCACCTATATATTATCTTCACTTGTAATGGAATCTGTATCACTGGAATCGTCATCTTCAAATAAGTCCTCTAGTTGGCTTCGAAATTGGCGCAGAGCTAGCTTTATGGCCTGTTTGTCATTGTAGCCTTTCTTTACAATATCGTCAATGGTGGTTAAAATTTGATTGTGAATTAAACCGTTGCGCAGCTGAATCCAATGACCCAGTAACGTTCCATATCTCTGTAAAAATGTTATCATATCAGAGTCTCGCATTTTTACTCCTGCTTTCTCAGCGGCTTCTTCTTCTTCCATACCCTTACCGATGTATTTTTCTACCTTCTTGCGGAATTCATCCTCGCTTTCCTCTCTCACAGAGGACATTAATTCTTTAAAGACGGGCCACTCACTGTCTGATGTAAATTCTGTCTTAATGTCTGCCACTGGCTCGCCATCTATTTTGACTTTCTTTGCTGGAACTGCTTCTGGACACCAGTTTTTTATATGCCGTTGTAAGTCGTGTATATTTTCAAACATTATTCCACACTCGTCACACGATACCATATCGAATATGTTATCACTTTCACAGTCAAACGTCAAATGAGCAGAGGTATCTGTTTCGTCGCCTTTTGTAGCTTTTGAGTCACCGTTTTCTTCCACTTCACCAAGCACATTGGTTTTAAATCGCTGTGATTCTGGTGTATTATGTTTGGCATCAATCAAAAGATATCCATGAGGTCTGGAAGTAGCTTTATGATACACATGTAAAAACTCTTCAAGGCGGCCAGGAAACATGAAGGTGCCTAGCGTCCTAATTTGATCTTGACTCATAGGCGACTTAAAAATGATCATATATTGAGTATTTCTACGTTGTGTGGCTGAATTCTTTCCAGTAGGAAATAGATTCTGTGTTAGATTGACAACACTAAGATTTCTGTGCGACGATCCCTCGGTAAATAGATCCGCAATTTTTGGATCGTTAGCGGTTGTTGACATCAGATCATCCAGTATAACGACGTTGTTCTTTCTCACATCAAAGAAGTCATCAGTATCTAGTTGGTTTGGAATCCCTTGAATAAATTCAATGTTTGGTATAGTCCTCTGCATCTCTGTGTACAAGGGCTGCCATCGTTTATACAATACAACGACCCTGTCAGGCCTTGGTTTGAATTTGTCTTGTTGCAAAATCTTCATAATCAAATAGCTTTTTCCTGATCCTGTCGGTGCTGAACAAGTTATAGTACAGGGGTGCTGGAAGATATGACTAGGTGATTGCAGTAATTCCATACTAGACGGTGGTGGTGGTGGTGGTGGTGGTGGTGGTGGTGGTGGTGGTGGTAGTGGTGGTGGTGGTGGTGGTGGTGGTAGTGGTGGTGGTGGTGGTGGAGGTGGTGGTGGTGGTTGTGGTGGTGGTGGTGGTGGTGGTGGCCCACGTGACACAGTTTCCCTCTGGTTTATTTTTTCTGAATGCTTGGATTTCATGTGTCTTATCATTGCATCTTTTCTTGAAAAACTTTGACTGCATTTTTGGCATGTAGACATGTTGACAGTTCAAGATCAAATATTCAAATAAGCAGATATCGGTGTATTGCTTTCTTATAACACATGTTTGTGGTCACGTGACCTAATACGGAAGTTTTCTTTTTCTTCTAGTTGATCTTTTGATAACCGACTTGTTTGCTTCTTTGATATTTCGCTTGACTTCAGCTTCAGCCTGTTCTACCTGAGCCTGTGTTGGTGACACCTGTGTTATATTTGGTCCAGTGGCACTACTCTCTTGTTCCTTGTATTCTGGCATGTAGTCATGTATCACATAGTAACCCTTCTGTGAATATGGTATCTTGCCGTCAGCCATTTTGTCATAGAAATTTATCCACATTTGCTGTTCACGTGTATGAGACATGTTTACTCGTCAACGTCTACACGTATACTAAACTAAATTGCAGACGCCGTCCTTATATATTGCATGGAGGAAAATCCCCAAAATCTTATTTCAACACAAAAGCTTCATCCATCCAGGTTGCTCTATTTTCGTCTATGGCGATCGTGTGGTGGTTGTGGTAGACTTGTTTGCTATACTAATACCCGTATGGGAGGGTGTTGTAATCATCTGTAATGATACGTTTGTCAAATACTATTTTGTATTCTTTTCTCTCTTCCGATGTAAGGAGTAGCTTATCTCGTCTCTGCCTCCTGATGACCGCATTGGTTGTTGTAACACTTCTGTCTGGATTGTCTATAATATGCTTCACTGTGTTAAAGTCAATCTTTAAAGCTGTCTTGAAATTTAAAGTAATACCTTTTATTTTCGTAATTGTCTCAATTCCACTAGGTTTGTGAATCTTCAGCGCATAATTCTTTGGACCACCGCTCACAAAGTGCGTAATTAACCCATCCGCTACTTCATCGGTTAAATCCCCTAAAAAGTCACCTAGGGGTAATGCTCTCTGGGTGTCGGCTGTTGTGTAGATCACCGAGTCTGTGTCGCAGTACAAAGCTCTTGGTCCTAATTCTTCCAAATATTGGTACAGTTTGAGACGTGCTTGGGCTGTAGTATATGCTGCTATGACAACATTGGTCCTTGCATTATTCTCGACAAAATCTTCCTTGAACTTCCACCTCATTTCCACCATGGCTTCTGACACAAAATTGACGTCTGTGACCTCCTGGCTATCACTTGTCAGTATATCAAAATACTTCCCAGGCTCTTTCACATGCTCCAGCTGACACATGTTTGATCTCTGTCCGAACTTTCCCCAAAACGAGTTAAGCATTAGCTTAGCTAGCGATCTCAAGCCAGGGTTCTTCTTTATATTGTTGTAATCCAGCATTATACCCTCCTTCTCATAATAAGTTGCAATATACATTCGTCGGTCTTCTTCCCTGTTACACCAAGCAGGCCACCCACTTGCCTCCTGTTTAAGCTTCAAGAAGGTGTTGATGTAGTCTGTAAAGAGACCGCCAGTCTTTGACATTGGATCATACTGTTCTGTTTCCTCAAAATGCCACACTTCATAAATTGCGAGTATTTTATAGCCTTTTTCAATACCCTTCTTTAACTCATCTGTTGTCCATTCTCCATGTAAAGCGCGGTGGTTGTCGTCATGATTGCAAGCGTTCGTTTTGTTTATTGCACATGTCTTGCACAAGGTAAAGATAAGCTTGTTGTTGATGTTGCTTGGTAAGACAGGTATCAGCAGATGTCGAGGAGGCAGTATGGTACACTTGACTAACCCTTCATAGCACTCTATTGGTTTAAAATCCTTAAATATCCTGGTTGGATGGCCGACAGGATATTTCCCATATTTGTTTATGCACGGGTACAGGGAGGTGACGTCGTTGTACTTGATAGTTTGATCTGGGGTAGCTTCTTGATATAGTTTAAAAGTCTCCGTTCTTCCTCCATAGAATGCTGCTCTAGGATTTAGAGGTGCTACGATTTCTAGCTGGTTTACAAACTGTTTGATGTCTTCATCTTGTGCAATTTCCTTTTCCCATTCACATTCCCAAATGCTTCTATATGTATAACTATCATTTTCTAGAAACATCTGCTTCTCAGTAGTTGCTTGGTGAAGTTCCGCCATCGTTTTTCCATTCACTGTATTTACAGTACTCCTCGCAAAACATTTTGGACATCCATGCCAGAAACAGCCATGAAATTCCGCTGCTACTTTTTCGCCACTGTCAGTCTCATAAAATCCGTCTAGCTTGTATTTGTCGACTTTCTTTTCGCCACCATTTTTTGCATGTTGTATCAAGATATTTTCATTGTACTCTAGGTATTTCAACCACTGAATAGCTTTGACGGATTGCTTGTCTTCTGGGTTGTATCCTTGAGCCGGGATAAGAGCAATCGTGTTTTCCTCCAGGAAGTTTTGTCTGAAGACTTTCATACACGCAGCAGCAATTGTAATGCAGTTCTTGAAAGGATCCACGCTCGTGATCTCCTTAAACAGTTTTTTGAACTCTAGGGAAGCCCGTCTTAAGATATCGACATCTGATCTGCAATATTTTACCAACTCTTCTTGAAGGTTAAATTTGTGATTTCTGTTTTGCTGATACCACGCCATAAACTGTTCTCTGTCATCAGCCTTCATACTATCGGGATTATAATAGGACGCGTCAGGTAAGTGGCTCAGCTGTGCATTCTTGTTGTCGTCAGTATTGAACATGTGCGGAAAGTAGCCTTTGGTTAATTCATCAAACCCAAACATCTTCGGTAAATTCTTCAGTGCAGTAGGCAAAAAGTTGATGGAATCGAGAAATTTGATTCTAAAAGCCGGGACATCTATAGACATGTTTTTGCTACCATTCGGTATTATGTTTGGAATCACTGCATTATTGTACAGATATTTCACAATAGGATACGAGTCGTACCCCTTGAAATTGTGACAAAATACCAGTGCATTTTTATTTTGTTTAGAAAAAAGCCACTTGCAGAAATTGTCTGTTGTATCTTGCCCAGTAAATATGACCTCGTTGGGACCACACTTGGCGCACACACTTTTTGGGATAATTTCACCATTCATACATAGGGTGCAGACCTTGTGGACTACACAACAGTTTGGTGTGTGTAACATTGAACCACATTCTGCCTTGTTGCAGTTGACACATTTTTCAGTGACCGGGTTATTAAAATAACCCTTTTCACACTGTACCATTGTGTCTTGAGTGCATTCAAAGTCAAAAAAGATATATGTCTGCTTCTTGCTGTCCGGTTCATTATCTTCGATGGGTGCCATGTAGCATTGATGCCCTGGTAAAAAGTACTGTTTACAGGTGTTACAATGTACTTCACCGCATTTGTGATTTTGTTTGTGTTTGTTTTTGTTGATCAGCTGGTCACACTCCGCGCATTTGTAATAAGTATTGCACGTAGAATTACCGCTCTTGCTGTGCTTCTGATGTAGGTCAAAGCACTCTGTTCCCTTGAAATATCTGCCACAGTCACCACAGTGTATCCTTTCTTCATCGATCTCTTTGTGAATTTTACGGCAAAGATGGCATGGTTTGTTGCATTCGTGCTTTTCTTTGTGATCATATCCTCTCTGACATATATGGCAGTAGTAGCTTCTATTCAGGAAAGCTGGCATAGATGTAATGACATCGTAGTGGTTGCCATGATGGTACAAATATATCTTCTTATCATAGTCGGGTCCAGAATAAATAATACCATTAAAATGCCCGCGTGACACGATATTGATTTGATAGCCGGGCAGAACGGATTCAAACTTTTTGATTTCATCTATACCACAGTCTCCTAATGACACATGCGCTCTTTGGTGTAGGTCTTGAGCCAGTTCTTTCTGTATAAACTTGCCTTGGTATATACTTTTATACAGTGGATGATTGTCAATTCTCGATTTTGCAGTGACAATAGCACGAGCACAGCAAAGGTCGTCATCATTTTGAATTCGCAAAATACACCTTTTCCCTTGCAAAAATTTTTTAAATCGATATCTCCTGGCGTTGGCCCACTACCTCTTGGTACTTTTGCGTGTAAAATATCAATTTCAAAACTGCCATCAAGAACAAATTGTTCAAACGACTGCAAAACTCTTTGTATTTCCCCCAGGAAATGGTCAACTGTCAATTCTTTTTTCTTCTTAAATGGGAGTTGTATGGGAAAATCCAATTCGGAGCTCTGAACAGCCATTCGAATTAGGTCGTTGCCAGCAGCATGTTTGGTCACTTCTTCTATAATTGATGTAAAAAGCGTCTTCAAACCTTTGACGATTTCTTTAACATCTCTCACTTCTAGCTGTTTCACAGTGGCTTTGTAAACCATGTTCTTGGTATTGAATTTTGCACTTCTCCATTCCCGTATTTTAGTGAGGTCATAAAATTCCTGGGGAGATTCTTTAAGCTTTTTAGGAGCAGGCATTTGTTCGTCTTCTAGAGGTCGTTTACCCCCTGTTTGATGGTGCATACGTCTATGGCGTAGAAGGCTGTCTTTGCGGGTAAATGTCACCCCACAATCATTGCAATGGTGAAAGCTGAAATCAACATGTTTCAGCATATGTCTGTTTAGTGTATCTTTCCTGCCAAACGTTTTATTACAAACGTGACACACAAAGGCGTTGGGCATTGGCTTGGAAAACATTGTTGTCTGCAAAATGAAAAACAGGTTGTCTTAATAGAATGTTCCAGAGACGGTTCTGAAAACCCTGTATTACAGGAACACGTGACAATAACATTACCTCAGTCGGGTTGAAAATTAGACATTAGTATTCTTTGTCTGGTAGAGTCTAGCTAGTAAATACACTGTAGAGGTATTTATAATCTCAACTCCCCTTATACGAGGGTTAAGTTTAAAGACTAGCAAAAAACTGTGGGGTAATCCATAATGCCGATATGCAAATACACATACTTCATTTTATCCTTTGAAAGCTGAGATATTCTTTTAGTAGGAAGTCCTTGAGATGTTGCTGCTTCTAAAAACATAATGAGGATTATTCACGCGTGTTTACCTTCTTTACCCTTCTAGCAGGGTTCGGGGAATTTCAAAGGGGAGGGAGGGGACGGGAGGGAGTGAGGGGAGAGGTAGGCAGGAGGGAAATTGATTTTACACCACGAAAAAGACGCTACCACACAAGTTATGTGCATGGGTAAATACGCATCACAGCAAAACAAAGCAGCTTTTATTATAAAAAATAAATAAATAAATAAATAAAGTTTTAGAGGGGAGGGGGAAGGGGGGGGGGGGGAGGGGCGAGGAACCCCCGTTCGCCCATGGCATAGACCTCAAATACTTCAATTAAATTCATGGAAAAATATTCAACCGTAATACAGTGACAGATTGCACAGAGGGGAGAAATCAAAACAGAACCATTTGAGGGGAGGGAACACCCAGTCCGCTCGGGGGGGGGGCTTACCCAGTCCGGGGGTGGTCTTGCATTGATCATATATATATAGAGAGAGAGAGAGAGAAACCATGTGTTATCTTCCAGTGTCCCCCTTGCCGAAAAACTGTTGTTTTTACTATCAAAGTGCAAGCTAAGGTCATTTCAATCATTCTTCTATAACACAACATGTCCTCGTTTCGTCATAAAAGACACACGCATGGCATTCAGCATTGTGCCACATCCCCCTGCTCTGTTGCATTTTACTCTTCTTTGTGTAGTGTATATTGAAGAAAATAACTTCGCAAGCAACGAAATTGATTTTACACCAAATACGTGTGCACAAAAACTAGAAATCAAGCTTTATGCCACTCTCTGTGTCAATTATTTAAATGTTTTCACTAGCCTTCATAAGGGAGCAAGGCAAAATAAAAGTTTATATTTTTTCTAAATCTATTTTTAACTCTCTATAAAATGTACGATTTCTTCGTTCCAAACGATGTACAAGTTACCTTCTTCTTTTGTTCATATTCCACCCACAAGCTCTTCTTTTGTTAATACACATTCCACATCCATCAAACTTGACAACTTCACAATAGCGTTGCGCAATGTTACAAGGTCAAATGTGTCCAAAATGAACTAAAAAAATACAGATTCACACGGCTGTAATAGACTACTAGCATATAAGTAAAGTGATATTGTTATTTGTTTACCTTGACATGTTTTATGTTTCTTTAAGACGTATAGAAACATTTTCATGAAACACAAAATTTGCTTAAATATTACAGTGTAGTGTATAACCAAGAAACAGACTTTATTGTTCGTTTTCAAATCAGGTAAGTAAATACATGTCTAAAAAGTAGCTACATGGTCCGAAATCAGTCGGATTTTACTAAAGGAGTGCATTTATCACCCGATATCATATTCAATCACAACAAAAGAAGTCTTATTATACAATTGTGATATAGTTAGGAGGGTGACATGCAGTTTTGCTCAATTGAGGGATGGAGTGTTACATAAGGCGAAGCCGAGTGCAACATTCCAACCCGAGGGTTAACAAAACTGCATATCACCCTTCTAAGTATATCGTAATTGTTTTGTTGCATTTGTTATAGCCACAGGAGCTTAAATTAACGGATTTATTCCATGTTTGTCAATCATCCAGTTCTTCGCTGATGCGACGTACATGGATTTGAGTACTTACGAACGTTGATAGAAAATACTCTCTGTGAAGTTCATGAGTTGTAAACAATGCTTTGTGTTTGTGAACCGGTTGTTTTTATATTTTAGTTATTATTTTATTGGGAAATTCAAACGATGTTTAAAAAGAGCTTTGGAGTTCTTAACGATTTGTAAATATTCTAAAAATCTCAGTTGTTGAACGAAACCACATATTACTGAAGTAAAAATGATGTTTGCAATATCTCATATTTTCTAAAACCTTTTATTAACCCAACCCGCCCCTTTCGACTTCATTTGCAGTAGCAAAATATGGTAAGCAGGACATGTAACAATTAGTTTTGCTAACTCTGTCACAACAAGCTTTGCTAAACGTCTCTCGACCAATCAGAAAAGAGCTTTTTGTTTACAAATGCAACAATCTAAATTGTCTCACTTCTTCAGTTCCGAATTGGTAACCATTCCTTACTTCGTCCATTCATTATCTAAAAAATGTAGTTTGTATTGTTAATGTTTTTCTCAAGCTGCTCTGTCAGTGAAACTTTTTTTACTGACTAATTCAAAATATAAATCCCTTAAATTATCAAAATCCATATATTTATCTGAGTTACCTCAATTTTTGTACACAATAGACACGCTTAAAATGTTATGAGTGGGTCAAAACAGGAACATAATGATAATAATGTTTGTCTTACACCAATGTTTGTCTTATACTACACATGCAATAAAATACAAAGAATGATGCCATAATATGGAGTAATTGCAAAAGAATGAGACATTTTAATTCTTTTTGAAATAAACTGAAAGAAATTGAGCAAACTATTTGTAAAGTAAGACTGTACATAGTAACTTTTTTTCTCTCGAATAAATGTACTAGATGTAATTAGTTTTTGTGTGCTTTTTTTGGCTCACATTCTTGTTTACAATTCACAGATTCCTTGAAATGTAATATAAATAAATTTCTACATTAATGTATAAATAACATATAACACATCAATAAATTACAAAAACAGCTTCCACAGGCTAACAAAAAATAGCATTAACAATAACTTGTCATTGTCTTATCGGCTGTCATAAAGATATACCTACTAATAGCATGCCAAATAATATTCAAATGTAATTTCTGTTAGCACCGCTAAATAACATTTCATGTTCTTTCAGCTATCCAAGATCTAAAATTAGTTAATATTTATTTGTCAATGCTTAGTTCTTTATTCAAAATACAAACATATAATACTTATAATTTTTATTCAATTTGCAAGAAAACTTGTTAAGTAATTTTTATATTCAATAACTTTATATATGAGATTGGGATGATTAAACCTTTTCCCTCTGAAATTATTTTCAGAGCATAACTTTCTGTCTGATAAAATGTTTCTATACAAAGAATGATTAAAATAATTTAAGCTACATCATGTATTTATCATAATTGTTTTCCATATGTAAGGTAACAATATGAATAGTAACAAAATGTTATAGAACTAGGCTATTCAGTTTAAACAAAAATTCCTTAACTCTCCAACTTAGAATATGTCCTTCAAAGGGTTTAGCTTATCATAAATTTCAGTTTATTTAACGAAAATGAGTACGGTATGAAGCACGCAAAATCGTATCTATTGCTGGAGCATTACATTATTCGCAAAGCTTTGTAGCAGTTATATTCCATTTATAAATGTTATTTTTAATGCTAGGATCCCACTGAGCACCTTATAGTGCAATGAAAGTGACTTGGTGTTCCGGGTTACCGGTGTACCGGTTTACGCATTACAGAATAACTGCCATGTGTTTTTTCCTCAATTCTTTCAATATTTATTCGTTTATCCTTAGCATTTAGCACAGTACATATATTTTCTATAAGTTCCCTGTACAACATATAACATTTTTTATTTTTATATCTGTTTTGGAAATTTTCTCAATCGATGTAAAATTTATGTTTTTTTTCTTCTAACACATTAAAATTTAAAATGCACTTGGCTTGTGACAATATAGCTTGATATGTTAACATATATGGATAAAAATTATATTTATCTTCAAAATGTTGTGTTGTTAAAAAGCTATTTGTCATTTATCACTAGATCGAAAATATATAAAATTTGCTTTTCTACCTAAGCTTGAAAATATATTTCCTCTAAGATGTATATTTTGGTTTGTCCATGTGATACAATTTGACATTTTGTCATTCCTTATCATTGAGCGTGTTGTTTAATTTTAGGGGGTTGGTAGTTCCAAATAAAGTTCTTGTTTACTCGTACTGTATATTAGGCTTGGTATTTAAAAGTTTTGACATTTAAAATTTCCAGGATACTGAATGTTTTTGGCATTCTTCATTTTCTCTCTATGTTATTTGTTTAATCCTGCTATTATTTCTTGTACATTGAAATTGACTTGAACGCATGTCATGCTCCATCTGCTTTCTGTTTTATGACTTCCTTAATCATATGAGCGTGACTTTATCTTTATACAATTTGAGACTAAAAAAGGAGCACTATTATGAATCACTAATTCAGCAGCAACAAACGGTCCAAGACTATGCAAATTATTCAACGCATCAGTTGTATATTCTTGCAAATAGTGCTTAATAAAGGTGTTAGGCGATGCCCAACAGCCAACCCACAACAATTCACACATTGACACGCCATTAGCATTGCGCGAAGAGTGCGTCACATGTCTGACCTGATGAGCTTTAATTGAAAATCGCTTCTGAATTACATCTTTAGGCTCTTTAATTTATCATCATGTGCTAACAATATGATTTTCTTGATATAATTCGCAATAGACGCTTTGGACAAATCTACCGTAATACTACGCATGAAAGATATGAACAAACGACGTTGCAACGTGCAGTGATAGGCAGCCGATCGTTTAACGTACGCGCGTAGCAGAGAAACGGGGTATGGCGATTCTTTGTTGGCGCCGTCGAGTGATCGTACCCCCGACAAGGCCGTTGTCACAATCTGCTTAAACGTACCCAAACCCTTACTTACAATGCGCCTCTTACCCAAGAAGGGCGGCAATGGTTTAAGAACCACTGCCCCCCCCCCCCCCCACCACGAACCATTGACTTGACTAGCAGAGTTCTGCAAGGCGTGTATTTCACCACGGCGTTTACCTGGCGCCATCGTCACGAGAAAAACACTTCAGGGTAAGCAGCTAGTCCGAAATGATGGAATGATGGAAAAGTGGTGATGCGAGATACTTCAAAACCAGTGACAAATCCCAAGGCACCACTGTCCTATCAGCAATAGGTCGTTGCAATGGAAGAGACCTAACCAAATCCGACAACACTTCACATGATGACAAATCATAACCGGATGCTCGTTTTAAAATAAACTTGAAAGCCGAGCGGTACGTCATAATCGAACTCACCGATCACTGAGAAAACTCCTTAGATTTCAGGAATGAAAACTAATGCATCAAATTTTCAGTCAAAACAACTAAAGATTTAGATTAGAATGATCCCAGTGAGGTTGACGCAGACTGCCATACTGCAGGGGAACTGGAGTAACCGCATCAACAAAGGAATCCAAGGCAGTTCTGGAAGATCGGATGCTTACAGCAGGAGACGACGTGGCCTCTCGTGCCAAACATTTGTAACAACTTTCATCATCAGAGACGATGGTGGAAATACAAACAACACCTGCGGTGACCACTGACACAGCAACGCATCGATCGCAATTTCCTCCACATCAGGACATGGAGACATGTACGCCGGAAGACGATGATTGAGCCGATTGGCAAATAGATCGACCTGAGGTGGACCCCACGGAGATTGCGACGCAATTCAGCGAAACTTGATAGCACCCAAACGGTGTAACAACCTCACCCATACTAGAAGCTAAGTCCGCAAGAACATTCAGTGTGTCTGCATTGAGAGACGGCTGAATGAAATAAAACCAGAATTCCCGAGCAAACGACAAGGTCTGTTTGATGAGACGAGACACCATAGGTGCGCGCGTGCCGCCCTGTTAGGAAAATGCGACACTGATTCTCTGTCAGGAATCGAATCATGTGACCATCGAGAAATGTTTGCAGATTTTCACAAGCTATCAAGACCACTTTCATTTCCAGGACATTGATATGCAACCGCTGTTCGTGGCTGGTCCAACAACCCTTCCACATCTGATCTTGGAAAACTACACCCCACCCTGTACAAGAAGCACTTGCTTCGATGCAGCTGGGAGGGAAAAAGGCACTCCAGCCAAAAGATTGGGTTGACATAACCACCAGTCTAGATCCCTGAGAGTTAGCAACGGCAACCTTATGCTCCGACGCACAGCCTTCAGGACCACACCGTGAAACTCCCGAAAATGACACCTGCCCATCTCGTCGATCTTTTCCGTTGCCACTTGCAAACCTAGAAGAGACTGTAGCTGTGCCACCCGAATAATTTCAAAAGAAATTTTTTTTCAGTATACTACCCATAACCCGAGGCAGATATTTTATGATCATTCAATGTCACGTCCAATTATAGACTTTTGTTACGGCATCAATAATACTAATCTTTCCAGAATTTTATGCAATGGTGTTATTATCACCAGACTAACTGCTAGAAACAAATGATTTACAAGTTTTCTACCAAGCATACAATAAATATTACATGATATCTTACTTATTTTATCTACGCATATTAAAAAGGTTGTAATATGTACTCGACCTTAAAAACAGAATAATTCAAAGAAGCAGTTGTGCTTTTATTTATAATATTCTGTTAACTGTACCGGCATTTCACTGTTCTGTGGATTCTTTTACGGTACATGTTCCTGGTATGATATGCGAAATAATTCCATCTGAATAACCCATCATAACCATTTGAGATCGAAATGCTTTGGGGATCCATAAAAACTATAACTACATTGCAATCAATGCAGTTTTAACGACGGTCTGTTTTAGTGTTTTATTACACATGCATGTGCTGCGCTTGTTTCATAAACAAACTGATTGACTGATGTTCACAAGCGAATAATATCGTTTCAAATAATATTTTGTCAATGATTTGAAAGTCAACGCAACAATAATTTGCCTCAATCTGTTTTTCAGATCAACTTTCTTTTTATTTAACAATAGGAGTAAAAACCTAATACACAAATAATCATTAATGATTGGTAAATGTCCTTGCCATATCATTGTATTTAAACTTAGAGAAATTAAAGGAATGACGTCAGTGGGTCAATTTGTCATTGAAAATGATTTCATTGGGATTATTAACCGTTGAAAAATAATTGTACAGAAACCCTGCTGTAATTGTCAATGTCAAATATTCTGAGTTGGCAAATTTGGGAGTTGATTTTAAAATCTTTTTTTTTCTTTCTAGAAACCAGTTTATTTTTAGAAACTAGAAATTTTCTTACAATTTTATGGACTTAAATTTGCTACTTAGCAACTTGCAACCAGGTTGGTAAGTGTTGCATGATGGGAATAATTCTAAAAATTTTGTAAAGTTTTGATTCCTGCATTATGTTATAAAAAATACATATTATAACTCTAATTTTACATAATTTTCTTAGGCACATATATTTTGTTAAGCATTATTTCAGAAAAAATTGGAGAGTGCCTAGAAACGACCTAGATACCTTGATCACATGACCAAGCTAGTACACTGAAACTAGGTCAGTCATCAAAAAAAACAAACAAGGACTCAGTTGATTTTTAAAACAAGAAATAATGGCAAAGCCGGAGAAGGAACCAACAAATTTTGTACACCAGAATGCAATTCTTTGTGAAACAATTCTGAAGGAAACAAGACACCAGAAATTGTATACAAATTACAGCGTTAATCCGTTCAGAAAAAGTGAGTAACTTATTGAAGTGGTTCGCCCAAAACTGCCAGAGTGTTTGGGGCGAATAAATAGTAAAGGAACATTTAAGAGGAGCCTTAGCTGTTAAATATGATGACTTTTTACGTATTATGGACCAGTTTTAGAGTTAAGGTAAATTTTAGGGCTCTATTGCAATTTCAAGAAAATGCTATTGCTGCGGAGCCAAACCCGATTCAAACGACAACGCCCAGTAGCAGAATACGCTTTGGGTGTTACGAATGAAACGCGCAACAGTATTTTGCATTTTGATTGCAATCGGGTAAAAATGAAGTTAACAATAGACGAAATATAGCAAAAGTAACTCGCAAGCTATTGCAATTTCAAATTATTTGTTAAAGGTTTTATTTTTTAAAAGTAGTATATGGTTTGTTAAAACACGATTGCTATTTGGTGCAAATAAATTTGTCATTTACAAGGAGAGAAACATAAAAGTGAACAGCACATCGTAATTGGCAAAACTGAAAATGTGTTCTTTAAATGCGGCAACAGCGTTTGCGCCGGTTGTCTCACATTTATTTACAAACTTTTAATCACGCGATTCACTAATACATTCTTAGTATGAGTCATAATAATTTTCATCAGCCAACAGACCGGTTTGTAACTTAGCCAATTACGATGTGCTGGTCAATTTGAATGTTCCTTGCATCGTAGGCGAAATTGCCCTGTTATTTCTTTTATTTCTTACCTGGCTCGTTTGCAGTCAAATCTCAGAATTATTGCGCAGTGTGATTTGGCTTATACCATGCACTAAGGCTGGTGTTTATGTTTCAGTTCATTGCTTGTCTGGTAAACCGAATTCATACCACGACCAAGAAGAGGGCGAGGAAGATAGTGAGTATGATTTGAATATTAAATTATTTAACATTTTACACTGTGTCTGACACTATATCATTAACTAATCTTAGTCAAAATCTCAACAAACTGGTGTTTGTTTAAATATTTATAATAAAAGTAATTACGAAGATTTACAAATTATTTGTCAAAACTTTTCTTTACAATTTTATCAGAATTTATCAATTAAAGTATCGGCAAAATTATTTTATCGACAATGACTGGGAAACTAAATGATGATTTTTAGAGACGGCGACCTTAATCCCAATTATTAATCCTAAATGTTTGTCACTAGTTTGTGTGCTAAAGCTCTTTTTCGGAAATTTTTGAAAATTCCATCGGTACAGTTTCGACAATTTCAAATTGATCTGATTTCAAGTCCATCTGGTGTTTTGCTTATGTTGGCGTTGGCAGTTTGACCGTAAGTATGAGTTGAATATGTTCGCATGGCTTAAAAAGCTCTCAAAAAATGCATCATGCATTTTTTTTTCAAGATACTTTCAAGACTGTTATTGAAAGAGCACAACAGGAACCGGTAAAAAAGTATTTATTTCCACAAACAGAAGCACAAGAAGTCGGATGGATAACAAAACCGTTGGTGAGTATTTGTTTCAATACCTTTGAAGTGTGTGTGTTATTTATTATTAAGACACCGTTAAAAAAAAAAGAATTCTGAAGCAAATAAGAACCAGGTATCTTTTGGTAGGGTGTTCCAGAATAGACTACCGATAAATCGAATGTCACTGAAATTGCAATCTTTTCATTATTTCATTATTAAAAGTTAAAAAATATTGATATGTTATTTAACATTGAACTACCGGCATTTTAAAAAACAGGTTGTATATTATATTAATAAGCAATTTATTTTGTTATTATTAAATGTTAAAAAATATTAATATGTTATTCAAGGATGAACTACCGGTAATTAAACAGTCGAATATGAATTCCATTCCTTTCTGCGAAAGACACCAGTTTACATCGTCAAGCTAGTTCCAACCTTTGGTATAAGAAGTGTGAAGAATCGATTTATTGGTAGTTTATTACGGAGAAGCATACAAAAAAATCTGGTTTTTGTATTTGCTATAGAATGTTTATTTACATAATACGGTATTTATGATGATTTATTACTGTCATTGTTGTTGCAACAGATTGAAATATGGCCAATTGTAGTCAAGCAGAACAACGTCATAGCATGTGGGTTCTGATATTCAAGTTTCAAAGGTTGTTTTTAGACAAGTCGACATCGTGGGGCTGGTCTTATCACATCAAGAAGGGTGGGGGAGGGATCCGTCGTGTGTAATGACATATGTAAACTTTTACTTGTAATAATTCTCCTCCTCAATTTTGATCAGGTTCGTTTTGTTGGAATATTCCTTTGGTGGTCCTGTCTTGAAAAATTACTTTTTCTGGCGATTCGCCAAAAACTGGCCTAAATGTCTTTCTGACGATTCGCGATAAATTCGCCGAGTGGTGTCATTTTGACATTTGTTGTTAACCAATTTTCACAGAGGTTCTTCTATTTTTGAAATTTATAGAAATGTTTCCTACGTGCGGATCTCATTCAAAATTACGTTTTTGGCGAATCACCAAAAAATTGCCAATTGGCGCTATGTTGATTTTTTTGTGAGCCAGTTTATAAAATGCTTCGTCCCCCACAATTTCTATCGATTTCATTTTTCAATACAGTTAGTCTTCTGTAAGTAATTTTAGTTGGATTGATTTAAATTTCTTAAGCGTAGTCCAAGGTTAGTGCTTCTTTGACAATTACTTTTTTTGGGATCCGCCAGAGATTAGGCTGCCTTTGAAAAATTTTTAGCTGCCGGTTTTTAAAATACTATTATCACTTTTTGGCAACCCTACAGGCCTCTTGATACTTGGTCACACCATTCTTGTTTTGTTTATTCGGAAATTTTCATAAGATATTTGAACTCTGGTAAATATAACTCTCACACATAAAAAAAACCAAAAAAAAAAACCAAAAAAAAAACAAAACAAAAAAAAACTCACATTTTGAACACCGATGTCAGTGCAATAGCTTCCTCACTCTTCGTCTCGTAGTGCAGAAGTGTTGTAAGAATGATTTAAGCCGTCCTTTGCGTTGCATGTCTTTAAAGCTTGAGAAGTAAAAAGAAAAAGAACCAAAAAAAAAATCCAAATAATTTTTGCAAATATTCATCACATAAAAATACTGCATTCGGTGTTATTTCTTTTTATATGAAATAAAATTGGAATTGAGTGATGAGTATTTGTTCTTCTTATGTACTCTTCTAATTTTATAAAAACGCAGTTTGGCTCCACTTAAAAAAATTACATTTTTAATTGACTTTCATAACTCTTGGCAAGTCTCATTTTCCTACTGTAATGAAGTTCGTGGGCTGAAAGCGATTTTCCTTTTTTTTTTCTTTCTTTGCAAATCGTTTCCACGGAACTCGTCAAAAACGCGAACAGTTAGAGATTCGAAATTTTATAGGAATATCGGGTTATATCCATTCTGGTGCTGAGGCGAAAGAAAATTTTGATGTTGTGTTTTATCGATAAAAAACGTCAGTGATGAAGCATGAGCTAGCGGAATGGTAAACAGTGTGCGCTCTCATAAGCGACGAGTGTTTGTTTGCGGACTTTGTGTTACACGAGGTGAAAGTTCATGCAGGCTACCGGTATTGGTAGCAAGGCGGAATACATAAAGGGATAGATAGTGTGCACTGACGATACTTAAGGTAGAACTGTCGAAAACAAAGGAACCTATAGCTGGTTGGTTAGTTTGTCTAACCGATATAATTCTGAAATCCCGTCATGGTCCTTCCAATCTAGTGTATTGCATAATCTCACCCATTCTTAACTGCTTCCCTACCCCTCCGGTGTTTGGGTGGGTTCGGAATGTTAGGATGTATTCACCCGCGGATTTGTCAGATAAAAGAAATCAGCGAACTTTTCGAATTGCTAAACTTTTTTTTTTTTGAGGGGGGGGGGGGGGAGGGGAGGGGGGTCTTTGGAGGAGTCTTTGGTCTTTGCGGTCTTCAGCCGAACATGCCAATCGCTTTGAAGAATAAGAGCTCCCTCTTCTCCCCAGTTTAGTTTATTGCGCTGAGTTATCTTTCGCATTTATTCAATGTAGTTGTTGATTTTTGTAAATGCTGACAGTGTTAAAAATTTTATACGTCTCCAAAATCTATCACTTAGAAGAAGCCACTTTAGTTGGTTTTAAATTCCCTTGCTCGCTGCTTTATTTGCATTTTAATTTAGCGGAGCTGCTGTGTTGTTCCAAAATAACTACATTTTTAGTTTAATCTATCAAAGGTGGCATTAGCCATATGGTCCTTCGATGGTCTAGTTCTAAGTTATATTTTCGTTCGTCGTAGATTGTTTTTGGGAAATGTCCTGGTACTTCATTCAACTTACCATTTTCTAGATTGATGCTGACAGGAATGACCGGCGTCTGCATCATCCACGATCGAATTCAGCCATCACAAAATACATGGACGCTGCTTGGAGAGTAAAAGAACAAACAGAAAACCTGAATTAGACAGTGTTCAGTTTCAAAACTTGTCGATAATGCCTGTTGACTACTCCGCGATTTGGAGAAGTATTATATATACACTAAGACATGGAACAGTGTTTCCTAAATCATGTTTAAATGGAGCGTAACGTATTCAAATTCATTATTATTTATTTTAGATCCGATGGCCCTATCTGTGGTATATTGCTTTGGGTGATGTTATAGTTTAAGACAGTATTAAATCCAGTTGTGATAGTTCTCATTTTGAAGGTCATTGTTACGTCAATTTTTAGTGTCTCCTACACGTGTAAAAGGCTACAGATAAAATGGATTTTAGGGTACTTACATTGCTTCACGTAAGCTTCCAGTTTGATCTTCCGTTGTTGCCATGCTCTTACTGTGAACATATAAATAATTATTAAAAAATGTTCTTGTCACCAAATAAATTTAACAGGATCTCCAAATTTGCCGTAAATTTTCTTGTAAATTCTTAGCATGTCGTTTTATGTAAGGTGGCGCATATTTAACAAATCTGGGGAATAGCAGTTCCTTTTCTCGTCTGTGGCTGCAGTTTATTGACATACAGTTCCTACGCCCTGGGTAACTAATTAGAATTCGGCTTCATAAGCTGGACCAATTTATAATGAAAACCACCATTGTGTGCAATATTTTAAAAACTGTCTATCATATTTTGAGCGATTTTATTGTAGTTGTAAATTATTTTGTGTTTATTTGGAAGAATTATAATTCTTCCTGGTGATTTTAAACAGATAGTTAACGTGTTGACAGAAGCCTGTCACTATGTTTCATAAATACCTTTATTTTATAAAATGTTTCTATTTCACATAAATGTTTTCACACAGCGTGAGGCTAATTGAGAATTATCGAGCATGCCTAACTTGAATTAACTCCGAATATCGTTCATATAATGGTTTTTAAATAAAAAATTTGAAATGATATCCGGTACATTTTAAATGAAGGAAAAAGACCTCGACGGAGCTCGTTTCTATGGCGTCATTTGGTATCTTTACACTTTGTGACAGATCTCCATTTTTCTCTTTATTTATTTATCTTTTTTTTTGGGACAGATGTTCGCCTTTTTCTGTCTCAAAATAAAGTCCGGTCCGAAACAGCTAGAGTCGTGATAAAATATCAAATAGTTTTACCTGTTTATAAAGCAGCGCGTTTTGTATTATGTACCTTACAGCGTAACGGAGAGAATAAAGCAAATAAAAGTATCCAAAATGCCTTTAATTATTGGTGTTTGCGTAGATCAAATTGTATTAATAAGATTCAATTAAGGATTTCCTTAATATTTCCCTGGGCAGCTGCCCTCTAACTGTTAATCGAACAGCTAAAAACCTGAACAAAGAGGTGTGATACCTGTTGTTACAAGGTATTAATTTTGCTTCAAGTGCGGGCATGCGCGGCAGGCTAAATTGGACATTTAACCAAACTACGACATGCAATAAGTGTCCTTCACTCAATATCAATATCCGGATCAATACCAGTCCTGGATACCAACCAAAGCAGTCACCGCATTCTCGGCAAGTTTTACAGTTAGAAGAAATTCTTACCTTTATTGGATTAAAAATGACCATGGCTGCGCCAACCTTTAAAGGGCAGAGGGAGCCCGTGAATATCATACATCAACAAGCTATCCTCAATGAAACTATCAGGAAGGAATTGCGGCATCACAAACTAACCAAGGAGTTTACCATAAACCCGTTTAGGCCAAGTAAGTGGGACTACTTTTTTTTCTAAATATTTATTGTATCCATGCTATGGGTATCTCATTACATCATTGGGAATAAAAAGTCCTATCATTGTATTGGGCGCTATAGTTTACACACATTCGATGTTGCCTTCAAAACGATGATTTATTGGATTGATACGTTCAGTGGATCAATGTTACCTGCTTCAGGCGATGTACGTTTTCAATAAGTGAGCCAGTTTGTATGCAAGGTATTGGCTTGAAAATATTCCATTTTAGGAAACAAAGGTCAGCATAAACCGCCTGTGTACACTAGTTTATTTGATACTCACTCTGTTTAATATTGCGTTCATTCTCGTTCATACCGGCCAGCACTCCAACAAGAAAAGTTTTCAAACAGAAAAAAGTAAACAGAAAAATTCCGTTATAGAAGGCAAATGTGTCTAGCTGTGGGGTGACCCCCAATAAAGTGTTTGGTAACAGCGGGAATGTATATTATGGGCGGTTTTGTCTTATGATAAATCAGCATTACATCAGCACAGATCTTTTTGCTTTCCCATCCACTGTAATGAAAAGTTCAACAATTAACCCTTGGCAGTGTCCCCTAACGAAGTGATGTGCCACATTTTACACACCACGATAGAGATCAGACCCCGCCAATTGAAGAGAAAACAGAATCATTCCACAGAGTTTTCAAAATTCGCCGAATCCGTTTTTGTTATAGGATATAGATGAGGGAAATTGTCAAAACCTTATATACGCAGCAACCAACTTGCTCAATTCCACATTAAACGTTATTTAAATAAAATGCTATAATTTAACTTTTACTTAATTGTTCGAACTATTCTGAAAGTCTATGCAAGAAGTATTACACGGCTTAATTTCATATTTGGCGGGGGATGAATGTGGGGGGAAGGAGGGGTGGGGGGAGGGGCATCAAGTTGAAGAGTCAACTTTTTTTTACCGAACATGAAAAGTTTTATTGAGAATGGGGGGGGGAGGGAGGGTGCCTCACCTCTACATATCTATATCGTTTGTGCGTAAATCCAGTGCTAACCCTACATTTTGGTAAGGCCTTATTCAGACGCGGTCAAGTGCCAAGTTTAGCACATGTCATGATTGACATGCACATATTATAAGTAGCTTATGATGAGATGTATCAGCAAGCTTGCAGTTGTTGAGGCGTTAAACAAGTCTCATGGTATGCCTTATCAATTCTTTTAAAACTTCTCCTTCAAACAAGCCAGACAATAAATCAGCTCTTTCAGAAAATCATTATGACTTTATCAATGCGTAATATAAAATAAAGGCGAAAAAAATTAGCATCACAGTCACTTCTTTCGGGAGAAGAAAGGAAATATCTCTTCCAGCAAAGCTTTATGTAGCATAAAATCCTCAGAGGGAAGAGAAGGACCGCCCCTTGTTGTCGTGTCCATTTAAAAACACTTGATCATAGAACATTATTTTACAGTGCACACGGTTACTGGAAAACCAAACTCGTTCTCAGAAGCCGAGCTGAATGAAATAAAAGGAGACTGTAAGTAAATGTTTATAACCCCCAATGACAATAAAACTTCCCTTTTTGTTTCAAATATCTGCAAAGATGGCGTGCTTATGAAAAACGTTTATGATGGTTCTATTCCAAGTAACTTTGGACTCACTACGAATAGGAATAAGGTAACCAATTTTATGCATGTATACTCGTAAGTACACTCTCAAATTCTACAAAATACTGTGGAGATGTTGTATCTTATGCATAAATAAAAGTTTCGTACATGCAGCGTTTCGCTGTAACCAGCTGCGGAACTGTGGGCATAACTTCCACCTTTGTTCACAGCACAAATGATGGAAGTAATTAACAGATCACGAAAACCACCCACGGAGAAGTACCTTTACCCACAGACGAGTTCGCAAGAATACGGCTGGATCACGCAACCACTGGTGGGTATCACAGCGAAACCTGATTTCGAAAGATTTTTTGTTTTCTTTTCTAGCAACATCACGAAGCATTTATCTCCTTGTTAAAATTCGACATATTTTTATTACGACGAATTTAAATATAAATGTAGTAGCGCAGATTTACGTCACAACTGCACAAATGGTTTTGGAGTTTACTTACAAATTTTTGAAAGTGGTGATATGAATGCCTCGCGAAATTCATTACTCCTATATACCAGGACAAGCCTTCTTGTGGTTGGTTCATTGTCTCATTACCCCCCCCCCCCCCCCCTCCAAAAAAAAAGTTATCTGTGAAACTGATGAATGTCGCCGCCACGAAACTATGGTCGAATCGAAAAATAATGCGACGTCGCACAACTTCAATATATATATTTTCACTGTATCAACAATCAAAAGCCAGGGTTGGGTAGCGGCTGAGATATCGCGTGCACAAAGTTGCACTGTAGGCAACAGAAATAATAAAACATTGCCTATTTTCAACAAGTCACCATTTCTTCATTTTTTGGTCGAATCGAAAAATAATGCGACGTCGCACAACTTCAATATATATATTTTCACTGTAGCAAAAATCAAAAGCCAGGGTTGAATAGCGGCTGAGAAAAAGAAAGAATTCTCCGGGGCACATCAAAGAAACGCACTCGCAAAGAACAAGATTCCGTACTGAACCTGAGGTTCACAACGACAGTAGTGGTTGCCAGCCCTCTCCCCATCCTCTTTGTATTATTGGGATAGGGTCAGTCTTACTGCGGCTAAAATTTGTCCCTTTTAAATTTGATTCTGTTGGTCATTTACCATACCTTCTGCCTTTATCGTGGCAGTTTTAATTTGAAAACGTATGCCACCAACGTATTTCATGTTTAATTCGACGGAACACCCTTCTTTCATGAGTAACAGTACGCGTATAAAGTATTTTTATAGTGTATACGACGAGCAGATGCGCACAGACGCATCCCTGCTTTACCAGTATCGAAAACGTCACGCTACGCACTACTGAAATTGTGTACTTGTCAGCGTACTTTGACAACGTGCACAGTGTACTTTGACAACGTAACTGAGCAAAAGAGAAGAGTGGAAAACAGATCTAACTTACAAGAGATTGTAATTGTATAAGAAATCATGAAATAAAAATAAAAGAGACACTCGCGTTTTGACTGGTACGAAAACACTCCCTCAGCCTTGCGCACTGTTTCGCACTCGCCTTTCAGATTCGTGTTGTCTGTGCTACAGGCTGTGAGGTTTTTCGGATCAGTTCACTCACTCGCGTTTTATCATCATATGTTAGAATACGTTTTTTTTTTTCAGATTGACACAGACAAAACAGACGAAAGATTACACTTTACAAAGAAATCAACTGACGTTACGCAAGTAAAAGAAGCACAATGGAAACTTCACCCAAAGGACTAGTGACAAACAGATGGAATGTTCTGCTGGTCTAAGCCTATCACAGAGTGCAGAAACATGCATGTTAAAATAAAGAAACGATAGGAAAACGCCACAGGTCTCAAATTGCTAACGAAATGAATTTTAAAGCTAGTGGCGGTGATGGGGGGGGGGGGGGGAAGAGGTGTCACAGGTAAAAACCAACGTGACGTTGACGAGGGGGGTGACGAAACGTTTTTTTTTCCTTTCTGTGCTTTGTGTAATGAACGTTGCTATGCAACACACAAGCGACGATGTAGTGCTGGGTAGACTCTGAAATGGTAAATGGTAAAATAACAGCAAACCACGGGGCTGGTGTGCTTTGTATTGGATTCAGACACGTGTCGACAGCCCATGTATTTAAGTGCTGTGTGAATCCAAAGCAAATCACACAGTCGCGTGATCACTCCATATATAGATTTGGCGTGGTACTGGGAGCCCTGCTTACAAGAAGTTTGCACCCGGGAGATTTGGAGCCATGGAACATCAATCGAATTTTTGCATTTAGACAAATCGAATTTCAAACTAAGACTTTTTTTACGATTCATTACTGATATTCCTTTAAAATATAATTTTGTAATGAAATATCTTGAATGTTCTACAGTAAAAAAAAAAAAAAGAAGCAAAAATGTGGGGGGGGGGGAGCAATAATAAAACAACGTATAAATATTTGAAAAGACTGACTAGGCCTTTTATTTCCTTTCTTTCCATATACATAAATCAACTGACATAACTCATGCGCAGGGTTCCTGTTTCTTGCTTAAATATCCCTACACAGTTTGAGAAATATGCCCAAGAATCACATTCCTGACACATTTTAAAAGTGTTTGAAATTACAAAGCGAATCCCAAAATTTCCTGTTTTAAACTTTTAAAATATTTCATAAACTATGACCGCAGTAAATGAAAACTACTGCAAAACCCAGAATGAAACCAGTTTGGATTTTTGCTGAACCTGACTCCGGCTTGTCTTGCAGGAGCAAACTTTGAGAAATCGCCTGTTCCAATTTCACTCTTAGCGCACTTCCTGAGCCGTGGCTCACCAGTGTGACGTTAACAACGGTTTCTAAATTTAACCTGCCAATGTCTAAAACTCTGAAAAAAATGAACAACGCAAATAAGTCTTGAGTTCGTCACAGTTTTCAGCGTAGCTCTGCGTAGCATCCTCATTCTGAGCACAACAAACAGTCTGTGCTTACAGTCTAAAGCGGGCAAAATCATGTGCACTTTAATTTACATCCTACGGCGTACTGAAATGAATTGATCTATTTCTTTTTCGACTTTGCATGTTGTCTTCTTTGTTTCCCCAATCGCTTCTTTCCGCCTCCTTTATGCTTTGATGTCTGGAAATGATAAAGCGAGAGTTACGTTTGCAAATAAAACCAAACACACTTCAAGTATTGGTGTGGAGGCAATCAAGATCAATAAAAATTTCTTCACATAACAACACGCATTACAGTATTTATTTTAAAAATTAAAACTTGTGTCAAAAAAAAAAAAAAAAAAAAAAAAAAAAAACAGACACAGAAGTTAACTCTGTTCACTGCTTTGTATTTTTGACTTTGTTTTAGACTTCTATTTTTTACTTCTCTTTGTTTTCTAATTGTCCAATGCATTAACTCTGCCACGCATTGCATCCACAAAGAACACAAATCTTAAGGTCTTCCTTTGCATCCAGCCCAAGTCAAATCAGCTTGCACTAAAACAGGACGTCTTACATAGACAGTATCGATGTTCTGAAGACTGTCAACTTACGTTCTTCTTATTTTTATTTCTGTACTTTGCGGGAACAGAGCCGTGCTTTTTAACGCTGTATTCTCCCATATCCGAGGCACTTTGCGCTGTGTTGTACTTCGATCTCTTCTTTTGGCCACCATAGCCGTATTTCTTATTTTTGTGATCGCGCTTTTTATTTGGCCTGAAAATCAGAGATAAACAAATCATCGTCGGGGGGTACAGACCAGGACAGTATGACCTTGACACGGGGTCACAGACCCGGACAAGACTGTGTCCAGTGTGACCTTGAAACGAGTCGAGGTCAAAATAACTATGACAGGTCATCTGTAAGCCATTATCACAGGGAGCAAATTACCAGTGTGAGAGTAGCAGCTGACGATTGGTGGACGGACAACATACACACCCAAAGTTCCACACCAGGACCTGGAGCGGTACGAAAATACACACCTATAGTTTCTATCCGGGCCCGAAGCCCCGCTCATGTTTGTCCCTTTAGCCATTCGTAACAATATCTGTTACAGGTAAGAAGGTATTTTTTCGAATTATTTTTGAAACCCAGATACTAGTACATGTATGTGCTAACAAAGCCTTAGATCACAAAACACACACCTAAAATTAACAGTTACAGCAAATGCACGAAAGCTACGGACTGTAAACTGTTGTTTCATTAATGTTTTAGTGTGATTTCGATTTGAAAAACGGCTGATTTTGGATCCAACTCACTGGAAAGTGTTGCTCGTCTCTTGCGCTTTCTTCTTTCCTCTCTGTTGCTTTTTATCTTCTAAGAAGTCGATCTTATCTGTTTGCCCTAGAAGGGTTTATACACCATTTTGATAGCTATTGCATTTTACAATTGTATCATTCTTTGCAGAAATTATTATTATAGCACTAGTCACTCTAACTCTCCAGTCACTCTAAATATCAATCGAAATGAACCTCTATCTTACACAAATAATGACGAAAAATTAACTTTTTTTTCAAAGCTTTATTAGAAATTAGGACTCTTATTCGAGATAAAGAGACATAATTGTGCCTCCAGTCATTAAATACCGTGTTCGAATAAAGTACTTTCACAGCTCAGCATTATCCTTTTGCAATAACACTTGCCTTTTCTAAATTTTTTAACTTGTGTCATCATTTCTTTCTTTTCCTTTTGTCTCTTCAGTAACACTTCATGCTGAACCTGAAATGATTTGCACAGTTGACATCTAAAAACGCCTTAAATTTCAACAGAAATATTGGTCAATCTAATAACTGCGAAGACAGCACGCCAGTACCCATGGAATCAAGTTTACATATGTTCAAACAACGGCAAGCCTGTGATACATCTCTTTTTCTCGGAAGGGAAGTGGGAGAGTGGTGGTTCACTGAGGTTGAGCTTACCTTTTTACCATATTTTCGTAGCTCTCGCATCTTCTTTGCCTTCGCAGATCTTTCCATTGATACTTGCTTGGAAAGCAATTTTTCTCGAATCTGAAAAACAACGGATTTAACTCTACTTTGGGTTCTACTTTGAAATCTATCCTGATTTTAGAATAAATGGTACACTAATCTGTCCGCTAAGATCAAACTTGTGCAAAAAAACATCATTTATCGCAGATCCCACTGACAAACTGAAAAATGCTGGAAGATTGATGTGTTGCGAAAATACCGAAACAAAATGTCATCAGTCAACGCTTTAGCACAAGCAATCAGTGCCATGTCTTAAACATCACACATCGCCACCACAACCTTTTTCATGTGTGTGTCGGATTTGGCCATTTCTGCGAAATAATCATCAGGTCGTTTGGTTGGAATTCCCATGGAGTGTAATCTGGGGATGGCCTCTAGTACACCCGCTTGTGCAAGACGATAGCTGGAAAATGTCAAACAAACATAAACATCAAAAATAAACATCGACCAGCCACATGAGACCTTTATTCCCAGATCACAATCCGGTAACAGTTCCAAATAACTAACAGCTTTTACTGAACCTCCTGCATAAATTATAAATATTGTTATATATATACAGTAGAACCTCATTAATTCGTACTTGTCGGGACCAAGCCAAAAATACGAATTAACCGGGGACACATTTTCGGCCTTATTGTACAAGTTTTATTGCATTTTTTGTCTGCTCTGACCAGTGAAATAATACATGTACACAAAAACATTTATATCTCATAGGCATTCTTAAAAATACACGATCAATGGGTACACACAGATCAGAGGTAAAAAAGTTTCGCTCTCGATATCTAAGGCAATGTTTTTCAATTCACTGTTGAACAAACACATTAGTTTGACTCTTGGTACATGTTGAAGCCTTTGTAACTAATGTCAGGTAAGCATTTGAATAGCGCTAGCACCTGAGGCAACACGGGCAGGTTCGTCGTACAATAATGTCACTCTTTTATTGTGCAATTAACTAAGCTTGAGAAGTTTGTCAATCTCACATTTATCAAGATGTATTTTATTTGATTTTGTTCTAAAAACTGGCACAAAATACAAATTGTTAGGTCTCACATTGGGACGAATTATCCGAGCCCTCGTTAATTCGTACTTTTCCATTTACATAGGAACCAATAGGTCCCAAACTTGGGACCGACGAATTTGGTAAAATTAACCAAGGTGAATTAACGAGGAACTCCTATATATAACTCGCCAAAATTCTACAAATAATGCTTGTATGGTTCTCTTTTTTTTTCCTACCAGATATGTGAGTTCGTCACCTGTTAGGCCTTGAATTTCTTTCGAGTTAAGGCGACCACAGTCACAAGTATCAGACAACAACACACGGATTTTGGTATGTGAAGATTAGCTTCCCACCATAACAACTACACACAAAATCTTACAATTTCATTTCTCTCTTGAAATCATCATGCACGTCGTCGACGTCTGTAGCAGCTGCCAGCTGTTCCTCCAAAGGTGCAGGTACAGGCGCCGGGTCAACTGTTAGATCCAGCCGCTCAATCCAGGGTAGATCTTTTTTCGCAGCTTTCAATTCTTCCAAAGCTTTCTTCAGCCCAGACTGTATAAACACGCTATTCACTGTCTTCTGTGATCTTATTTTAAAGTTATTTTTAATTCAACTTTCTGCACTGGAACTAACCCCAATAGAGGGAATAACTTTAAACAAAAAATATCTTGCGAAAGGATTTGACATCATCAGATATATTGATTATAGCCTGACAAAAACAAAAGCCGGGAGAACACGCTCTTTTAATGTGAATTCTTCGACTGAACGTTGCCGGTGGAATACCGTTTCTTTAACATTTGCAATACAAAAGAATTTCTTAACTCTGTGAATTTTAGAACTTATTGTGCATATTTATTTGGTTTTCAACTCACCACATCATTTCTATGTGTTTTCTCCGGAACTTTCGCCGCAACTGACAACCCTGGTTTCAATAAGCCTGTTTGGAATGCCACTTGCAACTGAAACACGAATGCCCAAGAACATTGCGGCTAGCCAAAACAAGGCAATAAGAATCAGATTTAAGAAGCTAGCTCCTTTTGAATAAGACCGGATATAATACGTTTGGTGACGAAGTTCCCAAAACAGTCCGTCTTTAAAGGACAGCTCTAAACACGCAGCCAGGACTTGCAACTTCAAGCTGAAAATTCCCCGGTGAAAAATTTTAAGATTTTCTTGTTCAAAAATTTTTCGGCTTATTTTGAACCGTGCACCCAAAATGCACAAATTTTGAAAATAATTTTTGCGAAATTAGTCAGTTTAAAAGAGCATGTGCATGCTAGGAAGGTTGCCTGACCAGGGAGAAACCAAATCGGCGGTCAGTTTGTGTACTAATACGTCGCTTGGAGTATCACTTAGCGTCCTTATCTGACACGTTACCGACTCGTTCACTTTCGGCAATTCGATAGATATTTACCTACATAATTCTGCACTTTCTGTTTTTGAGCGTATTGTCATTATACAAATGTTAGACAACAAACAGAAACCGTTCTCACACAGCGATGTCTTCCGTGGCCAGTTTGTACGTTAAACAGGCCGGGCCTGGGCGTCCAAATGCCGGCCACGTCAGAAAAGGGGGGTGCTGTATAAAAACTATGCAGCTGGATACGTATCACGTACTCCCTAGGCTACCAAAGATTTGTCCCGTAACTGTTTCTATGTTACACAGAAGAATGTTTTCACTTGAGGTTTAATTACACATATCACTTTACGACTCCTGATCGGACTGACGTATCTGACAATGGCTGTTTTTTAAGACACAAGTGTTTTTATCCGATTCTGCAAAGTGTTCGCCAAAACAGGTTTAACTGTACGTCTCTGATACGGGTCTAGGGGTTGGAACTACAAACAGGTTTTGGTGTACGTTTTCTTAACCCAGGTCTGGAAGATGGTCACTACATAGGTATTACTGTAAGTCTTTTTTTATTCTGGTCACGTCAGGCAGCGCTTACTGTTCGTCTTTTTATCCGATTCTGGAAAACGGTTACTAAAACTGGTTTAGCTGCACCTTTTTTATTCGGATCAAGGAGGTGGGAACTACAAACAGGTTTTAGTACAGGCCTTTTTATTCAGGTCTTGAAGGTATCGCTACAAACAGGTTTTACTGTGGTCTTTTTTTTAACCCGGGTCTGGATGTTGTTGATGTTTTGTTGCATACAGTCACCGCCCCCCCCCCCCCCCTCATGTAGGTACGGATCTGAACGCGACCCTACCCCTGTTGCCCTGTTTCACCGTATAAGTCTGTACCCAAATTGTACTTACAACCATGATATATATATATATATTATTTTTTTTTCGTACCTTCTCATCATCCAAACAGCACAGGAGGGGGGGGGGGCACATATTTATGCAAAATGGTGAGCTGCTTGTCATAACAGAAGATATTAGATGACCCATTTAAAAAGTGAAAAGGGATGAATAATTCCATGACTAGCATGGATAATTCTATGACAAGCCAGTCACGATAACTTGTGTAATTGTTTACAAAAACGTTTTGACGTCATATGACGCCAGGCGTTCCGCTACATATGCCAAACAAAATACGAACCGTCAAACCCACCCAAGGCATTATTCTAGCTAGTCTGAAGCTCATCCGATATTTCATTCTTAAGATATAATGATGGCCCATTTTAAACGTCCTTACGTCACACGTTGTCCAATATGCATAAAACACACTAGCAGCCATAGGAACCGCACATGACATAATCCCTACGTTTGAAGCTGACCTGTTATCCTGTTAACAAAGATTAGTGTTTTCGTTCTGCAGTTACGGTAATGACGCAATTGTTTTGACGTCCTGTGACGTTACGCGTTGTTCAATATATGTCAAATCCAATCCCAACTGGTGGAGAAACCGAAAGCATAATCCCACTAAACTAGAAACTGATCCGACGTTTCGTTTGAGAGTTATCGTGTTAACAAAATGAAGTGTCTACAACAGACGCACATAC
Source organism: Protula sp. h YS-2021 (assembly GCA_949752745.1). Classification (NCBI taxonomy): domain Eukaryota; kingdom Metazoa; phylum Annelida; class Polychaeta; order Sabellida; family Serpulidae; genus Protula; species Protula sp. h YS-2021. The sequence goes on along the minus strand of OX457026.1, from coordinate 27,761,614 downwards.
TACATACACATACTGGTACACACACAGAGAAAGTACAAAAACATAATAAGAAGTTTATCTTTATTGGTGTTTGTAGTTCCAAACATTTCTCAATAATTTGACGTAAGTAAAAACGTGGTCTACAGAGGATCTTCTATGTCAGCTTTGTTTCTCTCAGCTAAGTGTCGATTCCGCCCATCAGTCATTTCAGACCTAACACACTACTTTTTTTTGTCACGCTTAACAGTTCAACGCCTCTGTTGTTTGAACAGACGCGAGGTCTCTTTTTTTCAGCTAGCTTGATAATTACTGCTCCCTTCCAGTCACTGTTTTTTTTTTTCATACTTCCACATCACTTTGCAGATTCTTGCCAACCACTGCTGTAACTTCTTATCGCCATTGGTTCATTCTACCTCTTTCATCTTCAACAGAATTGCCATTTTATCTTTCACGGGTCAGTTCTAATTTTTTTTTTTTTTTTTATTTTTGCTGTTAGCTCTTTCATTTTTGACTTGGCTTGCTCATCTTACTATTTATCAAATATTTATTTGTCCTATTTTGCCTCTTCACTTGAAGTTTTCAGTTTCTCAATTTTGCGGCTTTTTTCTACAATTAGCTTTTTGTGGCTTCCAAACTACCAGTTAGAAAATAAATTGTTCTATTTTCAACCCATCAGTAAACATCAGATACGCAGATGACACAACACTACTCTCAGCAGTATTTGAAAAATTAAAATTATCGACCGTCAAACGAAGAATCGCGCTCGCCTCGTCAGCCTTCGGCCGACTGAGAAAAGCCATCTGGAGTAGGCGGGCTATAGGTAGCACGCTCAAAACCCGCTTATACAAGGCCTTAATACAACCTATCGCCGTGTATGCATTAGAGACCTGACTCTCATGTCGGAAGACGCGCAGAATAATAGCCTTCGAAATGAGATGTCTCAGGGCAATACTTGGAATATCCCTAAGAGACCGCTATACGAACGAGACAGTCCGAAAGACACTCCAGATTACTGAAACAATATTAGAGGTGATCACGAAGAAACGACTCCGTTGGTTCGGCCACGTCACAAGGAAGCCTCCCGAACACATGGTGTACCAAGCATTCAAACAGGGCTGGAAAAAAATCCGATTTTTTCAAAAAAATCATGATTTTTGATTTTTTTATATTTAAATCTGATTTTTTTGATGTTTTTGATTTAAATCAAACTGAAAAAAAAAACCGACAAAATATCCAAAAGTACCACCTTTTAACAGTTAATTGAAGACTCGTAACACTATCTTGTACTACAAAAACATTTACATTTCACAAAATCTGCGACAACTGTGCTCAATTTTCAAATGTTCAGATAACTGTCTTCAAGTTCAATTCTTCATTTATTGAGCGATCGGTAGCAAAACGCGAGTTTCCAGCCTTTTCCACTACGAGGTTTGTTCAATTAACAATCGAAAAAGCAGTGATATGGGGTGGATTTAAATAACCTCACTCGACGCGTAACACTTTGTTTACAAGCACACGCGGTTGAGAGAAAGCCCGGAGTACGTTGGAGATATCAATGCAACCGGGAGTTTCTGAAGATTTAAACTGATTTAAATCATACCAGCCCTGCATACAAACAAGACTTCAGGAACCCAAGACCCAGAGGAAGATCGCCAAAGAAGTGGATAAGCCAGATTCACGAAGACACCGGCCTCCCAGTAGCCACCGTAGAAAGAAGTGCATCAGACCGCGTAGCTTGGAGGCGAAAATGTCATGGAGCTGCAATGGGGCAACGTACCCTAAGCACTTAACTAACTAACAACAATCGACTCAACAATCGACTTAGAGATAAAGAGACCTTCCGTGTCAATTGAAAAAAAAATTATTATACTCTATAAGCCTTTTAGGCGGCGCCTCAGTGTTACCGGAGATGTTTCAGAGATTATAATTAAAGCCGGAGTAGGCTTGACAGAGAATATAGAAACAGCACTCTGATTTATTATTTGTACAGGAGAAGTCTGCCCTCGACCCGATGCATATAAACAGGACTGTAAACTTAGCAAAAAATCAATGCAAATTCGTCTTAGAAAAAATAATAATGAAAGTAATTACCGCCAAAAGGGTGGGTCAAAAAAACTTGGCACAAGGGGCATATGTATCTCAAACTGAGGTGCGGGCCGTCAAAGAACATTGTCACGCATCGGACGAAAACGCAATTGCCTTCACTATATTCCGATGTAGGATGTCTTTGAAGGTCAAAACCGCCATGTCGAGACCATCACAGTAAAATATTCGCTGTGTTTGTGACTTCGATATTGATAGTCCTAGATGACTCTTGCGGTCTTCCTATGACAGCAAGAGTCATGTTTCCTGTAATAGGAAATGTCAATTTTCCAAATCTCGGCGCACGACTTGAGCAAACGGCGTTATTTTAGAAAGGGTGCATCACATAAATCGCCCAATTATAAATTATGGCGCACAAGTTTTATGGTCAGATATCAATTTTTTACTGAGAAAAAGGTGTGTTTTCTTGAGATCAGAATATCGACTCCCTCATTATCACCCACAATAACAGTGAATCCACAGTTGCAAAACCACACTTTACTCTAGTTTGGGAGTTACGCCGAGGTCGAAAAAATGCTTTTAAAGAAAGAGCGTACCAGTTCGAGCCTCGGTGTCCTTGAACGTGCGCCGAAAGATACAGAGCCTCGAAAATTGAGATCAATGACCATTTCTATTGTAGGAACTGTGACCCTTTTTGTCCTAGGAAGAAAGAAAGGCTCCGCTGGGGTTACGATATTGACTGATGAACTGTTGTTCAGGACTATATGCTTGTGGTAATTTTTTCGATGTTTCGCCCTTTGTGACCTCAGAATTGCAGTATTTGCAATTCGTGTAGTGATTTTAACTTCATTCGGAATTCATTCAGTGTCACCCTTCTGTCCGTCAGAGAATGAAATAAAGAACACGATGTCATTTCTTCCTTTTTTCATTTCTTTGGTGGGGTTATGTCAAGTGGTATTGTGACTCCGAATGAGAGCATAAGGACCTCCAGGGTATCTAACTGGTACCACCCTTTTAATTCGAAGAAACGTTATTGACGAACTTCGGAAGCTATTTTGACGAAAAGATAACTTTCGTGATTGACAGAACTACAATTCCACATATTTTCGCCCATCTAAATGAGTCTCATGTGAAATTAGATGCGAGTATTCAGTGCAAATGTAAACAGTCATGTCGAAAATTAGGAACTTCATATCAAAGAGCTATTTGTTAGAGCATCAACAGTTAATGTACCTCTTTATCTGAGTCCACACTTTCACAATCACTTGACGATTCCATGCTTGTTTACTTCGGTGATGTCGACAAAATGAAGTTTGCATTGTACTCACTTACGAAAAGGTGCCGCTGTGCACATCATCCCTCGTTGTAGCCCAATAGCCAACCTCTACGTCGGTTCGTTCTCTTGTACATGTCAACTTTTACTCTGTAAACTAACTAGGGAACCCGCACTCAAAAAGACAACAACACTTCTATATACCAAACTTATTAATCAATAACAGGTAGCTTTCAGAGGTCAGCTATTTTACAGCAACGCATGACCCCTAGTTTCGCATAATTGCCAAGAAAGCATAATCTTTTATGCTGTTTATCGAGAGCTATCGTCTATTCTACAAATCTCACCAATACATTCCGAGATCACAAAATAAGTATATGTGACATTCAGATCCCCACAAAATTGTTATGTTCACTATTTAGACTGTTATGAGCCTACTTTTAGCCTTCGTAGCATACCCTACAACCAGTCTTCAGGTGGACAAAACGATTTCATCCACATGCGAGAATTGGAACATGCTTTTCTCGCACAAGTACAGTGGACCGCCGGTACACGAAACAAGACACCGAATATACTTGACTATGCATAAATTTTATTAGTTATACATACCGACCAATCTAATTAAAACTGTCTAAAAGTAGAAAGCTAAAAGGAAAGGCTGAATTAACATATAAGTTTTCTCTTCACAGTAAAGACAATTCCCGACCTGATGGTAACTCCAGTTCAAAAGCTTCAACATTATGCTTAAAACTTAGTTGCAAAAACACAAACACACACGCACACACGTTATATATATATATATATATATATATATATATATATATATATATATATATATATATATATATATATATATATATATATATATATATATATATATATATATATATGTGTGTGTGTGTGTGTATGTATATATATATAGGAGTTCCTTGTTAATTCGTCCTCGGTTAATTCGTGCCAAATTCGTCGGTCCCAAGCTCGGATAATTCTTCCCAAATGTGGGACCTAACAATTTTTATTTTTTGCCAGTTTCTGTAACAAAATCAAAGAAAATACCTCTTGTTAGATGTGAGATTGACAAACTTAGTTGATTGCACAATAAAAGAGTGCTATTCAGATGCGTACTGGCATTCGTTTGACTCTTGGTACATGCGAGAATGCTACAGAGGCTTTTAACCACGCCAATTTTCCTTTGGCTAGAAATCGTGCGAGTTAAACAAAGCAATCATCAGTGAAGGACTATTTCGGTGTTCAACAGTGAATTGAATAACTTTGCCTCAGATATCGAGAACGAAGCTGTTTTATATATATATATTTATTTATAATTTGATATATTTATCAAATGTATGGCAATATATTGTCCTGGCACCCCTTCCCTTTTTTTCTTGTTAAGAAGTATATTAACAAAACACAGTTATTCTCACACTGAGATATGCTATAGCATAATATAGCCATAACATCTTCATATAATAAATAGGGTAAAGATCTTTACTTGCAATTCAGATCGTCATACACGTAAGTAGAAATTCAGAACATACGTTAGAATAGTAAAGACTATTTTTGTAATACAGTTATTTTTGTGCGATCCCCGATAATTATATACATAGGTAAAGTGAAGCTTTGTTTGTAAATTATGGGCCACGTGTCAAAGTCATAAAATGTAGATGAACTATTTTGCCTGATATAGATAGATGAATTATTTTGCCTGGTCCCGTCTAGTTTCTCTTATCCAATGTCCACCGCAGTAAACTTCCTACAACAACCAGTGATGAAAGCTAAATGAAATAAATTTGAAAGAAAATCGCTCAAAACGGAAAGAGTTACAATAAACTTCTTAAATGGAACTTTATGTTCATAACACCGTAAAAATATACCTGTTTATCGCTCAGTTGTTAAAACAGTAATAAATAAGCGTAGTCACAGTGCTGTGCTTCATGGTAATCTCATTGGTGTCAACAAACCATAGCACAAATTGAAGTTGCACAAGTCAGGAATTCCTCAAGCCATCTACACATAATCTCGGTAAATTTTGTGGTCAGTTGATGATATTAGGCTGAAGCTATCAGAAAATAGCTATCAGAAAATAAGGCTATCTGAAAATAGTTGATCGTATAGTTGATCGTAGACCCCAACCGGGCTAGCTCCGAGTAGCTCTGACTTGTATAACATCGTATATCTCTCTGTGAGAGCTACGAAGCCTCAATTGCTCCACTAATAGAGGTCAATTTCGTATGTTTTGAGGCACGAATCTTGCATGCCAGCCACTATTATTCAAACATCTACAGAAAGGTCGTGTCCAATATGCCCTTTTTGTAAAACAGGCACAGTTTTAGTGAGCTGTATATTTTTATTTGTTCATAAAAGTGCAGAAAAGTTAGCGTTCACATCCACCTGTCAAATATTTGTTTACATGCTGGCCTTTAAATGTCACGTGACCATAGTCAAGGGACAGAAGATTTAATTAAAGGGGTTATAGTTTATTTGGACAATATATATTTAATAGTTGATAGATGCAGAATTACGTATAAATTTATTTGGTACACCCACAATATTTGACTTTTATGTTTACGTTCTTTTTGAAATTTCAATATAAAAGTTTTTGGTGGATAATTGCAAACAAATATTGTTACTATTTCACGTAATAAAGTATGCTCCCTGTAGACAAACAAATGTAATTTTTTGCGGGAGATTTGGGGTTATCCGTATTATTTTCTTTTAAAGAAAGCGTAACACAGAAGTTGTATGTGATTACCGTTGTACTTTGAGGACCTTTAGCAAATGCCAATAAAAATTTATGGGTTGTTGAATCTCGCACAAAGTAGCCACAGGGGTGCCTAAAAGCGAGCGCAGTTAACTTGCTTATCGTTATATAGCGAGGCTTTGAAGCGGTGCCTGGAAACTTTTTAGCGCACCGCTTCTTGGAGCTACAACCGGGCGAGCCCCGGGGGGGGGGGGGGGGTCTATAGAATTGCCCTCTGTCTGTCCGTGTGTCACACTTTGGATGCTGCTTTGTTTCCATGCATGTTCTCCGAAAGTTTTAATCCTAAGCATATGCCACCTTGCACATTGAAAATATATATAATGAAGTTTTGAAACGTCGTGTTATTTTTCAAATCGGCCAAAAATTGCCAAAATCGCGACTTGTCAAAAATTGTGATCTTTTGAGATAACTGCAATGTAAGACTTGGGTGATTTCCACGCGTGTTCTCCGAAACTATTTATCCTATGCATATGCTACCTTGTTATAAGCGTACTCGTACGAGTACTTTCATATCATGCTGATTCGGCTACAGTTTTTCGGGATAAATTATAAAGAAATGATAAGCGAAAAAATAAAATTATTATTGTCTTAAAACATGCACTTTGGAATTTAAAAGGTCATCATATGATCATTTAAAAGCTTTTTTGACATATTATTCAACTACTTTAATATCCAACATATGATTATATGTTTCTGGCAAAATGGAATTTTGTTGATTTTTGATATTTTTTCTATCATTTTGTTTTTATCCTTATCCCAAATGAATGCAGTTTTCGGCAAAAGTCTCCACTATTGTCCAGCGTTGTTGTGAAACAGCTGACCTCTGAGGGGATCTGTCTGTTATGTATAAACACAGAGTGGGTGATTTTAAAAAGTATTTCCCGTGTTTTATGAGTAATGTGGGCCTGCGGAGTAAAAAGGTATTTTGCACAACACACTGAAGTGCCGTTGAAGTTGGCTGTTGGACAACAACGGCGGGAGCCGTACGAGTTTTAAGAAAAGTTCGATGTTCACTTCTTTCGACTGCAAGTACCTCGGGCTAAAATGTAAAAATGATTACGAAAGAAATAAAAATGTAGTTTTCTTGACATTCATGCGCTTTGATATGTAGTAAACCCTTGTGTGTGTGTGTGTGTGTGTGTGTGTGCTCCTGTCTTCACGGCGAAGTCAGAGCCTGTGGTCGTAAGCTCAAAGTGAAACCGGAGCTTTTTTGTGAAACCGGACCCAAAACCCAGGGTCTACATTCAAAAACCGAGTTATCATAACCATGATTTATATTGAGAGATGGGCTTTCATATGAGAGGGGTGTCCAAAAACGCCTGGTGTATTTTTGGGGCAAAATTTTAGTTTTTTTTAGTTTATACACTTCCCAATAGGGGGAGACCCACTGTGAGCGAGCACATGGCAGGTTAATTAAAACTTGGCCAATCAAGTGGTTTCCACATGGTTTGAGCCTATTTTCTCGACCAATGAATGACGAACACTTGAAAAAGCACGTGTTGGGCGACTTCATGAGATATGGGGGGTGTCACCTTTTTTGTTTACAAAATTTCGCAAGTCCTAGCAGCTTGTTTTCCCTGTAGCAGCTCATAGACGTATAGCAAAGTGATAAATGGTGTTTATTTTTCTGTAAAACAGTGTTTTTTTATAACCTTTTACTTGATTTCTACAAAAGCATATTTTACAATAGTTACATTCAAGGCTTTCACCCACATTGTGAAATGTCCGTTTTCACGGTGTGTGTGTACCTTTACTATAACTTTACATTGTCCTTCTTTTTAAACTTCAAATTATCAACAGCTCAAGCTATTTCCATTGTACTTTTTTTACAATATATGTTAAAAATATTATTTTATCTCCATTAGAATTAGCTGTGTTTGGCGGTAATTTTTCTTAGAATTTACTTTTTGTGTTTGAACTGATGATGGGTCCAAAAATGCTTGACTGACGGCATTAATTGTCCTTTATGTAAGTGCCGATCTGAATATATTTTTTAGGTTAATGTTTTAACTTGATTTGTTTTAACGGTTCCAAACTGTGAACTTTACTTTCTCTTTATTCGAGTAGTGATTTTTAAACACTGATATTAAATACCACTGTGTTCATACCTGTTTGGTATGCACACAGTGGTATTTTTTTTGTCAATGTATGGTGGCTGGATTCGACTGAATATTAAATTCCTCTAATGATTTCTAGAGGAGTGTGGATACACCACAAAACATGAAGAGAAATGGCTTGCGTTTCTCATAGATTGCTCTTTTTCGCCAGAAACTGCGGTCCTTATAATTAAACATTTATTTTCTTTTGTCTCTATTTCTTTTAGCTCAGTTTGTCCGTAAATTTGGTTAGAATTGCTTTGCTTTTTTTTCAGTGATAGATCTAATATCGCTTGTATGACGGCCTTAATTTTTTTTGTACTTAAATATTAAAGATTCGTCAACCTTAGATGTTTTTGATGTGAGGAATAAGATAGACTTAACACTTTTAATGTCATGCAGCGGAAATTCACAAACCGCTTGAGAAAATGCTGGCTACACCCGATATTAAATGTTACTGTTAGAGTAATATTGCAATAAAAAAACTTTTAAGATCTAGTTACAAGGCTACAGTCGGCGTCAAAGTCTCACACCTTTCAAATTAGCATTTCTACAATTGAAAGAAAACACAACAACTTTTTATGCTTGTAATTTCTGGTAAATTTCGGTTTTCCGGTTTACGATAATAGTTTGCAGACTGTTTCTCATATTTCTTGTCTCTTAGGCAGGCCTTTCAAATACACATTCTGCTGAGGGACTTGTTTGCCAATACATGCCTTTGGTCCTTCTCTTCGGCCCAAGAAGGGCGTTCGTGAACTGGCCCGTCACGATCAATAACGGCTGGTCGTTCAGTTTAACCATACTGCGGCTCTAGGGTCAATCGAACGGCGTTGGATGGAGAATACCGCCGCGTCTAGTAGAGTATTCCAGGTGTCCTAGCCCTAGGCGGGTAACCCCCGTTGCCGAAATAGGTGGTCATAGTAAGGCCGGGGCCGGCAGACCTGGAAGAAAATTTTCAAAAAAAACACTTAATGGATAAGACAAAAGAAAAACAAAATACATCACCGACACCCAAAAGACCAAGGATTGAGGTGGGGTCTCCCCCTGCTTCATTTCCACAATACCTAATTATCACACCGATAGAGGGCACGTTCAAACTATCCCCCTTCGCTATCCAGAAGGGGGTGGCATCGATAGTGGGAAATCAATTTAACATCAAAAGGCTCCGCTCGGGGGACATTCTAGTCCAAATAGCCACTTTACAACAATGTAAAAACCTCCTGAAAATAACATCTTTTGTAAACACCCCAGCTAAGTGCTCTGCCCACCGAACCTTAAATTTTTGCAGGGGAGTGATCACCCACCCTGAACTAAGATTTTGCTCAGATGAAGAATTAGTCGACGAACTACAGGACCAGGGTGTGACAGCAGCGCGACCTTTGGGCCAACGAGGAACATTTGTCCTTACCTTCTGCAAGCCTACTTTGCCAGGCAATATAAAAGTTGGATATTTAAGCCTACCAGTGAAAATATATATTCCGAACCCTATTCGTTGTTTCCACTGCCAGAAATACGGGCATAACAAAGACAAATGCAGAAATCAAAAACCCACCTGCGCAAAATGCGGGGAGGAAGGGCATGAATATAGTTCATGTACCTCTCACAACCCCAAATGCATAAACTGCATGGGCAGCCACCCGGCTTCATCCAAGGATTGTCCGCGGTGGCATGCTGAAAAGAAAGTCCAACAGATAAAATTTGAAAAATCGGTGTCTTATCCCGAAGCCCGAAAACTGGCTGCTACCCTCCTCCCATCAAATGCGAAAACTTATGCTAGCTCAGTAAGACCCAAGTTTCAGGATTCTGCCTGTCAAACTGACATCACATGGATTACGGAACAAAAGATTTTTTCGCCACCAAAGCAACAACGGCCTTCTAGAAAAACAAAAGAAACTAAAACTGAAACGGACTCTAGTCTTTGTGAGTCTTTACCAAGCACATCTCCTGAGCTGTCAGGGAAGAGAGACGGGTCTTGTACTCCAAGCCCCCAATCCTCTCAGCTGGGCCACGAAACAAAGGCAAGACTCAAACAAAGAGCTCAACTTGCCAAACAGAGGTTGCGCACAAACCTTACGGAGGAAATGAGTGGGAATAGATACTCCCCTCTTATGGATGCTGGCGATGGAAGACCTGCAGGCAGAACCTCCCCTAAGCCACCCCGCTCAAATGAAAAGCCTCCAAAAGTAACGATTAACAGAAATCGAGCTCTTAGCAAGTAACGATGAGAATAATTCATTGGAATATCAGAGGTTTTTGGACCAACTACCATGAATTGTTAACACTTATGCACTTAAATGATCCGGCAGTATTTTCTCTTCAGGAAACATTCAGCAAAAACGACAATCCACCAAAACTTAGAGGATATACGTCATACAACAAAGCCTCATCGGATGACAGAGCGACAGGTGGAATCGCTATGTTTGTTCGAAGTGATCTCTTACAAAGCGAAATTAAACTAAATACGCCTTTCCAGACCCAGGCGATTCGTATCACGCTTGGCAAAACTTTCACAATTTGTAATATTTATTTGCCACCACATTTGAGACCTCAACCAGAAGAGTTGAATGACCTAATAAATCAGTTACCTAAGCCAGTCCTATTCGTGGGCGACTTTAATGCTCACAGTACATTGTGGGGCAATAGTTACGTAGATTTGAAGGGAAAATTGGTAGAAAATCTCCTTAACCATCATAATTTAACCATTTTCAACGACAAGTCATATACATATCTTCACCCTGGTACTGGTTCAAAAACCTCTATTGACCTTTCTATAGCATCTGCTAATTTATATCTCGATTTTAATTGGAAAGTGTTGGGTGATCTCCACGGCAGTGACCACTTTCCTATTTTATTGTCTGAGTCTAAACCATACCACGAAAAAAGATCCCCAAAATGGAAGTTTCAGAAAGCAGACTGGTCAGAATTCCAAGAATTATGTCATCAGAGTATCAAAAGGAAACATTTTACTGATGATGAAGACGAACATATCTCATTATTTACCTTTCTTCTCCATGGAGTGTGTGAAAAATCTATCCCAAGGACATCAGGATCCCGCAAGAAACCACACAAACCGTGGTTTAATGACGCTTGTAAAGAATCCATAGCGCTTCGTAAACAAGCTCTCAAAAATTTTTCAGACTACCCAGACATTACAAGAAAAATAGAATATCAAAGGGCCAAGGCAGTTGCGCGTAAAACAGTCAAAAAAAGCAAACAAGAATCCTGGCATGAATATGTTTCTCAACTCAACACAAATAATTCTCTAAAAAAGACCTGGGACATGGTTAGAAAAGTATCTGGTAAGAACACTTTTAGCACAGTAAGCCATCTAGAAGCTAACAATAATATGATCACCGACCCAAAGGACATTTTAGATACCCTAGGCGAAACATTTGAACATAACTCATCTTCCGAAAATTATAGCCACGAGTTTAGACGCCATAAAGAAACAGAAGAAACTAATCCTCTTAACTTCTATTCTGACAACAGCGAAGCGTATAATGAGCACTTTTCTCTCAATGAATTGAGAAAGGCCATAGATAGTTCCCATGATTCAGCAGCAGGACCAGATGACATACATTATCAGATGCTTAGACATTTGCCAGACCATACCCTAAAGATCCTTTTAGAATTGTTAAATCATACCTGGAATTCCGACACTTTTCCAGAAATATGGAAGGAAGCCACAATAATACCAATACCAAAGCCAAACAAAGATCCACGAAATCCTCAGAATTACAGACCAATTTCCTTGACAAGTGCCCTGTGCAAAACATTTGAGCGAATGGTAGCTGAAAGATTAAAATGGTACCTGGAAAGAAACAACTTGCTTGCCGACATACAGAGTGGCTTTAGGAAACAAAGGAGCACTCTGGACCATCTTGTAAGATTAGAATCTTTTGTGAAAGAAGCTTTCAATAACAAGGAACATGTTGTTACCGTTTTCTTCGACTTGGAAAAAGCTTATGACACAGCATGGAAACACGGAGTACTAAAGGATCTTTTTGATTTCGGCCTCCGAGGCCGTCTGCCCCAGTTTATAAAAGGATTCCTGGACGACCGTCGATTCAGGGTTCGCCTTGGTACAATATTCTCAGAATACTTTGAACAAGAGGAAGGCTTCCCGCAAGGATGCATCCTTTCAATTCTACTTTTCCTGATAAAAATCAACAATATAAAAGATACACTGAGACAGGGGATAGATAGCTCACTCTTCGTGGATGATTTTGCCATGTCGTGTAGAGGCAAAAGTATGAATTTAATACAGCGTCGTCTTCAGCAGAGTATTTATTCTCTCCAAGTTTGGGCGAATAAGAATGGTTTTAAATTCTCACAAACCAAAACGGTTTGTATACACTTTTGTAAAAAACGAAAACAGCACGACGATCCAGTTTTACACATCTCTAACGTGCAAATCCCTGTTGTCAAGGAAAACAAATTTTTAGGTTTAATTTTTGATAGCCAACTTAGTTTTATCCCACATATCAAACACCTCCGAAGAAAGTGTCAGAAGGCCTTAAATTTACTGAGAGTCATCTCCTCCCACGATTGGGGAGCAGATCGGGATACTAAACTCATGTTGTATAGAGCTCTAATTAGATCGCGACTGGACTATGGCAGTATAGTTTATGGCTCAACTAGACCATCATATCTCAAGATGCTAGAACCGATACAGAATCAAGGCTTAAGAATATGTTTAAATGCCTTTAGAACATCCCCAGCCGACAGTTTACACGTTGAGGCAAATGAACAACCTCTCAATATACGGCGGTTAAAACTTGCCATGCAGTATTGTATAAAACTTTACGCCAATAGAAATAACCCTACTCATCAGATTGTTTTCGGATCACATTATGCGTATAGAGGTACCAATGCTATTCCCCCCCTTGGAAGTAGGATTATACCACACCTGCAAGAAGCAGGTATAATCGTTGAATCTGTTGCAAATTACAAAATACCTAACCAACCCCCTTGGAAGTTAACGAAACCTGTGGTCTTGAAGACTCGTTCTGAGTCCACAAAAGAACGAACTAACCCGTGTGTATTTCAGTCAAAATTTGCAGAATTAAAGGATAATTATAATGACTACCATTTCATATATACCGATGGTTCCAAACTTGAGGACAAGGCTGCAGCAGCTATTGTCACAGAAAATAATACATTTAGAACCAGGCTCCCTGATGGGTCTTCTATTTTCTCTGCAGAAGTTAGAGCCCTGCAGCTAGCTATGCAAATTGTCAAGATTAGCCGCTACAAAAAATCCATATTGTGCGTGGACTCCATGTCAGTGCTTGAGTCACTAGAAAACTTACAGGTATCCAACCCAATAATTTTGGACTTGATAGAAAAACACGACGAAGTGGTAAAAGCTGGCAAAGAGATAATATTTTGTTGGGTACCGAGCCACGTTGGAATCCCGGGCAACGAGGCAGCCGACAAAGGCGCCAAAGAAGCATTAAACCAAGACTGCTCAGATTTCCTTATACCGTCATCAGATTTTAAGTGCCATATTTCTAGATATGTCAAAAATCTATGGCAACAATATTGGGATGAACAAACCAACAATAAGCTATACCAAATTAACCCTGTGGTAGGGCGCAAATTGCCCTCCCTAAATGGCCTTCGCGACGATATGGTAATTCACAGATTAAGAATAGGACATTCTTACACTACTCACAAACACCTCTTAAGAGGTGAACCACAACCCGAATGTATAAGTTGTCAGGAACGGTATACAGTAAAACACATCTTGATAGATTGTATAGACTTCAATCACATTCGTCCCCGTTATTATAGAGTTGATTCCATGAGAGAGCTCTTTGAGAAGGTAAATTCCAACAAGGTCCTAGAATTTTTAAAAGAGATTAATATGTATTCCTATGTGTAGACCACCATTAAGTCTATTTTTAGTATATTTTTTAGTATATTTAAGACTTTATTTTATAATCATTTTTAATCAATAAAGTATAAATTCGACAAAGTTACCAGGAATGACACAATATGACCTGCAACAGGTTGGCGGTGTCGTTAAACCAATCAAATAACTAACTAACTAACTAACATATTTACATGCTATTTTTCACAGTTTACTTGTTATTTATCTGAATGTGCTATAGACGACATCATACATTTATTTGTCTCTTATCTCTATTAAAATTAGCTGTCTTTGCACATGCTTTTAGAATCTTCTAATTTTCCTTTTGAATCGATGGGCCCAAAACCGCTGCGAATGACTGTCTTTATTTTCTTTTCATTGGTGGTATGATCTTAAAACGCTTCAATTTTCTACAACTGCGTGGAAAAATCTCTTGTGTGCGTTTTATTATTTGTTCGTGAAGAGATAGGGTTTTTACTCTGGTATGTTACATTTCTCTGAGGAGTTTTGTTTGGACTGAGTGTAACTGCTCGATATACTGTCATTTTTTTCTGATTGTACACACCAAGGTCTTCTGAAACTAGAAATTATTATTGTTTATGACATAACCCTTGAAGCCACCCCGTCTCCTGTTCATATTTCTGCTTTTGAGAAAGAAAAATATAAAGCGGATCCTTAGAATAAACAATCTTAGGTATCGCAACATTGATATGAGCTGCCTTGAAAAAGTGGGTCAAATATACTTTAAATCCACCGCCTCCCTACTCCCACCTACCCCAAGAACCAGGTTATTTATGCGGAGACATTTAAAACAATACTTTTAATGTCACGCAACGGAAATTCACAAACTCCTTGAAAAAATGCTGGCTACGCCCGATATTCCATGTCGTGCTGTTTGAATGACATTGAATTAAACAAAAAAAGAACTTTTAAGATCTAGTTATAAGGTTTTAATTTGCATGGAAGTGATACACATTGACAATTCAGCATTTATAAAATTGAAAAAAAAAAGAGAACAACAACTTTTTATGCTTGTAATGTGTGGTAAATTCCGGTTTTCAAACTGGGGAAGATTACTATAATAGTTTGCAGGCTGTTTCTCATATTTGCATGCTATTTTACACAGTTTATCTGAATGTGCTGCAGACGACGTTATACATTTATTTTTCTCTTATCTCTGTTAAAATTAGCTGTATTTACACATGCGGTTAGAATCTTCTAATTTTCCTTTTGAATCGATGGGCCCAAAGCCGCTGCGAATGACTGACTTTATCTTCTTTTCATTGCTGGTATGATCTTAAAACGCTTCAATTTTCTACATTTGCGTGCAAAAATCTCTCATGTGTGCGTTTTATTATCTTTTTCGCCAAGAGATAGGGTCTGTTTACTCTGGAATGTTACATTTGTCTGAGGAGTTTTGTTTGGACTAAGTGTAACTGCTCGATATATTGTCATTATTTTTCTGATTGTACAGACCAAGGTCTTCTGAAAGTGAAATTGTTATTGTTTATGACATAATCCTTGAGGCCATACCGTCTCCTTTTGATATTTCTGCTTTTGAGAAAGAAAAATATATTCTTAAAAAAATCGTGAAAGCGGATCCTTAGAATAAATAATCTTAGGTATCGCAACATTGAAATGAGCTTCCTTGAAAAGGTGGGTCAAATATACTTTAAATCCACCCCCATCCCTACTCCCACCTACCCCAAGAACCAAGTTATTTATGCGGAGACATTTGAAACAATACTTTTTAATGTCACGAAACGGAAATTCACAAACTTCTTGAAAAAATGCTGGCTACGCCCGATATTCCATGTCGTGCTGTTTGAGTGTCATTGGATTAAACAAAAAAAAGGACTTTTAAGATCTAGTTATAAGGTTTTAATGGGCATGAAAATGATACACATTGACAATTCAGCATTTATAAAATTGAAAAAAAAAAGAGAACAACAACTTTTTATGCTTGTAATGTGTGGTAAATTCCGGTTTTCAAACTGGGGAAGATTACTATAATAGTTTGCAGGCTGTTTCTCATATTTGCATGCTATTTTACACAGTTTATCTGAATGTGCTGTAGACGACGTTATACATTTATTTTTCTCTTATCTCTGTTAAAATTAGCTGTATTTACACATGCGGTTAGAATCTTCTAATTTTCCTTTTGAATCGATGGGCCCAAAACCGCTGCGAATGACTGACTTTATTTTCTTTTCATTGGTAGTATGATCTTAAAACGCTTCAATTTTCTACATTTGCGTGCACAAATCTCTCATGTGTGCGTTTTATTATTTTTTTCGTAAAGAGATAGGGTCTGTTTACTCTGAAATGTTACATTTCTCTGAGGAGTTTTGTTTGGACTAAGTGTAGCTGCTCGATATATTGTCATTATTTTTCTGATTGTACAGACCAAGGTCTGATGAAAGTGAAATTGTTATTGTTTATGACATAATCCTTGAGGCCACACCGTCTCCTTTTGATATTTCTGCTTTTGAGAAAGAAAAATATATTCTTAAAAAAATCGTGAAAGCGGATCCTTAGAATAAATAATCTTAGGTATCGCAACATTGAAATGAGCTTCCTTGAAAAGGTGGGTCAAATATACTTTAAATCCACCCCCATCCCTACTCCCACCTACCCCAAGAACCAAGTTATTTATGCGGAGACATTTGAAACAATACTTTTAATGTCACGCAACGGAAATTCACAAACTCCTTGAAAAAATGCTGGCTACGCCCGATATTCCATGTCGTGCTGTTTGAGTGACATTGAATTAAACAAAAAAAGAACTTTTAAGATCTAGTTATGAGGTTTTAATTGGCATGAAAGTGATACACATTGACAATTCAGCATTTATAAAATTGAAAAAAAAAGAGAACAACAACTTTTTATGCTTGTAATGTGTGGTAAATTCCGGTTTTCAAACTGGGGAAGATTACTATAATAGTTTGCAGGCTGTTTCTCATATTTGCATGCTATTTTACACAGTTTATCTGAATGTGCTGCAGACGACGTTATACATTTATTTTTCTCTTATCTCTGTTAAAATTAGCTGTATTTACACATGCGGTTAGAATCTTCTAATTTTCCTTTTGAATCGATGGGCCCAAAGCCGCTGCGAATGACTGACTTTATCTTCTTTTCATTGCTGGTATGATCTTAAAACGCTTCAATTTTCTACAATTGCGTGCACAAATCTCTTACGTGCGGGTTTTTTTTCGCCAAGAGATAGGGTCTGTTTACTCTGGAATGTTACATTTGTCTGAGGAGTTTTGTTTGGACTAAGTGTAACTGCTCGATATATTGTCATTATTTTTCTGATTGTACAGACCAAGGTCTTCTGAAAGTGAAATTGTTATTGTTTATGACATAATCCTTGAGGCCATACCGTCTCCTTTTGATATTTCTGCTTTTGAGAAAGAAAAATATATTCTTAAAAAAATCGTGAAAGCGGATCCTTAGAATAAATAATCTTAGGTATCGCAACATTGAAATGAGCTTCCTTGAAAAGGTGGGTCAAATATACTTTAAATCCACCCCCATCCCTACTCCCACCTACCCCAAGAACCAAGTTATTTATGCGGAGACATTTGAAACAATACTTTTTAATGTCACGAAACGGAAATTCACAAACTCCTTGAAAAAATGCTGGCTACGCCCGATATTCCATGTCGTGCTGTTTGAGTGTCATTGGATTAAACAAAAAAAAGGACTTTTAAGATCTAGTTATAAGGTTTTAATGGGCATGAAAATGATACACATTGACAATTCAGCATTTATAAAATTGAAAAAAAAAGAGAACAACAACTTTTTATGCTTGTAATGTGTGGTAAATTCCGGTTTTCAAACTGGGGAAGATTACTATAATAGTTTGCAGGCTGTTTCTCATATTTGCATGCTATTTTACACAGTTTATCTGAATGTGCTGCAGACGACGTTATACATTTATTTTTCTCTTATCTCTGTTAAAATTAGCTGTATTTACACATGCGGTTAGAATCTTCTAATTTTCCTTTTGAATCGATGGGCCCAAAACCGCTGCGAATGACTGACTTTATTTTCTTTTCATTGGTAGTATGATCTTAAAACGCTTCAATTTTCTACATTTGCGTGCACAAATCTCTCATGTGTGCGTTTTATTATTTTTTTCGTAAAGAGATAGGGTCTGTTTACTCTGAAATGTTACATTTCTCTGAGGAGTTTTGTTTGGACTAAGTGTAGCTGCTCGATATATTGTCATTATTTTTCTGATTGTACAGACCAAGGTCTGATGAAAGTGAAATTGTTATTGTTTATGACATAATCCTTGAGGCCACACCGTCTCCTTTTGATATTTCTGCTTTTGAGAAAGAAAAATATATTCTTAAAAAAATCGTGAAAGCGAATCCTTAGAATAAATAATCTTAGGTATCGCAACATTGAAATGAGCTTCCTTGAAAAGGTGGGTCAAATATACTTTAAATCCACCCCCATCCCTACTCCCACCTACCCCAAGAACCAAGTTATTTATGCGGAGACATTTGAAACAATACTTTTAATGTCACGCAACGGAAATTCACAAACTCCTTAAAAAAATGCTGGCTACGCCCGATATTCCATGTCGTGCTGTTTGAGTGACATTGAATTAAACAAAAAAAGAACTTTTAAGATCTAGTTATGAGGTTTTAATTGGCATGAAAGTGATACACATTGACAATTCAGCATTTATAAAATTGAAAAAAAAAGAGAACAACAACTTTTTATGCTTGTAATGTGTGGTAATTTCCGGTTTTCAAACTGGGGAAGATTACTATAATAGTTTGCAGGCTGTTTCTCATATTTGCATGCTATTTTACACAGTTTATCTGAATGTGCTGTAGACGACGTTATACATTTATTTTTCTCTTATCTCTGTTAAAATTAGCTGTATTTACACATGCGGTTAGAATCTTCTAATTTTCCTTTTGAATCGATGGGCCCAAAACCGCTGCGAATGACTGACTTTATTTTCTTTTCATTGGTAGTATGATCTTAAAACGCTTCAGTTTTCTACATTTGCGTGCACAAATCTCTCATGTGTGCGTTTTATTATTTTTTCGTAAAGAGATAGGGTGTGTTTACTCTGGAATGTTACATTTCTCTGAGGAGTTTTGTTTGGACTAAGTGTAACTGCTCGATATACTGTCATTTTTTTCTGATTGTACAGACCAAGGTCTGATGAAAGTGAAATTGTTATTGTTTATGACATAATCCTTGAGGCCATCCCGTCTCCTCTTGATATTTCTGCTTTTGAGAAAGAAAAATATATTCTTAAAAAAATCGTGAAAGCGGATCCTTAGAATAAACAATCCTAGGTATCGCAACATTGATATGGGCTGCCATGAAAAAGTGGGTCAAATATACTTTAAATCCACCCCCTCCCTACTCCCACCTACTCCAAGAACCAAGTCATTTATGCGGAGACATTTGAAACAATACGTTTAATGTCACGCAACGGAAATTCACAAACTCCTTGAAAAAATGCTGGCTACGCCCGATATTCCATGTCGTACTGTTTGAGTGACATTGAATTAAACAAAAAAAGGACTTTTAAGATCTAGTTATAAGGTTTTAATTGGCATGAAAGTGATACACATTGACAATTAAACATTTATAAAATTGAAAAAAAAAGAGAACAACAACTTTTTATGCTTGTAATGTGTGGTAAATTCCGGTTTTCAAACTGGGGAAGATTACTATAATAGTTTGCAGGCTGTTTCTCATATTTGCATGCTATTTTACACAGTTTATCTGAATGTGCTGTAGACGACGCTATACATTTATTTTTCTCTTATCTCTGTTAAAATTAGCTGTATTTACACATGCGGTTAGAATCTTCTAATTTTCCTTTTGAATCGATGGGCCCAAAACCGCTGCGAATGACTGACTTTATTTTCTTTTCATTGCTGGTATGATCTTAAAACGCTTCAATTTTCTACATTTGCGTGCACAAATCTCTCATGTGTGCGTTTTATTATCTTTTTCGCTAAAAGATAGGGTCTGTTTACTCTGGAATGTTACATTTGTCTGAGGAGTTTTGTTTGGACTAAGTGTAACTGCTCGATATATTGTCGTTATTTTTCTGATTGTACAGACCAAGGTCTGATGAAAGTGAAATTGTTATTGTTTATGACATAATCCTTGAGGCCATCCCGTCTCCTCTTGATATTTCTGCTTTTGAGAAAGAAAAATATATTCTTAAAAAAATCGTGAAAGCGGATCCTTAGAATAAACAATCCTAGGTATCGCAACATTGATATGGGCTGCCTTGAAAAAGTGGGTCAAATATACTTTAAATCCACCCCCTCCCTACTCCCACCTACTCCAAGAACCAAGTCATTTATGCGGAGACATTTGAAACAATACGTTTAATGTCACGCAACGGAAATTCACAAACTCCTTGAAAAAATGCTGGCTACGCCCGATATTCCATGTCGTACTGTTTGAGTGACATTGAATTAAACAAAAAAAGGACTTTTAAGATCTAGTTATAAGGTTTTAATTGGCATGAAAGTGATACACATTGACAATTAAGCATTTATAAAATTGAAAAAAAAGAGAACAACAACTTTTTATGCTTGTAATGTGTGGTAAATTCCGGTTTTCAAACTGGGGAAGATTACTATAATAGTTTGCAGGCTGTTTCTCATATTTGCATGCTATTTTACACAGTTTATCTGAATGTGCTGTAGACGACGTTATACATTTATTTTTCTCTTATCTCTGTTAAAATTAGCTGTATTTACACATGCGGTTAGAATCTTCTAATTTTCCTTTTGAATCGATGGGCCCAAAACCGCTGCGAATGACTGACTTTATTTTCTTTTCATTGCTGGTATGATCTTAAAACGCTTCAATTTTCTACATTTGCGTGCACAAATCTCTCATGTGTGCGTTTTATTATCTTTTTCGCTAAGAGATAGGGTCTGTTTACTCTGGAATGTTACATTTGTCTGAGGAGTTTTGTTTGGACTAAGTGTAACTGCTCGATATATTGTCGTTATTTTTCTGATTGTACAGACCAAGGTCTGATGAAAGTGAAATTGTTATTGTTTATGACATAATCCTTGAGGCCATCCCGTCTCCTCTTGATATTTCTGCTTTTGAGAAAGAAAAATATATTCTTAAAAAAATCGTGAAAGCGGATCCTTAGAATAAACAATCCTAGGTATCGCAACATTGATATGGGCTGCCTTGAAAAAGTGGGTCAAATATACTTTAAATCCACCCCCTCCCTACTCCCACCTACTCCAAGAACCAAGTCATTTATGCGGAGACATTTGAAACAATACGTTTAATGTCACGCAACGGAAATTCACAAACTCCTTGAAAAAATGCTGGCTACGCCCGATATTCCATGTCGTACTGTTTGAGTGACATTGAATTAAACAAAAAAAGGACTTTTAAGATCTAGTTATAAGGTTTTAATTGGCATGAAAGTGATACACATTGACAATTCAGCATTTATAAAATTGAAAAAAAAGAGAACAACAACTTTTTATGCTTGTAATGTGTGGTAAATTCCGGTTTTCAAACTGGGGAAAATTACTATAATAGTTTGCAGGCTGTTTCTCATATTTGCATGCTATTTTACACAGTTTATCTGAATGTGCTGTAGACGACGTTATACATTTATTTTTCTCTTATCTCTGTTAAAATTAGCTGTATTTACACATGCGGTTAGAATCTTCTAATTTTCCTTTTGAATCGATGGGCCCAAAACCGCTGCGAATGACTGACTTTATTTTCTTTTCATTGGTAGTATGATCTTAAAACGCTTCAGTTTTCTACATTTGCGTGCACAAATCTCTCATGTGTGCGTTTTATTATTTTTTCGCTAAGAGATAGGGTCTGTTTACTCTGGAATGTTACATTTCTCTGAGGAGTTTTGTTTGGACTGAGTGTAACTGCTCGATATACTGTCATTTTTTTCTGATTGTACAGACCAAGGTCTGATGAAAGTGAAATTGTTATTGTTTATGACATAATCCTTGAGGCCATCCCGTCTCCTCTTGATATTTCTGCTTTTGAGAAAGAAAAATATATTCTTAAAAAAATCGTGAAAGCGGATCCTTAGAATAAACAATCTTATGTATCGCAACATTGATATGGGCTGCCTTGAAAAAGTGGGTCAAATATACTTTAAATCCACCCTCCTCCCTACTCCCACCTACTCCAAGAACCAAGTCATTTATGCGGAGACATTTGAAACAATACGTTTAATGTCACGCAACGGAAATTCACAAACTCCTTGAAAAAATGCTGGCTACGCCCGATATTCCATGTCGTGCTGTTTGAGTGACATTGAATTGAACAAAAAAAGGACTTTTAAGATCTAGTTATAAGGTTTTAATTGGCATGAAAGTGATACACATTGACAATTCAGCATTTATAAAATTGAAAAAAAAAGAGAACAACAACTTTTTATGCTTGTAATGTGTGGTAAATTCCGGTTTTCAAACTGGGGAAAATTACTATAATAGTTGGCAGGCTGTTTCTCATATTTGCATGCTATTTTACACAGTTTATCTGAATGTGCTATAGACGACGTTATACATTTATTTTTCTCTTATCTCTGTTAAAGTTAGCTGTATTTACACATGCGGTTAGAACCTTCTAATTTTCCTTTTGAATCGATGGGCCCAAAACCGCTGCGAATGACTGACTTTATTTTCTTTTCGTTGGTGGTATGATCTTAAAACGCTTCAATTTTCTACATTTGCCTGCACAAATCTCTCATGTGTGCGTTTTATTATCTTTTTCGCTAAGAGATAGGGTCTGTTTACTCTGGAATGTTACATTTGTCTGAGGAGTTTTGTTTGGACTAAGTGTAACTGCTCGATATATTGTCATTATTTTTCTGATTGTACAGACCAAGGTCTGATGAAAGTGAAATTGTTATTGTTTATGACATAATCCTTGAGGCCATCCCGTCTCCTCTTGATATTTCTGCTTTTGAGAAAGAAAAATATATTCTTAAAAAAATCGTGAAAGCGGATCCTTAGAATAAACAATCCTAGGTATCGCAACATTGATATGGGCTGCCTTGAAAAAGTGGGTCAAATGTACTTTAAATCCACCCCCCTCCCTACTCTCACCTACCCCAAGAACCAAGTTATTTATGCGGAGACATTTGAAACAACACTTTTAATGTCACGAAACGGAAATTCACAAACTCCTTGAAAAAATGCTGGCTACGCCCGATATTCCATGTCGTACTGTTTGAGTGACATTGAATTAAAAAAAAGGACTTTTAAGATCTAGTTACAAGGTTTTAAGTGGCATGGAAGTGTTAGACAATTACAATTCAGCATTTATACAACTGAAAGAAAAGAGAACAACAACTTTTTATGCTTGGAATGTGTTAAATTCCGGTTGTCAAAGTGCTGAAGATGACTATAATAGTTTACAATGTTTACTTGTTATTTATCTGAATGTGCTGAAGACGACGTTATACATTTATTTTTCTTTTATCTCTGTTAAAAATCAGCTGTCTTTGCACATGCGGTTAGAATTTTGTAATTTTCTTTTTGAATCGGTTGGCCCAAAACCGCTGCGAATGACTGTCTTTATTATCTTTTTATTGGTGCTACGATCTTAAAACGCTTCAATTTTCTACAGCTGCCTGGGTAAATCTTAGATATGTGTCTTTTATTTTTATTAGTTTTTTTTTGTGTGTAAAGTTATAGGGTCTGTTTACTCTGGAGTAAACAATCTGTTTACGCTGGATTGTTACATTTGTCTTAATTTTTTGTTTGGTCCAAGTGTAAATGCTCGATAAATTGTCATTATTTTCTGATTGTACACACCAAGGTCTCCTGAAAGTAGAAATTGCTATTGTTTATGGCATAATCCTTGATGACACTCTGTCTCCTTTTGATATTTCTGCTTTTGAGAAAGAAAAATGTATATTTTAAAAAAGGCGTGAAAGCGAATCGTTATAATAAACAAGCGTCGGTATCGCAACATTGATAGAATGCTGGTTACGCCCGATATTCCATGTCGGACTGTTTGGGTAATAATGAATTTACAAAAAAATTTAAGATCTAGTTACAAGGTTTTAATTGGCATCAAAGTTTTATGCACTTTACAATGCAGCATTTTTGCAATTGAAAGAAAAGAGAACAACAACTTTTTATACTTGTAATGTATGGTAAATTCCGGTTTTCAAAGTGGGGAAGATTAATATAATAGTTTGCAGGCTGTTTCTCACCTTTACAGGCAGGCTATTTTTCACATTTTACTTGTTATTGACCCGAATGTGTTTCTTATCTCTGTTAAAATTAGCTGTCTATGTTGCACCTGTGGTTAGAAATTTCTAACTTTCTTTTTAAATTTACGGGCCCCAAACCGCTGGGATTGACTGTATTTATGATCTCTTCATTGGTGATATTATGTTAAAACGCTTCAGTTTTCTACAACTGCCTGGACAATTTTTTATGTGTGTTTCATTATTTTTTTTGTAAAGTGATAGGGTCTGTATACTCTAGAATGTGACATTTCTCTGAATTTTTTGTTTGGTCCAAGTGTAAATGCTCGATATGTTGTCATTGGTTTTCTGATTGTACACACCAAGGTCTCCTGAAAGTAGAAATTGCTATTGTTTATGGCATAATCTTTGATGACACTCCGTCTCCTTTTTGATATTTCTGCTTTTGAGAAAGAAAAATATATTTAAAAAAAGGCGTGAAAGCGGATCGTTACAATAAACAAGCATCGGTATCGCAACATTGATAGAATGCTCGCTAAGCCCGATATTCCATGTCGGACTGTTTGGGTAATAATGAATTTACAAACAAATTTAAGATCTAGTTACAAGGTTTTAATTGGCATCAAAGTTTTATGCACTTTACAATGCAACATTTTTGCAATTGAAAGAAAAGAGAACAACAACTTTTTATACTTGTAATGTGTGGTAAATTCTGGTTTTCAAAGTGGGGAAGATTAATATAATAGTTTGCAGGCTGTTTCTCACATTTACAGGCAGGCTATTTTTCACATTTTACTTGTTATTGACCTGAAAGTGTTTCTTATCTCTGTTAAAATTAGCTGTCTATGTTGCACCTGTGGTTAGAATTTTCTAACTTTCTTTTTAAATTGATGGGCCCAAAACCGCTGGGATTGTCTGTATTTATGATCTCTTCATTGGTGATATCATGTTAAAACGTTTCAATTTTCTACAACTGCCTGGACAAATCTTTCTTACGTGCGTTTTTTTTTCGTTAAGTGATAGGGTTTGTATACTCTGGAATGTGACTTTTCTCTGATGTCTTTTTTGTTTGGACTAAGTGTAAACGCTCGATGTATTGTCATTGTTTTTCTGATTGTACACACCAAGGTCTTCTGAATGGCGAGAAAGAAAAATATATTTAAAAACAGGCGTGAAAGCGGACCGTTAGAATAAGCAATCATAGGTCTCGCCATGTTGATATGGGCTGCTGTGAAAAACTTTATTCTGTTGTACAGAACATTGTAGTTTTTTGAAATAATGGGTGTGATGTTTACTTTGTCTTTTTTATAGTTATTATTTTGGAAGACTGACATTAAATACCACTGTGTTCATACCTCTTTGGTATGCACACAGTGGTATTTTTTTTGCCAAGGTATTGTGGCTGGATTCGACTGAATCTTAAATTTGTCTAATGTTTTCTAGAGGAGTGTGAATACACACAATGCATGCAGAGAAATAGCTTGCGTTTCTCACAAGTTGCTCTTTTTCGCCTCAAACTGCGGTCCTTGTAATTAAACATTTATTTTTTTATCTCTATTTCTATTAGCTCAGTTTTTTGGTTAGAATTGTTTTTTCTTTTTTAAAATGATAGATCTAATATCGCTTGTATAGACGGCCTTAATTTTTTGGACTTGAAGTACTAAAGATTCTTCAACCTTGGATGGTTTTAGAACCGGCCCCTTCACTATCCCACCCACTGCTCCCCATCCCACCACACGGCACGAGACACACGCCAACAACCGAGTTGTTGATTAGAAGTATTAACTTAAGCCTGTGCATAATATTGGGCGCTTTGACTTCACAATTTAAAGATAAACGGTTACTTGTTCAACACA
This sequence comes from Protula sp. h YS-2021, assembly GCA_949752745.1. Lineage (NCBI taxonomy): Eukaryota > Metazoa > Annelida > Polychaeta > Sabellida > Serpulidae > Protula > Protula sp. h YS-2021. The sequence goes on along the minus strand of OX457026.1, from coordinate 27,735,506 downwards.
CACGACACAATTACTGAGACAATTGATGAGGTGAAATTTACAGAGGAACCATATTTGCTGGCAGACTCAGTTTATATAAATAAACCGTAAATTGGGTGAAATTGTTTAAGAAGAACCTTTGACAGGAAATGTTATATATCCTATATGTGTTTATAAATGTTTTACGAAAGTATTTATGTATGTGCACGATATTCTCTCTTGACTTCACGCAGCTTAAGTGCAGTTGAAATTGGCACCCATTCGGAAACTTGCTACCCGCGCCCATATTGGGATTGCAAAACAATTATGGCCGTCATTTAAGCGTTGTTGGACCAGGAATTCTGAAAAAGAAATGCATGGCCAAACTGAGCTAATAGAAATAGTGATAAGAGAAAATAAATGTATAATGCCGTTTATAACACATTCAGGTCAATAACAAGTAAAATGTAAAAAGTAGCCTGTAAATGTGAGAAATAGCCTGCAAACTATTATATTAATCTTCCCCACTTTGAAAACCGGAATTTATCACACAGTACAGCATAAAAAGTTGTTGTTCTCTTTACTTTCAATTGTAAAAGTGCTGAACTGAAAACTTTGATGCCAAATAAAACCTTGTAACCAGATCTTAAAAGTTTTTTTTTTTTAATTCAGCATTACTCCAACAGTACGACATGGAATATTTGCGCCTAGCCAGCATTTTCCAACGATCCGCTTTCACGGCTTTTTAGACCTCAGCTAATATTTGTCACATCTCCGTCTGTCTGTCCCTCCCTCACACATTCTAAACTTTTTTCTTGTCCGTGCGATATCACAGAAACGATACATCGAATCGTCATAAAACCTTACAGGAAGAAAGTATATATAGTGTAGATGTGCAAAGAGGGATTCAATTTGGCTCGTATTCCTCCGTCTGTCCGTTCGTCACACTTTAAACTTTTTTCTTGTCCGGGCGATATATCAAAAACTATTTATTTGATCTTCACCAAACCTTAAAGGAAGAAAGTATATATAGTGTAGGTGTGCAACAGGGGGTTTAATTTAGCCCATATTCATTCGTCTGTCCGTCCGTTGCACTTTAAACTTTTTTCTTGTCTGGTCGATATCTCAAAAACTATTCATCGGATCTTCACCAAACCTTACAGGAAGAAAGTATCTATAGCAAAGATGTGCAACGAGGGGTTGAATTTGGCTCGTACCAATCCGTGTATCCGTCCGTCGAACTTTAAACCTTTTTCTTGTCCGGGCGATAACTTAAAAAATTATTATGCGATCTTCACAAAACCTTACAGCAAGAAAGTATATGTAGCATAGATTTGTAAGAAAGAGTTTAATTTGGCTCATGTCCATTCGTCTGTCCGTCCGTCGCACTTTAAACTTTTTTCTTGTCCGTGCGATATCTCAAAAACTATTTATTGGATCTTCGCTAGACCTTACAGGAAGGAAGAATATGTAGTGCAGATGTGCAACTGGGGTTCAATTTGTCCCATGTCTGTTCGTCTGTCCGCCTGTCGCACTTTAAACATTTTCTTGTCCGGGCGATATCTCAAAAACTATTCATCTGATCTTAACCAAACCTTACAGGAAGAAAGTATATATAGTGTAGATGTGCAAGGACCCGTCCGTCGCTCCATCCGTTGTACCTTGTATATTGTTTTTGTCCGGGCGGTATTTCAAAAGAGTAACTGGCCCACAGTGATGTAACCACTATTGGCTGAGGGCTCTGCATCTCCGGTGCCTATGTTTTCTTAAAAATATATTTTCCTTTCTCAAGACCAGAAATATCAACCTGAGACGGGATGGCTTCAAGGATTATGTCATAAACAATAACAATTTCTACTTTCAAAAGACCTCGGTCTGTACAATCAGAAAAATAATGACAATATATCGAGCAGTTACACTTAGTCCAAACAAAACTCCTCAGACAATTGTAACATTCCAGAGTAAATAGACCCTATCTCTTTACGAAAAAAATAATAAAACGCACACATGAGAGATCTGTGCACGCAAATGTAGAAAATTGAAGCGTTTTAAGATCATACCAGCAATGAAAAGAAAATAAAGTCAGTCATTCGCAGCAGTTTTGGGCCCATCGATTCAAAAGGAAAATTAGAAGATCCTAACCGCATGTGTAAATACAGCTAATTTTAACAGAGATAAGAGAAAAATAAATGTGTAACGTCGTCTATAGCACATTCAGATAAACTGTGTAAAATAGCATGCAAATATGAGAAACAGCCTGCAAACTATTATAGTAATCTTCCCCAGTTTGAAAACCGGAATTTACCACACATTACAAGCATAAAAAGTTGTTGTTCTCTTTTTTTTCAATTTTATAAATATTGAATTGTCAATGTGTATCACTTTCATGCCAATTAAAACCTTAAAACTAGATCTTAAAAGTTCTTTTTTTGTTTAATTCAATGTCACTCAAACAGCACGACATGGAATATCGGGCGCAGCCAGCATTTTTTCAAGGAGTTTGTGAATTTCCGTTGCGTGACATTAAAAGTATTGTTTCAAATGTCTCCGCATAAATAACTTGGTTCTTGGGGTAGGTGGGAGTAGGGATGGGGGTGGATTTAAAGAACATTTGGCCCACTTTTTCAAGGCAGCCCATATCAATGTTGCGATACCTAAGATTGTTTATTCTAAGGATCCGCTTTCACGATTTTTTTAAGAATATATTTTTCTTTCTCAAAAGCAGAAATATCAACAGGAGACGGGATGGCCTCAAGAATGATGTCATAAACAATAACAATTTCACTTTCATCATACCTTGGTCTGTACAATCAGGAAAATAATGACAATATATCGAGCAGTGACAATTAGTCCAAACAAAACTCCTCAGCGAAATGTAACATTCCAGAGTAAACAGACCCTATCTCTTTACGAAAAAAAAACCCCGCACGTAAGAGAATTGTGCACGCAATTGTAGAAAGTTGAAGCGTTTTAAGATCATACCAGCCATGAAAAGAAAATAAAGTCAGTCATTCGCAGCGGTTTTGGGCCCATCGATTCAAAAGGAAAATTAGAAGATTCTAACCGCATGTGTAAATACAGCTAATTTTAACAGAGATAAGAGAAAAATAAATGTATAACGTCGTCTATAGCACATTCAGATAAACTCTGTAAAATAACAAGTAAATATGAAAAACAGCCTGCAAACTATTATAGTAAGCTTCCCCAGTTTGAAATCCAGAATTTACCACACATTAAAAGCATAAAAAGTTGTTGTTCTCTTTTCTTTCAATTGTATAAATGCTGAATTGTAAATGTGTAACACTTTCATGCCACTTAAAACCTTGTAACTAGATCTTAAAAGTTCTTTTTTTGTTTAATTCAATGTCACTCAAACAGCACGACATGGAATATCGGGCGTAGCCAGCATTTTTTCAAGGAGTTTGTGAATTTCCGTTGCGTGACATTAAAAGTATTGTTTCAAATGTCTCCGCATAAATAACTTGGTTCTTGGGGTAGGTGGGAGTAGGGATGGGGGTGGATTTAAAGTATATTTGACCCACTTTTTCAAGGCAGCCCATATCAATGTTGCGATACCTAAGATTGTTTATTCTAAGGATCCGCTTTCACGATTTTTTTAAGAATATATTTTTCTTTCTCAAAAGCAGAAATATCAACAGGAGACGGGATGGCCTCAAGGATTATGTCATAAACAATAACAATTTCACTTTCATCATACCTTGGTCTGTACAATCAGAAAAATAATGACAATATATCGAGCAGTGACACTTAGTCCAAACAAAACTCCTCAGCGAAATATAACATTCCAGAGTAAACAGACCCTATCTCTTTACGAAAAAAAAATAATAAAACGCACACGTAAGAGATTTGTGCACGCAATTGTAGAAAATTGAAGCGTTTTAAGATCATACCAGCAATGAAAAGAAAATAAAGTCAGTCATTCGCAGCGGTTTTGGGCCCATCGATTCAAAAGAAAAATTAGAAGATTCTAACCGCATGTGTAAATACAGCTAATTTTAACAGAGATAAGAGAAAAATAAATGTATAACGTCGTCTATAGCACATTCAGATAAACTGCGTAAAATAACATGTAAATATGAAAAACAGCCTGCAAACTATTATAGTAAGCTTCCCCAGTTTGAAAATCGGAATTTACCACACATTACAAGCATAAAAAGTTGTTGTTCTCTTTTCTTTCAATTGTATAAATGCTGAATTGTAAATGTGTAACACTTTCATGCCACCTAAAACCTTGTAACTAGATCTTAAAAGTCCTTTTTTAAATTCAATGTCACTCAAACAGTACGACATGGAATATCGGGCGTAGCCAGCATTTTTTCAAGGAGTTTGTGAATTTCCGTTTCGTGACATTAAAAGTATTGTTTCAAATGTCTCCGCATAAATAACTTGGTTCTTGGGGTAGGTGGAAGTAGGGATGGGGGTGAATTTAAAGTATATTTGACCCACTTTTTCAAGGCAGCCCATATCAATGTTGCCATACCTAAGATTGTTTATTCTAAGGATCCGCTTTCACGATTTTTTTAAGAATATATTTTTCTTTCTCAAAAGCAGAAATATCAACAGGAGACGGGATGGCCTCAAGGATTATGTCATAAACAATAACAATTTCACTTTCAGAAGACCTTGGTCTGTACAATCAGAAAAATAATGACAATATATCGAGCAGTTACACTTAGTCCAAACAAAACTCCTCAGCGAAATGTAACGTTCCAGAGTAAACAGACCCTATCTCTTTACGAAAAAAATAATAAAACGCACACATAAGAGATTAGTGCACGCAATTGTAGAAAATTGAAGCGTTTTAAGATCATACCAGCAATGAAAACAAAATAAAGTCCGTCATTCGCAGCGGTTTTGGGCCCATCGATTCAAAAGGAAAATTAGAAGATTCTAACCGCATGTGTAAATACAGCTAATTTTAACAGAGATAAGAGAAAAATAAATGTATAACGTCGTCTATAGCACATTCAGATAAACTGTGTAAAATAGCATGCAAATATGAGAAACAGCCTGCAAGCTATTATAGTAATCTTCCCCAGTTTGAAAACCGGAATTTACCACACATTACAAGCATAAAAAGTTGTTGTTCTCTTTTTTTTCAATTTTATAAATGCTGAATTGTCAATGTGTATCACTTTCATGCCAATTAAAACCTTATAACTAGATCTTAAAAGTTCTTTTTTTGTTTAATTCAATGTCACTCAAACAGCACGACATGGAATATCGGGCGTAGCCAGCATTTTTTCAAGGAGTTTGTGAATTTCCGTTGCGTGACATTAAAAGTATTGTTTCAAATGTCTCCGCATAAATAACTTGGTTCTTGGGGTAGGTGGAAGTAGGGATGGGGGTGGATTTAAAGTATATTTGAGCCACTTTTTCAAGGCAGCCCATATCAATGTTGCGATACCTAAGATTGTTTATTCTAAGGATCCGCTTTCACGATTTTTTTAAGAATATATTTTTCTTTCTCAAAAGCAGAAATATCAACAGGAGACGGGATGGCCTCAAGGATTATGTCATAAACAATAACAATTTCACTTTCATCATACCTTGGTCTGTACAATCAGAAAAATAATGACAATATATCGAGCAGTTACACTTAGTCCAAACAAAACTCCTCAGCGAAATATAACATTCCAGAGTAAACAGACCCTATCTCTTTACGAAAAAAAAATAATAAAACGCACACGTAAGAGATTTGTGCACGCAATTGTAGAAAATTGAAGCGTTTTAAGATCATACCACCAATGAAAAGAAAATAAAGTCAGTCATTCGCAGCGGTTTTGGGCCCATCGATTCAAAAGAAAAATTAGAAGATTCTAACCGCATGTGTAAATACAGCTAATTTTAACAGAGATAAGAAAAAAATAAATGTATAACGTCGTCTATAGCACATTCAGATAAACTCTGTAAAATAACATGTAAATATGAAAAACAGCCTGCAAACTATTATAGCAAGCTTCCCCAGTTTGAAAATCGGAATTTACCACACATTACAAGCATAAAAAGTTGTTGTTCTCTTTTCTTTCAATTGTATAAATGCTGAATTGTAAATGTGTAACACTTTCATGCCACCTAAAACCTTGTAACTAGATCTTAAAAGTCCTTTTTTAAATTCAATGTCACTCAAACAGTACGACATGGAATATCGGGCGTAGCCAGCATTTTTTCAAGGAGTTTGTGAATTTCCGTTTCGTGACATTAAAAGTATTGTTTCAAATGTCTCCGCATAAATAACTTGGTTCTTGGGGTAGGTGGAAGTAGGGATGGGGGTGAATTTAAAGTATATTTGACCCACTTTTTCAAGGCAGCCCATATCAATGTTGCCATACCTAAGATTGTTTATTCTAAGGATCCGCTTTCACGATTTTTTTAAGAATATATTTTTCTTTCTCAAAAGCAGAAATATCAACAGGAGACGGGATGGCCTCAAGGATTATGTCATAAACAATAACAATTTCACTTTCATCATACCTTGGTCTGTACAATCAGAAAAATAATGACAATATATCGAGCAGTTACACTTAGTCCAAACAAAACTCCTCAGCGAAATATAACATTCCAGAGTAAACAGACCCTATCTCTTTACGAAAAAAAAATAATAAAACGCACACGTAAGAGATTTGTGCACGCAATTGTAGAAAATTGAAGCGTTTTAAGATCATACCAGCAATGAAAAGAAAATAAAGTCAGTCATTCGCAGCGGTTTTGGGCCCATCGATTCAAAAGAAAAATTAGAAGATTCTAACCGCATGTGTAAATACAGCTAATTTTAACAGAGATAAGAGAAAAATAAATGTATAACGTCGTCTATAGCACATTCAGATAAACTGCGTAAAATAACATGTAAATATGAAAAACAGCCTGCAAACTATTATAGTAAGCTTCCCCAGTTTGAAAACCGGAATTTACCACACATTACAGGCATAAAAAGTTGTTGTTCTCTTTTCTTTCAATTGTATAAATACTGAATTGTAAATGTGTAACACTTTCATGCCACCTAAAACCTTGTAACTAGATCTTAAAAGTCCTTTTTTAAATTCAATGTCACTCAAACAGTACGACATGGAATATCGGGCGTAGCCAGCATTTTTTCAAGGAGTTTGTGAATTTCCGTTTCGTGACATTAAAAGTATTGTTTCAAATGTCTCCGCATAAATAACTTGGTTCTTGGGGTAGGTGGAAGTAGGGATGGGGGTGAATTTAAAGTATATTTGACCCACTTTTTCAAGGCAGCCCATATCAATGTTGCCATACCTAAGATTGTTTATTCTAAGGATCCGCTTTCACGATTTTTCTAAGAATATATTTTTCTTTCTCAAAAGCAGAAATATCAACAGGAGACGGGATGGCCTCAAGGATTATGTCATAAACAATAACAATTTCACTTTCAGAAGACCTTGGTCTGTACAATCAGAAAAATAATGACAATATATCGAGCAGTTACACTTAGTCCAAACAAAACTCCTCAGCGAAATGTAACGTTCCAGAGTAAACAGACCCTATCTCTTTACGAAAAAAATAATAAAACGCACACATAAGAGATTAGTGCACGCAATTGTAGAAAATTGAAGCGTTTTAAGATCATACCAGCAATGAAAACAAAATAAAGTCCGTCATTCGCAGCGGTTTTGGGCCCATCGATTCAAAAGGAAAATTAGAAGATTCTAACCGCATGTGTAAATACAGCTAATTTTAACAGAGATAAGAGAAAAATAAATGTATAACGTCGTCTATAGCACATTCAGATAAACTATGTAAAATAGCATGCAAATATGAGAAACAGCCTGCAAGCTATTATAGTAATCTTCCCCAGTTTGAAAACCGGAATTTACCACACATTACAAGCATAAAGAGTTGTTGTTCTCTTTTTTTTCAATTTTATAAATGCTGAATTGTCAATGTGTATCACTTTCATGCCAATTAAAACCTTATAACTAGATCTTAAAAGTTCTTTTTTTGTTTAATTCAATGTCACTCAAACAGCACGACATGGAATATCGGGCGTAGCCAGCATTTTTTCAAGGAGTTTGTGAATTTTCGTTGCGTGACATTAAAAGTATTGTTTCAAATGTCTCCGCATAAATAACTTGGTTCTTGGGGTAGGTGGAAGTAGGGATGGGGGTGGATTTAAAGTATATTTGACCCACTTTTTCAAGGCAGCCCATATCAATGTTGCGATACCTAAGATTGTTTATTCTAAGGATCCGCTTTCACGATTTTTTTAAGAATATATTTTTCTTTCTCAAAAGCAGAAATATCAACAGGAGACGGGATGGCCTCAAGGATTATGTCATAAACAATAACAATTTCACTTTCATCATACCTTGGTCTGTACAATCAGAAAAATAATGACAATATATCGAGCAGTTACACTTAGTCCAAACAAAACTCCTCAGCGAAATATAACATTCCAGAGTAAACAGACCCTATCTCTTTACGAAAAAAAACCCGCACGTAAGAGATTTGTGCACGCAATTGTAGAAAATTGAAGCGTTTTAAGATCATACCAGCAATGAAAAGAAAATAAAGTCAGTCATTCGCAGCGGTTTTGGGCCCATCGATTCAAAAGAAAAATTAGAAGATTCTAACCGCATGTGTAAATACAGCTAATTTTAACAGAGATAAGAGAAAAATAAATGTATAACGTCGTCTATAGCATAAAATAACATGTAAATATGAAAAACAGCCTGTTAACTATTATAGTAAACTTCCCCAGTTTGAAAACCGGAATTTACCACACATTACAAGCATAAAAAGTTGTTGTTCTCTTTTCTTTCAATTGTATAAATGCTGAATTGTAAAAGTGTAACACTTTCATGCCACCTAAAACCTTGTAACTAGATCTTAAAAGTCCTTTTTTTTTAATTCAATGTCACTCAAACAGTACGACATGGAATATCGGGCGTAGCCAGCATTTTCTCAAGGAGTTTGTGAAGTTCCGTTGCGTGACATTAAAAGTATTGTTTCAAATGTCTCCGCATAGATAACTTGGTTCTTGGGGTAGGTGCGAGTAGGGATGGGGGTGGATTTAAAATATATTTGACCCACTTTTTCAAGGCAGCCCATATCAATGTTGCCATACCTAAGATTGTTTATTCTAAGGATCCACTTTCACGATTTTTTTAAGAATATATTTTTCTTTCTCAAAAGCAGAAATATCAACAGGAGACGGGATGGCCTCAAGGATTATGTCATAAACAATAACAATTTCACTTTCATCATACCTTGGTCTGTACAATCAGAAAAATAATGACAATATATCGAGCAGTTACACTTAGTCCAAACAAAACTCGTCAGAGAAATGTAACATTCCAGAGTAAACAGACCCTATCTCTTTACGAAAAAAATAATAAAACGCACACATAAGAGATTAGTGCACGCAATTGTAGAAAATTGAAGCGTTTTAAGATCATACCAGCAATGAAAACAAAATAAAGTCCGTCATTCGCAGCGGTTTTGGGCCCATCGATTCAAAAGGAAAATTAGAAGATTCTAACCGCATGTGTAAATACAGCTAATTTTAACAGAGATAAGAGAAAAATAAATGTATAACGTCGTCTATAGCACATTCAGATAAACTGTGTAAAATAACATGTAAATATGAAAAACAGCCTGCAAACTATTATAGTAAGCTTCCCCAGTTTGAAAACCGGAATTTACCACACATTACAAGCATAAAAAGTTGTTGTTCTCTTTTCTTTCAATTGTATAAATGCTGAATTGTAAATGTGTAACACTTTCATGCCACTTAAAACCTTGTAACTAGATCTTAAAAGTTCTTTTTTTAAATTCAATGTCACTCAAACAGCACGACATGGAATATCGGGCGTAGCCAGCATTTTTACAAGGAGTTTGTGAATTTCCGTTGCGTGACATTAAAAGTATTGTTTCAAATGTCTCCGCATAAATAACTTGGTTCTTGGGGTAGGTGGAAGTAGGGATGGGGGTGGATTTAAAGTATATTTGACCCACTTTTTCAAGGCAGCCCATATCAATGTTGCGATACCTAAGATTGTTTATTCTAAGGATCCGCTTTCACGATTTTTTTAAGAATATATTTTTCTTTCTCAAAAGCAGAAATATCAACAGGAGACGGGATGGCCTCAAGGATTATGTCATAAACAATTTCACTTTCAGAAGACCTTGGTCTGTACAATCAGAAAAATAATGACAATATATCGAGCAGTGACACTTAGTCCAAACAAAACTCCTCAGCGAAATATAACATTCCAGAGTAAACAGACCCTATCTCTTTACGAAAAAAAACCCGCACGTAAGAGATTTGTGCACGCAATTGTAGAAAATGAAAAGAAAATAAAGTCAGTCATTCGCAGCGGTTTTGGGCCCATCGATTCAAAAGAAAAATTAGAAGATTCTAACCGCATGTGTAAATACAGCTAATTTTAACAGAGATAAGAGAAAAATAAATGTATAACGTCGTCTATAGCATAAAATAACATGTAAATATGAAAAACAGCCTGTTAACTATTATAGTAAACTTCCCCAGTTTGAAAACCGGAATTTACCACACATTACAAGCATAAAAAGTTGTTGTTCTCTTTTCTTTCAATTGTATAAATGCTGAATTGTAAAAGTGTAACACTTTCATGCCACCTAAAACCTTGTAACTAGATCTTAAAAGTCCTTTTTTTTAATTCAATGTCACTCAAACAGTACGACATGGAATATCGGGCGTAGCCAGCATTTTCTCAAGGAGTTTGTGAAGTTCCGTTGCGTGACATTAAAAGTATTGTTTCAAATGTCTCCGCATAGATAACTTGGTTCTTGGGGTAGGTGCGAGTAGGGATGGGGGTGGATTTAAAATATATTTGACCCACTTTTTCAAGGCAGCCCATATCAATGTTGCCATACCTAAGATTGTTTATTCTAAGGATCCACTTTCACGATTTTTTTAAGAATATATTTTTCTTTCTCAAAAGCAGAAATATCAACAGGAGACGGGATGGCCTCAAGGATTATGTCATAAACAATAACAATTTCACTTTCAGAAGACCTTGGTCTGTACAATCAGAAAAATAATGACAATATATCGAGCAGTTACACTTAGTCCAAACAAAACTCGTCAGAGAAATGTAACATTCCAGAGTAAACAGACCCTATCTCTTTACGAAAAAAATAATAAAACGCACACATAAGAGATTAGTGCACGCAATTGTAGAAAATTGAAGCGTTTTAAGATCATACCAGCAATGAAAACAAAATAAAGTCCGTCATTCGCAGCGGTTTTGGGCCCATCGATTCAAAAGGAAAATTAGAAGATTCTAACCGCATGTGTAAATACAGCTAATTTTAACAGAGATAAGAGAAAAATAAATGTATAACGTCGTCTATAGCACATTCAGATAAACTGTGTAAAATAACATGTAAATATGAAAAACAGCCTGCAAACTATTATAGTAAGCTTCCCCAGTTTGAAAACCGGAATTTACCACACATTACAAGCATAAAAAGTTGTTGTTCTCTTTTCTTTCAATTGTATAAATGCTGAATTGTAAATGTGTAACACTTTCATGCCACTTAAAACCTTGTAACTAGATCTTAAAAGTTCTTTTTTTAAATTCAATGTCACTCAAACAGCACGACATGGAATATCGGGCGTAGCCAGCATTTTTTCAAGGAGTTTGTGAATTTCCGTTGCGTGACATTAAAAGTATTGTTTCAAATGTCTCCGCATAAATAACTTGGTTCTTGGGGTAGGTGGGAGTAAGGAGGGGGTGGATTTAAAGTATATTTGACCCACTTTTTCAAGGCAGCCCATATCAATGTTGCGATGCCTAAGATTGTTTATTCTAAGGATCCGCTTTCACGATTTTTTAAGAATATATTTTTCTTTCTCAAAAGCAGAAATATCAACAGGAGACGGGATGGTCTTAAGGATTATGTCATAAACAATAACAATTTCACTTTCAGAAGACCTCGGTGTGTGCAATTAGCAAAACAGTGGTAATATTAGGAGCAGTTACAGTTAGTCCTAACAAAGAACTTCAGAGAAATGTAACATTCCAGGTTATACAGACCCTATCTCTTTACGAAAAAAATGATAAAACACACATATAAGAGATTTAAATATTCCACCTTATATATTTCCACGCCAAATATATAAGGTGGAATATTTGGCGTAACCAGCATTTTCTCAACGGGTTTGTGAATTTCCGTTGCACGACATTGAAAGTATTGAGTTTATCTTATTCCTCACATAAAATCCAAGGTTGAAGAAGCTTTAAGACTTAAGTACAAAAAAATTCAGGCCATCGTACAAGCGATATTAGATCTATCATTTAAAAAAGCAAAGCAATTCTAGCCAAATTTACGGACAAACTGAGCTAATAGAAATAGACAAAATAAATGTTTAATTATAAGGACCGCAGTTTCAGGCGAAAATAGCAATCTATGAGAAACGCAAGCCATTTCCCTGCATGCATTGTTTTGAATCCACACTCCTCTAGAAATGATTAGACGAATTTAAGATTCAGTCGAATCCAGCCATCATACATTGACAAAAAAAATACCACTGTGTGCATACCAATGAGGTATGAACACAGTGGTATTTAACGTCAGTGTTCCAAAATAATAACTGCAAAAAAAAGTCAAATAAAAGGTCACACCCATTATTTTATTCTTTCCAAAAATTGCACATGTTGTGTGGAAGAAACTGAATTATGTTGAAAATTATGCTCAAAAATATAAGTGCCGCCATTTAATTGTTGTTGGACCCAAAACTGGAAAAAGATAAATATGTAAATAGAACAATTTTTTCACATGTAGAATATACATAGCCTCCACAACCAGTTATGGGCTAGTCGGACTATAGTTTCGGCATCCACACTTCTTTATTTCAATGTCTGGTTACGAGGTATTAATTGATATTCAAACATAAATACATTGTTTACCCCATTGTGAAACAGTCTCTAACGGGAAACGTAGACCATTACATTTGAGAGTTTATTTTAAAATATATTAATAGAAACTTCTTCGCAGTTACAAAACTTCCTTTTTAACAGACTGTTTCGCAGTAGGGTAAACCGTCTTACGTACTCTGGAATTTGACGTGCCGACATGCATTCGCATGATATTTTTTGACACGTATATTTCAAATGACAGGGAAAATAATAGTAATAATAAATTTGGAATGGAAGTCTAGAAACGCCTTTCTTTTATGACTTGATATTATGCACCGACTAACGGATACACTTCTGTTTGTAAACAAAACCACGTGTATTTGTAAACAAAACTTTGTTTATTTTGTTATGGAAATGACCTAAAAAGACCACGTGCAAGGTCTACATTCACTTTGAGCTTACGTTTAAAAGGCCGTTTTTCTCTTACACACACTGTCCAAGTTGGCTGGAATTATGTTTTGCAGTTTTTACTGAATATTGAGAGATCTAAACAATATTTTTTTGAAGCCCATTAAAAAGGAGACGGCAAAAAAATTCGGCCAAGATTGTATTTGATCATTTTTGGAATACACCCAAAAATAACGATTTTAGAACTCAAGCTCCATCTGCGCCTTCGGGCTGGATTCGCCGCGAGCCTATGTATGTGTGTGTGTGTGTGTGTGTGTGTGTGTGTGTGTGTGTGTGTGTGTGTGTGTGTGTGTGTGTGTTTTAATCCCCAACCCTTCGGATTGGGGCCTATAGGTTTGGGGTGTCTGTCCGTCCGTCCGTCTGTCCGTCATTGCTTTATACCCCAATGAATTTGGGGGGCGGTTGGGGCCTGCTTGTGTTTCACAAATACTTACTTGTTTTTATTTGCTTGTTTTTGTTTTTGTGTTTTTGTTTTTTGTTTTTTTTTTGAAAATGCGCAAAAGGTCTGTTTTGACTGCAAAATAACTTGGTACGTATGAATTGAAAAAAGTAACAATATTAAGATTTCGCCTAAATGTCAAAGCAAACTCGGCAAGCATGCTATAAGCGACGCTTTCAGCTTGTCCATTTCTGAAGTCTGTTAAGCCATTGCTTTAAGTTCGTAACTTCTTGTGCAAACTTATGTTAACTTTCGGAAATAAACCTATTCAATTAAAAAAAAGTTCTTTACACAAAGGAGAAATCGCGCCTTTTAACAACCAATATGTTACTCAATTTAACAAGCAGTTTTGTTTTGCTATTGTTTATATGTTCGGAGGCTGAGCTGTTTTTGCGGCATTTCTTCTGTCACACCTTTCATATTTACCCTGTTCGCTTGCAGTGAAGAATGACAATTTCTTGCAGTTATATTCGGAATACCCAAAGTGTTATTAGGCGTATCGTTTTAGGTGTTGTGTATGCCAATGCTGGTATGAAATATTTCAAGTTAAAATTTTGTTTAAAATTCAAGTTTTTGAAATATCTTTAGACTCTCCAAATCAATTTTGGAAACCCAGTTCATGACGACGTACCTTCTAACCAGCGTGTGATATCTGTATTTCGTGTTTATTTAATCTTTATCTTGTTCAGGCTTAACCGTATCACCTATTTGTAGGAGTTTTAATTGTTTAAATAAACGGCAGTCTGAGAGAAGGCCGACTCAGAAAGTACTTTTAATCCCGAAGCAAGTTAGTGACTAGATCTTCAAGTAAACAGTTGCATAATAGCAAACTGATTGACTGTTCACACTGATACAGTAGCAAATAGATTGGGGCCTATAGGTTTGGGATGTCCGTCTGTCTGTCCGTCTGTCCGTCATCGCGTTATACCCCTATGAATTTGGGGGGGGGGCGGTTGGGGCCTGCTTGTGTCTCACAAATACTTACTTGTTAATTTTGAAATGAATGTACTACCAGTTTATATGGTTACATGAAATAATTTCTCCGTATTGCAACCTGTGTACCGTGCATGTAGCTTAATGTAGAGCCAGCATGGCATTCCTGGTCATCTCAATTGGAAGTCGCATGTTTTCGCAGTGGATTTAGTGGTATGATATGTTTGTTTAAGTGTAAGAGAAGAGAACGATGAAAATTGATTGAAGTGGTACTTTTGACAATAATGTTAAGTCCAACTGGATAAGATTAATGGAATTAACTGGGATGTTAACTGTCAAACAAAAATTACTGTGACTGTAGGGCTTCGTTGTGAGAGAGAAACAGGTATCGGGTGTTTGTTTCTCAACTGCAATGTCCAGCTATGAGATATCAAAGTAAACGCCAATATACTTCCTGTTTTCAAGTCAAGTAATAACTATCGACCGAATTCACGGCGTTGTGGGCAAGGGGCAGAATTATTGATGGCAGAACACTAACTGAAATGAATGGACCAAGACCAAATCCGCTGGCAGCATGTGGTGTTCGTTGTGCATTTAATGGCATACCATCACAACAATAAATGCTCACGTTTGTTCTAGTGTATGCAAGGCATGCAGTCTAAGGTAAGAGAATTAGAGTGTCGGCTCATTTTAAAACCAACCAAATTATAAATTTTTGTTTGTATTGCAGAAATAGAGTGTTGTTACAGTTGAAAAATGGCAGTACCCGTTGCTGTGATATTTGTGGGTATTAGCTTACTCTTTTTGGCTGTAAGGATCCTGCATCTCGCCAGCAGCTCCAGCTCGCCAGTACTGCATTTCACGAGCTCGGTATTCAACAAAACTATACTCAAGCATTGTCCTCTGCTGATCGAACCGTGAGTATAATTTTGTCTCATTTCGCCAAAATTTAAGTTTTATCTCCTGTTGTAAAAGGAAAACATGTGTAAAAGTTTCAAACAGTAAGTAATGCAATATAATCCAACTATTGTTGGCATGAAACAAATATTCAGGAATTCAGATGGTAAGTTATGCTTTTACAATTTATCTTACTGCTGACTTCTTCGCTTGTATCTTTCCGTGTCACTTGGGTCACCATTCAATTAATGCGTGTGATTCGTTTTTAGTTTTTCAGACTTCTAGTAACCTTCTTTCGTGAGGTTTTGATTATTTTTTTTTTTCAGATACATTCCGCCGCTGCTTTGGGGTAAAAGCGGCCACATTCAGTCCATTGTTTATGGCAAAAAAGGGCGCTTCAAAATTCCTGTACCGAAGGGTATACGACATTCCGTTGTCCTCGCAGATGGAGCCACGCTGACGTATGATATATTCGACCCTGTACTTGAACACCCAACAAAAGGTAAGAGGCTTTACATTTCCATATCATTAAGTTTTTAAGTGCATGGGAAATATCAACCGATCGCCTTCTGGGTGTAACTTTCAAATGAGATGCGTGAATTTGTCCTTCAAGACATTGTCGTGTTTTAAGTGGCGAGTTGATATGGGCTAGGAGAAGTTGCCGTTTTTGCTCACCTAGCAATGCATTAATAGTGCTTCAGAATGGGGAGGAGGGATGGAGGAGCTTTTTGCAAAATTTTACTAATGACCCGATAAGGATCTTCTGCTTATTAACTGCGGAAAATAAGCTTAAGGACCGTTGTTTCATGCGCTTAGCGACCATTGTTTAATACGCTTGACGACCGTTGTTTCAGATGCTTAACGACCGTTGTTTCAGACGCTTTACGACCGATGTTTCATATATTTAACGACCGTTGTTTAATACGCTTGACCACCGTTATTTCAGACGCTTAACGACCGTTGTTACGAACGCACGCTTAACGACCGTTGTTTCAGACTTTTAACGATCTTTTTTTTCAGACGCACTTTAAACATGTAAGAAAATAAAAAAAAAAAAACGATCGTACTGTGGAAGGTTTGTCATTTTTTTTCACTCAAGTCATGTCTCCACATGTCAACATATCAACGATATTGTGATGTAAATATTGAATAATATTGCTTTACAGTTCATTTGAGTGAAGTCATTTGAGAATTGAGTGAAGCCCTAGCTGCAGGCGTGTGAAGTGGTTTGTGTGGTGTATTTCAGAGGACTTGACGATGGTCGTCTGCCCGGGCATCGCCAACAGCAGCGAGAGTCAGTACATACGCACTTTCATTGACTACAGCCAGAAACAAGGCTACCGTGTGGCGGTGCTGAACCACCTGGGCGCCATCCAGACCATCCCGCTCACGGCACCACGAATGTTCACCTATGGTACGTCATGGGAGTTGGTGGTCAGATATCAGTTGTTTGTGTCTTAAAGGTGGTCGGTTTGTCGATGGGTAGGAGTCGGTAGTCAGTTGATATGTACCTCACGCTGTTTGATCGAACAAAAAGTACACCAGTCAGTTATAAATACTTTGACATATTCGGTAACTGAGAAAATAATTCAGGTAATCCGACTTCTAAATTAACAAAAGGAATTTGAGGAAATAGTAAGCACCTGCGGCATGCCGTAAAGGTCTACAGGGTTCGCATTGGCGGGGTTTTTGTCCACTTTTTGGGCATTTTTTACGAGATGACTAACTTTTTCGGAACCCACCGAGTTTTTCTGGACCCAACTGAGTCACACTTTCCTTTTGTGACTCACTTTCCTGAGAACCAAGCGCGAACCCTGAGTCTAGGCAGTAGGTAGTGCGGCCACTTGTCCAAGCATTTTACGATGAAATAAAGTTGAAACAAAATAAATAGCAAGTTTGGAAAAATGTGGAAGACTCCAGAAGGATGTATACTTAATTGTTAAACTCGCTTCGCCTTTACCGTCGTCTTAAAAGAGAATAAGGAATTTCTCATACTAGTCTATTACGAGTAAGGATTCAAATTTGCGGAGCGGGGCCTTATGGAACAACAATAAGGTGTTCAGTGTTTGTTATGAGGGCAAAATGATTGAATTCCCAAGACTCAGTTTCGCAACATCTTTAAAAAAGTATGCCATAACCTCTTTGTTGGTTAAAAGCCCAACTGGTCGTGGAGAGTGATTCCACCGATGTTGTGCAAGTACAGTACCACCTCACTGTTACGACATGGTTGTGACTGAAAAAAAATATGTCGCAGTTACCGATGTGTCATTATAACTGACTGCTTTAAAAGAGAAAAGCTTACGCAGGTTCGGAGAATTGTGTCATAAAAATGTGCATGATGTTATGTGATGTTGTATCAGATATCCGTTATGACAAGGTTTTACGGTATGCATTTCCCCTTTTTTGCGGGTTTGCAGGTGGAACTAAAGAATATGCTACGCTGGTCGATATTCTACGCCAGCTGCACCCAGAGACCAAATTCATAGGGGTCGGCTTTAGCATGGGCGGCAACGTGATGGCCAAGTACCTGGGCGAGGATGTGAGGCACCAGGAGGGCTTCCTCTGCGCCATTTCCTGTTGCCAGGGTTACGACGCCGCACAGTAAGTTACCCTGTTTGTACTCATCTCTTTTCTGATGTGAACATTTGGCGACGGAGAAGGAGCAATGTTGCAGCTGCGTGGTGAAGGTGTCCCCGGGTTACGGTTTATGTAATGCACTGATATGGTCTTGTTGACGGTACTGTTTCTTGGACAGATTTTGGCGATATGAAGGACTGTCGCTTAGGTTAATAAAGTTTGATTGAGTTGCATGTCTTGGTGCAGAGACTGAACAATTTTTTTTAAACTTTAAAAATAAAGTTTGAAAAGAAGTTTCTTGAAGGATACAAAGCGTGAAGAATCGGTCCGTTTGCCAATAAAAAGAAATAAGTATAAATGCGCAAAATGACAGATGCCTCAAGTCCACGATGAAATGGGAGCACCTGCGCCGCGGCTACAACTGGGCCATGACGCAGCACCAGAAGAAATTCCTGCGCGCTCACCGCGAAGCGTTATTCGGACCGGAGGCGGAGAAGCGCTGTGGCAAATTCGACGTCGAGAGACTCTTGAAGGTCACGTGTCTACAAGAGCTTGACGAGCTCTATAGCCGGCGGCGGGCGGGATATTCGTCCGTGGAAGAGTACTACACCAAAGAAAGCTGTGTCGAATACTTGGATAACGTAAGTGCTCACATATACCAAAGTACTTATAGTGATTTGAACAGGACTGAATGACGCGATGAAAAAGCCTGATTTTGTTTTTCGTATACGTTTGCCCTTTGAGGAGACGTTATAATCTTGGTTTACACGTCCGTCCGCCAGCCCGTCTGTTCGGCTTTACAGTTGTTTGGGCTCGCATCAGTAGTCGTTGTGGGGTAGTGTTTGCCGACGCGATACTTAGAAACAATTTGTCTCGGGCTTCTTAAAGCCCATGCAGTTGAAAGATCGATATTTCAAATCTAGAAAAAAAACGCAAGAACAGATTGCAGATTAAACAATTTCCTTACCTAGATTTACAAAACGGTTGAACAGAAGTTGTTTAATTATTGGGTGAAAAATTTACACATGTCAGCTGTGCAACTTGAATGGTATTTTAAGTGCGTCAAGCAACATTTTATATAAGATTAGTCTGTCGGCAGACTGCGTCCACGCTCGATGGTTCTGTCTTTCTTGCTTTGGTTGTTGTGGGAAAACGTAGATACGTAGCAAAAAGATGCCGAAAGATTTATAGTGATTCAAAGATTCTCACGTGCGCTGATCAAATTGCAAGAGTCACGTGATGCATATTAAGATTTTAGCAAAGGCATCTCACATTGAGCAAATAATTCGCTGAACTTTCGGTGCAGACGCTTGGAGACAATGTATAAAACAGAATTCACTGTATAAAGATTGCTGCTTGGCGTTTCCAATTTACTGCGTGATCCACTGTCAAAGTACTCTGTAATAGAACATAAAAGAAACATCATAGAGAACTGATGCTTTGCGTGAATTTCTCCACCCAAGCCTAACACTGATTTTCCATAGTTACACTTACGGAAACCAGTCGCAGACCTTGGTTGAGAAATTCAATAATAAATGTGACATGGTATCGTATCGCAGATTCTGTGTATGTTAGGTACGCCTGGCTGATATGCGACGTGAACCTCGTTGTTTTGTGCTGCTTTTAGATTTCCATCCCTATGTTCATTTTGAATGCGATGGATGACCCACTTATCCCTGACGCTATGCACACCATTCCGCGGAAATTCGCATGTAAGTTTTTCAAGTGTTAACTAAATCAGGATGAGTAATATGAACTTAACTGTCAATGTGTCTGTTTCTTATTTTTCTGTGATGTATTTCATTAAGTATGCACGAGACATAGTCGAACTTATGTACACTTCTACCCCTTCCTGTGTATGCAGAAATTATGAGTTTACTCATTCCCTGTAACACAAGATTACAGACACAGTGTCGGACTGTTCGCCTTCCTCGTTCCTCGTCCTTGTGGGTGTGTGTTTTTCGGTGACCCCTCAGTGATATGAAGATACAGTCATTCATGCTATTTCCGAATTGCATGATTAAAAGCCATATTCGCCGAAACATCTCGTCAATCACTGTGTCCTTTGCACATTTATAATGTGGTTTAATAATAATTGAAACATATAATACTGATGTTGAATTGTGTGCATTGTGTCTGAATCTTTCATAGAGGAAATTAACTTATGTTATTTTTCATAACAGCACAAATGCAGTGGGAACTCTAGAAATCACATTTGCATCTTTAAAAAAGCCTTTTCTGGAGATTTTAGTGGCAGTAGAAATATTTTGCATTGCAAAAACATATGTGTTTGTCTGTTTTGTAGCGAAACGAGACAATGTGATTTTTGCTGTGACCCAGCATGGCGGCCATCTTGGATATTTTGAGGGCGGTATGGTGGTGCCGGAGAGCCTCACGTGGCTAGATAAAGTGGTCGTGCAGTACGCGAATGCCGCCCTCCTCGCTACGGCCCTGGTCGCTACGAAGCCGTCTGTAGAATCTCCGCCCTCTTAGTAAAGCAGTTAAAACATATAGTTCTATAAAATGAATGGGGTGAAAATTAAATAAGGATTTCAGGTTAAATGTAATACGGTATTTGTGAGATTTGAGTACATGCATTAAGTGGGTCTTGTTGAAAAAAAAAAGCTATGTATAAGCATAAAGTGGAAAAAAAGTTACATTTGTTGTACCGATATGATTATTGTTTTTCCTCTATTTATCACTAGTTTATGTGTAATTTATTTGTCTGTTGTTGTTATCAAAGGATTTGTCATATTTACACATGTATCTGGTTGAAAGTATTCATGCAGATTTGTGATAACACAGTATACAGTGTAGGGTTTTGTTATATTCAGTCACATCATTGCGCTGGGTGTGTGTGTGTGTGTGTGTTTTTTTTTTTGCCCACACATTAGCATGCACCAATTTGTAGCTTCGCATTGTTCTATGGAACACATTTTTGTTGGTAAATTGCTTCTGAGGTTTGCACACACGATATTAAAAAAAAAAAAAGATATGCGGCTGCATGTTACATGTCTACGGAGGCTTCTGATTGCTAAAAAGGGCGTGTTATTGTAAGCACCAGACTGGAAATAAGGTGCCAGTGCGTCTTGTCAGTTGTATCCTAAGTACTGTGTAATTTGTAGCCAAAATGAGAAAATTCGCCCTATGTAACGGGAACGCCGATGTATAGCCATGGGTGGTTTAGGTCCAGGGCTTAATCCTTCAAGTAATGGAAATTCGCGTTGAATTCCAGACAGTGTTGTTGTTTTGTTTTGTTTTGTTTTTTTTTTTTGTTTTTTTTTTTTTTTTTATAAAGGGAGGGGGGGGGCGGTTGGATGCGTTGATGATTTTGAGAGCTGTGGTAAAGATTTTATTTTGCGCGTGTCCGATGGTTCATTGTACTTGTTTATTGTCGTCTGTGTGGAGAAAACATCAAATCTCACTCATAAAAACCCAAGTGCTAACACGTCACAGCGATAATAAGGCATGGCCAATTAGCAGTGTAAGTGATAATAACCTGTGAAGTGAAAATAGAGGGGTGTTATAAGCCAGGAGTGCCGTCACCAAGAAGAGAGGAGGAGGTATGTCTGTCTTGTGCGACGATGTTTTAGCTTTCCGGTGTAAACAAAGATGAGGTTATTATTAAGAGTCGGCCAAATAGCAACTCGCTCTAGGGAATTATTGTGATAAAGATCAGTTTTTTTTTGTCAAAGAGATCTATAACAAGTCGCAAGAAGTGTGAGTGGACACGTGTAGGGGCAAATTGCAATTGGGGGAAAAAGTGCTAATTGCAGACAGCGCTGTGATAGCGTCAGTTCTGCACGCTGCGCCGTAGCTTAGGAGTTAATCAGCGTTTTGATAGCTTTATGTATAGCGGTTCCTTGTCTTTAGTCATCCCCACATGCTTAAAGTAACAGTCTTGACTTTTATTCGAGCTCTGACAAATGCTTTTTTGGCGCGCTTTATTTCAACTCATTTTTCTTATCGTTAAAAATCTAAAGTGGCACTTTTAAGATTAAACCTAAATGTTCTGTCCTGTAACACCAAAGGTGTATGTTATTTAATTATCTGTTTTTGCGTAGTTGAATATAATTTTCTCTGTGAATGTAGAGTTATTAGTGGAGGGTTTTGGATAAATTTTGTTAATGTTTTTCCATAGTTCGGTGTAGAAAAGGCTTATTTCTTGTGGCATTTGCTCTGGATTGATCGACGGGATAGAACAGACACAGGAACAAAGAGAGTATTCGTAGTCCCCTCGGTCCAAAAACGCGTGCGCATTGATCAGCACAAAATGTCACGTGAGTTCAATGCCATGGCTACCTTTTTGCATTCGGTACCTGCTAATCTGGCTACCCTTTTAGCCCAGCGAACTTCCGTCGATTGGCTATACCCATCTACTTGTGGGGTATCCGCCGTCCATTATGTGTGTGTAAACAATTTTTAATAATGCTGCTGTTCTATCATTTCTGGTCCAAATTTGTTTTGAAATGTGGCAGGAATGTTCCACTCGTATTCCCTCATACAGCTTGGAATAAAAAAATTTTTTTTTGGCGATTTGGCAAAATTTGGCCAAAATATTGACCAAATCTGAGGAAACACGAAAAATGCTACTCTTCCACAATTCCGACCGGATTGCCTTGGCATTTTACAGGAATGTTTTCCTCATGTTCCTGCAGCAGGATTATATTTTGTTTGGCGATTTGGCTGGATCGAATTGCAGAAAAATAATAAAATACGGGTACCAGTTGTAATGAGGCCGGATTAATGTAGTGGTTAACGTTGTCGCTTGCGAAGCAAGAGGTCGTGAGTTCAAGCCCTAGTCAAAGCGTACTTTTTCATTATCTCCCTTGGTACGTTCTACGGGCGTATTTATAGTTCTGCCTGCAACAGAAGCAGTCTGCGTGCATATATTCTTTCTTTCTTCGGATTTTTTGTAGTATGCAGTAGTATTTTGCTAGCTGTTCGGAAAAGGTAAAAAATGGCCAAATATTGGCGAAGAAAGGATAACTTTGGGAGAATTGACTTTGGATAGGATTGAGAGGAGGGTTGGCCTTGTGTGTTCCATTTATCTCGTTCTATCTAGTCACATCCCATCGGTAAAAGACTTCCTGGGCTTCCGAAAAGTAAACAGAAGTAAATACATTGGTAGGAAATATTCCATAACTTGAAAAGCTGACGAATTTAGAGGGAGAAAGCAGTAGAATTGTGATTTTATTTTTGAATCGCAGAAATCGTTCGAGTTATCAGATACGCCGTATGTCACTAGTTAATACACCCTGCATCACGAGTTATTGAATGCACTGTGTTTCACGGGTTAGCGAGTACACCCCTATTACGGGTTGTAGATTACCCTCTGTATCACGGATTATCTAATACGCCTTGCATCACAAGTTATGGAATACGGGTTATTGATTACCTATGTATCACGGGTTATTGATTACCCCCTGTATCACGAGTTATCGAATACGCGCAACATCACGAGTTATCGATTACGCCCTGTGGCACGAGTTATCGGGTTATAGATGAGGCCCTGCATCACGGGTTATCGATTACCCCCTACATCGCGAGTTATCGAATACGCCATGTATTGCTCGCAAAACACTAAATGAGGTTCCAGCAAAAGCATACCCTGTATATATTAATGTTACTTTATAGCAAGGCGATCAGCTTCCAGTGCGGTGGCGATCTTGTGAAAGGCATTATTTTTACATAGCATTTACAGATTATTAACTATATACTTATAAGCTGTTAGTCGTTTTCACGCTAAACAATTTATAATCTTGAAAAATGTGTACATTTAGAAGTCGCTAGAGGTAGGTTTAGTATCTGATAGGAGTATCTATTTTGTGGAATGTGTAAATTCATGTTAAATATGGAAACAAAATGCTCAGTCTGGCGAAGACTAGCGAAAGTACCATGATGGAACTCGTATGTGCATTATATGCGTTGTATACTGTATGTACTTAGTGTCTTGCTTCAGGGATTTGTTCATTCAACAGAATTTTTTCTGTCTTTATATCGTGTGGCATTGCTTTTTTTTTTCTCTGTCAGAACTGTACGTTGTTAAGCTTGTACATCTATATGTTACAGCGAATCTGTAAAACCAGCGAAACTATAGATTCGCTGAAAATTTCAGCGAATCTGTAGATTCGCTGACTCACTTAGCGAATCTGTAGATTCGCTGAAAATTTTCAGCGAATCGACAGATTCGCTGGTTTTGCACCTTTAAAATTATACAGATTCGCTGAAATTGCCTGACCAGTCATCTTTACCGACAGGATTACTTGTGTTGGGTGATATTTGAAATTTAATTGCTGTTATGTGACTTCTTTACTCCAGAGTGTTTTACATATCTTTTTCTTGTTTTTGGTAATGGGATGTATTGCAATCGGAACTTTTAAAATTACACATGTTTTTGTTTAACTAGCTTTAAAATGCATTGCTGAAATGCGAATGTCTGGTCTCAAATGAAAGGCAGTATTGGAAAGCGTTCGAAAATAGTTGCTATCAATATTCACAAAAGCTTAAATTAAGTTTCTCTCTTTGTTTTTTCGTCTTTCATAAAAGTGATCACAGCAAATCTTACTACTATTGTTTCTAAATAAATTGCAATCATTACTCCCCTTCTGATTATCATTCAAATTGCCATTAGCCAAATTGCAGGATTACTTGTGTTGGGTGATATTTGAGATTTAGTTGCTTTTATGTAACTCATTTCATCTAGGTGAGGTTTTTTTTGTCATTTAATGCAGCAATTTATATGCTATCACACCGGAATAAAGTTTCTATTCGTTGAAATCCTTGTCCTATCAATTTCTGTTAAATTAAAGTATTAGTATGTGGAGCATCGAAAATTAACATTGATTGGACAAGCGTACCGTAATTCAATTATAATTTATATCACCCGGAGGTGAAGAGATTTTTGTTGCACTCACGGAATAATAATTGCAATTAGAATGGAATAGAAACTTTTTTCCGGTGTGATAGCATATAAATTGCTGCATTAAATGACCAAAAAACCTCAGCTAGATAAAATGAGTTACACAAGATCAATTAAATTTCAAATATCACCCAACGCAAGTAATCCTGAAATTTGGCTAATGGCAATTTGAATGATACTCAGAAGGGGAGTAATGATTGCAATTTATTTAGAAACAATAGTATTAAGATTTGCTGTGATCACTTTTATGAAAGACGATAACACAAAGACAGAAACTTAATTTAAGCCTTTGTGAATATTGATACCAAATGTTTTCCAACGCTGTCCAATATTGTTTTTCATTTGAGACTAGAAATTTGCATTTCAACAATGCATTTTAAAGCTAGTTAAACAAAAACATGTGTAATTTTAAAAGTTCCGATTGCAATACATCCCATTACCAAAAACAAGAAAAAGATATGTAAAACACTCTGGAGTAAAGAAGTCACATAACAGCAATTAAATTTCAAATATCACCCAACACAAGTAATCCTGTCGGTAAAGATGACTGGTCAGGCAATTTCAGCGAATCTGTATAATTTTAAAGGTGAAAAACCAGCGAATCTGTAGATTCGCTGAAAATTTTCAGCAATCTATAGATTCGCTGGTTTTACAGATTCGCTGTAACATAATTTAAGAAATGTGATGCCTCGCTTTGAAATGTCTAGGGGAACATTCTTCAAGAACAGGCGACTTTTATTCGAGAACTTATTGCATGGTATATGCCAGGTGTGTTAAAATCTTTGGTCAGTTAGTGCGAGAAATCGTAAAACTTGCTATTTTTATTGCAATAGAAGAACAGATTAGGTTTTAAGTTTAACCCATGCATGACGTATGGTGTTACATGCATAAGTAATTACATGTCTTTCTTACTTTTCCCTTCAATTTTGATATGAAAACATTAAGTAAACGAACACTGGAACAAACATTGTATTGTGATTTCAAATCAAAACAAATTTGTAAGTTTTTTTATGTTTACAGAAGATCTGATTTTTGTGTCGTTGTATATGGTTTTGTCCAAATATTGTGTCAGCTGAAAAAGTATTCTAGAAGTAGTTTCGATGTTTGTATACTGTCAGTGTTGCCTTTTGGATCTCAACACTCAAGTATTTCTCTTGATTCGAAAGTAAAGTGGTCACTCCTGTTCACCTTGACATAGCTAACAATAATCAAAGTTTGCTGTTATTTAAAGGTTTATGGAAAAAAAATCAGGAAAGAGATTCTTCGAACAAAGTGTACTCATTTTGTAACCAATTCTGGCCCTTAGTGGGTGTTGATCTTACGTTCATATCCCGTCTTTATTTATTTATAGATTTCGATCAAAATTGGCTTCGATGTCGTGTAACATTTTGCCTTTTGAAATTACTTTTTTTGTGGTGTTGGTAAAATTTATGTTTTTGTAACTTTTAGTTTTTGATAAAAAATACTGCTCTAAATTATTCATTCTGGTTGATGGGTTGAAAAGAAGGCTATATGTCACCTCTAGGAGTTTATCTAAGAGAAGGGTTAGGGGAGGGGTGCGGAGGGGGAAGGGCGAAGTATGTCGTTTCTGTAGTGTTTAGGTAAATGTTCTGGCTCTGCGAAGCTCTGCGCTGTGTGAACATCTCCAGTACTCAGAGCACTGCGAGAAAGTTGAGTTGAACAGGGGTCTCGGTAACTTGATTGGAATGCTTGCGGCAGAGCAGCGGAATGGCTCTTGTTGGTGCTGTGGTGCACCAGTGCAAGCTTCACTTACTAATGGGTGTGTCTCCGTGTTTGTGTTGATTTATTTTTCATAAAAGTTCTCAATAATTGTCATATTGACCTTTTAAATCACTGTAAAACTCACTTGAGGCTTGCGTCACAGCAGTGGCAAGGTGTCAGGGGGCTGTGTCCTCTGTACAGGCAAGCCAAGGAGCTGTCGAGACTGCTCAATCGTGTCAAAAAGGTGGCTAGAGAAACAGACAAAAACCACGCCCAGCTGAATTTCTACTGACTCGTTATTCTTAGGAATGTGAGTTTATTTGGTATTTAATGAACTGCCATTGAAATGTTTGTGAATGTTGTGAAGGCGAGATCTGTAACAAAAACATACGAATAATGTGCACGATGGAAACTCCGGCTGAGCTTGTGCAGAACCTATTGATTATGATGTGCTCTGTTGAAAATTACCTCTAAAACACCTCGCAAAATGTAACCTGCCGTACATCCTCCCATCTCCACCTCTCCCTTGTGTTGTATTCTTGAACCTGAGTAGCTGATTGACGTTGTTCAGGGGCATGGCTGACACTGTTCATGGACATGACTGACACTGTTCATGGACATGGCTGACACTGTTCATGGTCATTGCCGACACTGTTCATGGTCAAGGCTGACACTCTGCATGGGCACGGCTGATGCGTTTCATGGTCACGACTAATACTATTCGTGGTCACGACTGACACTTTTCAAGGTCAAGGCTGGCCCTGTTCATGAATACGTCTGACACTGTTCATAGTCACTGCTGACACTGTTCATGATCACAGCTGACGATCTTCATGGTGACGGCTGACACTGTTTATGATCACAGCTGACACTTCATGGTCACGGCTGATATTGTTCATGATCGCGACTGACGTTGTTCATGGTCACGTTTGACGCTGTTCGTGGTCACGGTTGACACTGTTCATGGTTACAGTTGACGCTGTTCATGGTCACGGTTGATACTGTTCACGGTCACGGTTGATGCTGTTCATGGTCACGGTTGATACTGTTCATGGCCGGCCCCAATATTTGCTGATCCATGTTTTGAGTCGCACCACATAGTATTTTAGTATTTTGTGGTTTAAAATGTGTTGTATGGTAGCATATTTAGATAACCTGCACTGAAGTACAAAGTAATTTAAAATGCAGCAAAATCTAAAAAACATACAGTCGAAATTTTTGACGCCCTTGTGACGGAGAAATTTTCTTTGTTGGAATGTCAAAGGTTAAAGGGGAAATGTGAAATAACAATGTGTGTGTTAAGCACTGAGACGTTGATCCTCCAAAAGAGGTGTCCCATAAAAGGTTTCACTGTATAAGGGTGTTTACAGAAACATCTTACGATCTGGTCCTGTTTGCGTATTGTCAACCATGTGAGAATCACCATGTGGCTGTCTCTTTTATTCTACTATTTCGATGTGAATTTGTTGCTATAATAGCTGTGTGCAGTGGGGGTTGTCAGGCATTCGCCAAGCTGTTTCTGTCATCAATTTCTAAGTGACTCGGATATTTAACTGTTTGTTTCACTTTTATGTGTAGAAAATGATCAAAATTAATCAAATGCCGATGAAAGCTTCATAATATGGGCAGAATCCAATAAAATGATCAAATGCTTATGCCTTTTTTAATATAGTGGTTGTCAAAGGTTGGGAGGCGTGTTTTGCCATTGCTGTGGCATAACTGCAGGAATAAAGCGTTTTAGACCAGACTGTTTCCTTAAAGCTGTTTCATTAACAGTGCGTTATCAATGTAGTGTTTTGGGCATGATTAATCAAAGGACGCATAGCTTGGCTTCTGTCAATTGTCAGAGGAACTCCTGTCAAGTCTGCTGCAAAGTCCACTTGTAAGTAATAAAAATTTCGAGCAGCATTTGCTTCATGGATTCACAGACGCACCCGTATTTCTTAGCACAGCAATAAGATAGTGACCGCTCAAAACACATGTCATATAATAATATTATACATCAACAATCCGGGCTGTTTCTACATCAAGGGATTTCAGTAACAACTCTCAGGCGAAGTTGCTGTTGGCTAAACAAAGGTATTGGGGAGTTTGCCCGTCGAATACTTCATTTTGAAAAAAAAAGGAAAAATGTCTAGCTGTTTTAATGCCACCGAGTGAATTTTTCCATTTACTAACAAAAATGTACATTTATTTGAATCCTCATATTTGATTGCTTGCCTCATGCTATATAAAA
This sequence comes from Protula sp. h YS-2021, assembly GCA_949752745.1. Classification (NCBI taxonomy): domain Eukaryota; kingdom Metazoa; phylum Annelida; class Polychaeta; order Sabellida; family Serpulidae; genus Protula; species Protula sp. h YS-2021. The sequence continues at coordinate 27,706,470 of OX457026.1, read as the reverse complement.
CAAAATTATTTGACGTTTTATCTGCAGCAATTTTCTACGATAGAAAAGTTCATTGTGTTAGTGGCGCCTTTCTCCTCCTCCGCTCTGAATAGAGAGAAATATTTGGAATAATCAATGCTGCATGTAATGCCAAAGCATGCCGCATGCACGTGCCCTTGGCCCGAGCATGCATGTTTGAAAAACGCAAGACTTGACATTTATGGTCTGCACCCATTATTCATTCTTCAGATATCATTCTGGGAGGGGGGCAGTCTGGGATCGGCCATGCCCATTGATCTGACCTTTTGTTTATCCTTTCGACGATAACGCGCCCATATTTTTATGTCTGGGGTGATTGCTTTCACATCATTGCATTCACGCACAGCTTCCACATGACGTCAGGCATGTTCTCATTGAAAAGCGCAATATTGTCCAAGAACCTAGAGCTCATCGCATGGCACCTACTGTACACACAAAAAAAAAAAAAAAAATACAAAACAAAAAAAAAAACAAAAAACAAAAAAAAGAAGAAGGCGGAAAAAGAAAATTTTCACCGGGAATACCTTGTGGCAAGGCAAGTTCATAAAGACAATAATTATTGATCTTAACATTTCGAGAAACCTTATGTTAATCCTAATTCCCGAAAATATCATTCTCGTGGAAAGATCTCAAGGTGACGATCCGTGAATTTCGCTCCAACAATATGGTGAGATATGTTGCGAATGAACTGCATCTGTCAAACCGTTCTATGTAATTCACCTTGCATGAAAACGGGATTTAAATGGATGTCCAGGCAACAAATTAACATACTTACTTTATATTTCGAATGCTGCTTTTTTTTTAATTTTCAAATTTGAAACATATTAGGTTTTAGTTAGGGATGTTGATTTAAACGCAATAGATCTTGTCCGAATTACTCATAGCATTTTCAACATAATTAATCTTTTGTAATACTAGCTTTAATATTTGACTGCAAAGTAGTGTGCAAGTTACACAGATACCCGTTGCAATTTTACACCAATTGCAATCAATAAAATCCCATTGGAAAGTGTGGTTGTAAGCCCCAGATGATTAAATGGTTGTTGCCAAGCTTGTAGATTACAAAGCCGCTTGGTATTCGCCAAATTAGTTCAAATTTATCACGTATATCAATATTAGCAAGGATTATTTGCATAAACTGTTCAATATCTCTAAGCTTTGTATGCCATTAGATAAGCAAATCCAACATCCTCTGTCTAATCTAACGAGTCAATCCTCCCACAGTTCCCGTCCATACATCAGTCATGAGGTTAGCTTCAGGACCGTAGTGTATCATGTAAGGGCTAAAAAATAACTCTCCATCCTCCTAGCAAAGTGTGAAAACGCCTTTAAAAGCTAGAACTTATTATCAGCCGGAATACGCCTCAAATATACACCAACAAGACCAGGTTTTGAAGGAGCACTTAATAAAACTCACACCGTTAGAATTTAACTATACGTCGCCGGAATTTAGACCTTTAGTCTGACAAAACAAAAATAATGTACAAATTCAGAATAAACACGGAGCAAGTTGTCAATGAATTAAAAGCCTAGATGTTGTTAAACAAATTCAAATATCATTAAATTTAATGTACATTTAACCAAATAATTATTTACCGGCTGGAAATACGGAATGTCTAGTTGGCGGGTCTAGGACAATTCCTCCCCAGACAACCCCCCCCCCCCCCCGACAATTCCCCCCCCCCGAACAATTCCCCCCGTAGGACAATTCCCCCCGAGGACTATTCCCCCCCCCCCCCCCACTTAATTTTTATATTATATTAACTTTGAATGCCAAAGTCTTTATTTTTAAAATACCTTAAAATCAAAAATGCAAAATTTTTCTATCTGGAACGAAAATTTTTTCTGCTATTTAAAACCTGATGTTGTGGGCAATTCCAAGAAAATAGTCAACAGTATGTCGGTTTTCGAAGTCGCGGACTGTTTGACGAATGGGCTGCACCCATAATTTGACCAGATGCACCGCGAACATTACGGCAGATCCGACCGTTTTTGCTGGCACTGAGGTGGCCAAATTAAAGTTTTACAAATTGCAATTACGACAATGTTGAAATGAAAGGACAATTACCATCTCCAGTTAGAAGATAAAAGGGCAACAATTTGTAAAAAAAAAAAAAAAAGAGAGAGAGAGAGAGAGAGAGAGAGAGAGAGAAATACAAAGAAAAGAAAAAAATAAGAAAAATAAAAATGAATGGGGGGAATAGTCCTCGGGGGGAATTGTCCTACGGGGGGAATTGTTCGGGGGGGAATTGTCGGGGGGGGGGATTGACTGGGGGGGGGGGAATTGTCTGGGGGGAATTGTCCTGTTCCCCTAGTTGGCATCTTGAACAAACTGAGAGTAATGCATTAAATGAAATATTTTAGGAATCACCGACAGAAAATGATAACTTTTTAGCAATAATAATTACTATTTTTATGATAATGATGATGATGATTATTATTATTATTACTATTATTATTATTATCATTACGTATATAAATACAAGCTTCGGAATTAAAACTGCGATGTTTTTCCTACAATTTATAGGCTCGTAGAACGTCCGTGATATTAGAGTGTGCATTATTGATCATTCTTTGTGCATGCAGTTGCTTCTGAAATAAATGCCTGTATAAACCTCCTGTCAGAAGCGCTATTTGTCGTGTATTTGTCGGTTTTCGCCGCCATTGCATGCTGGGTAACGGAACTGAATGTTTTGCCCTTTGGCTTCGTGACCGTTGATGGCTGTGGTGCCAAGTATTGTTGCAATTCTGTAGAAGCACTGCTAATTATCCTATCTAACGCGCAATACATCCGCTTAGGAGTAATGTTATGCTTATAATGAGTGGGTTGTCTTCGCGGTCAGGACCAGATGGCCAAAGAACTGCTTAATCATTAGGTCATTGTTTGATTGTTATTTAGACCATCCCCCTCAGCCGGCCTTCCCACCCCATCCCCAGCTAGAAATCAATACGCATTGCCCAACGCATTGAAACGAGAGACGCGGGCAGATAATAATCTGACAATCGGTTGCTTTCGCCTCAAGCCGGATTCACACAATTTGCACAAGTGCCAAAGAAACACACACATGCGTTTAGCGTCACTGTTCTCTAGGCAATGCCAATTGGCCTTAATGACATTACAGAAGCAAGTTTAGCATTTCATCCGAGAACTGTAAAAAGTCGCATGGAATTACATGTATTAAGTTTGTAGATTCATACGGTTCCGCAGTTGCTCTAAAAAGAACAAAAAAAGTTGGGGCTGCTTTTAAAGAGAGGGTTGCTAATAGAGAACGAACTGCCAACTCAATAGATCTTTCATATTGAAAGGGAGCACTATTCACGGAATAAGTGGACGATCTTAACATTTGGATAAATTTTAGTTGTGTTATATTCTGAGATCTCGGTGAAATTTTATCAACTGATTGGATCATTTGTGAGACGCTTTAAATCGTCATGGGCAATAGTCAAGGTTCAAAATCCAAGGAGGGCAAATCGCCAAAGGGGGCTAAGGGGAAGGAGGCCCCTCTAGCAGACGAGGAAAATGGAGTAAACACCGCAGAAAATCCCGAAAACGGAACGGCTGCAACGAATGGAGCAACTACAACGGAAAAGGAGGCAGAAACATCCCCAAAACAGAGCCCGTCTAAAGACACAAACTCCAAACATAAGGATAAATCGAAGGCGAAGAAAGCAGACAAAAAGGATGCAAAGAAAGACAAGAAAGGCAGTAAAGATTCTAAAGAAAAGAAAGGCGATGCAAAAAAATCAAATAAAAAGGATAAAAGTCGAAAGGACAAATCGGATAAATCGAAAGAAGGAACCGAAGAAAGCGCAAATGCAGACACTGATGTCAATGAAAGACCAGTAGATGTGGAAGAAAACAATGAAAACGAAACGGGAAAAGTTGAAGCCACGGGGGAAAATGTGAAAGGGAGTGGAGACGAGGGTGTGAAGGAAAACGCAGCTACTGAGGCCGACGAAAACGCCACTGATCAAAAGGTACCGGAAAACAATTCACACAAGGAGGAACAACAAGAATTAGCAGCCAGCGAGTGCCCACAGGAAGAGCAAGCTGGGGAGTCACAGGAACATGAGGAACCAGGCCAGGGCGACGATACTCAAACAGAAGAGGTGAAGGAGGAGCAGGAAGCGCCGATGGAATCAGTGGAAGACGCCACAGAAGCATCTGGAGAAGCAGAACCGGCCAAAAAGGAAGAGGAAGAAGGAACGGATGATAAAGAAGTAGAAAGCAGCAAGGACGATGAAGTCGTACAGGAAGATCAAGATAAAGAGGAAGCAAAAATGGATGACAGCGCAGCTGCCGAAGGCGAAACAAACCGTGGAGAAAACGCCCAACCAGAGGAGCTACACGGGGATGAGGCTGCCGGCGTCGGAGAGACACAGGAGCTTTCTGGAACAGCGGAGCCAGATAAAGCTGTAACTGAGCAGGACGAACCAGATGGTGAGATTGCCGAATCTGCAGATTCGGATCCTAACAAGGAAGACACACCAAATGACCAATGAAATGTGTGAATGGTGAAGATGTTTGAATTTTAGGTAAGCCATTCTTAATAATTTTAATGCAAAGTTTACAGAGAAACAGAAAAATAAAACAACGCTCCCGTCACTGAATTAACAGACAGCTTGCGCAGAAAGTCAGCTTTTGATTTTTTGCTGTTGTAGCTTTGTGTCTTGAAAACGAACGCACCGTGATTATAACCGAGGATTGAATTGTCTGCGTGAGCTGTCTAACATCAAAATAGTTTAAATAATAAAGAGGCCACCACCCCAAAGAAATATTACACAAAATTTTCGGAATTTCTGCCACGGTCTAAGTAAAACTTGTAATGGCAACCATTGGCTATGACACTGACGTACGCAAGACCCAAACACCGACCGTCACCACAACTTGTGTACGTACTTTATGAATGGACTTTAAGCTCTGTTAATATTAAATGTTAAACGCACTCGTAATTGGCTCTGAAATGAGATGCTCCTTGCAACGTTTCCGGTATTGTGGGGTTTTATTACTTTTTTTTTTTAGCTTCCAGTTAAGTTGTGGGAAATATGACGCTACGCTCAATTCTTGTTTAATGAATTACTTCTCCAGCGCTGAATGCCTTTAGAACTGTAGTCTTTCACCCATTTTGGATCACCCCATATTTTCCGCAGTGACTCATTTCATCCTTGAATGCGGGGCATCCAGGGGCAAGCCGAGAAACGAAGTGTGTCACTTTTTATGTTATTGATTACACTACTGAGCAAAAAGCAATTTTCTGAGGCATTACTGGGCAGAATTTTTAACATCAATAACAACCAAACGCAACTGGTCTGAAGAAAACTCAGGGGGTTGAAAAAAGCACCACAAAGAAAAATTTGTTGAAAAAAAAAACACACACACACACACACACACACATAAAAGTGTAGAAACAGAGACAGCAGACCTACCTTGATTCTTTAAAGGCTAGATTTCTCAATTGCATGCAGCTGCAGCGTGTCGCTACAGGTTACACCCAATTCCCACCCAAACAGCACCACACTCTGTTAATAACAAACTAGTTCTATTGTCACGCCCCATTGTCGCGACTGGCAGCCGTTAATATGCATCAATTAACGCGTAGACTGCAATGTACAACGTCAATTGGTGCGTATTTTTTCTTGCAATTTGGAAAATCATTTTGATTTTTTACAGTATGCTGACCATATGTTTGTTACTGCACTTAGTGATACTTAACTATATTGTCACAACTAGTTTACCTACTGGTGAAGCTGTGTTAATTCAGTGCAACTAGAAGGGTTTTATGTGGTAACCATATAGTTAATTTTTTGCCATATATCGGCTAACAAGATGTAATTCCCATGTGATAAACATAGTATTCTCTTTATGGTTCTGGATTTGAGTATTAAATTAATAATCTCAGCGTATGTTAACTAATATGTGTTCAGTTTCTAAACATCTTTGCCATATGGTAACCATACGCCACCATAAGATTTGTCAACATATGTTTAATTCAGTAACCATGCTCACCGCATGCTAATCATATGGTAACAATATAATTACCAATATTTAAACTTATTACCAAATGACAACTATGTGCTTACTACATGATTTAGGCAAGATCTGAACATGCGACCAACTTTTATTTTTTCAGAATTCAGTTAACACGTGTTTACCAAGTAATTAATATGAGATACCCAGATAGACACATATTACCATATGGTAGAAGATCTGGTTGATATAACTTTATCACTTGGTTTCATGTGGTTGTCGAAACTTCCTGATGATATCTCCGTCAGTGAGACATATTTCATCTTCCTAAGTCAAATAGCGAAATTAAAAAAACTCTGAATATATATATATATATATATATATATATATATATATATATATATATATATATATATATATATATATATATATATATATATATATATATATATATATATATATATATATTCAGGGAAAGCTGAAACGCTGGAGTAAATATACAGACACATGCAGTAATCGCTCTCACTGTGGACAGTTAGTTGGGCAGTCAGTAAGCCCATGCTGATATCATACCTCCCGCCTTAAATGCCAAATCAAAGTGTTTGCCTGCCTTTATAATGGGCTTCAACGGCAAAATTTCAATGTCCATTGTGCATGTAAAATATTGTTGAATTTCTAAAAAAAAAATAAATAAATAAATAAATAAAAGAAAAAAAACAACAACAACCTGAGCCGGACCAGCTAGACATGCTACATTACGTTTCTGCCAAATTTGGTCGTCCTAGCCCTGGCTGTCTCAGGAGAGTTCGCGTGACGAGCTTTTCTCAGAAGAAAAGGAATCATACGGAAACACTTGACCGAACCGTACGAATTCAATATATTAGGGGATTGAAAATCCTTTAGAGTAATAATCTTCAATGCTCATGTTATGATAGTTTGAGAAACTCTCATGGGAGCTGAAAATGAACAAATTATTTTGGTGATATTTCCAATATAAGGCTGTGTTTTTTTTTTGTTTTTTTTGTTTTTTTTTTTTTTTGGTAAAATAATTTTTGATGGGAAAGATTTTCTAGTTGTCTAGTTGTTGTGGCGATAAAAGGTTTCAGGTGGTGATGGCAAAACAATACGATATTAATCAAGACAATCAGTGTGTTATATGTATTTCAGTGTTCAAATTTAATAGATCCCTCCTCCTACTCACTACTTACCCGGTATTTGGTGGGGTGGAGGTGCTAATTGAATCCAGTTGTTAGCAGTTAATATGGTACACGTATATAGGGGTATATATTTTCTTGTTTTTCAGACCACATGGCAGAGATCCTGATTGGCGGCACATTGTAAAGTCTCACGTGGTGTCCATATGCTGTGAAAATGTCAAACTTTGATGAACATTTCAATGTTTTTTATGTGAAGTTTTGTTTTGGCATGAATAATCAATGATGCGACCGACAATTACAGAGGCAGTTTCGTACCATTTTTTCTTCACATTTATAACCTTTAGCGTCCAAGTAAGGGCAATGGAGATAAATCATAGCTGACACATAAGGCCACATTTGCCAGCTCAAACTAGGAAATTCAAGTAGGGCTGCCTCATTTACTCATAGAAAAGTTTGTGTAATTACAGTTGTTTTTATGATAAATGTTTTGTGCCAAATGCGTATTAGCAAACATAAAAAAGAAACGATAAAAGGCAGAAAGTGCAATAAATTTATATTCTGTTACTATGAAATGCGGTAATGTGAAATTACTTTATGCTACTTTATTGTAGCGTCTATAGAGTAAAATACTGTATTATCTACCAAATGAATTATATTCTAGTCATTTGAAGAAGTTTGTAATGATTCAGATTATGCAAGATAATGATGGGTAATTATGAAGGTTTTTCTTGAGCTGATTTGTGCATAGCTTTCTGTTTCTGGAAGTTTTTAGTTTTGCAAATGAAAACGTAACAATGGATAATGGTGGGCAATTTCAAATTTGGGGAAAATGCAGCACACGATGTTAACGACAGAGAACACATCAGATGTAATAAAAGAACAGATGGTCTATTGGGGGGTAGACCGGAAAGGAATGCCCACATGCGAAGCCATTGATAGCATGTATCTACTTCTTTAACCGATCAAAAGAATAAGTGCAGATCCCACACACTTTTTTATCAAGCAGAACTTTCGGAAGTTAATTAACAAAAAAAAAAAAAATAATTGGAAGACCTAGTTCCCACTTGTTAGGTAGCTGATTTCCGCTCCGAGAACTGAGTTAACTGCGCAGTTAACTTTTGAGAATGCTTTGTCAAATATCAGTAAAATGGAAATATGTCAAATTTTAGGAGAATTTCATTGCAGTGAAAAAAGAACAAAATTTTATGCTTAATTTTTTAATTTTTAGGCATTGCAGAGAATTTAAGATACAGATAGTTTATTTTCGTTACGTTTTACTGTTGTTATTTTTTTTAAAATTCACCTTCGGTTTCTTTATTTGGAAAGGAATTTATCAAGGGACAAGCCCCAAAATGCATCTCAGTAAAAAAGAAGGCCGTGATAATTTTTTAAAAAAATAGGGTTTTGGAAGGAAGAGTTGTTTTTCTGTTGGAGACGCTATTCCCCCCTTGCCCAGACAACCATATACGGCATTACATTACTGATTTGTTCATAGCTGTTGTCCTAGCTACTGTACCGCATTGTTCCAGTAATGGATGGCAGGACGTGAACACAGAGAGCGTAGGCCATTAGTTGCTGTACTTAAATTTATTAATTGTTCCTTTCACGTGTCAGGTTTGCTCTGTGTCTATGGTGTTGTCACTAATAATGATATCAGTTTTGTTTTCCGGCATTGTTTTGTGTACAGGACTGCTGGGTGGAACGTCCACCTGGATTGTAACGGAGACAATGAGTCTATCTCCGTTAAAGCCCTAAAATTGTCACTGTTGTGCTGGCGTATCTGAGGCTTTTGTAAAACAGGAATCCAGGACTTACTGCCAAGACAGTCACTAAAGAGTCTGGGTAAAAAGTACACCATTAGATTGCTCGAGAACAGGGAGTTATTTCATGACTGACGAACCTTTTCGATGAATAATATCAATTAAATGTCGTGTTGTATTAGGAACTCGGAGATGTAAAAAGACTGAAACTTTAAAGAAATATTATGTATTAGCTTTATGGAAACGGTGCTGCTCAGCTCCGCCATCGCCTTTTGCTAATATCAATTACTAGACGTACTAATTACTTTCGTTTTAATTTCGTATATTATTGTAAGAAAGTGGTTAATGTAAAATATCGTTTTTGTGTGGTGTGGATAAGCATAGAATTCTGTACAATTTAAATTATTTATGTAATAACATCACTTATATGTGCTTTTTATGTACTTTTATACTTAGAAAGGTTATAGCATGTATGTAAGCCCTCACGTACCCCAAGAAAATAGGAAGCGACAAATAAAATCAGGGTAAAATTTCGAACATTGTTTCTGATTTCTTCTCTGACCAGGACATTACATTAGACACCATCTCACATTACATTAGGCACCACCTCACATAACATCAGGTAACGCTTCACATTACATCAGGCACCACCTCACATATTACATCAGGCACCACCTCACATTACATCAGGCACCATCTCACATTCATTCATTTCGCATTTCTTTTACTTACCTTCATATAACATATGATGGGCACCACGATTGCAAGAGCTGAATGTTGCAGCATTCAAAACGTTTCTTCAAACGTTCTTGATTAAATACATTCTACATTGAAAAATGGCGACCGACAGAATTCGCTTACCTTAATCAGCTCATCGTAATCACTCCAGTTTACTCTAAACCTCTTTTCGGAAAACGCTCTTATCAACCAACATTCTTTGATACATTCCGCGCAGAGTCAAAGAAACTAAAAATATTTTTATATTTGGAGCAAATGTATTTTACAGTTATAAGAATTATCGGAATCAATGCTTTGTCGTTGACTCCAAAATACCTTCGCTTGTAAAACTGTTGAAACTGTTGCTTGAAGGGTCGGCCAGTTTGAAGATTTCAAGCGACCAGGATTTTGTTAGCTCACATCCTCCAAACATATGAAATACTCCACCTCTTCTGCCCTTGTTGCAGAGGAGATACATGTCTTTTTCCTGTATTTTCCATTAACAAGATTTGCGTCACAATTAATCATATTATTTAACACCTTAAATTGTAAAGAAAGCAAATTTGGTTCAGATACGCAGCCTCATGCCAGCGGATAACTTTTACAAATAAAGTATTCTATGATATTTCCTTCAAGTAATTATTTCTTTCTAAAAACTCGTCATATAAATGTTACTTTTAGCCTTACCAAAAATCGTACCCACTGACAAATTTATAGAATATTGATTTGAAGTTTATAGAAGGTGTTTTCTCTTTTACAGCATGTGGTAAAAAGCGCCCCTTTTGAGAGAATAAAAGAAATGTGACATAGGTTTACCCATAACTAAAATTTCTTTGTTGTTTCAGAAAATATATTTCAAACGCGCTGAGTACATTATTCTTTGCGCATACCTAGAAGTTTTTTTTTGTTGGGGGGGGGGGGGTAAAATTCTGGTAACTGATGCAACAAATTAACACGATGAAAACACCTTAATAACACATGCAGTCTTCTCATCTGTTTAAAATAAAAGCCTACAACTTCATTCCAGCTGTACCTTGTTAAAATGCACCAGTTAGCACTTTTTGTATGATATACCTTACCGCTTGTACAGCCTCTTAGTTTAAAAAGGAGTGGAGTAATTTTGAAATTCCGAAGTGTTTTTGTAATGTAACTTTTACTGCGATAATTAAAATTCCTTTGGCTCGAAATGCAAAGGCAAGTTTTTGTATTTTCAGTGTTTCCAATCAGGTTTACTTTAAGCTTATGTTTTCAGTTTCGTTTCCATTTATATTAACATGTTAAAGGAGTTCCTTGTGATTTTTCATGTTTTAAATATTCTCATTTTTGTATCGCCATTGTACAAGAACGCAAGACGCGGGTTCTCTGCATTGAGTCACAAGCCGGACATTGCTCCAAATCCTGTTAGAGGTTCAATCAGAGTGCAAGCGTCGTTACTTGTAAAATGGAGCAACCTCAGAATTCTGCAAATTTCACAAATGTGTTCGTAATGTGCCCCTATCGATATACCAGATATGAACGCAAACCATTCAAATGCGTAGCGGGTGAGGAATTCTAATTACTAGGATACTTCTTCTACGCCATGATGTGTCATACCTGAGGCCAACCTTGTGATTTGCGATATATGTATGAGTATGCACTGGGGTGTCTTCAAATGTAATCACGTAAACGTTTTAGTTAACTGGTGACGTCACAAAATTTTTGCCAAGGTTCACTGATAAATGTGGAAAGAATTCTTTCGAGCAGAAAACTGATTATTTTCTAAGGACCTCAGATGGCCAAAAGATAACAATCCTTCCTTACGAAATAATTTTGTGCCATATTACATTCTTATTCAATGGTTGTCCAAAATTACCTCATATATTGGTGATATTGTAGAGGTGAAAAAAGATTCCATTTTGCATGTGAAATGGCGTAATAAACCAATTTAGCACAAACGTGCCTTATATGGATGGGATTTCTTTAGCCATGCAGGTATAATTATTTGTCAATTGTTTTAATTATTGCGCATCAGGACTTATCTGTAATCATTCTATATAACCGTTTCGTCTTATAAATATTTTTGTAATATGTGTGCACAAATGATAGCAAGCAAACAGGAGAACCTACACCACTGGCTCGTTGCTCTGTATGGCGGGAACCGTTTACAGGTGGTACCATTATTCCCTATACACCTTGAGACACAAGTATACAACATTTTAACCAGGTTATGAAGTCCTTATCTACATTAATTTTTTTTCTGCACGTCTCCTTTTCAACAGATATACCTGATATACTTAGCACATTGAATTTGTCATAAATATCTAGAAGATCTTCCATGAAACGTGTGTTCTCTCCAATATATCTGCTTTTTACAAAACCCGACTCTGAGCGTCAATTGGTGTAGCACAGAAAGAAAATTAGACCTGTTATATCCATATTTAAATGAAATAAACCCACTGCGCCATGTTATCTTCCTTCTGGACAGCTTTCCCCACCCCAGCCAAAGGAAGAAGCTTACATAGAGCAATTACAACACGCCCTTGTGTCCTAGTGCATCCTCGCCCCATATTAAGGAAAAATAGAAGATCATATATTGTTTTTAAATGAAAGCTACCCAACTAAAAATAATTACGATTCTTTTTCTCAAAAGGGACAATGTCTCCTAACTGCCTATATACTGCGTCGATTTTATTTAAATTACAGTAAAACTGGTTAATACATATAGCGTCGGGACTGAAAAAATTTGTCCAGATTAAACCGGTGTCCGGATTTTTCAGGTTATGAAACAATGGCTTGGTTTGTTTACTAAGCGAACCATAACTGGTAATTTAGGCAATATTCCCCTACACTTCCAAGTAACGCCACTTTGGTGTTGAGCACCTTTTTGTACAAGGCGTAAAGAGCACCGACTCATCAGTTTTCTGATATTCTGTGCAGTTATCATTTAGTCCGATTTCAGATTGTGTGTTTATTTTTAAAGTTTAACTGGCTACCATTTTCAAGATGAGGGGCTACCAATAACGATAAAATCAGTAAGGATCGATGCGAACTGGAACTAACCGTACAGATTAAAAGGCAAAAGCCATGGTTGTGACGACTTAACGGCAGAATTTTATTAAGAATGTTGGCCAGGTTTGAAGAGCAAATTAGTCGAAAGTTTGACAATTGCGAATAACGTCGGAAAATTACCGATATCACAACAAAGAGCAGTAATCACACTACTCCAGAGAAAGGTAAGGAACAACTGTTAATTAAAAATCGGAGACCGGTAAGTCTTCTGAATACTGATTACAAGATTTTAACAAACGTCTGTCTCTCAAAGTAAGTTGTTTTGGAAGTGGTTATATTGCACAACTATATTCAAGTATGCGCCGCGGGGCCATATACCTCAGGGATAGTTACATTTTTTTACATCTAAACCAATATAGATTATGCAGCTTAACTTCAGAGACAACACATTCATTAAAGAAAATACTTCTCTCAATATCATATGAAAAGTTGCAACGTTCTTAGAGAAGATTTGCCTTTTGTTTAAAATGGAGTAACCAAAAAATGCCCATTTTTCTCGAAATGTTTCATCCCTTAAATTTTTTACATCTGCGATATACGTAATAAAGGTGTTCACCTAAAATTCTCATTATGACCTGAAAACTTATATATATATATATATATATATATATATATATATATATATATATATATATATATATATATATATATATATATATATATATATATATATATATATATATATATATATATATATTTATATATATATATGATGTTTCATTAGCAGTGATAGGCATACTGTCTTTCCCAAGTAGAAAACCCACCTTGTTAAAGGCAAAAGAGTGTAGCTTTAACACGCTTAGGCATCTATGTATTATGTTCTAAGTTGGTTCAGATCAGATATAATTATAATTTCAATCCTTCCAAAACAGAAAGATTTATTAAACTAAGGAGAAAATGTGAGACAAAATCATGATTTTTACACTACGCGTCTGAAAGAAATACAACAGGGCTTATTACTAATATTATAAGATTATGAACCGTACATAGATTTAAAATTTAATTTTTGTCCAGTTTTTGAAAATTGGGTCTATTATGATAAAACAGTATCTACATTACAGTGCTAAATAACGCTAAATGAGTTTAGTTGTGGCTGGTTTGCCATGTCCAAAAGTGTCAGAAAATGACTTCTACTTTTTTTACTATGTGTTGAGATTCTTGCACAGCTGAGCTGAAATATCTCTCCTTGCATATGATGCCACTTGTTTACTACAGAACTCTAATTATCTAAGCAAAAAATATGTCCACAACCATAGAGCTGCTCACCATATACTCTGGGTTAAAAGTAAACGTGTCAGTTTTACTATCTAGGTCCCTGGAGAAACGAAGTGCTCCTTGCAGTTTAAATGTAGTGTCAAATACACTCAACATTTTGGTAAAGCAATAGACAATAATGTGGCAGAATGCTACGACAATAATTTATCAGGAGACTAGCTGCTATGAAAGAAAAAGATTTATGGTCCAGGAGAAGACTTTTGATAATTGATAAAATGTTGAAGTCAAAGAACGTGGCATTTCTAATCTTATACAACCAACAACTTGCTTGGACTGCAAGGGAAAAACATTGAAAGAAGGCTAGAAAATTATAAATAAGTTACGGTTGTCTTGGGTTGGCAGTAAGACGGATCTACAACTAAACTACTTACACATTATAATTATGATTCCAGATTTTTAGGGTTTCTCCATTTCTATAACAATTTTTTAAATTCTTCAATGAGGTTTATGACCAAACAACTTTAGAGGAATACTGTGGAACAACGATATTTTCATTGAAAGGAAGGTGATATTCTTTCCAAACTGGTTTAATAAAGGGAAAAAAATTAAAGATCTAATTGAAGACGACAAAGGTACAAGTTTAGTACGACTTAAAGAGGAATTTCATCTTGTGATTATAATAAGTCACTTGAGAAATTCAGCATTTAAACAATTGCACCCCTGACTTCTCTCACACCTTTGGAAAAGAGTAGAAGGTATGGTGTTAAAATGAGCGCTAATAGGCATAAAAGCATTTGAATAAAAAGAACACTTTGTGTTAGCACTGATCTATGATAGCTTTTGTAGCATACAGGTGACGCCTCTCTAAGTGAGGTCATTTCTGCCAGTAAATATCTATTATATCTATTACCGTCACTGTTTTACCTGTCACTGACAAAACTCCAGCTGATCCTACAGGGAAAGGGCTTGCCACTCTCATTTCCTAGTTAATTTAAGTAAAATGGTGTTGTCTTCAACCATTTTTTCTGTTTGTCTACGCCATCTTTGTTTTAAAATACATGGCAAAACCCCACCATGTTCCAATAATTTGATAACATAGCACAAGAACAAAATTCAAAAGGTGTCTACTACCTCAGGTAGCATAAAAATGAGATACTAATTTTGACATGCAGCTATTTCAGATATTATTATTATTATTATTATTATTAGTGTCTTTTGCATAGCGCTTACATAACATACAGCTAAGCGTTTTACATTAAATACATATGTTTAATTAAAATATTTATATAAATTACTACTAATGTGACACAATTGCGTATAAAACATTACAGTTGACTAAAATCAAAATTGCTCTGAGACTAGCTTAATTAACACTGATAAGACGCAGCTATAAATACACTTTGCGAAGATGCAGTAATACGAAAATCTTGTCTCATATCCATTGGTAATTAAGTCCATAATTTAGGTGCGATATATTGGAATGATCTGCAACCGTACTTGTTTTTAAACCGTCTTAGTGTTAAAAGTACTTGTGACGGTAAACATCGAAATGGGGAATATATCGTAAGTAATTCTATATTCAGGTATTCAGGAGCAGTATTGTTCACCGATTTATAGGCCATAGTTAAAATTTTGAATTCAATTCTTTGTTGAATCGGTACCCAGTGTTAACTTTTGAGGGCGTCTGAAATTGAATCAAATTTGCGTTTCCTACTGATCACTCGCGCAGCTGTGTTTATTAAACATTGAAGACGCATTAAACATTGGCAATCCAATTAAAACACTGTTACAATAATCTAGCCTCGACATAACTAAGAAATGAACCACGGTTTTAGCAACGTCGTGCGATATGTAGCGCCGAATTTTGCGGATCCATGATGGGTGGTAGTAGCAGGCTATATATATATGGGTGATATAGGGAAACTAAGTCAAGGGTGATATTATTCCCAAAGCCTTAGCAGAACTCACCCTGGTTATGTCGTCGCCATTGATATTGCTCTGATTTACGTTGATTTTGGTATCATTGTGAGGACTGGCTATGATTAAAAACTCGGTTTAATCGTTATTTAATTTTTGTTTGTTATTTTCCATTCAATCGCTTATCTGACTTACACAGAATGCTAGGTCAGAAACGTCACTATTGAAGACAGTAGACATGACAACGGGCTTCATGAGACTTATGTCGTCAGTATTTCCGTGAAATAGAATGTCTAGAGTTCGAAGTAATCGACCTTTCGGCTGCGTATAGTCACTATGAAGTCTGGGACCTAGCATGTTCATGTCAAAATACAAAAAAAAAACTGGATTCCATAGAAGAAACCGAAATATGAAATTTGGACTTTGGATTGGACTTCAATGCCAAATAGCTGTTGAACAGGACCTCCAATATTCGTGTGTCTTGAACATCATTTTTATTTACTCAGTGTTTAAAGATATTTTAATACCCATCTAGGATTTACATTTCTCATTACAGCTGCCATGTTTCTAATGGTTTCTAATGTAAATATTCGTTTTCAAAAGGTGTTCCATAAACGTTTAAAATGCAGCTCTTTGGTCAGTTTTTGACATATAGCTTTTAAGACGGCTACACAAGAACTGTTCATGCAAATTGTTAAAGCAATCCTATCAAAACTGCAGGTGAGGGAGCATTTGTATACGTAAGTGCATAAGCGCATATATATATATATATATATATATATATATATATATATATATATATATATATATATATATATGACTAACAATTTTTAAAACCTCAAAAGTAAGGCCAATCCAAAATATGGAGTGTTGATTATTTGTTATGAGAAAAATAAATTAGCCAATCTATGGTTTCTCAATTTTAATGTTGGACATTTCAATGTAATGGGTAGGCAAAAGATGCATTTTTCTATTACGTAATGTCATGTAGTTTCCAAACCGTACTTTTGGATGATAGATACAGTGTATGTAACTTTTTTTTCATTAAATTATTGTGGTTTGTGATTAACCTTTCTCAACCAATGTGCCTTCTCTTTTATTGCATGCGTAATGGTTTCTATTGCAATGAGATATGAAGCAGACACCACAGAATATGTTTTGTAATTTCGATGACATGTGTTTGAAAGACCACAATTTTCTGGCAATAGGCAGTATAGTTACGTGAGTGTATCAGACAAAATGTAATACCGTTTTATGTGCAAATGTAGTACCAGCAATGCCTGATGCACAAATGATATATTTTAAATTATGTTTACATTTAAATAAACTCAAATAAGACACTGGGGCTTCTACTCCTAAACAATTATGCGCGCTGTAGTCAGAATAGCAGCATTAGGTCAGTAGTACTTCTGACTGCAGGCCCAGAAACCCTTATAATTCGCTTTACTTTGGTGATATGTTTTAGTGAGTTTTATACGAACTGTGGGCATAATATGCAGATGAGCGGTCTCCTAACTACATATGTTTTTTTTTTGGTTTTTGCTGTGTCAAGTTTTAAAACACTGTCTTTATTTCACATTAAGACAACGTTTACTGAATAATATATCAGCTATATTACTTGTGTCAGACTCCTTTGCACACATTTCTAACATAAGCACAAAATTCCAAGATTCATTTATATTGTTATTTGATCATCGATTTGAGGGGCTCTTGATCTCTTTTTAAAGGTGGTCTCAGTACTGTAATTTTAAAATCCCAGTTATTTCGGTGGCTGCAGTTTTACATTTTCCCTATTAGGTTGATTATAGTGCTACTTTTTGTACAAAGAGATTTCTACTTTTTCAAAATTTGCAGTTATTTATAGTTTGATTGACATCCTAGAAGTATTTGCAAAGAAATGCCATTTAAGCATCTTACAACTAACGTAATTTGTTTAATTTTGCGTTTTATAGACTAATATTCTTGTTTACAGTTAACGGATTACCCGAAACATAAATGTAGTGTTTAGCTTTTACTAGTAATGAACGATAAAATAGCATTTTTACCCCAATGACAATTTTTCATTGTATTTTGATCTTTTAGAACAATACACTTACTATTAACATATGAAATAATTTACAAAAAAACTTCTACCAGTAAATCATCACATGTTATTCAGATTTTTGAGAGATGTAGGAGCTTAAGTTATTTTCTATTTATTTATCAATGATTTGTTCTTTATTCAAATTACAAACTTTGGTATTTATTTACAGAGATATCACAGCTGATGATTTGTGTCTATAGTGAATTTCTTTTCTTTAAAAAAGCTTTCTGTGTACATTCTTCGAAATTAAATTGTACAGAAGAGAAGAACGTTGTCACACAATGATGATCACACGCATCTTGATAACGACTACATTCACACTTCTCAGTGATTGCTGTATTTGGCACTCACGCTAATTTAAAAAAAAACACATGTATTCACCTGATTTATATGTTTATCCAGCTTCAAGCAAAACTGGTAAAGTGATTCTCGCATTGCATAATTTCACATATGAGAGTGGGATTATCCAGCCATTTAGTTATGGAGCTTTTCTCGGACAGTAAATTTTAATCTGATAAAAATGTTTTTGGTGCAAAGCGTGTTTAATATAATTTAAACTGTGTCATATATTCGCTTTCCTTGTTTGCTATATGTTTTCTTTCTAAGGTAACAAAATGCTATTTAGCGCGGTGCCAAAAGGCAGATAAAAACTTATTGGATGTGAAAAATATTAATAACAATTGTCACATCTACTTTGTACACATTGAATTAAAGAGTTCCAGGTCGAGCTTTCGACAGTTACCACAAGCACAAACGCCATTTTGTGCGGCAGTAAGTTTGTCGCTATTTGCAACCAATTGTTAAATTCTACATGTTCTTTCTCATGATGTGATATATATATATATATATATATATATATATATATATATATATATATATATATATATATATATATATATATATATATATATATATATATATATAAGGTTAACCATAAAACTATATAACGACGTGTATAGTGCTTATTCTTACTATGGAGTGATTACATGTGTTACCACTGTGGTGATGCTCAAAGAACACAAGAAATTCTCTATGAGTCTTTTAACTAGGCATCTGTGCTAATAACATAACAGAAGGCTAAAAAAATATTACAATAATTTTAAATCATACTCTATGGTTTAATTTTTAAGTAAAAATCCTTTAATTGTAAACAGTTGTATCCTGATCATGTATGAGAACAGATATTTACAATCTGTGCATATAATAAATTTTAATTTTTATTTAAAACTAAGTCTGTGAAACTTTTTAAACTCCCCTAGGCATTTATAAGCATTTGAACAGAAAGAATAAGACACAATGAACAAGCTGCTTAAATAGTTTGAGTTTTTGTGATAGAATACAAGCGTTTCATCTTTACAGGCTTTTGAAACATTTTTCTGCCATATTGTATAGTTTCATTTCACGACACTACGGATGAAAAGATTTTTCTCACTTACCCATCTAAAATATCTTTTTAATGACTTTGTCAAGGTTAATTGTGTTCTGTTCTTTTCTGTCTGTGAGGTAATAGCACTTGGCAAGTCGAAGACTTGCAAGGAGTATATTGAAGCTGTAAGGGGCTAATGTTTCTGGCCCCTTTTCTCTTTACTGATCTTTGACCATACTGCTCATCAACTCCCGAATTTCGCAAAACATGTGCTTGAAGGTGTACACCTCGCTTTTTATTTTCGCCTTTGTTTTCATTAGGCCAAAGGGGGAAGCGAAAAACAATGATTTTTATCAAGAAATGCAACGCACAAGGTGTGCAGCAGCATTTGCGCTCAAGCCTCTCACATCTACCAAGAGCCACACTGTGCATTACGTAAATGAATGCATTGAGCACAGAGAAATCACTGTAAAGGAAAACAAACCACAACCAGGCTGAAAATATTTACTCAAAAGGGGAAAGTGATTTTTAAATGCTATTTGTTGGCAAAGTGAAGTGTGATATATTTTAGAAATAGGTTGTCGTTTTAAAAATATATGAGTACGTTTTAGCACAAAAAGCATGAAGTTAAGTGGTGTGTGTCTTACAGTTTTTCTTGCAATAGGGTGATATACGTGTATTGCATAAAATTTTAGGCTAATTCATAAATGAATTCATAAATGAATCTAAAACTATAGCTATACAATTGCACAGATTTGCCAGATTTAAACGACACAACATCTGAACAAGTGTTTAGGCTAACTTTATTTGACATTATTTATTTAGAAAAATTAAGTTCAAATGGAAATCACGGATTTTCAAAAGTACATAGTTTTAATTAAAAATAACGCGCGCACACTTATAAAATACTTTGATGTTATATTTAGAGTGTTACATTATTAATCTGTACATTTTCTTGTCAAAAAGTCAAATTTGTTGGTGAACTAATTGTATTTTTTTTTAAACTTCAATTACAGGAGTTTATATGTCAAGTTCTTTTCATTGCAGTTAATTTTATAACAATACACGATAAACAGATAATCCAAGCAAAAAATAATGGAGTAGCGCGGTTGTAGCAAGTTTTTACCAGATTTTAAAATAAATTAACTTTCATCAGCTAATGTGTTATAATGGAATAACAGTCTTTCCTGTTTAGGTCGGAGCAATTCCTTGGCAAAGGTCACGGATGGTCACAATGTCTCTGGCCAAACCTATAGCAAAAACACTTACCCAAAGTCTGTAAAACAGTTGATAGTAGGCTGTAAGGATAGATATAGAGGTCGGTGCTCTGTATTAGATTCAGACACTCGTGGAAGGCCTGAGAACGAACCGTGCAGCAGTCACTTCAATGACCTTCCAATAGTTTTCGAATGCGATACAAAGCACCCCAGCAGAGCGGAAATATACTGTTACCTCTCAGTTACTTCCTTGTACTGTGACGCCGCCTGAGCGTTACCTTGGAATTTTCTATACGCAAATCAAAAACAGTGTCGTCATTAAGCCTATGATAGCATCATGTTCGCTTGTATCTATGACATTCATGTGAATGTAACCAGCCAAGTTTCGAACGCTATTAAGGAACGCAAAATGTACTTAACATTGCTTTATACGAGTGCATTGCAACTGAGGTACGTGTTATAACTGGAAGTAGACCTGATTTAATAATTTCCTTAGTACCAGGAATATCCGAATAGAAGCCCCCCCCCCATTTCGAAGCCCCGGAGGCACTATTCGGAAACAATTTCCGTATAGTGCCCCCGGGGGCTCTATTAGATCTGCAAAATGACTGAAGGTTATTTCCAAATACGCCCCGCCCTAAAAATATGAATTTGCCGGTACATTGGTATGACACCTTCCTCATGTGCCAGGAGTAGATGCATCGATACAGTATAGAGGTTAATTGTTTGGATTGTAGGAACAGATATTAGGATGTTTAGACAAAAGGACCATGGTTACTGATACCTGTCCTGGAGTAATGTCACTAAACAAGATAAGGGTTGTTTATTTACTAGTTGTTTTGACGACGGCTCGGCACCACTTTAAACTTATATAAGAGACTATATTTGTTACCGAGTAGCATAGCAATAGATCATGTAGTAAATTATGCTTAATAATTTAATCGGATGTAGGCCAATTTACTCCAGGCTACTGCATGTTGTAAATCAGCAAATATATTGACTGAGAAAAATTGTATTTTATTAGCAAAAAATGCTAATTTATTGATTTCGACTAGAGAGGTATTTTTCAAATTATACCACCGAGGGCATTATTTAGAAACTGTTTTGACAATAGAGGGCACTAGTTGGTTTCAT
Source organism: Protula sp. h YS-2021 (assembly GCA_949752745.1). Classification (NCBI taxonomy): domain Eukaryota; kingdom Metazoa; phylum Annelida; class Polychaeta; order Sabellida; family Serpulidae; genus Protula; species Protula sp. h YS-2021. The sequence continues at coordinate 27,684,870 of OX457026.1, read as the reverse complement.
TTTGAGACTGAAGTCCTTGAGTATGGAAATAGTGCCCCAGGGGCTTTATTAGGAATATCCTGGTAGCGCCCTAAAACACTGGCATCTACTCCTAAATATATGTCCCACGTTGCAGTCTCAATTTTCCCAAACTCTGTTTTTTTCTCGAGTAGTAGTAGTAGTAGTAGTTGGTTATCCTCAGACATGCAGATGACTGTGCATTCTTTATAACTGCCAAATATGACGGTCTTCATGTATATTCGTATCTATCTCAAGGCCGCAAAGATAATTGTGCAAGTTCTCACAGTGCTTAAGTGCAATAATATCTCTTTATTAGGCTTTCATAGCGTGTGGTGAAAATCTCCGTACGAAGATTTTGTATGCGTTGAATATAGATGTTGAATAAGATTCAGTGATACAACTTCGCAAGCCCACATAGAGAGTTCGAAAGCGAATGTAAATCAGAATATGAACATTTGTTAAACCAAGAACAATAAAAAATTCTGTGAAAACCTATACGTGTAGCGAAATTTCAGCTAAATGCCGAATGCTATTTGAAATGAAACCAACTAGATGAACTACTAAATCTACTCATATTAAATAACTCACTTAATTAAATGCCTTATCGAATTGAATCCTCCCGGTGATTAATTTTACAAGAACAGTACTGTTTATATACGGAACTTACCTGACACACACACACACACACACACACACACACACACACACACACACACACACACACACACACACACACACACACACACACAAATATTACTGATTTTTAGGAACCATGGAGATATCACCAAACGACTCACTACGGGCAAGAACATGAAAATTATTAATTTAATATTTAACTGCAGTCATCTTCAAGCGACTATGACTTCTGATCATGTGGCGCTAAATGGGCTACACCTAAACCTTGAATCATGAGTCGAACTCCTGAATTATTATTCAAATCCTTGAATCATTACTGAATCCATGAACCATGATTCAAATCATTGAATCACAACTGAATCCCTCTATTTTGATCCAAGTCCATTCAAATCTTTGAATCACAGCCGAAACCCTGAATCATGATTCGAATAATTAAATTCCGAATCCAAATGACTAAGATCCCGGTGCCAAACACGGGTTCTTTTCAAAACATACATTTCAAAAGCTTGAAATAAGAGAGGCAGCTTAGAATTCGTTGCGTTGCGTGGTAAATCGTATCATTCTTCTGGCAGAATAAAGAGCTGAATCATTTTAGATCAAGATTAAATTCATGATTTATAAATTCGAATCCGATAGGATTCATCTTGAACAGGATCGAGGATTAATAATGTCACGAGGATTACAGTCGATGGAAGGATATCTTCTTATTGTACTATAGTTGTATCAGAGTGCTGTCATACCTGAACGCCAACGCGATGTTTTTTTCAATAAAATCGAGACCAAATCTGAGCGTATGTTTGGGGTATATATATATATATATATATATATATATATATATATATATATATATATATATGTATATATATATATATATATATATATATATATATATATATATATATATATATATATATATATATATATATATATATATATATATATATATATATATATTCGCTTTTTCCGTATTAGAACCCACATTCTAATTAAGTTCCTGTGACCTTTCTATTCAAACAAATCTTAATTAGTACTTTGCAACAGCATTTTTATTGTCCTTTGAGTCCCTGCTGCCAACTAGATAATTTCTCCGTATTCCATTTAGGTGATTCACGCATGAAAAATTATCCCCTTACTTGTAAGTAGCAAAACTTTTATTATCAAAAACGAAATTGAAATAATGGAAACCCATAAAAAACCGAGAAGATCTGCCCCAAAAAGAAAAGGTAGAAATAATCCAATTACGCTTAAAAGAAAATTAGAGACAATTAGGGAAAAATGTGCTAGAAAATTATTCCTATTATTTTTAACGAGGTTTTTGTCAGGTTATAAATAAACAGTAGACGTATTCATATGCGTTTTTATCTTTTTGTAAGAAAATTAGCTGTTAAAAGATTTGAAAATGTGTCTTATTTACCGAATATAATACGTGTACATTATTATACATAGCTATGGACTTGCATATCATCAAAGCATACTTCTAAGTTTTGAAGACTCTCCAATTGCTGATCTTGTGAAGACACTCAAGGTTTGCCAGCGCAGAGAGTCATTAATTCACATGTCAAACTTTAAATTAATTCACCTTAATTTCTATCTTACTTCTTATTATTGTATTGCTGACAAGGCTAAACCTTTCAATTAACACAATAAAAGAAGCTCTTCACACCGGTCTACCAGTAGTGCATATTCGTATAAATGATGTGTGGACGTTATTTACATCTTTCAAGAAACCCGTGCTATATCCCTTTTTTGCAATTGAAATGACAGCGATAAACACGAGTTCTTAATAAGGATGTAGCGGAAAACAAGACAGCAGAAAGCCTGCCACTCAGAAGTCTGGGAAGAACACATTTGACCAGAATATGTAGGATATACATTTACATTTGCGTGACCTGTAAATCCGCCTGGCACTGTACAATTGTGTGACAGAGGTACTTTCTGTTGATAAATATTTAGACCCGAGTAATCATTGCATTAGAGAACCTATTAGTTCAGTTGAGATTCAACTATTTATTAGCAAAACTAATTCACTTCATATCTTTCTAGATGAATATACCGGACAGAACATGTTATCTTGACATCAGCTACTTGTGCCATCCATTTTAGAAACTTAGAGCGAATGCACTTATGCACTGCACTACTTAAGATGGTCAATATCAAAACATCCTAGGAGTAATATTAGTTGTGTAAACTACTTTTACAATGAATCAACAATATTAAACCAAGGCCACAATGAAATGTTGCTTAATTTAAAAAAGGGATGGTCGAAAGCCCCAATGAAAGTACAATTTTGAATTTCAGAATAAGTAATCTAACCACTGCATTCGCTTAGCTAAGGCAAATGGAGCAAACGTAAAACCCCTGCTTACCAATCCGACATAGAATCGAACTCAGGACCTTATGATTACCAGACAAAAGCGCTAATCAACTGAGCTAACCGTCACACGCCGCTCCTGCTTGTAATTTTACTTAACATTTAGTTGATTAAATATAGTTAAGGAATATTGTGCTATGACAGTTTGAAATTTGTGCACTTTGTTTTGCTTTGTGATCTTTTGTTCGACTATACAATAGACTAAAGATACAGTTTTGCTGTGTGAAAAAGCAGTTATTAGAAAAAATTTGCTTTTGTAAGCTATTTTATAATTTTATGTTTAAGGAGGAACAAATGTAGAGAGAAACATGTTTATAAACCTTTAATTTACACTGATATTATACGATTGCAGCACCGTTGCTGTGTCGTGACGAGCCATTAAAATGAGTTTGAACTTAAAATATTTCGCCAGTTCAGTGCAAGATGGGAGATCATTAATATATCTTAGGGAATTGTGATCAGGCCAGGAAGAAAAACAGTCTGTTACTAATCGTAGTTTGGTAAATGAAGCGATCTGTCTGCTGTCTTTTTATTTACTTTAAAATAAGCCCTGCGCGGATGAAACTTTTGTTGTTTTTTAATCTTTTGTTAACCCTTTACGAAGTTAAATATCACTATTTATAATGTATAGTTGCGGAGCGGTTAAACAAATCTCCTCAACATTTATAACCATATTTGTATTGGATTATTTCTTTGGTTTAAAAAAAAATGTAAATGATGGAAACGGGGAGTTGGTGAGCTCAATATTCTGCAGTCAGCCAATTTTTATGGTTTTTTAAACCGGACTAGTTCACTTTTTTTATTTTGAGATTTTAATAACTCAATAATTAGAAACAGGCTTAAGTTTTTCCCGGCTTAAGACTACCAAGAACATGACCAGTTGGAAAAAAGCATCTGAAACTCTATCTTGCATTAAGAAATAGCTGTATTTTATTTACAGCTATGCAAATATTTAAAGGTAATTTCTTTGTTTTTTCACATTTTCAAATAGTTGTCTTTGAATTAAAAAGAAAATTAATTATTAATATGGCATATGCATCTTTGAAGTGGTTCAACAGAAGAATTTCTATAATTTCTCGCAAATTACAGCAAATACTGACCAGTAAAAACAAGCTGGTGCAATTTATTGTCTACAAACCACCTTACAAGATGATGATTAATTGAAAATAGCAGTTCCTTCTTTTTGTATGGCATAACTCTTAAAAATCAAATAAAATATTGATTCCAGAATAATACCATTGAATGAAGAAACCATTGTGCATTTTGAAGTCTTATTTCTTAAATTATAGCCAAGTCCGACATAAAAAATATCATTCAACTTGAAATTTCGCATGGCTAAAATCTTAACTGATAAGTTTTGGTTTTTCCAATACATCAGGTCATTGATAATGATCAAAACATCTATGTGTTCGTAAAGTTGGCTGTCCTTCAGAATATTTAATTTTCAATAACAATAAAACACGTACAAGCAAACTTTCCCAAATATCAAAACTGACGACAATGTTTATTACATTTATTACACGTATTAGTCTAAGAACACATTGTTTACGTCTCATAACTGACTACTACTTTGCGCTAATGTTTTTTTTCTCTAGACCACATTATTGTTATGGTTATTATAATACAACACAGTCGTTATGGCGATGATGTAGTGACATTGAATGATGAAACCACATTGTATACTGTAACTAAGACTCCATCGAGAACCTTAACAGGCTGTTCAGGGTGTGGAAGCACTGAACCATCTGAATTAGATTCCGGCGCCTGGACCGGAAGAGTTCCTCTAATCTGAAATGGTTTGGGTGGTAGTCCTCTATAAGCCATAAATAACGCATGTGATGAGTAATAGATTCCTAAAATTGCACATACAAACCCCATTAATATTATTAACATGTCCCAAATCCTAACATACCATTTTAAAGAATATCCCTTAATCTTTAAGTGAAAATAACATGGCCACACCAGCGACAGCATATTTCCGGTAAAACTGCCTATTAGACCCATTAGTACGTTGAAATGTGGAATGAATATTGCCATGACGAGGGTAAAACCGACCAATAATAATCGTAGAAAAACAGACCAAATTTTCAAACCGTCATTGTTATTATAGCAAGTTGGGAATATAGTTGCAGGTCGCCCTCTGAAGAAAGTTGCTTCTAAGAGTTCAACGGATGCGTAATACGGCAGTGGGTACGACAACAAGGCCTTTGCTACAAGAAATAAATTGACGATAACTTTTAATGCATGATTTTCCAAGTTATCGGTTATAAATTCTCTGGTCGCCATTCCAAAAGCTAGAAAACCAATCCAAGAAAAAGCAACCTTAAACACAGCAGCTGCAACATGAGTCCAGTGCATCATTGTGCTAAATTTGCTCCTGTCAATCAAATTACCTTCTAACGTAGGCAGGAAAATTTGTGACGTGTAACTAAAAATGACAACTCCCAAGGAAATGGGAAATGTCCAAATGTCTATTTTTACAGGAACTTCATTCCATTTCCATTCATTTACTTTGGTTAAACAATATATAATTATTATTGCATTGATAAACATATGAGCGACAGTACACCAGAAGCTAAGCCACGAGACATGACGGAGACTTTTAAGAAACGCACAAGGAAGCAGAAAAATACTTGATATTAGTATCCAAACGCTTAAATCTAGGGACGTGCTGGGCAATATTCCTCTCATGAGCTCACCACATAATAACACATACAAGATGCACGTCATAAGGAGCTCTATCAATTGCGCCACGTTGACAACTCTGCCACCTATCTGTTTGCCCCACACGTCTTCAGCTATCTCCACATAGCTCTGACGAACACGCTCTGGGATCCCTGACGCATTTTCCTCGTACAAGCAGTCGACGAGTATTTTGCCAGTGTAGCAACAAACGTAGGCCACTATAACCATAGCAAGCATCGCCCAGTAGCCTCCTTCTATAACGGTGTAAGGAAATGTCACTATAAACATGCCCTGAAAATAAAGCATATTCGACATATTAACAGTTATTCTGTTATTTTTTATATAAAATAGGCAGTTACAGAGATGACAGCTTCAATTGTAAGCCCCTAAAACAACAGTTATTGATTCTTAACAGACAGATTTGAACTCTCAAAGGGAATCTGAAGAAACTGCAATAGCAAGAAACTATCTATAAAGTAGAATGTTTACATTTAAACAGTCTCTTCGCTCACTTAATTCAATAAAGTGTGCTTTGATCATATTAATTACTCAGTTTAAATGAAAGCCTATTAGAAGTACCAGTTTGAATAAAACATAACAAAAATATGCAAATATCTATGCATGCAATACATCGGAAATGCAGTACCCTTAATTATTAGTAACAGAGTAAATAAAAATATTAGACGACAATATCTGTTTGAAACACCAACTTAACCTTAAAATGAATCCAGAAAAACATTGTACGTTGTACCTTGTATGGTTAAAGAATGCGCAGAAAGTGTCATTTCGTTCACTGTTCGTTCCTTTAACCATATCATATTTGCACAAACTCAAGATAACAATTCGAAATTAAGTTGCATCGTGAATGATCAAGTGGATTTTTCTTTTCAAAATTTCAAATGGTTGCGAATGCGAAGATGGCACAGCCTACGGCTTATAAGGTCAACGGCAAGGCGGCGTGTTTGTTTAGAACGTAAAGTATATGCAAGGCACTTATAATTCTACCAGGAGTTAAGATCCTTAAATGGATTCAAAATCATTCTAATTTTTGCATTAAAATAGTCTTACAGTTTGACCATGATCTTTGAGAGCAAGGGCGTATTAATTAGCGTTTCTTTTACATCTTATTACTCTCTATTATGTCAATGTCGTTTTCCTTTCACAACAGTGCTGTACAAACAATCCCATAATAAATAACTAAAGAGGGAAATCTCTTCTAAAGAGCTGGAAAAACTCCGGAATGCGTGTTTTAAGTTGTGTTAGATACTTAACTAGAAATAGAAAATACAAAAGTAATGCTATGCCATTATTTTGGTGTAGCTCACTGTGTATAACAAATCTTTAAATCAAAAATTTCTAGCAGCTCTTCATGATAAAAGCTTTTTTTCTTTCAGCCATTTAACACAGATTTAAAAGCACCAGATGGATTCTGTAAAACGCGCCTTTTCATTTTCTTTTATGAGGATTTACCGTGAAAAACAACATTAGAACGTATTGACTGTAGTTGTTTTACATAAACGTAACTGTTTTTGAGAACCAAACACTGACAGAAATTTTGAACTGAAAGTAGCTATTATTTTACGTTCATCTTTTACTTTTAAAAATAGAATCTAGTAAGTAAAAACAAATTTTGCATGTTGCAGTTAGGTCAAACTCACCCAACAATTTACAAAAGCAATACGCTGTGCTGGGCAAAGAGGACTCGCGCAGTTTAAAAACGCAACACTATAAATGTTATTTTTCTATTAAGTATTAAGTTCATCAAAATCAATGTGTTGCCAACCAAATGTACTGTCCCTTTGTCATACTCAGTTTATGCGGGAATAGCCAAAACAGATTCCACTGTAGTTCACACCTTGCAGTCTAGCACCTTTTCCAAAAATGAGGCTCTAGCCACGTGGTTTTGATTCCTTTCAAGCACATGGGCTTACAGTCAAAGTAAAGGTTAACCAAAGTGGTATCAAAAAAGAGATGTTGAAATGCCAAGGCTCAGCGAGGACGAGAGATGGCAAGCAACTGGTAGGCTTCACACCGGCATGTCACTATGGGCGTTTGCTATAAGGATGGCGGCATTAACAATTTGTCGTCTCCAGCAACGTCACCAAGACACGGACTCCGTGAGACCACCCACGACCGGGCCAACCAAGAGTGACAACCAGAGCAGGATCGAACGATTCGAACGACGCAAATCCACAATCGCTTCCGGTCTGCAGTGGCAACAGCAATAGTTACACCAGGAAGGCGTAAAAACCGCATTAGTCGACAAACTGTGCTAAACCGACTGCACAAGAGTGGAATAAAGCCCCGGCGATCCTATGTCGGACCAGTGCTAAGCCAACGGCGTCAACGTCTTAGAAGAGATTGGGGGGAACATCCATTCAGGAAATCAGTGGCCACTGGCTTCGTGGCTCCGAGTGGTATTCTGCGACGAGTCTCAGTTTCTGCTGTATCGAAATGACGCCCGCCGTCAAGTGTACAGAAGGCAAGGAAATCGATTCGTACAAGCAATTCGTACAGGTTTGGTAGCGGAAGCACTATTGTGTGGGATGCTATTCGATTTGGCTGGAAGTCACCCCTGCTAATCATCAATGGCTATTTAACAGCTAGACGGTATGCAGAAGCTATGTTAGAAGACGAAATAATGCCGTACTGCAGAAATGACCAAATACAATGTTCATTCACGACAACGTGCGCCCTCGTGTGGCTGAAAAGTCACAGGTGACTGTCAAGCCGGCTGCACTTTTGGGCTGCAGCTTTGTAGCGAATATCAGTTTGTATGTTGTGTAAAATTGTCAAAATGTTGCGCTGAATGTTTTTTAAAATATAAAGATTTCAGTTTCCTGTTGCGTTTTTACTTTGCACGAGTATAGAAACATATACAGTTGGCAAAATATATGTTTTAGTCCATATCCATTCCTTTTCTTTACCTTTTGGTTTGAATGCATCCACTAAAGTGGTGAAACTGATTTCAAAACTGTTCTGATATTGATACTTGGAAACTTAGAAATGCAATACGCCGCATATTAGAGCTTCGTTTAGTCCTCTTTACGATGCATGTTTCTTGGTGCTATCTATTGCCTTATTGTTTTTGTTGACAGTTACCCTGGAATGTTATCTTTCCATGTCTCGCCACAAACTACTTGAAAGATGATTATTCCACACAAAATACATAGAAAGTACAATTTAATTGGAACATAAGCCAAATAAGACATTTAATATGATCCTCTAGACGGAAAATAGTGCTCAAAAAATCAAATCGATTCGTACAAGCAATTCGTACAGGTTTGGTAGCGGAAGCACTATTGTGTGGGATGCTATTCGATTTGGCTGGAAGTCACCCCTGCTAATCATCAATGGCTATTTAACAGCTAGACGGTATGCAGAAGCTATGTTAGAAGACGAAATAATGCCGTACTGCAGAAATGACCAAATACAATGTTCATTCACGACAACGTGCGCCCTCGTGTGGCTGAAAAGTCACAGGTGACTGTCAAGCCGGCTGCACTTTTGGGCTGCAGCTTTGTAGCGAATATCAGTTTGTATGTTGTGTAAAATTGTCAAAATGTTACGCTGAATATTTTTTAAAATATAAAGATTTCAGTTTCCTGTTGCGTTTTTACTTTGCACGAGTATAGAAACATATACAGTTGGCAAAATATATGTTTTAGTCCATATCCATTCCTTTTCTTTACCTTTTGGTTTGAATGCATCCACTAAAGTGGTGAAACTGATTTCAAAACTGTTCTGATATTGATACTTGGAAACTTAGAAATGCAATACGCCGCATATTAGAGCTTCGTTTAGTCCTCTTTACGATGCATGTTTCTTGGTGCTATCTATTGCCTTATTGTTTTTGTTGACAGTTACCCTGGAATGTTATCTTTCCATGTCTCGCCACAAACTACTTGAAAGATGATTATTCCACACAAAATACATAGAAAGTACAATTTAATTGGAACATAAGCCAAATAAGACATTTAATATGATCCTCTAGAAGGAAAATAGTGCTCAAAAAATCAAATTTATACTATAAATAAAAACATTATCTTCTGGTGGAAAAATAAATATTAAATGGTGTATAACTATTTCACGAAGTAACGAACAAACCACAAGCTACACCAGATTATTTTATAATCTGGCATGTTGATGTTTCAATTATTTTCATCTTCCGATACTGGCATACTAAGCTTATTCGTAATAACAATTACATTTTTGTGAGAATATAACCTAAACAAACTAAGACCATCTGCCTTCGGGGTGGCAATCCACCTTATCCCGCTATAAATTCCCTGCACCATGTTCTCCATTATTAGGTTTATTTTAATTTTCTGTCTCATAATCTGAATTTTTCATATTCATTGTATTACCCTGCTCCCTGCCTCCGTTACTGAAGTGCTATGGTATGTCCCAACTGTAACTCTATTTTTAGAATAAATATTTCATCTGATGATTTCAGCTTCTACCAATGAGAGTCATATTATTTCTGAACCGATAAAAACTTGTTGTTTACAAATTTGCATTTAAGTTTTGTTCGGGTGAGTTCTCAGAAACTATAAGGTGCAGCCCTAAAGCGAGAATGAGGGGCACAACTGTTCTTAAACCATCAATTCAAATACAAAAGTAAAACCATTAAGAGAAATTTACATGAATTTAAACGCATTTTGAATTGCGGCGCTGGAGGCACATTTAATATCCCGATCTTACCATTTCGTAATCAACGATTTGTACAAATATGAGGAGATATCTTGCTACAACATTTTTGCAATTCTAGTTAAGTTTATTTTAACGAAACCAACAACAACAACAGGTCAACGACACCTCATTGAGTGACATTTGTTTCAGGCCAATGAGTTGCTTTTATTTGCAAGCCTTTTCGCTGAATTGTCACTCATAATCATAGCGTGAAAGGAACGAAAATAAATAACCAATGAACTGCTCTTTTTAAAAGGTTTGTTACCTAGCAAGGTCATCTTCAACCCATGCTCCTCAAACTCAACGGCTTCTCAATTGCATTTTCAATCTCTCCCATTGCAACCTTCACATTTCCCTTAATGCCTGCGCACATTGAGCCAAAAGGGCACACACATAAAACCCTGCCGTTTGAGAAAATAGTTGTATGCGTAACGTTTGTTGAGAACAGCAATAGTGTTTGTTTTACGCCAAGCACTGAATGCTTAAAGCCTGTTAACACAAGCAAGATGACTATTCTTACTTAACTGTTATTTTTAGAAACCCAAATGAGACAATAGAAAACCATAAATTCTCGGAGATTCGGTTTGAGGCGCGATATTTTCTTTCGGGACCCGTAAGCGGGTAGACTAATATTTATTACATTATGCTTTATTATCGGGTAGTAAAATTATGAAATGTTCTGTTTTATTCATGTGTCATTTTTGTCATGAATGCAGACCAATTGCTGGTTATGAGCATATACATACTAAGAACTATAGCCCTTAACATATTACATCTTAGAGGATATTTACCAGACTTCATGTAACTTATTAAAGAAAAAACAGCAGCGCACAATACCTAATATTGGGCTGATTTTCGTCATGTTCCATGTAAAGTAGAATTGTTAAATTTTTGCAATGTAACCTATGTGTGAGGTGATTTTTGACAAAAAAATATAAACTTTGAACTGAAAACAGAAATATTCAAATTAGCAAAAAAAAATAAAAAAATCAACTTCTCTCATTTTAGGTTCTTTAAAGTATGGAAAGATAAGCCGTTTCATTTCAGCAGACCTAGTAAGCTGTCCACATGCTTGCCTAACTATTGGCTTAATATACCTTATCGAAAAGAAATCTGTGTCTAATGTTTAGAGCTTATCTCATTATGGCATTTTAAGCTCGTACTTAATAAAATACTGCTTGAAGCAATATTTCTATTTTATATCGATTAGGCATTGGGAAAATAATTAAAAAATAAATGACAAAAACACGTCACAGCCTACATATAATAGAGTGATGTTGCTGCAGTATACCGTGGCAAAACTTGAGCTATTTATGCTATCACTTAATGTTTTTTCTACTTTTATTCCTTACTTTTATTAAGTAAATAATAACAGAAATACAGTTCAAGGCATATTTCAGACCTGAACCACCACAACTTAGACTAAAGGAGAATCTCTGCAAATAGCATTATATACCAGCCACATATTGGAATGATTTATGCTCACATCTTGGCACCGGAGATCGATGGACTATATTATGAGCTGTTTATGAAATTTGCAGAAATCTGAGCCAGTGCCAGCTCAGTAAATATTGCGGCGTTGTATCAATGTTGGATAGACGTCGCACCTGATGTCGGATCAACGTCGGGTTTCGGTTGTTTGTGGAAGTCGAAACAACGTCTACCTTCCGACGCTGGACAGACGCTGATTAATCGACTTTGTATCAACGCTGTGTGAAGGTAGCAAATGGAAGCCAAAACAACGTCTAGCTCCCCGGTGTTGTATAGAAGTCGGAAAAGCGACATTGTATAGACGTCGTAAAGCGACGATATGCATACCTCGAGCCAACAATAATTTAGAATCATCATCTTGAAAGTGACAATCATAGTGTGCCTTTGGCTCAACCGGTCACGTATGATACGTATGAAGTCGATTTTCATGGATATGTTTCAAAAACAGGTGAGAGAAAACTCGTGCACTCTTAAAATTCTCACATTTTACGGCACCGTTTCGGTTTACTTACAAACTGACCTCTCAAGGCTACCATTATCGGTGATCGATAACACAAGTCGAATTTTCGACTTCTATTCAATGTTGCACCAAAGACGTTGGTTAGACATCGGAGAACATTGCGTTTTGGTTTGCGAGAGAAGGCAAAGTCTAAGCAACGTTGTTTACCCAACGCCTATCAATTTTGTGTCAGAGACAGCTGGTTAGACGTTCATTTGTGGTCGCGACCAATCACAACCAAGGCACACCGAGAGTTAATGTTATACTTTGGTTGGATCGATATTGCAGCCTCAACTGGACTTTGGATCGACCTTAGAATCTTTACCGAAGACTGACGACAAACACCCTTGACAGTATCTAATGGAAAATAAAGAACAGAAATACAACTAACTGCGACATGATTGTTTAAAACCACTATCATATTAATATCATATAAAGTTATCTATTTGGCTACCTTTTATAATACAAACTACATTTTACACTTTATTGTGCTAGTTTTCTTTTCAAAGATTGTAATAATGGTCTACGGTTCATAAACTTATTTAATTTTAAAAACTACGACTTTGTATTATTCTTCCTGGATGCATTAATAAGTATGGTTTTCAACTTGTTCGTTAAACCCATGCTATTGAATCTAAAGCAGATGTTTCATGATATGAACTTTGACCTGTTTTGATCCTGCCCTGGATAACTGAGATAGTTGTTACTTTTCCTATAAAGCAATGCTTATTCGTCAAATGTTGCTGGAATTTAATTGTCATTTTTGCCAGTTTTATCAGTTCTTATCAGTTTTTAAAATCAATAGTATTTAAATTTTTGGCTCTTTCTTTATTCCCTTTGACATGCTATTTGAAAGTCAGCATTAGTATGATTCATTTGTTACTATAACCGATCAGGTATGTTGCATCATGTGTTACACATAAATGTTGTTTTGGTTTGAATGTAGACTGTACTTGTTGAATGAAAAGAACAAATCAACGTACGAAAGCAGAAAAGAATAAAATGGCATTCAGAATAGAGTAAACCGCCATTTTAAATATTTAATTTTGTGTTTTATTACATAATGCTGGGATTTTCTATATTGTTTTTTTTTTCATATTTGTTACACATCTGGAAACAAAAACACACACACACACACAAAATGGCTACCTAGGGCTTCGTTTTATAATTAACATCAGAACCTGTCACACTTGAGCGTTTTGGTAATTGAGTGTCAGTCACACCAAAGAAAAAAACGCCACACTATAACATTACATTCTGTTGTTGCCTTTATATGAGATGGCATGCAGAATTTAATGACAAGAAAGCCTTTTACGGAGTGCTAATATGGCGACTGCTCACTTTAATAGATTGTATCCATATATAATCAAACTAATTTTGTGCTCTACTCTCTTTCTATGCAATTAAAGCTGGAGTTAACCTTCAAATCAACAGCTGTTGGTGCAAGTAAACACAATTTGATCACAATATCGCATACGGACTCAACAGCACAACCCCTAGTATGATGATGATGATGATGATGATGATGATGATGATGATGATGATGATGATGATGATGATGATGATGATGATGATGATGATGATGATGATTATTATTATTATTATTATTATTATTATTATTATTATTATTATTATTATTATTATTATTATTATTATTATTATTATTATTATTATTATTATTATTATTATTATTTTGATGATAATTCTTATTATTTTAATTATAATTTAGATAATTTAGAGAAATATTAAATTATTAATTGTAGATATGTGGGTTGTCCTCTTTACATTGGCTGGTTCAGTAGAAAAACCAGAACTAGAATGCGTAGAAAAAAAGCATTAACTAATCAACTTAAGCAGCACAAATCTTAATTGTTTGGGAAAGAGGCTCAGAACAATTCTGCCTAACTATTTAAAGTAACCATATTTAAAATCTTTCCGCTCCAAGCGCAAAAAAAAGCGTTGGAATGTTTTAGAAAAGGCGACGAGCTTTCCAATTATGCCACCTAAAATCCGTGAGAATTTCTTTCTACGTTTTCTTCAGCTGTTTAATGAGAAGCTTGTCTTGCGTGATGTCAAGAGAGTGGAGCAAAAACTTAGTGGCAACAAAATGAGACGTTGACAAGCCACTGTCACGGCAACAGATTTTAGCTCCTTGTCCCCCACTCATATTCAGAGTCTTAGAATCTGTGAGCAACAGATTTGCTCGGAGATATAACCTACAAAATAGGCGCTACGATCAAAATCAGCTTCTTTGCTGGAAAAGTTCATTAAATGTTGATCGGGCAATACCGTCACTCTTTGCCGTGTCAGCTGAGTTTCAATAACGTTCCATAAACTAACACGCAAATTAAATTCTCTGCCAAATAGGAGCAAATTTAGGTGGTTATTAATAGGTTGAGGTGCCGGGTGACGCCTTATGATAAAGCTGTCCTTAGCCATCTTTTTGCAGAGATGGAGACCAGTCATTAAAACAAGAACCGCCAAAGTTTGTGTGACTGCCATTTATCAACAGAGTTCATCACTCTTGTCATGTTTGCGTTAGGCTTTAACTTAGGAAACAGTATTGCACATAAAACTACAAAATTAATATTTACCCATCCTTATATCATTCAGACAGAGAAGCAGTCAGATTCTGATTTAATTGTTCGGGATTTTTGTATCTTTGTTTAACGACTTGGCATTCCACATCGCTAAGCAGTACAGGAGGTACTTTTAACGCGAGACAATTTAGTGTACGTTAATGAGTTTTGTCGCGTCTGGTTTCAAAAGAACATCACATTTTTGTTCCACCTAAAATTTCTTTTAGCAAAATCTGGTGGCACTTATACATGCAGGAATTATTTTTGGAAGTGGGAAGGCAATGTGAGGTCAAAGTTTGTTAAAGAGGCTAAAATTGACTCAAAATATGAAGAAAAATTTGCATATTTTAACGTAACCAATGGGATTTGGATGATCATATAAGGTTACAATGACTGAGTCATATGGCGGGTGGGCAATATATTTTTGGTAACATAAAGTAAACTTGTCGGGTAAAATTCAACTGTATGGTAGCACAAGAAAAGGACGAGTAGTTGTCTGTAAACTGTGTTAATAAAGCATTTAGTTAAAAAAATTTTTGTTATAACTACCATCTCACTGATAAAAATGCAGCTATTGTGAACAGAAGCCATGCTTCGTTTGAAGAAAAACTTGCAGACGCTCCTCTAAGGATTTTATGACTAATTTAACTTAGTAATATACAGACTTGCACAGTACAACAGTGTATTGATGCGCAGTTAAAGCAATTACTATTTTATGGGTCTTTTATTTATGACAAAAACAACATATGACCTTGAATAGTTCTAAATGCAATATTATCGTGGAATGTTCAACTTAAACATGAGTGCACCTGTTTTGTTTTGGTTTGAGAATAGTAACATCTGTATATCCAAGAATGAAAACGTACCAAAGACACTGATAGGAAGATCAATCAGCTCTTTGACACTTCATTACACTATTCACTCAAATGCCTGCGTGATTAATATTTGTGCAACGTTTGTTTTGGTTCTCACTCTTCAAATCTGCCAGACGCGGCAAGCTTGGCATAATCGAGTGAAAAAAATGACCTTGATAAAGTTTAACACCTATACAGTAATCAACTCCTTTCATTTCATTAGGGGAGACGAACGCTTGAAGAAAACCATAAATACCGTAAACAAACAGTAAAATGCTGACCACCTATCAATGGCAGTAATTATTTCATGCTGAACAGATATATAATCCAAGATATTAACATGTATATTATATATTATACATTACACGTGTATTAAAAAACAGACTTGATACAGCCTAAAACGTCTTGGCCATTAGGCGATGAGATGTGCCGAGATGAGATGACGCCCCGATGATTAGGGCTTTAAAAATTATTTTTCGTGCCTGAATAGTAAAACTGAGATCCATCGCTGCATAATTCTCAAAGCAGCTTTCCCAGATTCCATCGAACTTCAAATATTTTAAAGATCTTTAACAAATTAAGCCCTGCTTTATAAATGGTACGGAATATAGACAGAATACGTTTACATTTATCCTTTTCACGACCATTTTATGCCAAGATCTGACTAGGCCAGGAGAGTAAAAGATTTTTTTGCTGTGTTGTACTCTCTATCCGTGCTTCTGTGCACTCGTCAGGTCGTTTTTGTGAGAACGATTCCGCCAAAAACCTGCAAGCAGATTTTGAGGAGACTCGATGGAGTACTCTAGGGATGATTAGATTTTGCTGAAATTGAGTGGTTATTCAAGGTCACAACTGGACTTCGAATTTTATCTTTGTAATATCGTAAGGGTGGGTTTGTGAACACGATACCGCTAAAACCCTCAAACGGACTTTGAAGAAACTAAAAGTGAGC
Organism: Protula sp. h YS-2021; assembly: GCA_949752745.1. Taxonomy (NCBI): domain Eukaryota; kingdom Metazoa; phylum Annelida; class Polychaeta; order Sabellida; family Serpulidae; genus Protula; species Protula sp. h YS-2021. Next base: position 27,668,111 of record OX457026.1, on the reverse strand, counting down.
ACGTGTTTAAGAAGATTAAAACAACTTTTTGTCTCATCTGAGGAGATATTAGCTAAAAAGAGAAGGAAAAAACCGCAAAGCTCAGTCTCCAACATTACATTTTCTCGAACATTGTCGCATTAATTTAATTACATGTAGTTGTTACAACTGCCTCTGTTGCTATCTATTAATACTCCAGATGCCATATCGAATAAAAGCAAGTATATTTTACTTCTTAAACTGGGGTGCAGTGTTTTATCCCGGTCTGCATTTTTAAGGATATTTTTGCCGGACAACACCGTGTTATGAAATAACATAAAATAACATAGGTTCTTTTCGCCATAAAATGCCTCATTATTATTTGCCGTTCCACAGGCTACTGGTAGGTTGCTGGTAAGCTGAGACGAGACTACGGAAAACCGGATTCTGCCTATTATCACCCTTCATATATAGCAGGCAAATGTTTTTAAAAATATGAAACATTTCACTGTTTGGTATTGCAAAAATCAACCTGTATAACCGATCCGCATTAGGCAGCTTGAGCAGAAAGTCAGCTTTGTGAGTGTTTGCCAACGAACGGTTAGGATTTTGAAAAGTTTACGACTTATTTTCCTTTAAAGCCATAACAGCTAATACGTAAGTCTGAGAAAAACTTTCTACCAATGGTTCCTATTATAAGTACATAAGTATCTACTGGAGATGCTTTTTTTTTTTTTTTTGGCTGTTTAGTCTCGTTTGCCAGACGGTCCTATTCTTGGTATGGTGACCTCTGATAAACACTGTGAGAAAAAAATTGCTTGTGAAAAAATCAACTAATCACAAATGTTACATAACGAATTTACCGAACGAAGTACAGTTGGTAACTTCGAACAGGCCGCGCAAATGTCATGCGCCCAATGAGGTTGTTGAACAGTTTCTTTTCAGTCCTTTGAGTTTTTTTTTTTCAATTTCACTGTCGGAAAGAGAATGGGAGAGTTTAATTTTAACAGAAAATGGTCCAAAAATCAATGGTTTAAAATGTAGGTCATCTCAAAGGACGATATCTCAGCACACTCCTCGATTTACCCGAAGATTTGTGTATTGAAAATGTGTTACATGCTTGAAGGTTTGGTAGAAATTGGTCAAATCCACAGGGAGGTTTTGTCAGGCGACACCAAATGGCATCGAATTAACAACATTATCCAGCGAATGAGGCTAGTTAATAGCTGAACGTGCAGGTCATAACATTCTAGGGAAATGGTTGTGACTTATCTTGCAATGCGAAGATCGTGAATCAAAACAGAAGATGCCATTCCATTTAAAGTAGTAAGTCACCTTTATTTTTTTTCTGTATTTTCTTGTTCCTTTTCCTTACGTCGTATGTTTAGTACGATGTTTTCATAACAAAGAGCAACTTTTTTAAGGTAGAAGCCTTTTGAAAATGGAGATATTGCTATCAAAAAAAGATGAAGAAGGTGTAGTGCTTAAAAATGAGGGCGCGCGTGTAGTTATTAAAAATGAGGGTGTGGTTATCAAAAATGTGTATGAGTATGTGGTGCTGAAATGATCCTTTGAGTACTTGCCATATCAATTAACCTCCACTAATTATTAAGAGTGTTTTCAAAATGAATCTGAAGTGTCGATATTCATTTTTTGTTTTTCAGTGGGCTCATTCAAAGGTGGGGGAACGGGGGGATATTTTAAAGCTTTAGACTCGTTTAGGGGTCGTTTAAAAGAGAATTGGATAAGCGTGTTAACTGATTTGTAGGTAAAGTATTCCGGGTTTTCACTTCCAGGTGATGAAAAGAGCGCGACAACACGCTAGGAACCTTAGGGAAAACAGACCAAAAAGACTGCAGTTGTTAAAAAAATTATTGGGGTAATTTATGACCGGTTCTGATATTCTGATCTGCTTTTGTTTTCCTATGCATTGAACTGAGCATTTACAAAGGTTGTGAAAAAGAATGACAAGAGTAACAAAAATACCACACTATGTCTTAGGTTACTGTAATTAAAACTCTGGTAGAGAACCCATTGAGAATAAAAAGGGAGAGAAGAAAGAAACGTTCGCCTTTTCAGGACCTGTAGCAGGCGTTTTGTGAAGGGAGTACCATGTTTTAGGGATTAACCTAGACACTTGCAAATAACCGTGATTAATTACAACGCATATCGTTAGATTTTTGCCCTGCTGTGCCATCCATCCATCCATCCTTCCATCCTTCCTTCTTTCTCTCAACACATAGACTAAAAAATAGTTCCGACGTCAACGTTTTAAGAAAAACAATGTTAAGAAAATATTGTAACTGATGCCTTCTCATTACAAATCAATCAGTACATTGTTTATGTGTTCTCGCATAAATAGCGTTTAGAAGCTTCAAAGGACAGCAATGTATACCCCTATTTTCTGGTAATCAATTAAGGTAAACTGACACTGAGCAAGTATCCAGCCCCTTTGTGTTGTTTTTGTTTCCTCCTTTGTCCCTTATAGTTGTTTTTCATGTTAATTGATTAATTTACAGCATGTTAAGTGTTCTCAGCATCGATCAAATGAGGCTGAAATCAGTATGGAGCTTTTCACCCTTCTCGGTGTCTTATGGTCTTTCTTACATCCTTCCCTTTTTTTCGCAAGGCCATCAGTGGAGATGATTTAAACAGCTGTCCCTACCAGAGCTGCTAACAGTTTCGTCACTGGGATGTGAAAAGTCAAGAACCGTACGCATTTGAAAATTTCACGCATTTTGTCATAATACTTAATTATAGATGTTTGAAAAGAAAGCAATAAGGAATATTAGTGATGATAATAATGGTAATGTTAATGGCGTCCTCAGTTTTTTGTATGACATTGATTTACATTGTGGAAAACATAATATTTGGTTTTTTGAAGCTGATACACATTTCTGTAATTTCAAATTATTGTTCATCAGTGTGAAAACAGGGTTTCCTATTTCTTATTTTAAAGCTTTAATGGAATCGATTTCATGACATCAGATGTCGTCATGGCTACATCTTTTCCGCTTATTCAGCAAACGTTCTAAAACTAGAACCTCATTTCGCTAGCGAAATCTTAAACACTTGACAAAAATTAAAACGCAAAAATACTTCCTTCAATGGGTTATTTCTTGAATAATATATTGCAAACAACACAGGTTGAATACGTCTTATGAGCCGAGTAGTGTTTGGTTTTTGGTGACTTGAGGCTCTATTGGTTGATCAGGCATGCGCCGTGTTATCTATTTACGCATTGAGAGCTCGCACAAAGCTGAGCAACTGTGTGTTCTGTGATAAATGCTCCACATTTACTTGCAAAAAATACACTCTTTTCAAATGGCGTTTTAAACAAGAAAACGAAATCGAAGGGGAAACAAAAAGTGTCATGCACACGTTTATATCAAGTTCCATCTAAGACCCAAGTTTCGTGGCCCTAGGGCCCGTAGTGTCAGCTGAGTAGATGACACAAAAAAATCCGTTCAGTGTCAATAAAAAAGATACCAACGGCTGCTCGCACAAAATCAGAAGCACCTTGCAAACCAAAGGCTTGTCAAGTGTTAATAATAATCGCATTTGTAACAACAACAACAACAATAATAATAATAATAATAATAATAATAATATTTGAATAACAGTAATATGAAGGATGATAATAATAATTTTATTAGCATATTACCAAATGTTTGTGTCATTACATAAAGCGGATAGGTGTTTCCCGAACTTTTATGAAAAGTGTACAGCTCGATTTATACATTTCTAATTTTCTTAAATTTACATCCCTTCCGCATTTTTCGCGTACTCTGTTTTTACAGCTTTGAACCTCTCTCTCTCTCTCTCTCTCTCTCTCTCTCTCTCTCTCTCTCTCTCTCTCTCTCTCTCTCTCTCTCTCTCTCTCTCTCGCTCTCTCCATAGTATTCATTCATATTTGGTTTTCAGTGTGCATACGGCTTCCCAGGCTCGTGGGCAAATTTCACGATAAAATGATTTTGAGAAAGGCGATAAAATTTCGGGTAATCTGGAGCAGCCCAATAAAGGATTTTTTACATACATTTTACATCCATCCAGATAGCTTATCAATTGTTTACTCGCAATATTTCAGACCGCTCATTTGCCCATTTGTTTTATTTGTGATTTCCTCCGACTTTCTGCAGGATGAGAACAATAATTTTTCCTGGTCGATATATATCCATATACGGCACGTTATACATATATATTTAACAAAGTTGATTATAAAAAAACTGTTTGAATAAAAATTACATATCTGTTGCTTTACGGGTGTTTTTTATTTATTTTTTCACCAATTTTGTCTGTTTTATTGCTCGTATCATTCATTTAAATTTAAATACGTGTACTGCGCAAGCCCATTTTAAGATGGCGCAAACCCATAGGCTGATTCTAAAAAAATAAAAATGATCAGTTTATTGCAGAAAACGCGTTTGTGAATTCTTTTATAATTAAAAGATATATTATTAAGATAAGCGATTCAGAACCTTATTCCACATTGTTCAAGTAAATGTCCTAATTGTTAAGTGTAGTTTTGGGCATAAAGTACTAATTGCAATTCAGTTCTATCAAAACCTTGATGTCATTCGCGGTTATACTCAACATCAAAGTAAATTCCTATCAACATCCAAGCGAACACTTTCCGAGTGGTTCAGTTCCACCTTTTCCATCAAGTATCGTTTCCCTTTGTTCTGTACCAGTATTACGTGACAGTGATTACAGTGTCATTTGTGGACTTCGTGTTTTTGCGTTATTATATTAGTACGCGTGCACACGTTTTGGAGTACAGTAATTGCAATTAAGGTTGGTTGTCAAGTTATGAAATTGCAATGAAGGTTGTTTTTGTTTGGGGCATTGGATGTATCCAGTTTTGTTATTTAATGATCATAATGAAGTCACATCATCGGAATCTGAACCAAAGATAATGCTATACACCTAACAGTTATTAATACATTTAATCTTTTACCCCCCCCCCATAAAAAAACAGAATTTTAATAAAATATATTTCATCCATATACGGCGCAGAACCATCTTAAGATGGCCGAAACCCATCTCAAGAAAGTGCAAATCCGCATGCGGTTGAAACCCATCTTAAGATGGGGCATATCCGTATATGGGTCGGAACATATATATGTATATATAAATGCATTACCTGAATGGCATTTGTGACGTTCCATCCCGCCTGCCATGCGGAGATTCTATTTCTTTTCTTCTTTTGGTCGACAGACTCTTCTACTTGAAGCATGCCTGTGTAGCCCCCCTCCGGCCAGCCATCGCCTTCACTTTTTACCCCCAATCCATTTCCGGTGACGGAGGATTTTCCGTTCTGCAGACACGAAAGCTCTGTCGTCTCTGTAACTCGGCGTTTTTCCACTGAACAGTCGTCGTCATGAAAACGACGAAATCCATCAGTTTCTTGGTTAAAAAATCCACCAAACCGCTGTCCAATGTTGTAAAAATGTAGTCGAGACATATCAAAAATAATTTTAAACTCCCCCTCTTAATGTTTTCATCCAGTGTGTTTCAACTCTTTTCTTTTGACGCTTTAGAAAAAAGTAACAAGTTTCTCGCGAAATGTTAAAACACCAGCTATAATGTCCAACAGTGGCTTCACTTCTCTGAGCAAGGAAAATAAGAAAATATTCTTTTTCGCCCTTTCCTAATTTTGTTTGTATTGAACTACCATGAAACTCCACATATAATATAATTACTTGAATATTTCTCAAACTTCATAGAGCTTATAGTTAATTCTTTCAGCACTGTCCTATCAGTTTTAGCTCTAGGCTTATCTGCGGAAAGACGCTCCGCGATATTTTATATCATAAGTGAAAAAAGCAAATTTCTCAAAAAGAAACGAAGATGGCAGTTTCCCGTCATATCGTTGATTATTAGTTGAAAAAAAAAATACTAGAATGAGCTGAACAATTCCAAAATGTGTGGGTGCTAGCATGCACTTTCTTAACACTGGCATTTCTAACTTAGAACAGTTGCTCCACCCTTTACACCCATTAGTTTAGCAGCCAATGAGGAGAAGCTGTCACCAAGATTTCAATAATCGTTTTCACCCTCGTGGGAAGTTAGCAGCCGGGCCAGGAAGACACATTTGGGACAGAATTCCTGCTTTCCATACAAAGTAGGATAAAAGCTGAAATGTATCGACATACACGGGTTGTCAGTCCAGCAACTGATGGATTAAAAGTCTTTCCACAGCTGTACATTTCTCGGCACAAACGTTCTATTTAAGTCATGTGTAAAACCCAGAAGGGTAATTGGGTATAGTGGCAATACATGGCAGTGTTTTGTATATGCAACTCACAAGGGTGCGGGTGAATAGTGAAACTCTTTAACAACATTTGCTGCAGCTACAAGGGGTTGCTGTTTGTTGCTTGATGATTGTGAATTGTCATTTAAAAAGACAACAGGAAAAACTTCTGTACAATGGTTAGTCTTAGACTACACTAAAGCAGGGTGGGGAGGAATAAAAATATTCTTTAAATCCTTGTTTTTAGCAATCATGGTGACAACTGTGGCACCTGAATCGGGTTGACACAGGAGCATTATGATGACGATGAGTCAAAGGCTAGAAAGTACGCTAGAACCAGTTAGTAATATCCCTCTTCTGTAAACAGCACAATGGTGATAAGACAAAACGGGATTGAAAACAACACTAAACCAGCTGATGTCCGCAATAAATACACTTATACAAACAAAAATTACCCCTCTGTTTTGATGATATTAAACGAACTTCTATGATGTGTAGTAATGATAATCGGAGTTTTAACTCCGGAGTTAAAGTAATACATAATATGTATGTGGATTATTACTTTCTAAAATCCTTGTTGGTTCTAGATCAGCAAGTGGCCAAGAGGGGATGCAAGGGACGAATTCAATTTTTTTTGCGTGACTGTTTTTCACAATGAGATTTTCCGTCTACAATAAAATCTTCTGAGTAAACAGCATAACAGTGATAATTTAAAGACAAAACTCCCATGAAAACAATACTAAACCAGCTGATGTTTGGAATAAATACACTGGCAAACACAATTGTGAACTAGAACCTCATTTCGCTAGCGAAATCTTAAACACTTGACAAAAATTAAAGCGCAACACTTCTTCCTTCAATGGGTTATTTCTTGAATAATATATTGCAAACAACACAGCTTGAATACGTCTTATAAGCCGAGTTGTGTTCGGTTTTTGTTCACTTAAGGTTTATTGCCTGACCAGGCATACACCGTGTTATCTATTTACGCAGTGATAGCTCGCACAAAGCTGAGCAACTGTGTGTTCTGTGCTGTGCGTTAAATGCATAGCATTTGCTTGTAAAAATACACTCTTTTCATATGGCGTTTTAAATAAGAAAACGAAATCGAAAGCGAAAATAAAAAGTGTCATGCACACGTTCATATGTCAAGTTCTACCTAATTCCCAAGTTTCGTGGCCCTATGGCCCGTAGTGCCGGTGTAGGAAATGACACAAGAAATCCGATCACTGTCAAGAAAATAAGATACCAACGGCTACTCGCACAAATTCATATAGGCCTTGCAAGCCAAAGACTTGTCAAGTGCTTAATTAACAAAACTAGATAAGCAGTAGGTTAAATATGCATTTGATAGGGTGAAAGCCAGATAACAGCCTAGCAACCAAGAACGCCCTGTATCTCGGTGCTGATGTTTAAATAGGTCCAGGCGAAAAACTCCTTTCCCGTCGCTCGCAGTAAATATACTTGTTCAGTTCACGTTTGAATTAGCAAGTTTAGTTTTAAAATATGATACAAAATACCTAAAAGATCAATATAAAACCTTTTCAACGTACGTTTGTCTCTACTAAAATGGACATCAGAAAAAGTTTCACGTGCGTCATCTGAGAATGCTGCTTTGATGGCAATACGGATCGGAGCCTTTTTTAGGTTCTGATCCGTTTTTCCTCTCCAGACAACGTTCATGCAAAACGACTTTTCAACGTCTATTTCTTGAGTGTTCCATTCTTATTTATTAAGGCTATAAATATTCAGTTATCAATTTCAAGTTGGTTCAGGAACTTTATCTATATCCTTTTTCAAAATAATAATCTGACATGACGTAACAGCTTATTATTCAGAATAATGCATCTGTAGACAAAATAAAGACAGTTTCGTGGAACTACAACCTCTTTTATGAACAGAGTGACGGGATAACCATGATTTCAGTGTTATTAAATACCCGTTGTAACATATATATGCATTTTCACAAAACAACGGGCCGCCGCCAAAGTATGTAATCTCACTTTTCACTAATGAAAAATTGCTGTATCATCCAAGCTGGAACAAAACAACAAACAAAAGGCAAAAAGGACAGAAATACCGACGTAAATTATGTGTCAAGAAAATCTGGAAGATATTTAAAATTTAATGAGAAATCTCGGAAAAAATATCTTGATTACAAAGGAATAGCTTTTCAAATAATGGATTTTGCATTCTAGATCTTTCATTTGAATGTTATTGTTTTTTAATTAATACCAAGTAGAGAAATACATATTTAAAAAAATCGAAAAATGCTTACTCGAAATAATCCCTTTCAGTACTGATCGTCCAATACAGGTGTTTCTCAAAAGTCAAAGATATGTTTGATACAATTACAATTCTGTCCAACCTTCCAATTACCTTTTTCTCATTTTCAGCAGTGTAGTTTTCTTAAGAGAAAAATGTTTCATATGTCATTATGTTGTAGAATTTATGTGCTTTAGTGAGCGTCGTTGGCATAATAAAGCATATTCTTGATTATATATACAACACTGCTTAAACACTGATCCAGTAGCGCCAACAGCACACACAGTTTTGCTGTGTTCTCTTTTGAAATAAAGTTTAGTTCCGTATTACGTAATGCAAGTAATACACGATAGGAATTTTTCAGCTCTCTTTTAGACATTCTTTCAAATTCATCACATAAATATTGATGTAATTCCTAACTTGTATGCGACAAACATGAAAGTGTGAAATGCGACCATCTGTCACTTAATATCCTGTGATAAACTGCTACTAGTGAAAATATAATTGAAATGAAAGACTGACTGAACATCAATTGCTTGGTGTGTCTTGTTGAAATTACAAGTGAATGACAAGCAGAATTAAAATGGAAATGGAAAATGAAACAGAAAATTTTTTTTTCGTTTTAAACAAATTTACTATCATTATCTAAATGGAGATGTCTGCATTTTGCTATTTGCATGGATTCTAAACCCTAATACAAAATATGGTCATTGATTACTGTGCTACAAAATGTTGCCAAATGAATTTATTAAGGTTCGAATCTGTTTGTAGCCTAATGTCTGTTATATACTTTAATTCATCTCAGAACTAGGACCTCTCATAAAATTATGCACTTAAAGAGCATGCTGCATTTCACTTAACACTCTGACATATTCTTGTTTGCATCTTTAATACCAACAACTTCCTGTACAAAGCAATGGAGAGGCAAACAGAAACGTCCCCAAATAAGGTTATGTTGCAGGTCTCTAAACTTAATTAATAACTAAGTGATAAAAATTTCCAATCTATTTTTAAACACAATGACGTCACAGTTAATGTGTAAAAGCGTTGTGAGGAGTAAGTAAAGCAGTCCTGAAGCATTCGTCACATAGAATTTTAGCTTCTTCTTTGTTCAATTAATCCTTTTAAGGTGATGCAACAGTCAGAGCAATGAAAGTGAAAATGGCAATATACCACCAAAATAAAAAATAAAATAAAAATCATGACATTGGTAATCTGTAACTTCACAGTTTTCAATACTCTGCTGACAAAGGTTTTTATCTTGTGAAATATAGAATAGATGTCTTACATTTGCAGTATGAACTATAATTCATGCACATACACAATGACTTTTTATTTTCTGGTTTCAATGCAAGAAAAAAAACACGGACACAAATCAATTCTGCTCGTAAGAATTCAGAAACACCTTGCAAGCCAAAGGCTTGTCAAGTGTTAATCAGTCATGTTAATACACCTTCACTATCAACTAATACGCGAGTGTTATTTCAATGCTCTGTCAAACATTGTTTTCGTTAATCTATTAATCTAACTTTTAATGAAATCTGTCAATGACAACAGTTATAAAATAATATTTTCTAAATGAACATTTCATTTGACTTATAACTCACTTTTATTTCAACAACTTTTCATTATATTGGTTTAAGTTCAATATGTAAATTTTTGGAAATAATAGAACTGCCTTGGTTTGATTTGCTTACAAAGAAAAGCTTTACGTCTTAATTTAATGCTAAAAACAAGCATTTAGAGCATTGCATAAATCCGATTACGATTTAAAAAACTAATAATTTTGAAAGTTTTATTAAAACAATGCAAACTGAAGCTTTGGCTGAAAAGAAAATTCATGCAACTTATTTAACAGACAAACAGGACAGTTACGCTTCTTCATACTTTTAATTTTCAGTAATTATGACGAAGATAGTAATTTAGCCTTCTCGACCAACTCAGTCCACAATAATAAGAGTACTAGTTGAAACTAATTGCTGATATGTTGATCTCAATAAATTTATATTTTTGATTTTAAAATACTCAAGAGGCGATTCAGACTGTCCATGTTTAGCTTGATATTTGTCTTGGCATTGAAATATTTGGACTCCAGAGTACTGAAACATATTCATCACCGTCACTTTTACATGGTTACAACCTGACAGTGGTTATGAAAGCAGTCTGGAAATTATGCAACAATTAACAAAATTCTCCCTCCTTGACCAGCGGGGAGGTGGCATTGCACCACCGTTTGGAATCAAATATAAACACCCAAAAAACGGCAGTATTAAAGGTAGGTTATTGAGCTTCGTGTATGTACAACTATAAATATCAACATTTCAAATTTGCACAGTTTACGGACCTATACCAAATGCAAAAAATTGCAGCCACATTTGCTACTTCTGAGACACTTTTTATTTACTTTTTCACAGAAATAGTCATTTGACGAAATTTTGTTGTAGATGGAGATTTTTACATTCACTTTGTTGATCCATTTGATAAACTTGCTATTAAATCCAATAAAATTTTGGATACTTTTTATTTGAAGCAGCATGTAAGACTTACCACTCAATTTCTTATCATTGTTTTGATTTGATTATCACTCAAGAAAATGGCATTAAAATTCATGATGTCAAGCTAGTTGATCCCGGAATTTCTGACCAACAGGCAGTTTCTTTTAATACTGATTTCAATAAACTTACATCTGTGGAGAAGCTAATATCATATCGAAATAACAGTTGTAAACAATGGATTCTGAAGCGATATGCGTGAGTCTCACTGCCGCACTAATTACCATAAAGTAAAGAGTTTTCCAGGTGCATTTTAGTTTTTATTAATTCTTTTCACAAGACAAAATTAGTATTTTTTGTCGAACTGGATCAAGTATCAAGTGGTTCTCGACTGACTACTGTCATGTATTATTTGCTTCATATACAAAGAATAATCGTGTCCCGCAGTCTTAAGACGAATTTAGCAATATAAAAGTCAAGTTATTTGTTAATGGAATTCGGATAGGTTAGATTAGGCCACATAATGTTGTAAAAAAATTGCATTATGCAATTAAATGTTATGCAACCGAAATACTGTCATGTTTGAATGAAGTTTTGTTGAATGTTTGAATTGTAGAAAGCAAATTGAAAAATACGCTTCTGTTTATATTAGCCAGCACATTCTGCATTACATTCTAAGGTACGTAAGGTATTGCTCTGTGCTGTGTATTTCATTCTGATTTCGAAAACAGTGACGAATGTATGATCCATTCCCTTTATGGCGTAATAGTTCAAATTATTTTAATAGTTCTAATCTTTCGTTTATTTATTTGCAGTTTCAGAGGTTGATTGAGATAGAGTAATCGTGAAATAAATCTGCAAAAACTCTCCATATGCAAGTTTTTGTTGTGTTCGCCACAAATATCCGCTGTATCTTACCACCATGAAACAGGATTTGGCTCATTTTTTTTGTTGTGTTCGCCACAAATATCCGCTGTATCTTACCACCATGAAACAGGATTTGGCTCATTTTTAAATAGTCAAAAACTACTTGACTGATAAAAATTTAAACGATCTGCTATGTGTGGTAATCATGTCTCTCAAGCCAAAAAAATGTATGTGCGACCGAACACAAAATTGCGTATCAGTTTCATAAAGTAACAAAGGTTTACACACTCACGGGAGAAAAGAAAAAACATAAATCTGGCCTCAGCTTCGAAAAACCCGCTTAGTGTGAAAAATGCAGATATGTTAATCCTTAGATAACTCACACGAAAGCAGAAGATAATTCTACAAAAATTCTTTTGATTTCTCTTCAACAAAATTGCAAATTAAGAGCTGTCAATAGATGATATCAAAGTGCTTACAAATGAATTTCAAAACTGAATAGTCTTTTTCAGGTCTTTGCGAATTTATTCCAGCAACAAAAGATGAGGTGCGGGAGAAACTTTAGGGATTTGTTGTGTTACGTGAGACATAAATCCAGTATGAATAAAATGCAATTTACAATTACGTCATCTGCTATTTTACTGCCGTGAGAGTCTAGCAGAATTAGTTCGAGATTTCGCTACACGTATTCTCTTCCACCATCCAATATTTAGGAGGAAAAGTGACCAATTCCTGGCTTTCAACTAGTTATAGAGTTGTGGTTATATTTGCTTCCATTTCTTTCTTTCTCATTTTCAATTGGGGAAGGAAACCAGGCTAAAAGGCGCTTGGCAACAGAACAGCAGAGGTAGTAGCCACTAGGTGTCCTCCACGAGGCGTGTCTGATCGTGCGTGCGAGGTCGGTTGTCTGCCTAGGTGTCCTCACCAGTTTGTCCATAATGCATCATCACGTGTGGCAGACGCCTTGACTCACACAACAAGTCCCGGTAATTCATGTCGCTCAGAATTGCTGCTAATGACGTAGCTGTCACGTGTGACAGTTATCGTGGCATACGCGAGCACAGTTTTGCATGCTACTTATTTACTATAAAGTACGAAAGTTCAATTTTCTCTGAGTTTATGTTTTCTCTCACTGCTACTTCACACAACGCCCCTGTCATGCATAATGGAATTAATATTGACCGGGTTCATTGTTTTTTTGGGTTAGCCTCTATACTTCCAAGCGATGAATCAGTGACTGCGGAGTGGTATCCAGCTGTACCTAGCCCACATAGCTTAGCTGCACCTAGCTTCTTCTTCTGAGACACCATTAAATGCTGTTATGCGTTCCGTAGGTACTTCATTAAGTTGTACGTTTCACTAAATTATATGTTGTTAAAGTTATTAACCTCTGAACTGAACATCGTCATGCTGGTCAGTGGATGGACACCCGACTTAAAGTAAAACCGGCTTTGGCACCTGTCTGAGACATCTACAGTTATACTAAATGCGGGAAAGAACGTGATCATGCCATGGTACAAAGATGCTTGCCACCTGAAAGACTATTCACGCGAACAACTGCGTCTGGCACTCTCCTTACAAGACACTCCTTTGGTTACATTAAGGACTTTTGGAATGAAAATCGTTATGGTCGTGTGTTGGAAGTCGTCATGCGGTGTGCCTGTTTACTTTTTAAGGTGCAGGTTTGTAATATAACCGGCCACGATGAAACCTTTTCTAAATTTAACTTTGAGCCAAGAAGCTAAGGATAACCTCCAACATTTCAGCGAGGCGTCAAGGGTCGTCTGATCCCAACATAAACCTCGTAACATCTTGTACAGATCCGTGCAAACAGATTGGCTATGGCCTGCCTAAAAAACTGAATTTCTATCCGCGTATACAGGCGTTTAAGATAACATTGAGTGCCTTGACCCGAGGCATGCCGAAGACCTCCATTGGCTTGTCTAATGCCTATCTATATAATTCGATGCATCCAGCAGTATGAAATTCGTGTGTTTTTTTTTGCAAAGACGGCAGAGAGTTCTTTGCGGAAGGGGGTATCGAATCCTGCAGGAGGCTGGTGTTTTCCACATATTTTAATCAAGTTAAAGCAGACACCGACGCCCTCGATATCACTTCTGTGTGCCTTCGCCCGATGAAGCTATTTCCTCGGAAAGTCGTGACAGCACCAATAACCTTTGTTGTCATTGACAGCCCTAAATCTAAATCTACCTGTTACCTGTTAATCGATTATATCATTTGATTGTTCTATCATTATGTACTAAGGTGAGAGTCCTTATCCTATTTGATCAATATGTGTTCTTAGCTTATTACTGAAATTCTTCGACCGGTTTTCATTGTTGTACAGAAACACACCTTGAAAATGTTCTGTTTGGTGGCTTTTGATACTATTAGCTAGTTATTATCTCCTTGGTGTTATACTTAAGTTTTTAGGCACTGTTAGCTGGCTATTATTTTCTTTGAATCTTCAGAGTCTAATAAACCCCTACAAATTGCACTTTTTTGTTTCAGATTTATTTATCAAAGAACTGTTTTTTAGGAAGTCTTAGTGGCATTTTCTGTTTAAATTTATTTATTTTGCATAAAGCAGTTGAGTTGTGAGTATGTAATCTGCTAGATGTGACAGAATGCTTTTCTGTTTCTTGTGATTCTTCCTTGCACATAGATTTTAGCGTATTCCTTATTATAATGGCTAAGATTGTTCTGAATATTAATAGGAAAATTTGCTGATCTTCAAGTTATGGTGAAACTTTCTTGTCCAGGCTTTTGCAGAGCTCTTAAATGTCCAATTTTTAATTTTTGTTATTCTTCAGGTTAATCTCCTGTCTTCTATATGTTGTTAAGGAGATCTGCCATGTGTATGTTTATTTCTGTGGATCATATTTTACACTAGGCACTTTAATTACCACACCCACACATTAGTATTTTTTTTTGCCTTGAGTAACTGGTGTGTTCAATTTTAGTGGTTCAAAAAGTTGTAATTCGTCTACATTTTACCACTGGCTAAAAATAGTCATTTTATTGAAAATAAAGAAAACTGTTTATTGACTAGCTTTTTCTTATACACGGAAGTAAACAAAGGGATTGTGGGCTGAAGTTCAAGGTTGTCGAACTGACGTGGAATCCCGGTAATGTTCTTAATTTTTTTTACGTATTTTTTATGTCTTCCTTACTCAGTGATCTTCATAAGAGAAAAATGTACTTAAATTGACGTTCTTTTGGACACAGGCGTGCATCTTTCGGTATATGTAGAAGATTTGTTGCTCACAGCCATTTCCAAGAAGCTGTTTCCTGATTTTTCAGCTGGCCAAAATGCCAGATCAAACTCAGATTTACGAGGAAGATTTGGCGTCTGTATAAAATTCATGGTGCTGATTCTCTAATTAAGTGATAGTAAACCCACACGGTGATCGACAAAAAGTCAGCGTATAACGAAAGTTCGCATATATATAGTTCTAGATGACTCTTGCGGTCTTCCTATGACAGCAAGAGTCATAGTTCCCACAATAGGAAATGTTGTTGATGTCAATTTTCAAATCTCGGCGCACGACTGGGGCCAACGGCGTTATTTTAATAAGGGTGCATCACATAAATGACCCAATTATAAATTATGGCGCACAAGTTTTGTGATCAGATAACAATTTTTTACTGAGAAAAATATGTGTTTTCTTGAGATCAGGATATCGAATCCCTCATTATCGCCCACGACAACAGTGAATCCACAGTTGCAAAACCACGCTTTACTCCAATTTGGGAGTTTCGCTGAAGTCGAAAATAATGCGCCAGGGTACTTCTCAGTGTGCTTTTAAAGAAAAAGCCTGCCAGTTCGAGCCACGGTGTCCTTGGACGTGCGCCGAAAGATCCAGAGCCTCGAAAATTGAGATCAATGGCCATTTCTATTGCAGGAACTGTGACCCTTTCTGTCCTAGGAAGATAGAAAGGGTCCGCTGGGACTAGCATATATAATGTGCACAGTTTTTCCCCAAATGGTTAAACTTAAGATAATTGTGCTGTTGAACTCAGATGTTGAATTGTCTTAATTTTATAGACCCCACGGTCTTTATACTGACAGGATCGTGGATGTGGGGCGTTGTCTTTTTAACTTCTGTCATTGCTACGTGAGTAGTTGCAGATGCTTTGCAGTCGTACATTTTTCTGTGCGGACATTCCCATCTGATGGTGGTCGCTTTTTAGTTTTTCCGATTGTAAGTGAATCCTTCAAAGCAGGGTCTAACACCGCCCTTCTGATTTTTTAGTATTTCCATTTTTCATGTATGAATAATAATTTAGGACTGCAAACAGGACCTTATATACTTAGAAGAGGTTGGGGTGACATCCGGAGTAGACGCAGATTCAGTACACAAATACACACCCTTCTTTATGTAAGAAGATAACCGCCAGCCTCGTGCTTTAGCATTTTAGACACCCTCTGGCAAGGATGGATTTTCTTTTGAAATCGAGTAGACAGTTCTTTGTATAAATGGATTTTCCTTTTGATGCTGAGTAATAAATGTTGTGCAAAGAATTGTGACTAGTGGAGTAATGGGTTTGCTAATATATGACAGAGGGGCGCTTTGGTCCAAGGGCGCTTTAGTTCGGGGTGCGCTTTAGTCCTAGCCCGCAAAAATGGGGGTGCTTTTGACCTACATCCCACATGGTTATGTTCCGGATTTTAAATTCCACGTGATCAAAGTCAGGTTAAAAAAATTAACGAAGGGACTATGTTGTCTCTAAAAATTAATCCTAGATGACTGACGGTCTTTTTATGAGTCATAGTTCCTATAATAGAACTTTCATTGATGTCAATTTTGCTAATTTGGTCGCACGACTCGGGCCAATGGCGTTATTTTAGAATGGCCCAATTATAAATTACGGCGCACAATATTTATGATCAAATAACAATTTCAAATTGTTTATTTTCAAACATATCAGTAGGCAGTATTCTAAGCAATAAGGACAATAAACATAATTAAGAAGGTATGCAATGAAAACGCTGGATCAAGAATTTTGTGCTGAGAAAATAGATGTTTTCTAGAGATCAGGATATAGAATCCCCAAGTATCATCCACAACAACAGTGATTCTACAATTGCAAAACCACTCTTTACTGAAGTTTGGTAGTTTCGCTGTGGTCGCAAATAATGCGCCAGGATACTTCTCAGTGTGATTTTTAGGAAAAGACCTTCTAGTTCGAATCTCGGTGTCCTAGAACATGCACCAAAAAATTTAGAGCCTCGAAAGTTGAGATCAGTGACCATTTCTATAACTGGAATTGTGACCCTTTCTGTCCTAAGAAGATAGAAAAGGTCCGCTGGGACTACCTAAAATATATGCTGCACTAAGTGCTAGATGCAGAAATAAGCGGATTCGTACTTAGACTTTTGCCGAAATGTTTTTGCGTTTCGACTGAATTCAGTCGGGATAAGGATGTACAGAAAAGAAAAAAACCTAGCGAAAATCAACAAAATTCCATTTTACCAGAAACATATTCTCATGTTAGCTATTAAAGGGGCTGAATAATATGTAAAATAGATCATATGATGGTTTTTTTTTTTTAATTTGAAAGTGTGCATGTTGAAAAAAATTAAAATTTTGATTTTTTTCCCTTGTCATATCTTTATAATTTATCCCAAAAGATTTGCAGTCGAAACGACACCTCCATCGGATAGATCCGCAAGTACGATTTGGCTTATAGACATAAACTATTCTGTATACCCGTTAATTTGAACTTTATCGATTCAGAAATTAAATTAAAACTTTATCACTTCAGAAGCTGTGACCCGCTTCTTGCAACTGGTACATATGGAACGATATGGAAATCGAACAAATCTAAACCTCAGTAACATTGATAATCTAAAATGAATCATAAAATTTCATCGTTAAAAGAGTAAGTGTACATGCCAGGTGAAAGTTTTAAAAAGCGTCTGATCGAGAGGAGACAGAATTGCTTAGAGTGGATCGTAATTGGTGAGAACAAAATGTCACGTTCTACATTTTGCGTAAACCAGCTGCAAATTTGTCGACTCATATATATGTTGTTTTGCTGTACTTGACAAGCACGGAAGATGTTCTTTTCATTTCACCAATTTTGATGTACTGTAGCCATCCGTACTCTCTCCTATCCCCTCCTGCCCCCCCTCCCCCCTCCACTCGTATCATTTCCGTATCTCTGATCGCCATAAATCGCTGTCTTCCTAACCGTTATGCTACGTTTCGCTGAAAATATGCCAGTTTTTGCTGTTTTTGTACATAAATATATTATACACTTTTCTTCTACAATCCTTGTTTGATCGCTATCACATCTGGTGCGCCGCGGTGTTCTACCACCAAAAGGGCGTTTGTTTTGGCAGCGTTACGTGAACTGGCTATATTAGAGTGGTAAATGAACGGTATTGAAAGTGTTCGATATTCCATCCCCGTTTTGTTCGCGTTACTGTCTTATTCCATGCGGCAGTGGCTGCATAAACGGGTAACACACAAAGTAAACGAACAATTTTGATGTGAGTTAAAGGAATCTGAGCTGACGGCAAGTGAAAGTTTTTTTGCGTTCGGTATATTTTCGTTCATCAACTAACAGAAATATAACCTTCGTGTCGGTTTCAAGCAACGATAGTTTCGATCGATGACCGTTTTGCGGTCAGCGATTTCGAACTCTAGTTTACAGAGTCAAACTTCTAAACATTGTTAGTTTTGCTGTTCTATATGGTTTTGTCACTTGGTATTTGGCCTCTAGACTGACTCTGAAATAAAATGCCATAGAACTGTTAATATAATTTTAATTTGTTGTATGTTAAATTACTTATAGAGCGTTGGGTTACTCACAAGAGAAGTTCTTTTCCAGGTGTTTGACAGTGTAATTTATTGTTTTTTTTTTTTTTAGGAATTACTGAACAAATCACGATGGCAGACAGCACTCCCGGTGATTCAGCGGATATAAAGAAACCAGGATTTATTCAACAGTTATTCAAGAAAATAGGCGAGGTGAACTATTAAGGGTTTAAAAAAAAGATGAGTTGTATCTTTTTTTTTTTTTAAGTTAATGTTATAAATATTTTAAATGAAATTAGTATTGAATGTCTTTGAATAGAGGAGTTTGGATTTATTACATTATATGTTCAAAGATCGATGGCGAGTCACTGAAATTTTAGCTTGGCTTCAGTAAAAACGTTTGCCACCGGCTGGTTTAAGTTTTAAAATTCGTTCTTAGCTTTCGGAAGGCAAAAATTCATTGTTTAAATCGCAGCTACTGTAAGTTGAAATGAAAAAAAAAAGAGAATTAAAAAAAAAAAAAGAATCAAAAATAAGAGTTGTTTCTGAAGTCAGTTTGCCAATGTACGCTTTCGTCAGTTGCACTTTTTAGAAGCACGAACCTTTTTATGTGCTTTCTCAGGTACACCAAAGATTATTGGATAAAAGCACGCCACATCCTACTGGTCGGTGGATGGCCTGGTTTTTTCTCGTACTTCTGTACACAGTTAGAGTTTATTTTCTACAGGTAAGTTTTTCGAAGTGCGACTATTTTAGATGTAATTTGCGCCGTCGGCAAGTAAATTCCAAACTAGAGGAAAGAAGAAAGAAATTATATATATATATATATATATATATATATATATATATATATATATATATATATATATATATATATATATATATATGTTACAGTAAATCTGTGTAATCAGTAATTTCACGTAATTCCTAAAACTTTTAGGAATTACGTGAAATTACTGTCGGGGCCAGGAATTACGCGAAATTTCTAAAATTTGCAGAAATTTCATGTTATAACTGAAACAGGAGGTCAGTAATTACACGAAATTACTAAACTGTGAATTAAACGACAACAATGTGTTAACGTTTTATTTAATAAACCTCAAGACTTGAATCAACACTGCAGTGATCAAATACATCGCTTCTACCATGGTTTCAAATGCAGAATGCATGTCTTTAGTTAAAGCAAATGCTGATATGAGGTGAGTTATTTATTTTTGCATGCCAAACTGCTGTGACATCTGCTATTACCTTTAGGTTCTGATAGGTAAAATACCGTGGATAATCCCCTTTCAAGTTTTAAATCACAATACTTGCAATAATTTATAGGAAGCTCCAGTATTAATCCTAATTCATAAAGGCGAGTAATCTTAACTTTGTAACATTTGCAATTCGAGATGAAAGCAAAGGTCTCAATATACAATTCTATCTCCGGCTAATGACACCAAATCTCACCTCCGGCAAATGGCACCAAATCTCACCTCAGGTGAGTGAATGCACAAATTGCAATTCAAGATGCAAGCATGTCCAAGGACATGACCCAGCCGAGTTACCAAACAAGGAAAGAGAGAAACACTCTGAAACGAATACTGTCAGGCCAAAAAATGAAGTATGAAAAATGCACTTAATTCGAATTTGGAAGCTACCCGAAAAGGGATGTTGGTGACGTTGGGTTTTGACGATTCACGTTTTTACCGGCATTTACACAATTTTACAAAATGTTTTAAATTCCACCATTTCGGCATTTTTTGTCATTTGCGAAAAAAGTAAAGTCCAAGTGGAGAAGCACCTAAGAAACTTTTGATTAAAATTTTATTACTGTATTTGAAAAAAATAATAGCCTGGTAGGGGAACCCCTGGGGAACATCCCTGCGTAACATCTAAGCGATTGGTGTAAAACTGTAGGAGTGGCATTTTTAAAAATGGGTCAAAACGGGCACAAAAAGTGCCATCATTTTGTCAGTTTTTCGTCAATCGTCAAAAAAAGTAATAGCCAGGTCTGGGACCACCCAGGGAACATTTCTGCGTCATATTAAAACGCTTGGACCAAAAACTGTTGGAGGAGTAGCATTTTAAAGAAAAAGTTTAACATTCGCACAAACATTCAAGCCCCCTATAGTGATATGACTAACAAAGTCCGACAAAGTCGGCTGGGTTAAAATAGGGACTCACGAGTGGTCTTAGCTTTGTAACATTTGCAATTCGAGATAAAAGCAAAAGACTCAATATGTAATTCCAACTCTGGCAAATGACACCAAATGTCACCTTAGGTGAGCGAGTTCACGAATTGCAATTCAAGATAAAAAAGGACTCGCCATGGTCGAAATAATCTATAACAAGCTAAGTTCATGTGAGGGTGTTCCTCCATTTTTTGCCATCGTTTAACTTTGTTCGACCTTCATTACGCATATTTACTAACGGATGTTTAGGAAATTTGTGAAATAAAACACCTTTGAAAACAGTAAATACACGAAATTCCTGAAGATTTTAGGAATTTCGCGTAATTCCTGGCCCCGACAGTAATTTCACGTAATTCCTAAAACTTTTAGTAATTACGTGAATTTACTGATTACACAGATTTACTGTAACATATATATATATATATATATATAAACTATATAATCATGTGTTTTTACGTACCTGAAGATGTAAGCATAAAGTTTATCAGTAGTAATGTATTTTGTATCAATGAAACAATCTGTGCGATGTGTTTTGTTGTGGACTTCCACTTACATGGAAGGTTTATGGAGATTTTATTCCTTGTATTCTGTTGAAAACAACAATTTCCTGTTGCATGTTTGTTTTCATTTGTATTATAAATTATTCAGTATCATCATAACACAACATTTTGATTATAAAATAGATCATGGTTGAGATTTCGCGGTCGCCCGTGGCGACCAACTTTTGGCTCGGGCGACCAACTTTTTCGAGTTGGTCGCCCGAGTGGCGACTAACTTTTTTCTTAGTATTTTCAGGTAAATACTGTTGATTATTTTAAACACTTTTTTGTTGTTGTTTTTTCATGTGAGGCGGGCTAGATAAATTTCGCAAAAGTTGCGCCCGGCGACTAACTTTTGTGCCGGGCGACTACCTTTTTAAAGTTTAAAGAAAATTTTACAAAGTCCCAACCCTGTAGATGTATATTTATATAAACTAGCACAATTGAGCTTTAGTTTTTCCACGATCGTATAACAAATTGAAACGAAAACCTGTTAAATTTCCGAACACAACATGGTTAACGAGGAAAAAGTTAAGGTTGCAGAAAATTTTTAATTGCGCCATTGTGCAAAAATTGACATTGATATGGCCCACGGGTGAGGTGTATTTTCCTGTTCCACTGAAATAAAAATCGGAAGTTTAGAAAATTCGCAGATTATAATTTAGATATCACTCTGTGGGATTGAAAAAACATATCGAACCGGCGTCAAGCCTGTGCAGTTTCCACAATTTCACATCCAACAAGGTGTTGGCGATGGCGGGATGAATGGTCTCAGACTCTTTGATATATATCATAATGTAACAACAAACGCTGCAGTTGCACAGCGTTATCTCAGTTATCCGAACATTAATTTTTGCTTCTTTTCAAGGCAACGGGGCTTTCTGTTTCCTGCTCTTTTATTATAATACCTCAAAATGTACTTTTAATTCTGTTCTTTTATTTTCTGTTACAGGGATGGTATATTGTCACTTACGCATTAGGAATATATTTACTTAATTTATTCATAGCCTTCCTTACTCCTAAAATAGACCCGTCAATGGAACAAGACGGTGAGTGTAGCTGTCCGAATGCATTGTTTTCTGATAAATATTCTTGAAATCTTATGCTCAGGTACACATTCTTATGGAATAACTTATAACAGTAACAAGCAGTGAAGTTAACACCAAAAGTATTCCAGCATTCGCAGAACTGAAGAGTGCCAAGGCTGTTGTGCCTGTAATATCAAACGGGAGTTTAAAAATGGAAGTTTAAAAAAAAAGCGTTTAAAACATCTGTAGAGATCAAGTGTGTTGCAAAATGAAGACTTCTTTTAAGATTAACCCGTTATGTTTTCAGACGACGGTCCAGTTTTGCCAACTAAAAATTCAGAAGAATTCAGACCTTTTATGCGGCGATTGCCGGAATTTAAGTTTTGGTGAGAATAAATCATTCAACATACATTCATTTTTTCTTTTTCTGTCTTTTATCAAGCTGAAAAGGGACCGATGATTGTTTTACTCTGAAAGATGTTTGTTTAATTGGATGACGCGGCCTAACATTTAAAATTTGACACTCCTTGAAGTGGTTGTGAAAAAATAAATTAATAAATAAACTCACAGTGCAGTGTAAGTGTAACATTAGGGTATGTGTGGTACAAGTGCTGGGCTCGTCTGTGACAGGTATAGTGCCACAAAAGCGGTGGTGGTTGCCATGGTGTGCACCTGCTTCGACGCGCTCAACGTGCCTGTCTTCTGGCCAATCCTCGTCATGTATTTCTTCATCCTCTTCACAATCACCATGAAACGACAAATTAAGGTAACCTCCCCCCCCCCCCCCCCCCTCCCTCTACCTAAATGTTCATTTCGCGAGCCTGCGCACTTTTATTTGATATTTCGAACAGAAAACTTACAGCTGTGTTGGTGTTGATATTCTGTTGCACAGCATGAACGACATTTTAATTTAAAAGTTTACAGCGCTTAAGTTTTAAAACTTCACTAAATTTGATGGAAATTTGATTACCTTCGATGCGACCTATACACAGGGTTCTCCCAGTTTCCTAATCACAATGTTCTCGTGTAAGGCCAAAGCAGTAAGGCGGCAGGACGGGCCGCACCCTACATCGGTGCTTAGTTAACCGGATATGATTAAAAAAAGAATACAAGGAGATCATTGAAGTGAATAAAACCGTTTTTAGTGATATAAAGGTTGTATTGTTAAACGGTTGTAATTGTCCAAATACTGTTGTGGGGCCATGTCGTTTCTAGGAGTGTCGGCTTGTCGAGTCTTACTCTTGTCGTTGTGTCATATTTTTTTCTATGGTTGTCCTCATTTCTAAACATTACATTTGTTTGTGTTTTCAGCACATGATCAAATATAAATATCTACCCTTCTCATACGGCAAGACACGGTACAAAGGCAAGGAGGACTCTGGTAAAACTGTTTCATAACCAACTTGAACATTGAATAGTTTTAAAAGTTAATTTAGGAATTGGTGATGCAAACATGTAGCTGTTTTCTTTCCTTGTACAGCAGATTGTATATACTGCAGTTTTGGCAGTGTGAACTGTGCGTTAGGAAATATGTTAGAATATGACTAGGATATACGTTGCTTGTTGCAAAGAGATGTGCGTTACTGTATCCGTCTAAATAGAAACGGCTTCAAACTTAACCATTGTTAAAAATGCAGGACTGTTTTTCTGATGCTCAACCCTTTTTCACAGACGAATTTGACGGGTAAAAATAAATTACGGAGCAGCATAGTGCTGTAGACATTCTTCAAATTAAAATCTTGTGAACAAAATAGAGCTGTGTAAATGCTACCAAGCCAGTTGTATTAGTAGGGCCAGTTTCCAGAGGCGGAAATAGTGTAAAGCAAAAAATGTAAACAATACGATTTATATGAGCCTTTTGTGAACCAGGATAGTAATCTGCCGGGAGCCAGGACTGAAACATTTCGTTTCAAGATGGTTTTTATATAGCATTCACACTTTTATGTCGAACCATAATTGTGAAACAAAAGATGAAAGCGTCTAACAAAAGTTTGAAGATGTTATAAGTTGAAAAAAAAAGGATTTAGAAATCACCTAAAAAGTAGCTTCGATTACATTAGCGACGTGGAATTCTCGAAGGAACCTAGTGAAATATTTCAAAGGAGATAGCAATGTTTTATATTCTAATTTTCATATTTTTATTTTTAATTTCTTATGTTTTTTTTTTTTTTTGCATTGTCCCTCTTATTATTTTCAATAGTTTTCCTTCGAACTGATTCTAATGATATTTCAAAAACAGTGTCATATAAGTTTTATAAATAGGCGAGTCGGTATTTTATGAGCATACACTAGATAAATTAAATTTAGAGATGGTTGTAAAGCAGTTCTCATTTTCGCATGTTTATAACACCCAGTAGTATGTATGCGTGGGATTAATACCTGCTGTTTTCACCCCCTCCCCGCTCAGCTTTAAAGATCGATGCGGCCACTTTATATCAAAGTGAATGATTGGTGCTAGGTGCGGTGACACGCTGGTGTAAGTCGTTCTGCTACAACAACTTTGTGTGTTTCAGTTTTTTAAAAATTAAAAAAAAAAAAAGAAACACATAAAATATATAAATAAAATGATTGCTGTGGGGAAAGCTATGAGATTTGTTTCATATTCTCTTTGTACTTATTTGATCAATTATTATTACTCTGCCCTCCCTGTATATAATCTAGTTGATGAAAATACAGTGAACGTCTGTGTATCTGTTATTTAGGTAGCACCGGTGCTTCAAATGGTATCCCTCCTGAGCACCACTAACTGCGCGCATCTAGGAAACAAAACATGACTTTTCAGAAGGAAATTTACGAGAATGATTTCCTTCTTCCATACTAATCTGCAGTGTAAATTCGTTTGTGTAGATATGTGTAAATACAGCACGGTTGTAATGTGAAAGTGCAAATCACCCTTCACATCCCTTGTTGGGCTAATTTCTGCCTGGACGTGGATTGATTGACCCTCGCTGCCTATTATTTTGCCAAAAAAAAAAAATGTTAAGATGAAACGGTGCCCTCATTCAAATTTATATTTGTTAATCGGGTCCCTTTTTTAAATTTTAATTTCCACAGACACAAAAACAGAAAGAAAAAGCCAACGGCCAAATAACAAAGTAGTTGTGAAAACTAAGCACACTCCAGTATTCTTCTCATTTAATCGCATATTTATCGTTTGAGCTGTTAGTGTATTGGAATGGAAACAGTGGTTGTAAGTAGACTGCAAGTGTTTCGCTAGTCATCTTGTCAATTATTCAACTTCATTTTCCAGTACTTTTACAGTTAATATGTCGAACCCCTTGTCTGATTTCTTTCTTTGCATATCCCTAGTAATCGTGCATTATATCTGCGTAGCCACGAACTAAAGCATGAAAATCTTAGGTAATATCAAACTGTGTGAGTTCCATTTCAGGATACTGCAGTGCGAATAAACTTTTCATTGTAGTCAAAATGGAATTGTGTCCTGGTTAAAAGAACTGTGTGACTTGTTTGTTAAAAAAAAGGTAAAGTTTCTGCTGTGATGTTGTGAAAATCTTGTACAAATATGACGTGACATTTTTTGTTTAGTTTCTTTAATGTAAAGCTGGGTAAATCTTGGTACCTTTCACTGTGTGGTGGCTTTGTTGGTGCCGCTGTTTGAGGGGTGCTTTGTTCTTCAAATGTGATACAAACCGTTCCCAAGTCACACGGAGGGTGTGTGGCAGGCTTTACACACAGGTGACTCCAAACTGGCCAAATACGACCCTGGATTTCCGAAGTTTCTGCACAATGCCATTCAGTCGCGTAAACAAACAAGCAGGAGTGGGCGATAATACCATATCTAGCCTTTGTAGTATTCTGGCTGTTCATACCGGTATAGAATGGCCTGGAAAGTCGCTTTCTGAATGTTGTCCATGGAATCTATTTGTAAATGTTAGATTCTTCTGTGTGTTGTACAGAGGACAAGTTACGTGAAACCACTGCAGCAAACTGATTTCTATGTGGCTGCAAATGTGTGAATGTGTGAGCGTAATGTATTTGAAAAACAGACAGTTTATTTTGCTTTTGAAAAAAATGCGAGTTAGTTCAAACCTTTAATTTAATAATATGAATCCAGAATAAGGTGTTGTGGTTTTATTCAATAGTTAACCGTTGCATATCCAAAGTAGTGCCCAGTTTAATTTCCACCGATTAGAAAAAAGAGAGCAGTGATGTGCAGTGTCAGTGGCTGACGAGTGTTGTCCACCAGAGGGCTGGGTTTGTTGCGGACTTTCACCGGTTGTGATACCGGTAATATGGTGATGGGTGTACGGGCTGTCATTCCTTCTGTGAATCACTAGTTTTGACGTTTACGTGCGGATATGTTCATTCGGAGAATTAGTCATAGTTGGTCTTTTGAAAGATTTTAAAACTTGAAGAAAAAATGGGGTTAGGAATATTCTGTATTTTGTTCAAGAATGTTCTTTTTGGGCCTCGGGATTGACTCCATATCGTAGCGGCACACTCTTGCTTTTCACCGTCGAGTTGATCTGCCATAAGTTACTGAATTATTTTATTTGAGATCGGTGATTGATTTATTGTGCTTGGACTGCATGTGAAAGATCAAATTTATCACCCAGGGAGGTAGTAAGAAATGAGATCGTTCGTTGGCCAGACTTTCGTTATGCGAGTGAAGTTATTTTTAATATGTTTCTTTTTTTAATAAAAAAAAAACCGACTAGACGTAATAAGGCATTCCCTTGTTATGGAAAGCTTCTTAAATGTGTTTTGTGAAAAAATAATGACGCGATGTGTCTTTGATCGGAGTGAAAGGCTCTGCCGTTTGTAAAGCAGAAGTATTGCGTATTTGTTCAGCAAAGAAATAAATTAATAAAAAGAATGCTGTAGTTTCTTGGCTTTCGTTAATCTGTTCTAGATTATTATGTATTAGCGAAAAAACTTTTAATCTTCGTATTTCTTTATCTTTTATAATCTAAAACAAGTTTAGATGAATATATACTTTTAAGCTACAGAAGACGAAAAACCTCAGGAACATTATTTTTGTGGAAAGAAAAGCGAAAACCGTGGCATTTAGCTGAAGGGTGGACTTTGCACATGTAACTTACGTGCAACTCCTCATATGTTTGTCTATTTTCAAATGTTTGTTTGAGATAGCTCTTCCAAAAACAATTCATTAATGAACGCCAAATAATGGGACGGAATGTAATTAATTGAAAACCACAAAGCCTTAATTGTCCTTAGAAAATGGTTCTACTGAAAGTCGATGCTTGTATTTTACATAAACTTTGCCGTCTTCAATTTTGGTTGGAAACTTGTCTTGCTGAAAATATAAATGGAAAAGAATTTAATACGTAAATAAAACTAATATCCCCAATACTGGTAATTTTTCTGAAGAAAAAAAAAGGGGTATATTACTGCATTCTTTGACACCCTGTGCGCCCTAGTTTTCATATGTTATCCCTGTATTATTTCTGGTCTTTGCCAGTCTTTGCCTAGAGCCTTTTACAGTTACTTGCTAAAAATATGAATATTTGATTATTTAACGCTTCTACCAAAAACAAATGAGTAACTGTGAGCATGATCAGTTGTTTACATTGCAAGGCCTAACTAATGTTACCGACCGGGTAAAGCATAAGCTTTTATTATAGCCAACTATAACCCTATTTACCATGATTCCAATTTCCGAATTTCCTGACTGGACGTCAAACATGTAACCGTGCCATGGACACCTCAGGTGGGCACGACCTTTGTAGTCTTCTATGTCGCCTTTGAAAAGTGGTCCACCTGTAATTTATAAAACAAATAAAAATAAGTATCATCACAGTGCAACGTTTGCGATTCGCACATGCATGAAAGCATGCAAGTGATCTGATGCCCTTCGCAAAAAAAAAAAAAACAGAAAAAAAAAGAAGAATGGAGCCCAAAGCGGCAAAGCCTATTGAAGATTTACCTTCTCCGAGGGATAAAATTTATTCAAAGGTGGTTGGCCATACTACCTTTTTCGGCCACATATATGCACAAATAGGCTGTTTGTTCCCACTTGCAAACGTTGTTTGCAAATGGGTATGTCTAGTTTTTCTCCAAATTTGTGCCCTTTTTTCTTCTCTTTTTTTCCGTCACTGAGGATTCTAGAAAACTCCTCCTACGCTATTTGACGTAGGAAGATGAAACTTGGCACAGTGATAGAGGGTGACGAGATGTCGTCAAATCCGCAAAATTTTTTTGATCTTGACCTTCAAGGTCAAGGTCACATTGAGGTCAAAGTTTTTCTGACCTCAAAGTGGTTTCCAGAAAACTCCTCCTACAGGGTTAGTCGTAGAAAGACGGTATTTGGCAGAGACATAGAGGGTAATAAGTTGTAGTCAAATCCGCAGAATTTTTTGACCTTGAACCTCAGGGGTCAAGGTCAAAGTGAGGTCAAAATATTTTTTGAAACACCTATTAATCACGAAAAGAAGCCAGAAAGGTGCTAAACTCCCAGTTTGAACACATAAAACGTATTCAGAGGGGATAAACTTTCATTCTTAATCCTGACCTTGAGGGTCAAGGTCAAAGGTCACGTCACCTGATGTGCCGCTAACGACAGGCCGACTTATCTCGAAAACGGTTAGAGGTAGAGGGATTTTGAGCTTATTTCGACCCTTTGGGCCTAAAAGACGTTATGAGGTACGAGTAAGAGGTAACTCGGTGATCTTGACCTCCTCCATCATGGTCAAGGTCAAAAACTGGAAGCTGACCAGTGTCTCGAAAACGGTTAGAAAACTGAATTTGATTTATTTGTGCCCAAATGAGGTTACATTATATTTATTTCGATGACCTCGTTCAAGCTAATAATCCGGAAGCTGACAGTTATGTCGAAATACTGAAAAATGTGTCTTTGGCCAGATATATTGTGTCTCTGCCATTACAAGTGGGTGCTATTTCTCTACGTGCAGCGAAATTCGGTCTAGTTTTTTTTATTTATTTTTATTAACACTTTGGCTTGCAAGAGTAACATGAATTTTTGCGAGCAGCCGTACGTCTTTTTTTTCTTCTTGACACGTTTTCCGATTTTCAGTGTCTTCTTCTTCTCTGACACTATGGGCCCTAGGACCATGAAACTTGGGACTTATGAAGAGCTTGATTTGAACGTGTCCATGTCACTTTTTATTTTCGTCTTCGATTTCGTTTTCTTTGTTAAAACGCCATGTGAAAAGAGTGTATTTTTGCAAGTAAATGCAATGCATTTAACGCACATCGCAGAACACAGTTGCTGAGCTTTGTGCGAACTCTCACTGCGTAAATAGATAACACGGCGTATGCCTGCTCAGTCAATAAAACCTTAAGACAACAAAAGCCAAACACTACTCGACTTATAAGACGTATTCAAGCTGTGTTGTTTGCAATATATTATTCAAGAAATAACCCATTAAAGGAGGTATTTTTGCATTTAATTTTTGTCACGTGTTTAACATTTCGCTAGCGAAATAAGGTTCTAGTTTATTTCTTTTATCCCAAAACTATTAACATTTAGAGGGAAATGTTTTGAATTAGCCAAATTTAGGTTGTTAGTAATCTATGCCTGATCCAGGTATAAACTACTGTCGTTGTCAATGCGCTAAAAAATGATACGTATCACACACTGTTGTCACACATTTTGAGCGCACGCATACCGGATTTCAGGAAAATTATATTCTCACCATTTTCCCTTAAATTTTCACACACTTGTATTTCACGCTTCTGCCGTTTTCATAATTGCTTCAATTGTACAGTGTCATTTCGACAACTACTCCTTTACTGATTGCCGAAGCGAAATCGCTTTGAAGTGGGTTCTACTCACTATTGATTATCGACTTTAAAATGTTTCAATGAAGACTCATGTGAAACATAATGCTGCAACTACAAATTCAGAATATATATGGTTGTGAAATTCTATATAAATTGCTGCTTAAGTATCAGTCAGCAAAATCGCTCTGACCAAAGCTACAAAGAATTATGTGAAAGTGCCCGGGCCTGAGGTTTTACTATGTCTTTAATTTATAACCCAAAATTTGCGAAAACTTACCCATGTGACTGCACCAGGCCTCCAGTGCATGGAATTCATTTTTGCAATAGACTAAAGCCAGATCGTGCGGTTTCCCACTTTCTGAAAACAATCGTCTGCACGGCTTTGACTTCAGAGCATCTGTGGCCCCAATCAATTGCCATGGTAACTCTTGGTTTACGGAAACATGTTTCTTTTCCTCCGCCATTATGAGTTTTTCTTGTGTTTACCTGTTTCTCTTGCAATAAAAAAAGAAGCGTCTTCGTGTTTTATCAAGACTTTTTGTGTTGGTTTTCGCTGTATCTTCAGTAAAATTTGTTTCGTCTGCTTTATGCAATCGTCTGCTTGGCCTTGCAGTTTATTATTTTATTACTGCTCATAGATATCTGTGACGTTCCATAAAACCACAGTAATAGTACAGTCTCTTGAAAACAGCTTTTTTTTGCTTTATTAAATAAAAGCTGTATTTTTATTTAACTGATCATTTCTGTACACGCGTCAATGAAAATTCGACAGCTCTATAATTAAATAAATAAATATATCCGGCACAACATTTTACAAAAGGTGTGGCCTACTCTGAATGTGAGTTTCTGTCACAGCTTGCTTCTCTGCCTCATAAAGGTGAGCATTTGGTTGACACATACCTGGAGTCTAAATAGTCGACAGCAATTTGAGAACTCATTAGCGTTGTTGTCCAACATCCAACCTCTAACACCTTTTTATTCCAAAAGACCCTGTTGAGATTCCGTGACAATAGTACTACTAAAAGAGAGAAACTACTTTATAAAATATCCAACCGCTATGTGTTTATACACGACAGATAGATCTCCTGAGAGGTCAGCTGTTTTTATAACAACGGACTAATTAGTACTCTCCAGGCACCAGTCTCTGTGCCACAGTCAGATACCACCGATTGATAGTAACAAATTTATGGCAAATGAATTTATATCAATGAACATAGGTATTCATGATCTTTCAAAATACCCGACAGAAAGAAACAATTTCACAGTTTTAATACGTTTACTTCGAAAGCAGTGGATACAAGGAAATATACTGTATCAGGCACGTGTATGTGCGCGCGCACCATTTGCATTTGAGAAGCCATACAGAAACGGAGATCTACATGATGACTTGTTAATAAGAAAGCAATTACAAACGGCATCGCATTTACCAGAGGCACTGCGTATTGATTCGGCTCCTGGTAAATAGTCTTTTATTACGCCTGCGGCTGCTATCAAATCACTATCACATCATAGGCTGTGTTTATGGTCACTCTTTTTCCCCAAAACTGAACAATATCCATTTATGGACAAGGACACAGTTATCACTTCGGTTAAGTCGTTTCAGTGCTTAAATAGATTCCAGTATGTTCGTGATCGGTGAATGACTTCAATAGGACGCTTGTAATTTAAAAAAATCCTAATAGAATGCCTTGATCTAGAGCAAAGCCGATATAATCTTAAAACCGTTCGGGAGACTTATGCAACCTTCAAAATATTAGACCAGACATAGAACAGTGTGAAGACCCATCGTCATATTAATGTTGTTTGAAAACCGAATCTAAGTTTGTTTTTCTTTGCAACCATAATGCCGCTTAAAATGCCAAAAAAAAAAAAATCCAGGTATTTCAACAATTGTGCGACATTTAACCGAGCGACATTCAGTCAAGTGACACCCAGCCGAGCCACATTTAGCCGAAATTGGTGTCTAAATGTGGTCGAAAACACATAATTGTAGATAACTTGTTCTGTGTGACAGGACAAAAAGGGAAAAATAGTATGGGCGATTAAACAAAACAACCCATTTTACAAATGCTGAATCTGTTCTCTGGATCATTGAGTCTGACTCACAAGGTGACCTCACTGACTTTTCTATTCTATACCTTTTTAGGAGAATGTAAACAATTGACGAATTGACGAATATGGCAGTTAAGTAGCTTCTTAATGCCATCTCCAGCAGTTGATAATGTACCTTGTCCACGGATCTGTTGACCACAGTTTTATCTTTGAAACCAGGGATTGGGTTGAGTAATGACTAGTAATGCATACATTTACAAATTTCGACTAAATTCCCTAGATGCCAATTTCGGCTAAATATCGTTTGGGTAAATGTCGGGATTTCATTTCAACAGCGCTTTGAGTCGAAAATCAGTGTCGCTAATTCCATTTAAAGGGAAAGTGAAAGCTCCGCTTGGATCTCCTCGAACCCTGCGATTGCACTCATATTGTTAAGCGTGCTGTAGTGAATTCAGACTTGATATCCTAGAGCAGAAAGAACGTACGTCAAGAACTTCATACATGAAAAGCAAAGGAACCGTGGGCGGAATCGTATGATTTTTTTATGTTAGCGAATAATTTGACATTTGGCATTAGACATTCACTTACAGATATAAATAAAAAATTTTAGACACAATTGATATATTATTTGAGATGATTCAAAGATACCATTGACTGTTTTTATTTTTGTCTATTATTTATTTAATGGTATCTGACTTAGTTTACAACATCACAAACATCTAAATTCGGTTAGAAATATCTAAAATTAATCGTTTGTTTCTAAAATTCCGAGTAGTGTTTGGTTTTTGTTGGCTTAAGGTTTTATTGACTGAGCAGGGATACGCCGTATTATCTATTTACGCAGTGAGAGTTCGCACAAAGCTCAGTAACTGTGTTCTATGATGTTGACATGAAGATCAGCTTAAACATCTAATTTTGTAAACTGTCAGATAACTCCATATTAGTTTCAACTATATCTGATATAATTTAAATATATCTAATCAACAATGATATGACAATGGAAAAGAGGAATCAGAAACTGAATAATAAATGTAATAGCAGCAATAATTCTTCTCTGACACTATGGGCGCTACGACTATGAAACTTGGGACTTATGAAGAGCTTGATCTGAACATGTGCATGTCACTTTTTATTTTCGTCTTTGATTTCGTTTTCTTTGTTAAAACAGTTGCTCAGTGAGCTTTGTGCGAGCTCTCACTGCGTAAATAGATAACACGGCGTATGCTAGATCAGTCAATAGAACCTTAAGTCAACAGAAACCAAACACTACTCGGCTTATAAGACGTATTCAAGCTGTGTTGTTTGCAATATATTATTCAAGAAATAATCCATTGAAGGAAGTATTTTTGCGTTTTAATTTTTGTCAAGTGTTTAACATTTCGCTAGCGAAGTGAGGTTCTAGTTAAATCTGCTCTTGTCTTCTGATTTTGTAGATACGGCACTGTGTTTTGTTAAGACCAAACTCGTTAAGTATTTAAAGAATTTGGAAAAATTGCTTTGGTAAAACATGCAAC
The DNA here is from genome assembly GCA_949752745.1 of Protula sp. h YS-2021. Taxonomy (NCBI): domain Eukaryota; kingdom Metazoa; phylum Annelida; class Polychaeta; order Sabellida; family Serpulidae; genus Protula; species Protula sp. h YS-2021. Next base: position 27,634,474 of record OX457026.1, on the reverse strand, counting down.
TTTCACGCATTATATACAGTGGTGCGTTATTGCGCAATAATATGCAGTATCTATTAGCTCTCCAAAGGTACCGAATTGTGATACGCGTTGATGCATCAATGTTATAAGCTTTAGGATATGTGATAGTTTCGTAAAAATAAGTAGCTTACAATATGTTCTCACATGTGATAGAAGTGAGTCTCATGAAGTGCGTATCAAATGTTTTGTGTAAGAACATGCTGTGAGCTATTTATTTGTGATAAACTATCATATACAACTCATTAACCAGTGTTGTTCTTCGTGCACATTTTAACAGATTGTTTATTCTATTGGGCCGCTTGTATCAATGTAGATCCAAGTTCGCAACTTCCAGTTTATTCAGTTAGTGTCTGCCTGGTTGAAACGCTCTCTTGTGCTGGTGTGAGCTGGATTCAGCAAGAAATAAACTAGAACGGCCAGTGTACACCAATAAAAGTACACCAAAACATGTTCAACATTTTACCAGCCATTACCGTTTTATTTTTGTAAACAAAAATCCTGCTCATGGCTAGGAATCGCAACATTAGTTACACCGCTAGGGATGTCGATGTGCTTATATAGTTTTCTGCATTTCTACTTAGGAATATTGTAAAGCGCCAACGCGGCGCCATAGATAGGGACTATAAGAAACACTGCATGAGCACGTCGAATTAATAGTAATCTTGGGTTAAAAGTAAATATGACTGTAGTGTATGTTTGAAACTTGATGTAAAGCGGTTTGAGCAGTTGTTTCAACTGGAAAGTCGCTGTATGAAAACCCACCATTATTATTATTATTACTACTCGACAGTCCCTCCTCTCCTTCGGTTTACAAAGTTTTATTTTGACAATTTTGTATTCTTTTTGAGTTATAAGATGTTTTACCTCATACAAATACCACAGGATGAATATATCAAATGTGCCAAGACATCGGTATACATAACACTTCCATCCCATCCTTGAAGGTGGGGGAGGGGAGAGGTATGCAGTCTAATTTAAGGATATCTTAATCCTCAAATTTCCAGATGAGTCCAGGTACAGGTATAGTAAGGTAGAATGGGGTTGCTATAAACTAGACTTAATCTACTTTTTTTTATCCGAGTCTGGAAGGTAGTCACCACAAAAGTTTGACTGTGCGATTTTTTATTCAGATCTTAAAGGTTCTCATCACAGACGGGTTTTACTATTCCTCTTTTATATGCGGTTCTGAAAGGTGGCCACTAAAAAAAGTGTTACTATAAGTTTTTTGGTCTGTGTCTAGATGGTGATCCCGACAGGTCGGTTTTACTTGTTTTATCCTTTTCTGGAAGGTGCTCAATAGACAGAGGCTTTACGGTACATCTTTTTCTGGGTCTTGGACGTGGGCACGACAAAAAAGCCTTCTTATGGGCCTAGAAGGCGGTCATTACAAACGTGTTTTACTGTACATCTTTTAATCCAGATTTTGAAGGTTACAAATAGATTTCCGTAGTCTTTTTATGGGGGTCAGGGAGGTGGTCGCTACATCACCAATTTCTCACTTCGTTAGTGTTTTTTCTTGCTTACTCCCCCCTCGCCACCTAATGTTAATAAGGCTCTGAACGCAATTCTAACCCATATATCCCTTTCATGGTATGGGTCTGTTTAGTAACTGCAGTTACATCCATAATATCTGCCTTGTTTTCATACTTTCTCATCTGCCAAAAGGCACTGGAAAGGCACCTCTCTTAACTGTATACGAGATGACTGCTAAGGTTACACAACCACTCCCATATATGAGACACTTTGGCAACCACATGAAAACAACTTTGCTGTCAGCCGAGTAAAATCAAGAGATAGCTCTACAGACACATATAAATACCACCATAACATCGGCAGGTCAGCCAATGTATTTCTGAACTGTAATGGATGGGATTTGGGGAGGTTGGGTTACTATTTCTACCATAGTCACTGGAAAGGGATTCTTTATATCACAACGCAGTAGACAAGATTGGGGAGTGCAAAATCAAGCATAACACAGTATGAAGCTAAAGACTCTCACATCCTGTGACGTAAATAATGCACCTAACAGCTTAAGACTTTTAACGGATATGTCCAAGCTACCCAGGCTATTATCCTACCAAAATGGGCGTGGTTATCAGTTTCAATTGAATTTCAAGAGAGGCGACAAGTATTTTTACATTTTGAAATAATATGACGTCCAATGTTTTTGTCATACAGTCCTATCTAAGCCAAATACAACAAAAGCGGCCGACTCAGCCAAGGTATAATCTCAACAAGTTTAAAGATGATCCGACTTGTCGTTCGGTAGTTATCGTGATAACAAAGTCTACTGTCCACACCACGTTTGGTGCCATATACGATGTATACACAGAATACAACACAAACTGTTGTATCCAATCAAGACATTATCCTACCAGGTTTGAAGCTTATCCAACGTTCGTTCTGCAGTTACAGCGATGATGCAGTTTTCACTATTTGACCTCATATGGCGTCACCGTAGTCCGATATATGCCAAATGCAATACAAATCCTAATACCTACACAAGGCATAATTGCACGAGGTGTGAGAGAAAAAAAGAGAAAGAGAGAACGGGAGTAACATAATAAATCTGATAAAAACCCTTGTTCTTCACTTTCGCTCCAACAACTTTAGTACGAGTTCTGAGCCAAATAGCCCCTTTTGCATCAATCAACGAAAACGGTGCTCTTTCTTGTGATTCTTTGCCTGCTTTCAGTGTGTCTGTCTGCTCTTTTGCCTTGTACACTGCTATGGGTTGGTACCACGCTTTTCCGGCCTTTTTTGCAGATTTTCAAAGGTCTTAATTTTTCGACCTTAACCTACTCACTTAACAAAGTCCGTTGTAATTCCTCTATAACAATTGGCTCTTTTGAACTGATTGGGGATCTTTTTTGCTTCCTATTTTACTATTTGCGTGTAACGTGGGCAAAGTGAATTGCTTTTAAAAATATTTTAACTCTAAAATTCAAGTGAATGTTGTTTAAATGGCTCTCATTTTTATGGAAAATAAATGTTATTTCTTACAAAATACCTTTTATCAAAAGAATTTATTTCCCATTTCACAAATCTTATGTGAATCTTATGTTGATGTGAAAAGCTGTGTGACCTAATTGATGTTTTGATTACAAGTAACTGAAATATTTCGGTTGAAAAATATTGACTTGGGAATCTACCAGTCAGACTCCAGTTCTTACCAAGTCATGTAACAATACTTCACATGTTGATAAATAAACAAGTCAATATCTGACCAAACTTAACTTTGAGTAATGTTAATGTTTCTTGTGATACAGCCGGGTAAAGGATTTAGAAGACCCTGAGATTTTGGATTTAGGTTCGAACATATCAAAGTTACATTATCGATTTTCCAAGTTTTACCTTTGTTGAGGCCACGATCCAAATTAGTCATCTCAGCCAGTTTTAATGCTTTCATGATTTTAAAAATGCTAGAAAAATTATTTGATATCCGGTTTATAAATTTGTTCATAATTTACTACGATGACAATCGGTAGGGATTTTCGGTCAAACTGTTCAGTGTCTTTCAACCGGTTCGAATTGCTCGACGAGCTCACTAGATCTATTGATAAAAAGTATATAACTGTTGGTATGTTTACTGAATGTGTATCAGACATATTAAGAGTATTATCTGGATTTCCTCAAGACCCTGTCCTTGGGTCAAATTTATTTATATTACATATACGCGATGAAATTAATATTTCGGAACTTTTAAAATTTAGATCTTTGCGATGATACTAATTTGTTTGGTTTTGATGATAATTGTAAACGGTGAATTAATAGCAATTGAATTAAAAAGGTTAAATACCCGGTTTACAGTAAATGAATTACCATTAAATTGTCTAGAACTAACTTCATGTTATTTGGAATTGTTAAATGTACTAAAACACACACACACGCGCACACACATGTATGTATATTATCAAGTCTAAGCTTGAAACAGTTACACATGCAAAATTCCTTCTATGTCTAATTGACGAAAAGTTGGAATTTGAAATGTTGAAAAAACTGGAAATTACAACATTGAACAAGTGTAAGAAAGATATCTAAAAATGTTTCAGTTATGCATAGCGTTATTGTTGTGTGATTTTGGACAACGAAAATTTACCAATGCATATTTTATTGCCAACGCAGCATCCCATCTTGCTAGAACGTAACAATGAAAATATATCGTGAAAATACTACGCCGTAAATGTCGTTTATGTCGTGACTGTCGTAAATTTCGGTTCGCTAAAATAAAAAACTTCAACATTAATTTTGCTTTATTATATCCTGACTTAAGATCTTTAATGATTTCACAAATAAATAATTTACTTAACCCACAACCGACAGAAACTTTGAGTGTTGAAAGTTTTGTCTGACATTTTGTCCCATTCTCAATCACAAACTATCCGTAAACTTGAAAACTTTACAGCCAGGAAGCGGGAGGGCAGCTGTTTATATGCCAAAGAGATCACGTGACTTGAACAGTATCACACGACTAAATCTGGAACATTTGTACATTTTAAGCAAACATGATGTTTTAAATAGTGTTACATCTCACTTTACATGATAAATCATATAAATCATATCAAACATCACACAAATCATTTAAATGACTGCGCAATAGATAGTAAATTCATAACTAAGATAAGTACGTCCTGTACTTTACCTCAATCCTCTCTTATATTGCATACTATGTTGAAGTCTTAACAGCTAGAATATATATATATCTAGAATCTATATTCATAGCCAAAAAAGCTATAGAAAATTTTAAAATAAGCATATGTTCGTACACAACTGATTTATTTGTTCAACTAAAAGCTCTAAATTCCTCGGTCAAATAATTGTGTATAGCTTATTATATCAATCTAATATCCAGATTTATTTCAATTTCTAAGCATAGTAGGTATAAATCTGTGCAATACATTACCGAAGTATATTTCAGAGCGGGGGAATAAAATTTCTGAAATCTTATTTGTTATCTAATCATTCAGAACAAACTAAAATGTGATTGTATAAGAAAAGGTTTGCAGTATACGACAAATTATTTATATTCTTAGTTTGGTTAAGGTAAATTCTTATCCGTGGTATAATTGTTACATAATGTAACTAAAATTAAATAAAATTGTCCGGTTAAGAACTATTAGTCAAGTATACTTATATATACGTGTACTTATATCAAATGGCCAAGCTAGGCTATAAGTTTGATTACTTTTTGCTTGAGCCTTTTCTGTTCAAAGATTTGTGTCTCATCTATAATTTTTCTACGGACTGCTTGATTTCAGTTTGCAGAAATAGACTGGTTTGATTTGATTCATTTAGACTTCATGTCTGGTTACTTATTCAGTACCCCTGAAACACTTTCACTTTCTGGAAAATATGCACAGTGATCAACACATCTTCGTGGGTATTTGGTGGGCGATGCGCTGCCATGCGTGTAAAAAATGAGAGGAAGGTGTGGGTAAATTTGTGGCTAGACGCCGTCAACGCAGAATGTTAATTTCGATTCTTCCTCAATCCCTAAACCATGCAAACTCTTTACTTTATGTTTTTAAACAAAGAATTACATATATAAACAAAGTCTAATTTCTAATAAATTTATCCTACAAATGCTGTCCTAATTCTGATAAAATAAGTATTAACCTTAAGTGTAGGAAAATTATTCTGTATCTCAAATGACTAATCCCCGTCCAAACGAAATACTCCCTTTTCAGAAACCACATGTGAATTGCATTGTTATTGCTGTTATTTAATTTATTAGTCATTCAGAGTCACCAACCCAGTTACTGTATGATACTAAATAAATAAATAAATAATGTTTATATTCTATTGTCATTATATTTCTATGTGCAAACACATTTATATCGACTGTTTCTTGTAAAAATCAATTAATATCAACCGGTCATATTGGAAACATTGTATTCGTATCAGCTGATTTCAACGCATGAAATTCGTATTGGTAGTTGAAGTTCGTGTCATAGCCAAAAGTAGGCATATCTAAATCGTAGCAGTTAAATGTTTTGATTGTTGAATGCGAAATGTTTGAATGCTGAATGTTATGTCAAATTTATATCAGTTGAAAGTAACTCGTACAGTAGAATGCAACTTGTTAATTGTAGAAATAGTTAAAGAAATCAAATATTTTAAAAGTACGAAGAAAATCTCGAGAACAATAAGAACTAAAGAAACACAGAAAAAACAAAAAAATAACACAAAACAACGAGTTTTTCTTTTACAGTATAACAACTGCCTACATCACCTGTCTGGGCCATATGTCGTGCACACTTGTCCAGTAACCAGTTCTATCTGTCACCCCTATCACAGTTGAATAATAGGCCGCTGATTAAGATTTACTTTGGTTACTTGTACTGCCTTCAAACATTTTTTTTTCTTTTTTAATTACCATAATGACATCATTGGTTTATTGTTTCACAAACCAATTGGAAGAGTTATGTTAACCCTCTGTCAAAATGAGCAATTTGAGCAAGTAAGTTGCGTAACTTTAATTGATGTCTGATTGGCATAACATAGGCTGCCAGTAAACATTTCTACGTCCAGCCAAAGACTATAAACTAAGCATTAAACAGTCTTTGATCCAGCCAACATCACTTTGAAGTTGTGACCGAGGCATTAAATCTTGGTGTAATTTGGTTGTGAGTGGTCGCGACCATACATGAACATCTAATCAACGTCTTTAACGCTGATGCAAGGTTAAAAAAACCGCCGGACCATCGACGTTGCATAGGTGTCGAAAACCGACGTGGTGTACAATTCATTATGTTATCATCGTGTTAACCTCATCATATTATCGATCAACAAAAATAGAAGCATTGCTCGGGAAATTGATCTAAATGATGATGTAAAATCTTAGCGCCTAAATTTTATCGGCCTACTTTGGAAAAACGTTAATGAAAATTGACTTAATACATATCCTGCGTTATGGAATAACCCAAGAGTAGGGTACTTTGATAGATTAATCGCCAGGACATCTTATGATTGCCTGTCTAGATGGTGATACTAGATTAAGGTTTTTTCCGACGCTTATGCAACGTCGGAAACTAAACGTTGTTCCGGCTTCAATTTGCAACTCATTGGCAACGTTTTTTAGACATGGAACAACCTATGTATAAAAACCCACGTTGATCCGATGTTATGTGCAACTGCTATCCAACGTTGATGAAACGCCACAATGTTTACTGGGTATATAAGATTCGACAACAACCCAAATGATGTCTTAAATTTTTAACGAAATACCTGACAAATGAACGAAAAGCGTCTATAAACCGGTTGCCTGTTCTATCAGGAACTGAAATAATGATATCATTACACAAGAATATAAATTGATATCAAAACTAGAACTGTATTTCGCAAGCGAAATTTTCAACAATTGGCAAACATTAAAAGTTAAAAAGCAAAACTCATTTTGGCATGCGCCCCTCAATGACTCTAAACCCCCCCCGTCTCCTGCGGAAACCATCTGGACGCGCCCCCACCCCTCGTTCTCAAATAATATTAATATTTTGGACTTATTAGTATGTCAATTATTTTATATGGACAAGTTTTTTCTAATGAAATTGTCATGCCATTGACAATTTTGTCAGTTTGTCCGAGCAACTAGTCAGAGGGCGTTAGGGCTAGAAAGATGAAATCTGGATATGATAAACTTCAGTATATTTAGTTGGTCCTCTTGTAGATTTTTCAAAAAATTCGCTTAATTGTTCAATTAAAAATGACAAAACATATTTGCGAAACAGGGGGCAAGAAGCTGAGAGCAGTAGTTTAAGCTGGCATGATATCGTCCATTGATCGTCCAACTCTCAGTGAAGTCATCACAGCATGCATGTGCATGTTTAAGTTGGCTGCAGCGTTTGTTTTTTTCTCCAGTTAAAGAGTGATGAAATTTGACTCACTGATAGAGGGTGACTAGACGCCGTGAAAGCCACATTTTTTTACCATAACCTCAGAGAACGATTGGCATTCTCGGCCATGTCAAAAACCGGAAGTGGGCCACTATCTGGAAAACGGTTAGGGATAAAGAGCGATTTTGAGCTTATTTTAGACCCTTTGAGCCTAAAAGACGATAGGTAAGAGGTAATTAGGTGACCTTGACCTCCTCGGACATGGTTAGAGTCAAAAATCGGACATTGACCATTATCTCGTAAATGGTTAGAGATACAGCAATTGTGAGCATATTTTCGACCCTTTTGGCCTAAAAGACGATATGTAAGAGGCACCTCGGTGACCTTGACCTCCTCGGACATGGTCAAAGTAAAAAACCGGAAATTCACCATTATCTCGTAAACTGTTAGAGATACAGCAATTTTGAGCTTATCTTCGACCCTTTGGGCCTAAAAGACGATATGTAAGAGGCACCTCGGTGACCTTGACCTCCTCGGACATGGTCAAAATAAAAAACCGAAAATTCACCATTATCTCGTAAACGGTTAGAGATACAGCAATTTTGAGCTTATTTTCGACCCTTTGGGCCTAACAGACGACATGTAAGAGGCACCTCGGCGACCTTGACCTCCTCGGCCATGGCCAAAGCCAAAAAACCGGAAGCTGACCATTATGTTGAAAACGGTTAAAAGATAGAACGATTCTGAGCTTATTTTCGACCCTTTGCTGCTTACAGACGATATGTACGGGGTCAACAGTTTAGAATAGTATTTTTTGTGACCCCAAGTGTAATTTTCGCTACTCGATAACGAAAACGGTCTAGTTTATTCTAAAATCAGCTGTGTTCGCATGACGTTTTAAGCGAGAAAACGAAATCGTAGACAAAAATGGCGGGATGCACACCCTCAGACCAAGTTCTACATAAGTACAAAGTTTTGTGGTCCTAGGGCCTGTAGTGTCAGAGAAGAAGCTGAGACAAGATAATGGATTTTACTGTAAAGAAATAAAAAAGCTAATTTATGACATAAGCAATGAGGGATTTAAAGCGAAACGCAATAACATGTTCCCACAGATTAGCTCAACAAACAAACATGCAAACATGTCTTTGTTCGCATGTTTGCTTGTTTGTTTCTTTCTTAATTTTATGACTAACTTCTGCATCCCTACACGTAATTTCGAACTCGGTAATGAATTTAGTCTTGTAAAGCCAAATTGATAAAAAGCATTTTTTATATAGAATGATGTTTTCACATTTGTTAGGCAATTCTTGATAACAAGAATTTTTGTTATTTGTAATTATATTTTTGATATCTTTAAAGACAGCTTAGGTCTCTTTTTTTCAATTTCTTTAATTATATTTTTTATCACAGAAAATCTCGACAAGTAGTCGATCTCAAGAATTGGAGATACAAAAATATTTATTAATAACAAAAGTAAATTAAACTCAAAAGCTCAAATCTTGATGGCAAGAATTAAATATTTGATAACAAAGTCACAATTTTGAGTTCAGTTAGTTATAACAAGAATTTATTTTACATATATTTTAGACATCTTGATTTCAGAGCGAGTTTTATATTTTAATGTTGAAAGCTGCAAAAGATTTTTTTAATTTAATATCTAAATAGTCTATGAATCAAATAACGAATAATTTCTGCATACGAAATCTTTCTTTTCCTATTGTTTCGCACATAAATTGAGCTAAACATTGTGTTATTATTTCTCATATCAGTAATTCAATTAATCTCAAACTTAATTGGCCATTGGTTAAATTTTATTTAAATGTGTGCCTCCATTACGATTTTCGAAGTTTGTAAATTGATTTTTTGAGCTCAAAAGTAAGTTTTGGCTATCTATAATACAGCAAAATATCTATTATTCAGACCATACTAGGAAATGCTATTTTCACATTTATTAGGCTATTACTGATATCAAGAATTAATTTTTAATCTAAAAAATACTTTTTTATATCAATAACTATATTTTTTGCTAGATGCAATTATAGTTTTGATAATTTTAAATGTATTTTTTTATCTAAAAAGTAATTCTTGATATCAGTAAATATTTAGAGATACCAAAAAAAATAATTTATTTACAAAAAAAATATTTATTTACATCGAAAATGATTTATTAATTAAATTTGATATCCAAATTGAGATCTAAAATTGATTTTTAGACATCAAAAGTTCAGTTCTTGATAGCAGAAATGAATATTTAAGAGCAAATTTCAGTTTTCAGGTCAATAATTTATTTTCTATTTGATGATATCAAGAATTTATTTTAGATAGCATAATTTCAGAATGAGATTTTTCAAATTTTTATTTTGAAGTATACAAATGTTTTTTTTTTAATCTCAAAAATTAATTTTTGATATCAAAATATCAGTCTACTTTTTAACTAAAATACAGAAGTAAACAGCTGTTAATAAAAGAATGACTCGTTCTTGTACACAGAATCTTTCTTCTAAATTGTTACTGCACAAAAAAGAAGCAATTCTTGAGCTCAAAAATTGTGTTGTTATTATTGATACCAATAATTCAACTTTTCGTCTCTAAAATTTAATTGACGAATCATTAAATTTTATGTAAATGTGTGCCTCCCTCAGTAAGTTCTAAGTTTGTAAAATAGATTTGTTATCCCAATAATTCAATTTTTCATCTCCAAAATTTAATTGACGAATCATTCAATTTTATATAAATGTGTGCCTCCCTTAAGTTCTAAGTTTGTAAAATAGATTTTTTATCTCAAATACTAATTTTTGCCACTTAAAATCTAATTATTAATAGCATGCCGGTTACCATGCGTGTCCATGACTTTTTAAAGCGAACCCCTAATAATACCTTTTTCTGAAAGATCCTCCCTTTTATGGAAAGGGCGGAGTACTGAATGAAAGTTTCCCACTTTTTTTAACGAAATCGGCACTCCGCGAGGACTTTACCCGGCCTAAAAAAGACCCACTTTCTCCGCGTTTTTTTTTACACGCATGGCAACACATTTCATACCTAGTGTCTCTCTCCTCGGGTTTTCTCAGTAAGGGTTGTCGTCTGCTCGGGACCTCAGTACCACTAGTGGTACTGAGGTTCCGAAGTGGCACTGAGGACCCGGTGGCACTGAGGTCCCGACAAATTTTTCATATGAACTCCCCGTCCCCGTCCCCGTCCCCGCCCGACCCCATCTTTAATTGTATCTTAAATCACTGCTTCTTCCTCCTCCCTCCCTGCCACCCCGTTAGGCGACGCCGTCAGGGGTGGCATGGGATCTTTTATCTTCTTGTATTCCCACTGCCCCGCCCCCCACTCCCCACCATCACCCAATATGTTTATCTCAATATCTTACAGTTTTTTCCATAAAATATATACAAATACACATGTCTATTCACAAAATGTTGAAGAAAAAAAAAGATGCGAAATTTCTCTTTTTGGCATATATATATATATATATATATATATATATATATATATATATATATATATATATATATATATATATATATATATATATATATATATATATATATATATATATATAGCCTCCGCCCCGCCCCCACTCCACCCCTCCAACAAAGACAAATTGCGTTTTTTTTTGGCCTTTCCCATCGGCTTTGCAATTATTAAGCTTTGAAGCGTCTTCATCAAAGCAGCACTATGAGCAGCATTGACGTTTTCACACGGCATGTTTTTGTTCAATCTATTTATGCATTCTAACTTTCGATGTTGATGCACTGAGACGTGCATTTTTCGAGTATGTGCCATTTTAGCCAATTTAGCCTAAATTGGCTAAATTGGGTGCATTTTTTAATTGTTTTCCATAAAATATATACAAATACATATGTCTATTCATAAAATTAAAAAAAGCGAAGTTTCCCTTTTTGGCATGGGGGGGGGGGGGTGGAGAACGGGGAGGAGGGGGGGGGGGGCTAAAATGCAATTTATCTTTTTGGCGTGAGAGGGAGGGCATATATATATATATATATGGGGGCGGGGGACATAAAAAATTTTTCGATTGTTAATTCCCACTTGCAAACTTCGTTTGCAAACATGTATAAGTTTGTAGTTTTTCTCGAAATTTCTGTCCTTTTTTTTCCTTTTTTTCTTCTCTTTTTTCCGTCACGGAGGTTTCCAGAAAACTCCTCCTAGGCTATTTGACGTAGGACGACGAAATTTGGCACAATAATAGAAAGTAACAAGATGTAGTCAAATCTGCAAAATGTTTTGACCTTGACCTTCAAGTTCAAGGTCAAATTGAGGTCAAAGTTTTTCTGACATCAAAGTGGTTTCCAGAAAACTCCTCTACAGGGTTTGTCGTAAAAAGACGCCATTTTGCAGAGACATAGAAGGTAATGAGTTGTCGTCAAATCCGTAAAATTTTTTGACCTTGAACCTCAGAGGTCAAGGTCAAATTGAGGTCAAAATATTTTTGGAAACACCTTTTAATCACGAGAAGTAGCCATAAAGGTGCTTAAATCCCAGTGTGAATGCATAAAACGTGCTCAGTAAAGGGTAAACTTTCATCACTAACCTTGACCTTGAGGCTGAAGGTCAAAGGTCACGTGACTTCACGCGTCCTTAACGACAGGCCGACTCATCTCGGAAACGGTTAGAGATAGAGCGATTTAGAGCTCATTTTCGACCCTTTGGGCCTAAACAATGTTACATAAAAGGTACCTCGGTGACCTTGACCTTCTGAGTCACGGTCAAGGTCAAAAACCGGAAGTTGACTATTATCTAGAAAAAGGTTAGAGATAGAGCGATTTTGAGCTCATTTCGACCCTTTGGGCCAAAAAGACGTTATATAAGAGGTACTTGATGATCTTGCCCTCCTCCATCATGGTCAAGGTCAAAAACTGTAAGTTGACCAGTATCTCAAAAACGGTTAGAAAACTGAATTTGATTTATTTGTGCCCAAATGAGGTTGCATTATATTCACTTTTATGGCCTCGTTGAAGATAATAATCCGGAAGCTGACAATTATGTCGAAACACTGAAAAATGTGTCTTTGACCAAATATGCTGTGTCTCTGCCCTTGCAAGTGGGTGCTATTTCGCTACGTGTAGCGAAATTCTGTCTAGTTTTCAAAATGCTTCTTCTTCCACAGTATTGGTCAGATTTTCTTAAAATTTGTAAGAATATTTTTAGGTAGGACTCTCTTGAAAAATTACTTCATTTGGAGATCCGCCTAAATTGGCTAAGTGGGGGCATTTTTCTCTTTTAATTTTTGGCGTCGAATTTTCAAAATGCTTCTTCTCCCGCAATTTTGATTGGATTTCTTTCCAATTTTGTACGATTGTTCTTTTGATGCTTCTGTGTTGAAAATTTACTTGTTTTGGCGATCGACCAAAAATTGACCAAATGGGGGTCATTCTTTAATTTATTTGTAGCCAATTTTCAAAATTCTTCTTCCACAATTTCGATCGGATGAACTTCCAATTTTGAATAAATGTTCACCAGGCTTTTGTCTCTTGAAAAACCGATCATAAAGAAAATTGGATAAATTGCGGGGGGGGGGGGCATTGTAAATTTTTGGGGTGCTAATTTTGAAAATGCTTCTACTCCCGCGATCGGGACTAACAACAATTGGCTTAATAGGGGCATTTTTAAATTGTTTGGAAGCATATTTAAAAAGGTTTTTTTCTCACAGTTTGGATCGAATTGTCTTCAAATTTTGCAAAGTTGTTCAATGGGCGGTATGCTTTTGGAAAGTTATTTTGGCGATCAGCCAAAAATTGGCTAAAGGGGGGTATTTATAAATATTTAGCAGCAATTTTGCAAAATGCTTCTTCTCCCACAATTTTGAGCGGAATCCTTCATAAATTTGTAAGATTTTTCTGCAGCCGTGTTTTGCAATATGACCACTTTCTGGCGACCATACAAGCCTACTGATACGTGATTTACTAGATTGGTCACAACGTCCGTGGACATTCTTGCTTTATTTTCATTTTACATGTTAGATTTGTAATGTTTGAGAGTGAAAATAAACCATTATAACAATAACAAAAATCATACTTTTCGAAAAAATCTAAGTGGTGGCATCGATGACCTGTTGGTGGCCCTGAGGCTCGGTTGGTGGTACTGAGGATTCGGTAGTGGTAATGAGGACCCTGTGGTGGTAGTGAGGACCCGGTGGTGGTAGTGAGGACTCGATGGTGGTAGTGAGTACCCGGTGGTGGTCCTGAGGCCACGGTGGTGGCCCTGCGGACCGGGTGGTGATATTGAGGAAACGATTATTTTAAATTTTAGATTACGTATTTTACGTTTCTTTCAGCTTAAAACAACTTAATCTAGCATTTTGAAGCGAAAAATGTTTGGGTCCTCAGTGCCACCACCGGGCCTCAGTGCCACCACCGGGTCCTCAGTACCACCACTTTACTTTTTTCTGAAAGTAAGCATTGGTTTTTGGTTTTGAACGTTTCTTTCAGCTTAAAACAACTTAATCTAGCATTTTGAAGCAAAAAAAAGTTTGGGTCCTCAGTGCCACCACCGGGTCCTCAGTACCACCACTTTACTTTTTTTCTGAAAGTAAGCATTGATTTTTGGTTTTGAACGTTTCTTTCAGCTTAAAACAACGTAATCTAGCATTTTGAAGCCAAAAAAAAAGTTTGGGTCCTCAGTGCCACCACCGGGTCCTCAGTACCACCACTTTACTTTTTTCTGAAAGTAAGCATTGGTTTTTGGTTTTGAACGTTTCTTTCAGCTTAAAACAACTTAATCTAGCATTTTGAAGCAAAAAAAAGTTTGGGTCCTCAGTGCCACCACCGGGCCTCAGTGCCACCACCGGGTCCTCAGTACCACCACTTTACTTTTTTCTGAAAGTAAGCATTGATTTTTGGTTTTGAACGTTTCTTTCAGCTTAAAACAACTTAATCTAGCATTTTGAAGCAAAAAAAAAATGTTTGGGTCCTCAGTGCCACCACCGGGTCCTCAGTACCACCACTTTACTTTTTTCTGAAAGTAAGCATTGATTTTTGGTTTTGAACGTTTCTTTCAGCTTAAAACAACTTAATCTAGCATTTTGAAGCAAAAAAAAAAATGTTTGGGTCCTCAGTGCCACCACCAGGCCTCAGTGCCACCACCGAGTCCTCAGTACCACCACTTTACTTTTTTCTGAAAGTAAGCATTGATTTTTGGTTTTGAACGTTTCTTTCAGCTTAAAACAACTTAATCTAGCATTTTGAAGCAAAAAAAAGTTTGGGTCCTCAGTGCCACCACCGGGCCCTCAGTACCAAATCTTCACTTTTTTTTCGGAAAGTAACATTGAATTTTTGTTTTGAACGTTTCTTTCAGCTTGAAACAACTTAATCTAGGATTTTAAAAGTAAAAAATATTTTGGGTCCTCAGTGCCACCGGGTCCTCAGTGCCACTTCGGGACCTCATTACCACTGGTGGTACTGAGGTCCCGAGCAGACGGTGACCCCGCCTCGGTTTTCTTCTTCTGACATGCGGTCCATTGTTGTGAGTAATGCTTTATAATGACATAGCATGTAATTTTGTAGCTTTAAAATGTTTCTGTTAAGAAAACGCAAGCCAAGAAGGCAGGAAAGTGATGAGTATTGTAAGGCTTCCGATGTAAGGCTTCCGATATGGGCTTTGAGTGTCTATGAAAAGCCCAACAAAAGGAAATTTCACACAGCCTTACAGCTAGACCAACGCCCCCTTCCCCCGCCCCAGCAGCCTGTGCCCTTAGACCCAAATCAAGGACTAAACTTATTCACGCCAACACACAAATACACTGCCATTCTCAGGAGAGGCAAAGTACAAGTGCCCTCAACTAAGCGTGTTTGCTGTGGGTCATTGGGCGAATGTAAAGCTGATATTTTTGGCGAGCGAACAAAGAAGCTAACGCTTCTGACGCTGAAAGTGCGAGGGTGTCTCTTAAGTTGAGCTGCCATTGCACCTGAAAAACAGTGTTTTGAAATTGGATATATCTGAAACAATCAGCTTGCAACGCTTGTCAGCACAAAGGAGGAAGCAATAAAGGTGATCGTCTTATACCATGTTACAAATTTAATGTTCGTCAGCACAAGGTCGTTCCCTTGCTGTTAGAATATTATGTGCTTAAAGCTTATATGTGCAAAAAAAAATCCAGCGCACATTGCCACAGTAAATTTGTTCTTTTTTGAAAGCAACATTATTTTTCACATCTGTAAGAGTGGCATATTTAGCATTGAGAGTTTTACTTCTATTCTGCAAGTCTTTAAAGTCATTTTGTTCCGACTGTCAGTTATTTGCAAAAATGAGGCCCAAAGGTACGATAGAACCGATCAATAACGGTCATCCGGTTTCACAACGAACTAAATAAAGTTTCAGATTGGTCGGAGTGCACACCATGCGCTCATGTCAATGTAATTTTTGAGAAGAGCCGACTGGTCGATTTTTTCACTTGAATTTTAAGAAACAACATCAAATTTTCTCATGACCAAAGAAAAACCGTTTGCTGCTCTTCTTCTATATTTATTTCGAATTTTGGTTTTCTAGTGCGGTGTATGAGAAGCAGGGTTTATTATTTTCTAATAAACACTTGAATATTTTTTCACTCACTAAGTATTATAATGTATTATAAAGTATTATGATTTTTTGTCAGATGACAGACATAAAACTAAGCGTGAGCGTTGCTTTGGTGGCTGCCGTGGTGATCGCGGAAATTATCAGCGCCGTCTGGTATTCAGAGGCCTTGCCCTGGGGCAAATACGGCGTGAGATACTTTATTGCTGGACTCGTATGCGATGTGGGCCTGGCTGTTTTGCTGCAGAACGTAATTTCGTATGTGTCGTTTCCGGTTATCAGTATTCAGTATTTAACTGCTTCAATGCTGTTTTTGTGGAGTCGGGGAGGGGGGAGGCTCAGCGTACACTTTTAAGATAGAAAAATATTCAATTTACAGCTCCCTAGCTGAACTGCGACGAGTTTTAGCAATATAATCCCTGATTGTAATATTAGAAATTGGTGGACATATTTCAATGCAACACAAGTGTTTGACAATTGAATTTTAAGGATGCTTCTTAACGAATAATGCATTTGATGTAGATTCACTTAACCACGTAATATAATAAGTAAGAGACATATTTGGCGTTATAGTTTAAATGAGTGGGATCTATATTTTTAGGAGTTACTGGTCAGTGAGATCGTGGGAGGACGCGGCTATGTTGTCCATGTGGCTCAGTCTGCTCTACGCCTGCCTGGAGGCGCCGCATTGCGTGCACAACCACAAGTCATTCTCGCGCTTCTTCTTCCACACTGCGCACAAGTTCGTGCTGATGTTTGCTGTAGCTGTAGCCCTCCATCACTTCAAAAACTACTGAATGGTCGGCTGTGAGATGAATCAAACGCAATAATACAACAAAAACTCAGGAACTAACTTCAAAGAAAGTAGAGTAAGTCGATATTAAACGATGCATGTATTTGTCAGCAATTACTTCCGTCTTTACTACGTTATCGACACAACTGAATAAAAACTCGGGTTTGTCGCATGATGCCGCTGTCAGCCCTAGCTTTCCGTTGCACTTGCGTCTGAAAATGTCTGACTTCTTTTTTTTAACCAAAAAATCTGCATTGCAGAATAAGATTTTTTTGTGTTTTTTTTTGTTTTGTCTTTTGTTTGTTTGTTTTTTGTTTTTTTTTTTTAATCTGAGAAAATTTAAGTTTATTAATGGCTGTTCATACCTTTGTGTCGAACTTTTAAAATGTAAAAATATTTAATTAGAGCAATACTATAGTTCTATATTACTTAAGGGCTGTTTGTATATCATACAGTTATAATAAAAGATTTTTACTCGTGTAATTTGTTTATTTGTGGTGGAACAAACTTGTAAACAATTGTCAACAACGCAGACGGAATACACTTGATAATATTGTACTTTTCTGATAACCTTTGAGTGCGCGAACTTCTAACAGTAACCAACACAGTTGACAATATAAAAAAACTTGCAGATCTAACAGTCGTCACTGAAGTTCACCAGACTGCTGTTGCACCAAGCCTAACCTTTCCTAACATAACTACAATAAATCGCCCCACCTAATTTAGAAGAGTCATAAACGCGGCGTTTTTTTCCCCGGGAGGGGGGGAGGGGAGGGGATTTCTCCGCATACCGCCGCAAACGGGCGTGCAGTATTCATGACGTAACACAGAAATTTGATATGTGTAATTTCACGCGGTGGAGTATTAAGTACTTAATCATCTTCAGTGTCCCGTTATTTCGGAAGTCTCGTGCCAATACGGAAAAGCAAGATTCCGTCACAAAAGAGAGGTCATACGGGCGTCTTGTCTCAACTAATTTAAAACAGTATCTAAGTTGAAAGTTTCACACGAAAGGTGTTGGGCTTGGGAGGGGAGGGGGTTGTAGTCCACATTAAAGATAGGGGTCCAGAAAGAGTGGGTCGCATATTTATAACAATGAAGAGGTTGCCAAGAAAGTATACTCCCCATTATCTTCATCCATTACAAAAGACTTGGTAGAATTTTCTCAATTCTATGCAGTTACTGGCTAATATTCAATGCCCTTATTCAATAACGTGGCTGAAACTAATGCTCAAACTCAAAATTTGATCACAGTATGAGATTCACTGATTCAGTAAGCAAAAAAAGGCTCTAAATGAGTCAAAAGCCAGGTTCTTTGAGCCAGCACAGAGGTAGCTTAAAATTTGGTAAAGTCAAATTAGATAGCTAGTAGCCTTTTGTTTATCTGCATATCACATCTAAAGTACTTTACTTGAATCATCCAAGCAAACCTTTCTTCTGCCTCCCACAGAGGGCGTAGCGGAGTTTTGACGCTGAAAAATTCAAACCCATTTTTTTTTTCAGCAAATGCTCAAGTGGGTTTGAAACTTTAGTTGAGTTTCAGGCTAAGTTTGAGCCACGTTATTGAAAACCAGTGCAGGAGTAAGTTCTCCACGCAAGCAGTGTGGTTAAGTCAGTTTAAACCTTTCAGCAATAAAATCACAAATCACAAAAAACCAGTGATATAATCACAATGTTTTGATTCTTAAAACTACAGGCAAGTAATATCCATAAGTAAATAAACATCATCATATGCATATTTATAATGGTTCCGTCGCAATATAGATCAATTCTTGCTTCACAGTTAATAAACCGCCAGCACACTCAATAAAATATTCAGCTTATACATTATAAGTAATGTACTAAAATCACAGTTATTTCTACTGAACACAAAAACACTAGACTACGTCAAAAAACGCAAAAAATAATAAAACAACAGCAACATCCGTCCTAAATTCTGAGAAAGTCATGACGTCAAACAGCATTTACATTATGGTACCAGTCACGCACACTAAAAGGTGGCTTATTTCTTGACCTCTAAAGTACGCAATGAAGAACCCCCCACGTCAAATGACCACCACGGTTCGTACCACAAATACATAACAAACTGTCTTCTCGATTCTGATCCTGAACATACGTTATCGTGTGAAAAATCCGGTGGGAGGCTATGTCAGAAGAACGTTGTGATTGGGACTTTTTTGTGCAAAAAAAAAAAAGCTGAATATAAAGTACGATTTTGGATGTCAATGCCATATGAAATCAAAACACTGTTAATTCTGACAACCGCCCCCACCATCCTACCGCCCCCTCCTCCCACCCGCCTCGTTCGATGAGTCTTGAACTGCACCCATAACACATGGCATCAACAACCCCACCCATCCCACCTAAACCCCTTTGCGCATACTGTAATTAGTGGCATACGAAACGCAGCTTATATACCCTTTTTTCGTTCAAAACACCTTTCTTTCAGACAAGGGTATTTTGCAATTTGTTTACCACGGTGTCAGTTAACATACTGGACGTTAAAAGCCATAACACACGCATAAATCTTTGTTATAAATATATTCTATCAGATATTGTACCATATTTAGTGAAGATCTTATCCCCAAGATAAGAAATCGCAACAAAAACGGCGTTTAGGGGCCCAAAATAGCTGAATTTAAAATAATTACCTATTTATACATAAATATATATTTATATATTACATATCTTATATGCCGTTGCGCCTTAAATGCCGTTTTACTTTCAAAACTGGCGATTTTGGACTGTCTGTGCCTTACATGCGGGGCGCCTTACATGCCATATACACAGAAAACGCCTTTCCATATTAATTTAACAGGTACTTTACACAGACCCCCCCCCCCCTTTTTTCACTTGCTGCTTTTGTCCGAACACCTGCCCCACGTTGGTTATAAATGTATTGTTTGACGTCATCACTTTACTCAGCACAGAAAAATGTACAGCAAAGCCAGCTCATATATAGGCGTGTAAACATTTAAATTTTCCTAGAGTAATAAGTTTAACTTTAAACCTGCAGTTGAGGATTTGACATGACTGGGAGAGATTATCACCTGAGATTCCTGCGCATGACCAGAACATATTTCCGGCTGACAAACCTGGGGCAGAAAACACACTGTTATTATCAGATAACTCATACAGTAGCTTGACAGATCCCTCACATGCCAAAAGAAAAACGGTCTTCTGAATGTATCTACTCAGTTCTCCCTACCACTCTTCCCCCCCCCCAAAAAAAAAGACAGCAGCAACTCGTGGCAAGCTGCACACGATGTGTTTACGCCGTTTGTCACTTGTGGCCCAGTCGCCATATAAAATAGAAAATGTTCTTGAAGTGCATTCAAGGCTTGAAGTTATAAGACTCACCAAAAACACACCTGAATCAATTCAGATAGTCTCGTTTTGTTCAAACTAAAAAGAAATACAGTTGTGGAACAACCTGATTCAATACTGATTGATTTTACTTTATGCCACTTTCAGTAAAATCAAGCAGCCCAGAAATTTCGCACCACACCTTGTCTTTTACAACCGAATATACTTCAGAAAACCAGATATCTATTTTTGTTTTTAAAAATTTGCAATGAATTTAATTCAAGCTGAGTCTTTACTGCATCGACATACACGAATAATCTGCACAATTTTGAGAAGACTGGCCTGGAATGTAATAGTTTAAAAAAGTTACCGCCAATCACAATTCTATTATCAATGATGAAAATTAAAGAAAGGAAAATTTTGGCCTTTTAATTTTATGAAAAAAAATTGTCGCAAAGAACATAATATTCTTTTGCAATAATCAAGCAAAATAATGACTAATGTGACTAACACCTCATTGCAAGTTTTATGTTGTTTTCGCATCTGCTTTTTCCTTATTTAGTGTCTAAAGCAAGCGTTTGAGCGCTTTGTACTCTAGCAATCTTCAGATCACTCGCATCAAATAGCAAGTTGAATAAAATATTAAAATAGCAACACCACAATGGCTTTTCGATGGAAATAAACGACTCGATTGTGTCCGGAAAAACAAAAAAACACTATACATTCTACGCAAAGGAAAACAATTCACTTCTTTATTTCCGGAAACTGCCGAGGTTTTCCGGAAGTTCTAACAATTAGATATTGGCACATTTACTTGAGGGATCCTTCATATAGAAAATCATATCGCTATACATGTTTGTAATTTTAATTTCCCCTTTCAATACAAAAATTTCCTAAATGTTAAGTAATTCAATAATATCACTAAACTGTGCCTTTTTGTGTATATTTTCTTTTTTTCACAATATCTCACAGAAAGAGAAGAAAGTCGGGCACCATATCGTCTACAATACTATAGTGATTGGTGCAACACACGGCCGGGTGGCACCATATCGTCTACAATACTGTAGTGACTGGTGCAACATCCGGCCGGGTGGCACCATATCGTTTACAATACTATAGTGACTGGTGCAACACACGGCCGGATGGCACTATACCGTCTACAATACTGTAGTGACTGGTGCAACACACGGCCGGATGGCACCATATCGTCTACAATACTGTAGTGACTGGTGCAACACAAGGCCGGGTGGCACCATATCGTTTACAATACTGTAGTGACTGGTGCAACACACGGCCGGATGGCACCATATCGTCTACAATACTGTAGTGACTGGTGCAACACAAGGCCGGATGGCACCATATCGTCTACAATACTGTAGTGACTGGTGCAACATCCGGCCGGGTGGCACCATATCGTTTACAATACTATAGTGACTGGTGCAACACACGGCCGGATGGCACCATATCGTCTACAATACGGCAGCAACTCGTGCGACACACGGCCAGGTTGAAGCGATACAATACGGCGTCTCACCGCAAGCACCGAGTACCGCAAGCACACTAAACCCCGAACACGAAAACAGACCTTTGTTCTGCTCAATTTATTTTGTCTGATCGGATTGTGTGAGTTCGCGCTTACAAGCAAAAGCGCGCGCTCGTCTGCTGCACCAGCCCCTCCGATCAGCACACACGAAAGCAATAACAGCAACAACGTAACTTGCAACTGCAGTGATACGGCCACTTCAACCGCGTCAGTGGTGAACATCATTTTCTTCAATAAAAACCATTTTCACTGAACATGCATCATGAGATTCACCTCTCCTTAGCAACTCTATATAATGAGCCTATTCCCGGCGTTTACTATGTGGATACTTTACCGTAATTGCGATTTTCCAACCTACAAGGTTTCCGCACCATATAACGGACATTGAACAACGCGTTCACAAATTATGTTGGTTCAGGAATTTCACTTCGCTTTATCAATGTTTCATTATACTTTCCTGAAAAAGAAGCGAACGATAGCTTGCAACAAAACAAAAAACGTTGGACTCTTTTAACGTTAGGCCCGCAAGAAAAAAAGTTTTGTTTCTTATGTTTTAAATTCACCCGGCCGGACGGCGGCCTTTTTAAATTTTTTTTCTAAAAAAATTTAGATCCAGTCAGAATTTTTTTGTTTCAATTATCCGATGCTCAGTGCAAACAAAAAGGCAATTTTGTTTAATTACAGATTATTAACCGAAACATATACATTTTTTTAAATAGGCGGTTTGTTGCTATGAAACGAACACCGGCATTGCTCAAATTTTTTTTCTCGTAGATGCAAATTTGAAGCTTTTTTTCATGTCACTTCTTTGAAATAGCGCAAAATTTGACTGCAAATTTCTCCTCCAAAAGTTCATGTCCTATACTTTTTCTGGCTTCCGGGAAAATGACCTTTACTTTAAAAGTTTACATCCCCAGCAGGCAGGTCAGTTTCTTTCGCTTTTTTCACTCGAAAAGTTTTAATACCAGCAAGGTCTTAGTGACACCGCTGGGGGATGAGAAACAAGGTTATTTCTTTCTTCACCTTAAATGAAAAGCAAGATATAAATCTTCCGGAATAACATCCCACAGGTATATACTGTACTTTGTATAGCAAAACAACAAAATGGCCAAGATATGACAAGAAAAGAAAAGCACTGCATCACATAACATGTAAAAATAATCAAACAGGTCGGTGATGCTCCTTCACTCTGCGAGCGTTACTCCTGTTTAGCCTTGCCGGCTGCTAATTTTCTAGCCACGCGGATGCTGAAGAAGAGGATACAGGCCGCCTCCAGGGCTACCACTATCAACACCGGCCCAAAGGCGCTGAAGAAAGTCGGCTCGGGACGGCGGCGTATGACGTCATTGCGCGTGTGAAAATCAATGTTTACCGCGTGCATTTGGAATAAGGTGGACACGGCTATGGCGATGTGGAAAAGCTGGTGACTGTGCCCGAATATGTCACACTTACCGTGCAGAAATCTCTGAGGAATGTCGGAGGCAAAGAAAAATCCACTGGTGAAAAACCAGATGACTTGCTGAACGTGGAACGGAATACTCTCCGTGCAGTCCACGCCTTGCCAATAGCAGACTCCGAGGCGATGCGCCACTGGTGATACTAGCAACGCGTATATACTACATACCGGAACTATTTGCCAGACTTTACGTACAAACGGGTAAGGCCTTTGATATCTCACTTTAGCGATACTCTGACAAAGAGAAATCATAAACGCAAAGAAGCAGCCCAAAGGAATAAAGAATAGATGAACTGCTGCATAAAAATCATCCTCAGAGCAATACATTAAGTGGACAATGACGCTTCCTAGTCCATACAAACCAATTCCGGCGTAGTCAAGCATGAAGGAGACGTAGTGGACGTATTCGGAGCGCGAGTGACAGCAATGCGCAAACGTACTGCAGCTGTAGAGCGCGATGCCACACAACAAGCCGGCGAGCATGGGCCACGTGTAGGGGTCGCCGAGAAAGTCGAGCTCTTTGCTGAATAGCCACAGCTGGACGGAAGTCAGCACAGACGCCACGACGTGCGTCCAGACGTTCATGAACTCGTTGTGCAGGTGAAATGCACTACGGAAGTAGAACGCCCAGGGCTTGTTCTGTGGCCGGAATCCCCCCTTCACGTACGCCTCTCGTAGCAACAGCGGCACGTCGTTTCTCGTCACCGTGTACCATCCTTTTGAATCCGCATCACTGCATTTGTCTGAAAGTATCGCACGCACTGATTATATTTACGCTGAGAGTACATGGTACTTTAAACTTCAAGTCACCTCTTTAGTCGTACAATCGCGAGGTTACATCCGGTTATCGTGTCAGACACTACGTGTCAACAAACTGCGCCAGAAAACTGCTACCGACGCCGTCATAAAAATGTGCCAGACAGAACGCAAATTAGGCACGAAGGAAGTAAGAAAGGGTGCAATTACTACTGCAGTACCAGCTGACGAGCAAACAGAACATCATATCACAGTTTTTTTCTCACCTTACAATACAACACATAAAAATCTATCACCTTACCTGCACTATACTCTGGTTTATTCTCTATTAGTACATTTTCACATTTCTTTTTATTTTCACAATCTGTGCCGAGATCCACATCTCTGTCTGTGCGGCCATTGTTATGCTCATAGATGCTTGAGCACTCGTCATTTGTTACGTCATATCCGCCACGAAGTACGCGACTTTCCGCCTTTTTGAGGTTATCTTCAGGAAAAACAATACCTTCTGCCAAAAATCCATTGGCAACGCCAGGGCACACAGTGAAATTTTCCTCAAATGCAACCTCCATCCTAGAACAAAGCGAACCAATTAACGTTAGATCAGCATTGAAAGCAGCGCCGATCCCTTTCCTTTTTCTGCACGGATGGGGAGGGGGGGGGGGGGGGGTAACACATACAGTACCTCAAAGGATACCAGAGCTATTCTCTGCCTTTAAGGCCAATGAAATAAATTGTAGCGGAATTCTAGCAATGTAATAATACGGTCGGAGACTGGGATTATAAATAATTCACCCATCCAGCATTTGACGGGAACATCGAAATGCTGAAAGTCAATAGCATCAATGTTATACGGAAACATTTATATACATTGCTGGAATCGAAAGGTGATTTATCAGGGCAGATGGAATTAAGAATAAAATGGCAGTGCTAATTGTTTATCATTGTATACATTTTGGGTCAAACTTCTAATGGTTACAACTCAGGTGTCAAAATATATAATAAGGCCAATTAAACGCTGGATTTAAGAGAAAATCTGGTTTGGACGTGGAATGCACAAAGGGTCATACATGAACAACACACTCCATCCCCTCCCCCCCCCCCCCCAAACTCTTTTATCCAAAATTTGTGACGTCATAAATTAAAGACATTGCATTAGCGCTTTATGGATGGCCCAGAGAGAAATTCTTAAAGCAAAATAAAAAAATATTCTCATAGATTTCGTAAAAAAATCTTCATACAGATATAAAGAAATATTTTGCACAGATGAGGTGCAAAGTTCTTGACACAGACGTAGTAGAAGTATATGTATTCACATCTGGTAGAAATATCTTTACAAACATTAAAAATATCCTGACGCAGATGCTGTCATGAATTAAAATTAATTAATTAACTAAAATTAATTAATTAAAATTATTTTTTCCGTTTACGGCAAATTTACACATACGCCTACTGAACGCTACACGATGAAAACTTACCTAGTGGTTTTTTTTTTCAATCCTCAAGCTTTTCAAAACTTTCACTGGCTAGTAGCGACTTCTCTCTACTCCCTCCTGGACCGTTTCACAGCCGTGACATTTCTTTTTATACGATCGTTTGGCAGCACAATGGGTATCAATCAGCGTTCTGCAACAAGCAATAACACGTGAATACCATGTGTTTATTTAAAAAAATCCCACGATTCCGTGATACAGCGAAAAAAATCTATCCAATTCATTTATTCTAATGCTTTTAAGAATCGTTGATCAGCACCAATGGGATGAAATGTGAGCAGCTGTCAGCGGTTGTTTCACACGGGGTTCTCAGAGGCCAATGCCACAACAGTGCCGTGTAATGTACGATCTATTTACTTCAACTAGCTTCATCTTGTTTATCTTTTCACTGAAGCATGTCTTGCTGGAATGCTTTAGCGGTTACAGTTTCAAGCCAATAGTTCCATACAGGAGTCGTTTTTTTTAAACTTTTCTTCTCCAATAACCTAATTAAATTTGCCTCTGATGCCGTAAAAGTACAGTGAAGCTTTTAGGTTTTCTTACACCTTTCAAAACAAACCTTTCAAAAATTTGTGATCAGATTCTGGACCAAAAATCAGTTTATTGGTCCATTTAGACTCGCATAGGCAGAGTAGATTTGCTTTAAACCGAAAAGCAACGTAATTTCTGAATCAGTTCAATCGCTAACGCAGAAGACAGTTAGCAGTTGAAAAAGATTTTTTCTTTAGAGATGTCTCTTGATCGAATGGAATTCCTAAAGAATAATTAAATGTTCGCAGTTGGTTTTCCGGCATAAATTTACTACCGCTAAACAGCAAAGTTGGAACGCGACCACCAGAGTCACTGAACCTCAGAGACCACTGCCTTTGTCATGTTTCTGTTATCATGTGATTCTTTTCCCTTGGTGTAGGCTCTTATAATTAACCCCACACGCTTAATTAAAGCGAATCAGAGCTGAAAGGACAGTATCACTAAGGTTACAAGGGTAACGAAATGTCCACAGATAGTTCAGTTCAGCCATTGTAAAATTTCCCGGATACAGAATAATTTCGTTATAACGACATAATAATGGTGGGCTTTTGTATAGCGACTGTCCAGTTGAAACAACTGATCAAACCGCTTTACATCAAGTTTCGAACACACATTACAGTCATATTTATTTTAACTCAAGATTACTATTAATTCGACGTGCTCATACAGTGTTTCTTATTGTTCCTATCTAATGCAGCCAAGTTGGCGCTTTACAATGTTCCTAAGTGGAATGGCAGAAAACGATATAAGCACATCGATATCCCCAGAGGTGTAACTAATGGTGCGATTCCTAGCCATGAGCGGATTCGAACCCACCACCTACAGCACCACAACAGTTGGCGGTGATAGCGGCTTTGGCCACTCGGCCACACCGTCCCCCAACGATATAGGGCTGAGACATTATGTCGTTATACCCTATGACATGTCGTTATAACCGATGTTTTTAAACTGCGAAAAGCTTAACTGGGTCAACAAAATGATCACGTTATGCCGTCAGCAGCGTTATGGTGTTATAACCGATATCGTTCTACAGTGGTTCTTCTGTACAATAATGCATCAACTTCCCATGAGAAAAAAATAACCGAAACTACCCTTTTAAGTGTTTTACGATGATACCATGATGACTTCACCCAACTCTCGCTAGAGGCTGCATTAAAGCAAGCGTTCCTTGCCTGGTTTAAGTGGAACAACTATTCGCGCGACAGGAAAAACTCTTGGCTTGAAAATTGCAATGCATATGTAAAAAGTGACTAAAGACACGGGAGTCAGATTTAAACCACGCTGCTTTTCCACTTCATCGAAATATTTATTTCAGCCAACAGTTCACTGCACTAGACAGGCAATTTGATCATTTTATGGCGTCTCCGGAATATACGTTTTCACAAGTTTTCTCGTTAATATTTGTCACAGATGCAAGTTTTGACACAAACGTCACTCGGCTAAATGCCGTTCGGCTAAATGTCGCTATATTTCGGCATACCGGGTAAAATGGATGTTTTCCAGTACATTTAGAGATGCATTAAAGTATATTTTAAAATTAGAGTCTCAGTGAGACCGGATCCCTCGTGTAAGGTAAACTATTTGCGGTAACACCTCCATTACTGTACACCTCCCAGTAGTGAACACCTTCTATAATGGACGAATTGTCTCGGTCCCAAATTCCCCCAATCAATTTTTCACCGAGTTCAAAAATAATACGACGATGCACTTCTACAATACACATATATTTCCACTGTATAAGGTCACGGGTCCCTACGACCACATGGTTATATGCTAAGTTGTGCGGGAAAAACATCGCCCAATTACTAAGTCCAATGTACTTTCTTTGGCAATAGTAAAATTTTGCTTTAAAGCATGTAAAAAACATTGTAAAGCTTAATGAAGTGCTAATTTAGGTTATCATTTTTTTTGCTTTGGGGACGTTTTAACCCTAAATTCAATTCGGGACATTATGGCAAGGGACCTTATGGCCGGGGAAGTTTTGTCCTAAATTCCACTACGACAAATTTATCTTTGGGGATGTTTTGACTATAAATTCCTTTGGGGACCTTATGGTCGGACCTTATTGCCGGCGCAAAATTAATAATGCGGTAATTTAGAGTATAACACTTTTTTTTTTTGCTTTGGGGAGGTTTTGGCCCTAAATACTTTCGGGACTTATGGCCGGTGACATTACGGCCAGGGTAAAGCTTAATAATATAAATAGCATACGTTTTTTTTTGCTTTGGGGACGTTTTGACCTCAAATTCATTTGGGGACCTTATAGCCGGGTGCTTTATAGCCGGAGAAAAGTTTAATAAAGCGTTAATTTAGGTTATCATGTTTTTTGCTTTCGGGACGTTTTGGCCCTAAATTCTTATAGGGAGTTTATGGCCGGGGACATTATCGTCGCTGAAAAGCTTAATAAAGCTTTAATTGAGGTTACCATAAGTTTTTTGTTTTGGGGACGTTTTGACTCTAAACTCATTTGGGGACCTTATGGACGGGGACGTTTGTCCTGGATTCCATGACAAATTCTGCTTTGGGACGTTTTTGCCCTAAATTCATTTGGCGTCTTATCGCCGGGTAAATCTTTACAAAGCATTAATTTCGGTTATACCTTTTTAGCTTTGGGGACGTTTTGACCATAAATTCATTTTGGGACCTTATGACCGGGGGCTTTATGGCCCGAAAAAAAGCTTTAAAAAACGTTAATTTAGGTTATCATATGTTTTTTTTTTTTTTTGCTTTGGGGGCGTTTTGGCCCTACATTCATTTGGGATCTTTTGGCCGGGTATTTTATGGTTAGAGAAAAGCTTAATAAAACTTCAATTTAGGTTATCATACGTCTTTTTTTTGCTTTGGGGAGGTTTTTGCTCTAAATTCATTTGCGGACCTTATGGCCGGGTACTTTATAGCCGGGCACATTTGTCCTGGATTCCACGACAAATTTTGCTTTGGGAGTTTTTGCCCTGAATTCCTTTGGAGACCTTATGGTCGGGGTAAAGCTTATGAAAGCGCTAGTTTCGGTTATACCTTTTTAGCTTTGGTGCGTTTTGACCCTAAATTCATATGGGGACCCTATGGCCGGGAACTTTATGGAGGGGAACCTTATGGCTGGGTATATTTTGTCCTGGATTCTACTGCGACCGACAAATTTTGCTTCGGAGACGTTTTGACCCTAAATTCATTGGGGACCTTATGGTTGGGTACTTTATGGCCGGTACAAAACTTAATAAAGCGTTAATTCAGTTTATCATACATTTTTTGCTTTGGGAATGTTTTGGCCCCAAATTCTGTTATTCGAGTTAGCCTTGTCTTTGTCTTTAAGCTCAGCCAATGTGATACTCAGCATCAAAAGGGAAGGTCATTTATACAAAGCATTGCCTACTCAATATCAAAAGAAAACCCATCTATCCAGAGGGTGTCTAAAATACTACAGCACGACACTGACTGCAATTTTCTGAGACAAATGAAGGCTGTGGATTCGTGTGCTTAATCTGCACCTATTCCGGATGTCACGCAAACCTCTTTTAAGTATATAAGGCCCCGTTTGAATTCTCCAAATTATTATTATTCAAAGTTGACAATTACAAGGCATCAAAATGTATAAAAGGACGCAGACCTAAAGAACCAATTTGGCTGCATTTTCATAGAAATAAGTAAGGATAAACAAGCACTGTTGATCCTGTTACATGGTGGAAAGGTGCCAAAAGCAGCAAAAGCAGTTTAGAATTTGCAGAACTGGTTCTACACCTTCTGTCGTCACCACCATCGTCCGCTTCGATAGAGCGTATGTTTTCAAGTTTTGGAGTTATTCACAGCTTAGGCAACGATAAAGCATCAAAACTAGTGTTTTGTTACAGAATGTTGAGGGTGAAAAGGAGCTTGACTATTGATCTGTTGTGGACAAATTTGTTGTAAATGAATAGTAGTGATATGTATGTGTATACTGCACCATACAACTTGAGTGCACGATAATAAAATGAACTTCCAGGTATGATTTTAGTTTTGTCCAGTTTCGTCCAGTTTCTTACGAAAAAAAAACCATTTCTTCCAGGTTTCTTCCCCTGTCCGGAAGAAATACCTTTCTGACTGGAAGAAACCCAACCCTGTCTATAATCCCTTTATGTAAATTTTTGGTCACTTGACTGTGGTCACACGACATTTAAAGGCCGGAATACAAATAAACATTTGATAGGTGAGTGCGGAAGCTAGCTTTTCTGCACTTTGATGAAGAAATAAAAGATATTCAGCCCAGTGCCTGTTTTACAAAAAGGATATATTTGGCTACTCCAAGATGACTCTTGGAGTCATAGTTCCTATAACAGAACTTATCATTGACGTCGATTTTGATAATCTCGGCACACAGATCTGATCAGCGACGTTATTTTAGAAAGAGTGCAACAAATAAATGGTCCAAATACAAATTACGGCGCACAGTTTTTGTGGTCAAGTAACAATTTTGTACTGAGAAAAATAGATGTTTTCTTGAGCTCAATCCCCCATTATCACCCACAACCACAATGATTCTCCAGTTGCAAAACCACTATTTTACTTAAGTTTGGTAGTTTCGCTAATTAAATTAAAATGATAATTAAAATGTAATGATTGCATCTCAAGTCAGAAAGAAATCAAAAAATTTATAAAACTTTTCAAGTGATTTACCATCACTCTTTTCAAGGAACTTCTTCTGCACGTTAAATGGTAGCATGGAAATTTTTTGTCTTGTACATAATAATTGCGATTTTTAACTCACTATGTCTGAGAATTTTAATAGTTTTAAGCGTACAAATAACGGATTTGTGTGCTCATATTTTGTGACTTCACACATTAGTCTGATAACTTTTTTGGAAGCTTCACAATACCATCAATTATATTTTTGCAAGCAACACCCCAAACTTCCGAACAGTATGTAAGATAAGGTAAAAAATACAACAAAAAAATACAACAAACTAAATTCATTGAGGCTTGGGTGTGTTAACAAATCATTCCAGTATGTAAGAATTGAGAATATTTCTGAAGTTCAGCTGGGACAATGTCCTTGGGCCGATAGGGCTCATTTACAATACCGAACTTTGTTGGTTCCAATACTTCCTATATGTAAAATATTTCAACAATCGATCCAGAAATGTAGTGTGTTAAACTCATTCAAATGAGTAAGGATTGGGAAAATTTGTTCAGCTGGACCAATGTCCTTGGGCCGACATGGCTCATTTACAATACCGATACTTGTTCGTTCCAGTACTACACATATATAAAATTTCTTAACAATCGGTCGAAAAATGTAGGCGTTCGTTCCAGTACTGCCCATACATAAAATTTCTTAACAATCGGTCAAAAAATGTAGGCTTGAGTGTGTTAACAAATTCATTCCAATGAGTAGCGATTGGGAAAATTTGTGAAGTTCAGCTGGGATAATGTCCTTGGGCCGACATGGCTCATTTACAATACCAACCCTTGTTGGTTCCAATACTACTTATAGTTAAGATATCTTATCAATCGAAGCCGAAATGTAGGCTTGAGTGTTAACAAGCTCATTCCAGTATGTAAGAGTTGTGAAAATTTCTGCAGTTCAGCTGGGCCAATGTCCTTGGGCCGATAGGGCTCATTTACAATAGCGACCCTTGTTGGTTCCAATACTTCCTATATGTAAAATATTTCAACAATCGATCCAGAAATGTAGGCTTGAGTGTGTTAACAAACTCATTCAACTGAGTAAGGATTGGGAAAATTTGTGAAGTTCAGCTGGGCCAATGTCCTTGGGCCGACATGGCTCATTTACAATACCAACACTTGTTGGCTCCAATACTACTCATAGTTAAGATATCTTGTCAATCGATGCAGAAATGTAGGCTTGAGTGTGTTAACAAACTCACTGAAAATCTGTGAAGTTCAGCTGGGCCAATGTCCTTGGGCCGACATGGCCCATTTACAATACCGATCCTTGTTCGTTCCAGTACTACCAATATATAGAATATCTTAACAATCGGTCGAAAAATGTAGGCTTGAGTGTGTTAACAAAACAGGTGTCGGCAGATGGACGGACGGGCAGACCCAAAAACTATAGTCCCCCGGCGACGGACTAAATAAGTATCAAACAAAATCAAGCTATGGATTGGAGTACATATAACACAGTAGTAAAGCAACAATATACAAAGATTACACTTGAGCAAAAGTATACTAAAACCATTATAATAATCCAAGTCGTTCGAAATCATTCGCTACTGCTATATGAAAAGCTTTCCGTTCCTAGGGCGTATTACCTTTTGTTTTAACAAATATTATGCAGTTTCTTGTTAAAGCTGACTGGATCTTACCCTGTTTTTTTTAACTGTCTGGCCTGAGCAAATAAGGCTGCGTTGTTTTTCGTCAAATGTTTGTTTATGTACACGTTTGTTCGAAGTAATTTAGAGGATTCCCAAAGAAGTCTGGTTTTTGTTTTCCTATTAACTAGTCTAAGCACTATTGTCGGTCTAGGTGCTTTCAGTGTGTGACAGATTTCCCTGTCTGTTAGGATGATGTTTCTGCTTTGAAGAAAGATTATGACTTCATTTTCAAGCGACTGCTGTTCGTCCGGGGTGGCTGACTCATCATTCTCTGGAGAGTTATACTTACTGTTTTTGCGTACGATCTGAGAGGTTTTAAGACCAGTGATGATAATATCATCTTGTCTGGTATATTACTCCAGATCCTTAATGCGTTTGTCTACTTCCTGAATATGCTCGTCATTTTTTTTTTTTTTTTGTCAGCCTCAGTGCCTGAGCATCATTCGGGTGCTTTCTCGATATCAACTGCATCTTGCACCACTATATTATCCAGTTGTATTTGGTGAATGGACATCCAGAAGCACGACTGCGCCCATGTGCGAAGATACTGAGATATGAGGGATGCACACTGTGGACCGATAGAAATCACACTTTGGGTGTTTCGAATAAAATGCGCAAGAATTTTGAATTTTGACTGCGAGGGAATCGGGTTTAAAAATGAAAGAAATGATGGAAAAATATACCAAAAAACAGCTGAAATTCGGAACATAGAATAAACTGAAACTTAAAACTACTTGTTAAAACTTTAAATAAGAGTAGATTTTTAAAATAGTATACGGGTTGTTACAAACACGATTGCTCTTTGATGCAAGAGGAATTTGACATTTAAGTGAGAATATATCTCATTTCTTTCATTTTTACCCCATTAGTTTGTCTTCGAAATACAGAATTTTGCAATAACACGTGAATACCATGTGTTTATTTAAAAAAATCCCACGATTCCGTGATACAGCAAAAAAAATCTATCCAATTCATTTATTCTAATGCTTTTAAGAATCGTTGATCAGCAGCAATGGGGATGAAATGTGAGCAGCTGTCAGCGGTTGTTTCACACGGGGTTCGCAGAGGCCCATGCCACAACAGTGCCGTGTAATGTACGATCTATTTACTTCAACTAGCTTCATCTTGTTTATCTTTTCACTGAAGCATGTCTTGCTGGAATGCTTTAGCGGTTACAGTTTCAAGCCAATAGTTCCATACAGGAGTCGTATTTTTTTAACTTTTCTTCTCCAATAACTGAATTAAATTTGCCTCTGATGCCGTAAAAGTACAGTGAAGCTTTTAGGTTTGCTTACACCTTTCAAAACAAACCTTTCACAAATTTGTGATCAGATTCTGGACCAAAAATCAGTTTATTGGTCCATTTAGACTCGCATAGGCACAGTAGATTTGCTTCAAACCGAAAAGCAACGTAATTTCTGAATCAGTTCAATCGCTAACGCAGAAGGCAGTTAGCAGTTGAAAAAGATTTTTTCTTTAGAGATGTCTCTTGATCGAATGGAATTCCTAAAGAATAATTAAATGTTCGCAGTTGGTTTTCCGGCATAAATTTACTACCGCTAAACAGCAAAGTTGGAACGCGACCACCAGAGTCACTGAACCTCAGAGACCACTGCCTTTGTCATGTTTCTGTTATCATGTGATTCTTTTCCCTTGGTGTAGGCTCTTATAATTAACCCCACACGCTTAATTAAAGCGAATCAGAGCTGAAAGGACAGTATCACTAAGGTTACAAGGGTAACGAAATGTCTACAGATAGTTCAGTTCAGCCATTGTAAAATTTCCCTGATACAGAACAATTTCGTTATAACGACATAATAATGGTGGGCTTTTGTATAGCGACTGTCCAGTTGAAACAACTGATCAAACCGCTTTACATCAAGTTTCGAACATACATTACAGTCATATTTATTTTAAACCAAGATTACTATTAATTCGACGTGCTCATACATTGTTTCTTATAGTCCCTATCTAATGCAGCCAAGTTGGCGCTTTACAATATTCCTAAGTGGAAAGGCAGAAAACTATATAAGCACATCGGTATCCCCAGGGGTGTAACTAATGTTGCGATTCCTAGCCATGAGCGGGATTCGAACCCACGACCACAACGGTTGGCGGTGATAGCGGATTTAATCACTCGGCCACACCGTCTCCCAACGATATAACTAGGGCTGAGACATTATGTCGTTATACCCTACGACATGTCGTTATAACCGATGTTTTTAAACAGCGAAAAGCTTAACTGGGTCAACAAAATGATCGAGTTATGCCGTCGGCAGCGTTATGGTGTTATAACCGATATCGTTCTACAGTGGTTCTTCTGTATAATGATGCATCAACTTCCCATGAGAAAAAATAACCTAAACTATCCTTTTAAGTGTTTTACGATGATACCATGATGACGTCACCCAACTCTCGCTAGAGGCTGCATTGAAGCAAGCGTTCCTTGCCTGGTTTAAGTGGAACAACTATTCGCGCGACAGGAAAAACTCTTTGCTTGAAAATTGCAATGCATATGTAGAAAGTGACTAAAGACACGGTAGTCAGATTTAAACCACACTGCTTTTCCACTTCATAAAAATGTTTATTTCAGCCAACAGTTCACTGCACTAGAGAGGCAATTTGATCATTTTATGGCGTCTCCGGAATATACGTTTTCACAAGTTTCTCCGTTAATATTTGTCACAGTTTTGACACAAACGTCACTCGGCTAAATGCCGTTCGGCTAAATGTCGCTATATTTCGGCATACCGGGTAAAATGGATGTTTTCCAGTACATTTAGAGATGCATTAAAATATATTTTAAAATTAGAGTCTCAGTGAGACCGGATCCCCCGTGTAAGGTAAATTATTTGCGGTAACACCTCCATTACTGAACACCTTCCAGTAGTGAACAGCTTCTATAATGGACGAGTTGTCTCTGTCCCAAATTCCCCCAATCAATTTCTCACCGATTTCAAAAATAATACGACGATGCACTTCTACAATATACATATATTTCCACTGTATAAGGTCACAGGTCCCTACGACCACATGGTTATATGCTAAGTTGTGCGGGAAAAACATCGTCCAATTACTAAGTCCAATGTACTTCCTTTGACAATAGTTAAATTTTGCTTTAAAGCATGTAAAAAACATTATAAAGCTTAATGAAGTGCTAATTTAGGTTATCATTTTTTTTGCTTTGGGGACGTTTTAACCCTAAATTCAATTGGGGACATTATGGCAAGGGACCTTATGGCCGGGGAAGTTTTGTCCTGAATTCCACTACGACAAATTTAACTTTGGGGACGTTTTGACTATAAATTCCTTTGGGGACCTTATGGTCGGGTAGTTTATGGTCGGACCTTATTGCCGGCGCAAAACTTAATAATGCGGTAATTTAGATTATAACACTTTTTTTGCTTTGGGGAGGTTTTGGCCCTAAATACTTTCAGGACTTATGGCCGGTGACATTATGGTCGGACCTTATTGCCGGCGCAAAACTTAATAATGCGGTAATTTAGATTATAACACTTTTTTTGCTTGGGGGACGTTTTGACCTCAAATTCATTTGGGGACCTTATAGCCGGGTGTTTTATAGCCGGAGAAAAGTTTAATAAAGCGTTAATTTAGGTTATCATGTTTTTTGCTTTCGGGACGTTTTGGCCCTAAATTCTTATAGGGAGTTTATGGCCGGGGACATTATGGTCGCTGAAAAGCTTAATAAAGCTTTAATTTAGGTTACCATAAGTTTTTTTTGTTTTGGGGACGTTTTGACTCGAAATTCATTTGGGGACCTTATGGCCGGGGACGTTTGTCCTGGATTCCATGACAAATTCTGCTTTGGGACGTTTTTGCCCTAAATTCATTTGGCGTCTTATCGCCGGGTAAATCTTAACAAAGCATTAATTTCGGTTATACCTTTTAGCTTTGGGGACGTTTTGACCATAAATTCATTTGGGGACCTTATGACCGGGGCTTTATGGCCCGAAAAAAGCTTTAAAAAGCGTTTATTTAGGTTATCATATGTTTTTTTTTTTGCTTTGGGGGCGTTTTGGCCCTACATTCATTTGGGATCTTTTGGCCGGGTATTTTATGGTTAGAGAAAAGCTAAATAAAACTTCAATTTAGGTTATTATACGTTTTTTTTTTTTTTTTTGCTTTGGGGAGGTTTTTGCCCTAAATTCATTTGCGGACCTTATGGCCGGGTACTTTATAGCCGGGCACGTTTGTCCTGGATTCCACGACAAATTTTGCTTTGGGAGTTTTTGCCCTGAATTCCTTTGGAGACCTTATGGTCGGGGTAAAGCTTAAGAAAGCGCTAGTTTCGGTTATACCTTTTTAGCTTTGGTGCGTTTTGACCCTAAATTCATATGGGGACCCTATGGCCGGGAACTTTATGGAGGGGAACCTTATGGCTGGGTATATTTTGTCCTGGATTCTACTGCGACCGACAAATTTTGCTTCGGAGACGTTTTGACCCTAAATTCATTGGGGACCTTATGGTTGGGTACTTTATGGCCGGTACAAAACTTAATAAAGCGTTAATTCAGTTTATCATACATTTTTTGCTTTGGGAACGTTTTAGCCCCAAATTCTGTTATTCGAGTTAGCCTGGTCTTTGTCTTTAAGCTCAGCCAATGTGATACTCAGCATCAAAAGGGAAGGCCATTTATACAAAGCATTGCCTACTCAATATCAAAAGAAAACCCATCTATCCAGAGGGTGTCTAAAATACTACAGCACGACACTGACTGTAATTTTCTGAGACAAATGAAGGCTGTGGATTCGTGTGCTTAATCTGCACCTATTCCGGATGTCACGCAAACCTCTTTTAAGTATATAAGGCCCCGTTTGAATTCTCCAAATTATTATTATTCAAAGTTGACAATTACAAGGCATCAAAATGTATAAAAGGAGGCAGACCTAAAGAACCAATTTGGCTGCATTTTCATAGAAATAAGTAAGGATAAACAAGAACTGTTGATCCTGTAACATGGTGGAAAGGTGCCAAAAGCAGCAAAAGCATTTTAGAACTTGCTGAACTGGTTCTACACCTTCTGTCGTCACCACCATCGTCCGCTTCGATAGAGCGTATGTTTTCAAGTTTTGGAGTTATTCACAGCTTAGGCAACGATAAAGCATCAAAACTAGTGTTTTGTTACAGAATGTTGAGGGTGAAAAGGAGCTTGACTATTGATCTGTTGTGGACAAATTTGTTGTAAATGAATAGTAGTGATATGTATGTGAATACTGCACCATACAACTTGAGTGCACGATAATAAAATGAACTTCCAGGTATGATTTTAGTCTTGTCCAGTTTCGTCCAGTTTCTTACGAAAAAAACCATTTCTTCCAGGTTTCTTCCACTTTCTGGAAGAAATACCTTTCTGACTGGAAGAAACCCAACCCTGTCTATAATCCCTTTATGTAAATTTTTGGTCACTTGACTGTGGTCACACGACATTTAAAGGCCGGAATACAAACAAACATTTGTTTTGACCCTAAATTCATTGGGGACCTTATGGTTGGGTACTTTATGGCCGGTACAAAACTTAATAAAGCGTTAATTCAGTTTATCATACATTTTTTGCTTTGGGAACGTTTTAGCCCCAAATTCTGTTATTCGAGTTAGCCTGGTCTTTGTCTTTAAGCTCAGCCAATGTGATACTCAGCATCAAAAGGGAAGGCCATTTATACAAAGCATTGCCTACTCAATATCAAAAGAAAACCCATCTATCCAGAGGGTGTCTAAAATACTACAGCACGACACTGACTGTAATTTTCTGAGACAAATGAAGGCTGTGGATTCGTGTGCTTAATCTGCACCTATTCCGGATGTCACGCAAACCTCTTTTAAGTATATAAGGCCCCGTTTGAATTCTCCAAATTATTATTATTCAAAGTTGACAATTACAAGGCATCAAAATGTATAAAAGGAGGCAGACCTAAAGAACCAATTTGGCTGCATTTTCATAGAAATAAGTAAGGATAAACAAGAACTGTTGATCCTGTAACATGGTGGAAAGGTGCCAAAAGCAGCAAAAGCATTTTAGAACTTGCTGAACTGGTTCTACACCTTCTGTCGTCACCACCATTGTCCGCTTCGATAGAGCGTATGTTTTCAAGTTTTGGAGTTATTCACAGCTTAGGCAACGATAAAGCATCAAAACTAGTGTTTTGTTACAGAATGTTGAGGGTGAAAAGGAGCTTGACTATTGATCTGTTGTGGACAAATTTGTTGTAAATGAATAGTAGTGATATGTATGTGAATACTGCACCATACAACTTGAGTGCACGATAATAAAATGAACTTCCAGGTATGATTTTAGTTTTGTCCAGTTTCGTCCAGTTTCTTACGAAAAAAACCATTTCTTCCAGGTTTCTTCCACTTTCTGGAAGAAATACCTTTCTGACTGGAAGAAACCCAACCCTGTCTATAATCCCTTTATGTAAATTTTTGGTCACTTGACTGTGGTCACACGACATTTAAAGGCCGGAATACAAACAAACATTTGATAGGTGAGTGCGGAAGCTAGCTTTTCTGCACTTTGATGAAGAAATAAAAGATATTCAGCCCAGTGCCTGTTTTACAAAAAGGATATATTTGGCTACTCCTAGATGAGTCTTGGAGTCATAGTTCCTACAACAGAAGTTGTCATTGACGTCGATTTTGCTAATCTCGGCGCACAACTCTGATCAGCGACGTTATTTTAGAAAGAGTGCATCACATAAATGGTACAAATACAAATTACGGCGCACAGTTTTTGTGGTCAAATAACAATTTTGTACTGAGAAAAATAGATGTTTTCTTGAGCTCAAGATATAGAATGTCCCATTATCACCCACAACCACAATGATTCTCCAGTTGCAAAACCACTATTTTACTTAAGTTTGCTAGTTTCGCTAATTAAATTAAAATGATAATTAAAATGTAATGAGTGCATCTTAAGTCAGAAAGAATACGTAAATCAAAAAATTTATAAAACTTTTCAAGTGATTTACCATCACTCTTTTCAAGGAACTTCTTCTGCACGTTAAATGGTAGCAAGGAAATTTTTTGTCTTGTACATAATAATTGCGATTTTTAACTCACTATGTCTGAGAATTTTAATAGTTTTAAGCGTACAAATAACGGATTTGTGTGCTCATATTTTGTGACTTCACACATTAGTCTGATAACTTTTTTTTGGAAGCTTCACAATACCATCAATTATACTTTTACAAGCAACACCCCAAACTTCCGAACAGTATGTAAGATGAGGTAATAAATACAACAAAAAAATACAACAAACTAAATTCATTGAAGCTTGGGTGTGTTAACAAATCATTCCAGTATGTAAGAATTGAGAATATTTCTGAAGTTCAGCTGGGACAATGTCCGTGGGCCGATAGGGCTCATTTACAATACCGACCTTTGTTGGTTCCAATACTTCCTATATGTAAAATATTTCAACAATCGATCCAGAAATGTAGTGTGTTAAACTCATTCAAATGAGTAAGGATTGGGAAAATTTGTTCAGCTGGACCAATGTCCTTGGGCCGACATGGCTCATTTACAATACCGATCCTTGCTCGTTCCAGTACTACACATATATAAAATTTCTTAACAATCGGTCGAAAAATGTAGGCGTTCGTTCCAGTACTACCCATACATAAAATGTCTTAACAATCGGTCAAAAAATGTAGGCTTGAGTGTGTTAATAAATTCATTCCAATGAGTAGCGATTGGGAAAATTTGTGAAGTTCAGCTGGGATAATGTCCTTGGGCCGACATGGCTCATTTACAATACCAACCCTTGTTGGTTCCAATACTACTTATAGTTAAGATATCTTATCAATCGATGCAGAAATGTAGGCTTGAGTGTTAACAAGCTCATTCCAGTATGTAAGAGTTGTGAAAATTTCTGCAGTTTAGCTGGGCCAATGTCCTTGGGCCGATAGGGCTCATTTACAATAGCGACCCTTGTTGGTTCCAATACTTCCTATATGTAAAATATTTCAACAATCGATCCAGAAATGTAGGCTTGAGTGTGTTAACAAACTCATTCAACTGAGTAAGGATTGGGAAAATTTGTGAAGTTCAGCTGGGCCAATGTCCTTGGGCCGACATGGCTCATTTACAATACCAACACTTGTTGGCTCCAATACTACTCATAGTTAAGATATCTTGTCAATCGATGCAGAAATGTAGGCTTGAGTGTATTAACAAACTCATTGAAAATCTGTGAAGTTCAGCTGGGCCAATGTCCTTGGGCCGACATGGCCCATTTACAATACCGATCCTCGTTCTTTCCAGTACTACCAACATATAGAATATCTTAACAATCGATCGAAAAATGTAGGCTTGAGTGTGTTAACAAAACAGGTGTCGGCAGATGGACGGACGGACTCAAAAGCTATAGTCCCCCGGCGACGGACTAATAAGTATCAAACAAAATCAAGCTATGGATTGCGGTACATATAACACAGTAGTAAAGCAACAATATACAAAGACTACACTGGAGCACAAGTATACTAAAACCATTATAATAATCCAAGTCGTTCGAAATCATTCGCTACTGCTATATGAAAAGCTTTCCGTTCCTAGGGCGTATTACCTTTTGTTTTAACAAATATTATGCAGTTTCTTGTGAAAGCTGACTGGATCTTACCCTGTTTTGTTTTTAACTGTCTGGCCTGAGCAAATAAGGCTGCGTTGTTTTTCGTCAAATATTCGTTTATGTACACGTTTGTTCGAAGTAGTTTAGAGGATTCCCAAAGAAGTCTGGTTTTTGTTTTCCTATTAACTAGTCTAAGCACTATTGTCGGTCTAGGTGCTTTCAGTGTGTGACAGATTTCCTGTCTGTTAGGATGATGTTTCTGCTTTGAAGAAAGTTTATGACATCATTCTCTGGAGAGTTATACTTACTGTTTTTGCGTACGATCAGTGAGTAGTTTTGAGACCAGTGATGATAATATCATCTTGTCTGGTATATTATTCCAGATCGTTAATGCGTTTGTCTACTTCCTGAATATGCTCGTCATTTTTTTTTGGCAGCCTCAGGGCCTGAGCATCATTCGGGTGCTTTCTCGATATCAACTGCACCTTGCACCACTATATTATCCAGTTGTATTTGGTGAATGGACATTCAGAAGCACGACTGCGCCCATGTGCGAAGATACTGAGATATGAGGGATGCATACTGTGGACCGATAGAAATCACAGTTTGGGTGTTTCGAATAAAATGCGCAAGAATTTTGAATTTTGACTGCGAGGGAATCGGGTTTAAAAATGAAAGAAATGATGGAAAAATACACCAAAAAAACAGCTGAAATTCGGAACATAGAAGAAACTGAAACTTAAAACTACTTGTTAAAACTTTAAATAAGAGTAGATTTTTAAAATAGTATACGGGTTGTTACAAACACGATTGCTCTTTGATGCAAGAGGAATTTGACATTTAAGTGAGAATATATCTCATTTCTTTCATTTTTACCCCATTAGTTTGTCTTCGAAATACAGAATTTGGCACATTTTGATACGGAACGCCCAAAGTTTGATTTGGCTCATTTGTCAGGTATCGAAGTTACAAATAAGTGGTGAACTCGTACTGTACATAATACTACATAGATTGTGTAAGAGTAACCCAATGGAAAGCGAGTATTTTAAAATAACAAGATACTTTTTTGCAGCTAGAAACTGGTTTTCTTATTCTTAATGAAATTTACCGTACAACCACGAAGGACTCCCCGGCTCCTCTTCCGTTGTTATAAAACAGATGACCTCTGAAAAAGTCTATCTGTTATGTATAAGCACACAGGAGATGGCCATTTTAAAAAGTAGTCCCTAGCCTTTATCAATATTATTTTCAAGAGGATCTTCAGCGGATCTGCAGAGTACAAAGATGTTAAACAGGCCAAATTGTTGTAGAGGTTAGCAGGCAACCCTATTCCGCTGAAATGACTATGTGCACAATACTAATATGAATGGATGTTCGTCATGTGAAAACTTTTTAAATTTAAATGTACTCCATACAGTGAGGAACTCCATTTTTCATTTGAAAGGAGTGAAACAGAATTGCAGCGGACACCATGCTGGTACTTGAATGTAGTAAGACTTAAGTTATAAGACTTCAATGCCATTCTCAATTGAACATTCGCAAATGAAAGTTGAGGAAAACTCCTATCTTTTTTTTAAAGGGATGACCGAAAGATTGTGGGAATTAAACTTTAATTCTGTGGTAGGTGGTTTAACCCACTGCTTTTTCTTGGCTAAGGCAAGTGGAGCGAACATCAATCCCCCGCTTACCACCCGAGCCGGAATCAACCCGGGATCTTGAGATTACCAGACCAACGCTCAAACCAGCTGGGCTAACTGTCTTCCGAAGAAAGCAAACGCCTACTTGCTCTATTAAGCGCTCAAGCCATGTATATAGAAATTGTATTTTAAACGCCCTGGGTTCTTTGGCGGTCCATATATTGTCATATATATC
Organism: Protula sp. h YS-2021; assembly: GCA_949752745.1. Classification (NCBI taxonomy): domain Eukaryota; kingdom Metazoa; phylum Annelida; class Polychaeta; order Sabellida; family Serpulidae; genus Protula; species Protula sp. h YS-2021. Next base: position 27,591,446 of record OX457026.1, on the reverse strand, counting down.
TGTTAATTTTTGCCCAGCCAAATGTTATTAACCAGCCATTTTGCTTCTTTGTGGAAGATATAGTTCTTTATTTTTTATTAACCAGTTCAGATTGTAATCCATCTGTATATGTTCCTTCTGTTGACTCATAACAACGATTTGTATATGTCGTAAATATGATGATTTATAATAGCAAATGTTGTATTTTATTTTTTAATAATTTTTGCTTCTGTTTTGTAATCTTTTTAAAATTATTTTAAAATATGTACAATAAATATCTGCAAAATACAGCTAACTATGTTATTTTATTCAATTCATTAATATGTCATGGAGAAAAATAGAGACAAGGAAGTATTTCAGTCACACACTGCTTTGTCATACAAACTTTAAAGCTATATTTGCGTGAAATTGGTAAGAAATGTTTGATATTATGTGCTGTTTTATTTAGGTAGAAAGGCAAAAAAAAAAAACTAGAGAGAGTAGATTATAGCGATTTTTTTTCTAAAATCTCAGTAAACGTCAGGAAAATAAAAACAGGTTGGCAATTACAAACTCTATTAATATATTAGTTATATGTTTTCAAGACGCTAGTTTTTTCAGGATAGTCCTTGGAGCCCTTAAAAGGACTAAGAATTTTTTCAGATTCTGCTCACGCAAACCTTCATCAGGTCGTCCAGGCTGTTTTCATACACGCTGTCTTCCTGCCAATTCTGCAGCGCCAAGTTTTGCTTGTTTGTTTTTGTCATGTTTAAACTTTGTTTGAATATACAGCATGAAGGTCATGCTCCAAAAGAAACTTTAGGATCAGGGAAGAGCCTGGAAGAGGGAATAACATTATATTTCTCAGAAACTCTGAAAAACTACTTCGGCACTGCAAATACCATCCAGCAAGTATTGGATAACTGGACCCGCTGTAATAAAACAGCTGATCTCAGAGGCGATCTATCTGTTATGTTTAAACACAGAGCAGATGGATATTTTAAGCAGCAGTCCCTTTGTCTTATGAGTACTATTTTAACTGGGTCTACGGAGTAAAAAGCGTTACAAACAAAAGGCCGAACCGCCGAATTTCTGCTGTTGCTTGGAATTTTTACAACTGTTTAGAAACTAGTCGTTTTGTTTTCATTTACATTTGTTTCGTGTTCATCCATCATTTCCGTAAAAATTTAAGGGTTACGAAATGTTTGCTGGGCTGTCAAACAATGGTAAGTAAGAATTATGTCATTATTTTCACCTTTGCTTACCCTATATTAAAAAAACTTGAGAAGGGAAACAACGACTTGAGATAATTAAGTGGAACTTTTAAGTAGAACCAAGTGACACACACCGCTAGTCTAGTCCCAGTGTAGCTCCAAGTCAGCTCTTCATTAATTTATACTTGGTATATTTCTTTATCATAGCTACAACGCGTTACATTGTATTGCTCATAGGGGTCAACTTTAGTTGCTCTGAGGCACTTTGTCGGCACAGTAATCCATATTATGTTGGAATATATATATAGTTCATGCAGTATGTACCCTTTGTGCACCCAAGGCCACATTTTTATGCCTTATGTTTCTCAAAATTATAAATTAAAGGTGAAAAAAGACAGGCATCGGCCAGCTGTCAAATGTTTTGTTTATCTTCCGGGTTTGTTCTACCCAGCATGCCATTCGACCGTAGTTATAAAATATCTGACCTCTGTAGGGATCTGTCGATTCTGTATATACCCGTTTACACTGCAGGCCCATTGGAGATTCGCGAAAATAAAACTCAGTGAGAGGGGGCTACCTTTTTGTAATGTATATCTGCTCTGTGTTGATACATAACACGCAGATCTCCTCAGAGGTCATCTGTTTTATAACAACTCCTTGTTGTTTCCGCATAATTTTACGCATGCGCATGAGAGATAAACAAAAGATGTCTGCATGTGGGAATTGGTGGTTGTTGCCAGAACTTGTTCTTTTATGAAAATATCAAGATATGTGCAGTCTTCAACAACACATTTTCTTTGAGGGCACTCCATAACACTTCATAAATCTAGGTATGTATCTTAATGTACCGCAGTGTCGCCACAGAGATGCCTCAAAGCGAGCGTAGTTGACTTATATATAGTTATATAGCGAGGATTTGAAGCCCTCCGCGAACCTCAGTAGCGGATGGCTTCTTGGAGCTAGTCCCAGTGGACCCTTTCTGTCTTCCTAGGTCAGAAAGGGTCACAGTTCCTGTAATAGAAATCACCATTGATCTCAATTTTCGCGGTTCTAGATCTTTCGGCGCATGTTCCAGGACACCGAGGTTCGGAGTGGCATGCCTTTTCTTAAAAAGCACACTGAGAAGTATCCTGGCGCACTATTTTCGACCTCGTCCAAACTACCAAAGTGGAGTAAATAGTGGTTTTTAACACTGCAGATTCATTGTTGTTGTGGGCGATGATTGGAGATTCTTTATTCTGATCTGAAGAAAACATCTATTTTTCTCATTACAAAATTGTTATTTGACCATAAAAATTGTGCGCCATAATTTATAATTGGGTTATTTATGTGATGCACCCTTTCTAAAATAACGCCATTAGCCCCAGTCGTGCGCCGAGATTGAAAAATTGAGATCAATGACAAGTTATATTATAGGAACTATGACTCTTGCTGGGAAGCAAGACTGATCTAGGACTAACCGCTAGTCCTACTCTTGCGTAGCTCCGAGTAGCTCTGACTTGTATAACATCGTACATCTCTCTGTCAGAGCTACGAAGCCTTCCATTGCTCCACTAATAGGGGTCAATTTCATATTTTCTGAGGCACGAATCCTGCATACCAGTCCCTATTATTCAAACATCTACAGAAAGTTCATGCCCAATATGCCCTTTTTGTAAAACAGGCACACTTTTTAGTGAGCTGTATATCTTTTATTTGCTCAGTAAAGTGCAGAAAAGTAAGCTTCCGCACCCACCTGTCAAATGTTTGTTTACATTCTGGCCTTTAAAATGTCACGTGACCAAAATCAAGGGACCGAAAATTTAAATAAAAGGGTCATAGTTTATTTCTAAAATACATACTAGAATAGTTGATGGATGCAGAGTTAGGTATAAATTTATTTTGTATGCCCACAATATTTGACTTTTTATTTTTACGTTCTTTTTGAAATATCAATTTAAAAGTTTTTTGATGGATAATTGCAAAAATTATTGTTACTATTTCACGTAATAAAGTATGGTCCCTGTATACAAACAAATGCCAATTATTGCGGGAGATTGGAGTTATTTCGGTATTGTTTTCTTTTAAAGAAAGCGTAACACAGAAGTTGTATATATGATTACCGTTGTACTTAGAGGGTCTTTAGCAAATGCCAGTAAAAACCTATGGGTCGTTCAATCTCGCACAAAGTAACCACATGGGTGCCTCAAAGCGAGCGAAGCTGACGTCCTTATCGTTATATAGCGAGGCTTTGAAGCGGTGCCAGGAAACTTTTTAGCGCACCGCTTCTTGGAGCTAACTCTTGCGTAGTCCCAGTAGACCCTTTCTGGCTTCCTAGGTCAGAAAGGGCCACAGTTCCTGTGATATTAATGGCCATTGGTCTCAAGTTTCAAGGCGGTGGATCTTTCGGCGCACGTTCCAGGACACCGAGGTTCTATTTTGTTTCGAAGAAAGCGTAACCATGAAGTTGTGTATAAGCGAATTCAAACTTTCGGGTCTTTTTGGTGGAGGTGTTGTTTCGACTGCAAATTTTTTGGGATAAATTATAAGGAAATGATAAGGGAAAAACATCAAAATTCTAATTTTCTTTGAACATGCACACTTTCATATTTATAAAGCCATCATATGATCTTTTAAAAACTATTTTAAAAGATCATATAAAAAACATCAAAATTCTAATTTTCTTTGAACATGCACACTTTCATATTTATAAAGGCATCATATGGTCTTTTAAAAACTATTTTACATATTATTCAGTCCCTTTAATAGCCAATATGTGAATATGTTTCTGGCAAAATAGAATTTTGTTCATTTTTGCCAGTTTTTTCTATCATTTCTTTATTATCCATAGTCAAACTGAATTCAGTCGAAACGCAGAAACTTTTGGGCAAAAGTCAAAGTGTGATTTGGCTTGTTATTACCGTTTTATTTTTAGTATCTATAGCAAATGCCAATAAAGACTTGTGGGTCATTGAATCTCGCACAAAGTGGGCACAGAAGTGCCTCAAAACAAGCGCTGTTGACTTGTATGTCGTTATATACTGTTTCTTGGATATGGGGCTCGGCTACGAGCCTCCTAGATGACTCTTGCGGTCTTTCTGTGTCAGCAAGACAGAAAGGGCCCGCTGGGACTAGCTATGCATCGCTTTCAGTTCTCGCTATATAACGATATACAGGTTAACTGTGCCAACTTTGAAGCACCTCTGTGTCCTTTTGCAAATGTCGGTAAAGAGTTGTAGATCGTTAAATCTTGCACAAAATCGCCATTGAGGTGCCTAAAAGCGAGCGCACTTGACTTGCATATAGTTATGTAGCGAGTAATTGAAACGGTACGCTGAACCTCAGTGGCGAGCCTCTTCTTGGAGCTAGCTAGATCTTGGAGACAAAGTGTCTTGCTCGACTGCAGATAGATACATATAAAAAAAGGACTGGGGGAATGGTAGGGGGGGGGGGAGGTGTTGATGGTCAGTGAGTATACTCTCGTTGAGTGCGGGAGGAAACCCTTGAGGACTTAATTTTTTTGTAGAATGTGAAGGGTAGAATAAGCCCAATCGTACTTTCGGATGAGTGGGAAGGGGAGGTTTTACTAAAGTGTAGTCTTGTCGCAGTGCTATCCCTCCCCCCCCCCCCCCGCGGAACCATTTTCATCCAATTGAGAGGGCGGAGGACCGTTGGGTGGAATCAATGAAACAACTGGCTCGTACGAGGGAGAGGAGATTTCTTTCCAACATACTCATGTCGCAAGAGCAGAAACGCACTTTTGTTACTCTTTCTTTGCAAATCTATGAGCAAATTACAGATTTCGGTTACAAAAAAAAAAAAATCTAGCTTTTGTATTGGTATCGGGTAGTGAAAAATATTCGAATTATCGCTAATTTGCCCCTGTTTCGGTTTAGACTTTAGGACATGTGTTGAGAAGATTGAATGGTTACGGTAGATCCAACTAGTGAAATAAACAAGAATATCTTCCTTGTCCGAAAATACTTTTATTTGTCAAGTACCAAAAAATAAGAATATAACTGGTGTCTCACAATTTATTAGGCCAAGCAAACTAAAGCATATTAAATCTTAATTGCATTAGTTTGCTGATGTTGGAATAAGAACAGTTTAGCTACAGTGCTGGTTTGAGTCCCCGCAAGACTCGTAAAAATCCTCATATCCTTTTTTTCCCTTTTTTTGAAGAACGAACAGCTGAAATTGTGGATCTGAAATTAAGTGATCGTGATTGATCTGTTTGTGTTTCAAGTTCCTCAATAGTTCATTTTTGCCTGTCAAAGTACTGTTCTAATATGACTTGCAATTATTTTCATTGTAGATGCCAACAGGCCAGAGCTTTACGAGGTAAGCATGGGAGTGGTAGAAGTTGGTAAGTGGTTGCTAGGGCTGGGTAAGTATAAACGTGCCAGGGCCGGGTACAGGGTCTTTCTCCCAGACAGCTCTCCTTGGGATAAATTGGTTATAACAGGCCAACATGACATGGCGACCAGAATGACATGGCAACTAAACGAAACATAGAACACATAAATTAAAAGAAGCAACGATACAAGTAGTATCTATGTAAAATGTGAATGTGAAAGCCTATTAAATGCTATAAGTAGCACCCATAGTTTTTGTAATGTGTTTTGTCTGGTTATTCTTACTGAAATGAGTGCAGTTTAGTCTGATTTATTAAAATAAAACTGTTTGAAACGATATTGCAAGTTTTTTTTTGGTGTTTGCTTGTGTTGTATGTAGGAAGTAAAGCTCTACAGAAATGCAAGGGAACGGGAAAAGTAAGTGCTTTGTTCTGCTCTTAAATAGCAGTTGGCAAGTCGAGGGCATGCAAAGAGTATACTGAAGTTGTAAGGGGACCTTTTTACACTTAATGATTATTCAGTTCGTACGATTCGGTAGTTATGTCCTATGATTCCTTTTTTCGCCGTAAGCTTGTCAAGCGAATGCTCAGAGAGGGCTATTGTTAGAACTACCGAATTTGCAGAGATATACTGTAGAAGGTCTAGTTTGTCCACAATTCGACCACGAGGTCATCTTTTCTGATTCTGAGTTATTTTTTCTTGGGGGGGGGGGGTGGAGGCAGGAATTGCAGCCAAATTTTTCATAGACGAGTTGCCTAAATAAAGGGAATAGGGAGAGGGGGGGGGGTTGCGACACAGTAACTTCACAGTCTCACTACCGACTTATTAAGACGTCGGGAGAGTGACATAAAGACGTCACGAAAATATTAATCACATTACGGTCTAGAAAGTGACAATCACAAGGAATAGTACTCATCGACAAATGAAAATCAAAGATACCTAACTCTTTCCCATTCAAACTCATTTCAGTAATTCTGTCAAATTTTGGAGCCTTAAAATCAGTATCACTAACATTCTTAGTGACCATACAATATCACTGAGTGAACCAGTGACTTTACAAAGTCGCTGAGACAGATTTACTGTAACATATACAATGGATCCCGAAAACATCTTCAGTTGCGCGTGTAGACTCGAAAAAAAAAACGTAATAAATGAAAACTTTCTAAGGTATTGCGGACAATCTAACGGTTAAAAGGTCGAAATCTGTACGGTAGCTATCTATGTCAAAAATATAAACTGATCTTAATTTAAGGTATGATAACATGGCTTCGCTTTATGCTGTCATAAACACGCTTCAGTGTTTGGAAAAGGCGTATATCAAAGACAGCGTCACTCCGAAAGAGTAAGTTTCAACGTTATCACCACTATATTCAAATAAACATCAATTTTTATTAAAGGAGATTCTGAATGAAAAGGAATGAAATTGTTGACATGATTTTTGTATGAATATAAGATTCAACGTGAACGTGGCATTTGTTAGCCCTTCTCCAGTCTCCATGCTGTTGGGAATAGTATCAGTTAGTTTCCATATTTTTTCAGCTATACAGCTGAGTGTTCTAAGTTACTGGTTCAGTGCAAACAGGCGTTTACTCAAGTGAAAGGCGATGAGTATCCAACCGTAGAAGTATTCATCGACAAGTGCAAGGTAGTATTAAAGAATTCTTTTATAACGGTAGAAAATTTCTTCGACAAGTATAAGGTGGCATCAAAAAAGTCTTTCACTAAAGTTTGTGAGTGATAATACTAGTGATGAAGAGGATAAGATAAAAACCACGATCAGTGTTTTTAAAGTGCTATGAGTGCTTCGGCAAATTGCGGAAGTTCTGCCACATGAGAAGCATTGTGGTGGCAAATCCGGTGAGATATCATTGACCGCCACCAAAGTTTACACAATCATTAACCACATCATTAACCCACTCGTTAGTGGGTTTAAGCCTGATGTCGAATTTCTTATTTCTGTCGGTTCAAATTATTCGTGACCTCGTTTTGTTGAGTGTTCTACGCCCAGTCGTCACTAAATTTGATGCCCGCTGGATGTTATGTATGAAGGTCTCCGTGTAAAAGAGCATCGGCCCAATGAATATTTCTGTGGAATCCGTGACAGAAGGGCCCTGGACAAAAGGTCCTTGGACATAAGGGCAGATACTATCTGTGTAGCTGTGGGTTCCATAGGGTGATTTTAACCTTCTCGAGAACGGTAACACCGATTGCTATCAAATATCAGTCACATGTTAACTGCTCTACTAGTTTCTTTTGAAATATTCACATAATATATGGTTTGTTTAATAGATACCTATTATGAAGAATGCATGTAGAACTCTAAGGATATGAAATGTTATTGTTTAAACATAAATTTGGCAGTTGAATTGTCCGGCAGCCTTAGCCCGCATCCAAGAAGGGCGTCCAATAACGATTAAGAACGACGATAAAGGGAACACGCAGAAATGTATAGCAGATATAGTTTCGGTGAGTGGTCATAGATCCCTTACAGTTGTTCATGCATGAAAAGAAGTTCACAAATAAATTATATAAAGTTGAGTATCCAGCAAGTGAAATATTCTAGACATCTTTTTCTAATGTAATATATATATAATATAGACAAAGCTGATGTTCAAAAGTCGTGTGAAGAAGCGAAGCGTCTTTTATTTCCTTCTTTTGGCATGTTATAAACTAAACGTACACCTGAAAGTTCAGTTTTTCTTTGAAATACTTCCGAACTTCGCTCCGGATCAGTTTACTGGGAGCGGACTGAGAATATTACCAAATAAAAAAGGGGGAAAGTAGGGAAGCGTGGAAGCAGGGCAAGGGAAAGCTGTGTGGTAGTTGCTAGCGGATGTATTCATTACTGAGATACTTAATGATTGAGAATAATAGCTATCAATTTGTACTTTATTTCTTCAGAATTTTATCACAATTCAAGACAAGCTACGCCTGGATATCAAAGCTATGGATGAGGTTTGTCAACATTTGTCTGCATATAAGCAAATTTAGCGAACTGCTGAAAAAATAAATAATAAGCTGCCAGTAGGGATTTAAGCACCGAAAGTTTTTGCGGAATCTTTGGGCGTTTTTTAGCCCAGCTTACATTACACGTAAGCTGGGGTATTCCTATCGGTTTGCGGATGGCGTCCGTAGTTAGTTGTTTATTTGGTAAACTTTGTTTCAAAATGCATCTCCTCCTACAATTTTGATCCGATGTCATTTATTTTTGGTGTGAGGCATTCCTAAGGGGTCGTGCGTACTGCTTGTGCTTTTCAAGCCGATCGGGTGATTTTTCAATTTTTGCGGAATTTCTGAAGGAAAAATTTTAAAATGTATCTCCTACTACATTTCTGACCCGATGTCATGTATTTTTCGTATGGGGCATCCCTAAAGGGTCGTGCATACGGCTTGTGCTTTTTTTAGTCGATCGGATAATTTTTGTATTTTGGGGGAATTTTAAAGCAAAAATCTCGAAAATAATTCAAAATGCGTCAACTCCTACAATTTTAATTCGATGTCATTTATTTTTGATGTGAGGCATCCCTAAGCGCCCGTGCATACGGCTTTTGCTTTTTTAATCGTTAGGGTGATTTTTGAATTTTTGGGGAATTTTTGAAGAAAAAAATTTAAAATGTATCTCCTCCTACACTTTCGATCCAATGTCATTTATTTTTGGTATGAGTCACCAATAAAGGGTCGTGCATACCGCTTGTGCTTTTTAGGGAGTTTTTGAAGAAAAAAACTTTAAAATGCATTTCCCTCTACAGTTTTGAACCGATTTCATTTTTTTTGGTATGAGGCATCCCTAAGGGGTTGAGCATACGGCTTGCGCTTTTTAGTCGATCCGACAATTTTTGTATTTTTAGGGAATTTTGAAAGATAAACTTCAAAATTCATTTCCTGCTACACTTCTCATTTCAGTTACTTTTTGGTATGAGGCATCCTTAGGTGAGTCGGACATACGGCTTGTGCTATTTGTCTCGACTCAGGAATTTTTGATTTGGGGGGGGGGGGGGGGGAGGGAGGGGAATTTTGATGAAAATACCTTCTCCTACAGTTTTGATCAGACATAATTTTTTTTTTGGGGGGGGGGGGGCTGAGGCATGTTTAGGGTGTCGTGAATACGGCCTGTGCTTTTTGAGTCGACCAAGGAATTTTTGGGGAATTTTTGAAGAAAAAAAAATCAAAATACATTTCCTCCTACAGTTTTTATCAGATTTCATTTATTTTTGATATGAGCCGTCTCTAGGGGGTCATGCATACGATTTGTGCTTTTTGAGTGAATTGGAAAACTTTTGAATTTTTTCGGAATTTTTGAAAAAAAAAATTAAATGAATCTCCTCCTACAGCGCATAAACGCAAGTTGAATGTACTTGCACAGTAGTCAAATTTAACAACCACACATCGACGCAAGTTACATAAACATGCGCAGTAGTCCAAAATAAGCACTGCGCATCGATGCAAGTTAAATAGACATGCGCATTGGTCTGAAAAAAAGAACCACGCATCGACGCAAGCTGAATAAACATTCGCAGTGGTCCGAAATGCGAACCGCGCATCAACGCAACCTAAAGAAACATGCGCACTGGTCCAAAATGCGAACCGCACATCGAATCAAGTTAAATAAACATGCGCAGTGGTCCGAAATGCGAACCGCACATCAACGCAAGTTAGATAAACATGTGCACTGGTCCAAAATAAGCACCGCGCATCATCGCAACCCAAAGAAACATACGCACTGGTCTGAAATGAGAACCACGCATCAACACGAGTTAAACAAACATGCAATGGCCCGAAATGCCAACTGCGCATCGACGGTTAAATAATCATGCGAACTGGTCCAAAATAAGCACCGCACATCAACGCAAGTTAAACAAACACTTGTCCGAAAAAAGAACCACGCATCGACGCAAGTTGAATAGACATGCACAGTAGTCCGAAATGAGAACCTCGCATCAACGCAAGTTAAATGAACATGCGCAGTGGTCCAAAGAAAGAACCACGAATCGACCCAAGTTGAATAGACATAAGAGTCACGCATCGACGGGACTTAAATAAACATGCGTACTGGTCCGAAATGCAAATCGCGTGTCAACGCAAGTTAAATGAACCTGCGCACTGATCCGAAATGCGAACCGGTTCAAAGAAACAAGTACACTGGTCTGAAATGCGAACCGAATACCAACGCAAGTTAAATAAACATGCACACTGGTCCGAAATGCGAACCGCACATCAGTGCAAGTTAAATAAACATTTGCACTGGTGCGAAATAAGTACCGCGCAGCAACACAAGTTAAACTAGAACCTCATTTCGCTAGCAAAATGTTAAACACTTGACAAAAATTAAAACCCAAAAAATACTTCTTTCAATGGGTTATTTCTTGAATAATATATTGCAAACAACACAGCTTGAATACGTCTTATAAATCGAGTAGTGCTTGGTTTTTGTTGGCTTAAGGTTTTATTGACTGATCAGACATACGCCGTGTTATCTATTTACGCAGTGAAAGTTCGCACAAAGCTGAGCAACTCTGTGTTCTGTGCTGTGCGTGTGCCTTTACTTGCAAAAATACACTGTTTTCACATGGCGTTTTAAACAAGAAAACGAAATCGAAGGCGAAAATAAAAAGTGTCGTGCACACGTTCATATCGAGTTCTACCTGAGTCCCAAGTTTCGTGGCCCTAGAGCCCATAGTGCCAGTGGAGGAGATGACAAAGAAATCCGATCACTATCAAGAACAAAAAAAAAAAAAAGAAATACCAACGGCTGCTCGCACAAATTCAAAAACCCCTTGCAAGCTAAAGGCTTGTCATGTGTTAATAAATATGCGCACTGGTCCAAAATGCGAACCACGCATCAACACAAGTTTAATAAACATACGCACTGGTGGAAAATGCGAACCGCTCATCAACGCAAGCTAAATAAACAAACACATTGGTCAGAAATGGGAACCGAGCATTAACGGAAGTTAAAAAACGTGCGCACTGGTCCGAAATGCGAACCGCACATCAACACAAGCTAAATAAGCAGCTCGCTGGTCCAAAATAAACACCGTGCATCAACGCAAGTGAAATAAACATGCGCACTGGTTCGAAATGCGAACTGCGCATCAACGCAACTTAAATAAACATGCGCACTGCTCCAGAATAAGAACCGCGCATCCACTCAAGTTAAAGAAATATGCGCATTGGCCTGAAATAAGAACCCGCGCATCGACGCACCTTAAATAAACATGCACAGTGGTTCGAAATGCGAACCACGCGCCAACGCAAGTTAAATAAACATTTGCACTGGTCCAAAATAAGCACCAGCCGCAGTGGCCGAGTGGTTAGAGTGTCCGCCTCGAGACTGGAAGATCGTGGGTTCAAACCCCTGTCGGGTCATACCTAAGACTTTAAAATTGGGATTCCTCCTTGGTACCCTTTGAGGCACTCCACATGTAAGGGTTAGAAGGAGGGCTGGAATGCCCCATTTCAGTGTAATGTGGCAGGGGGATCCCGATATGACCATAGCAGTTGAAAGGGATCTAAAGAACAATACAATCAATACAATCAATCAACCAAAATAAGCACCGTGCATCAACGCAAGATGAATAAACATGCTCACTGGTCCGAAAAATGAACCGCACATCAACGCAAGTTGAATAAACATTCGCAATGATCCGAAATTCGAACTGCTCATCAATGCAAGTTGAATAAATGTGCGCACTGGTCCGAAGTGCGAACCGCGCATCAAGGCAACTTAAGGAAGTTTGTGCACTTGTCTAAAATAAGTACCGCTGGTCAACGCAAGTAAAATAAACATGCGCATTGGTCTGAAATAAGAATCGCGCATCGACACAAGTTAAATAAACATGCGTACTGGTTCGAAATAAAAACCGCACATCAACACAAGGTAAGTAAACATACCCACTGATACGAAATAAGAACCGCACATCAACGCAAGGTAAATAAACATGCCCACTGATCCGAAATAAGAACCGCACACCACCACAAGGCGAATAAACATGCGCACTGATCCGACATCAACACAAGTTACATAAACATGCGCGCTGGTCCGAAATCCGAACCGCGCATCAACGCAAGTTAAATAAACATGTGCACTGTTCCAAAATGAGAGCCGCCCATCAACGCAAATTAAATAAACATACACACTTGTCTGAATAAGAACCGTGCGTCGAGGCAAGTTGTATAAATATGCGCACTGGCTCGAAATGCGAGCGCTGTTCGAAAGTATCTATGGCAGACTATCCAGTTTACAAGATATACAAAAAATCTGTTTTCCATTTTTCTGGGAAACAAATCCTTGCATGCATTTATCGGTCTATGTTCTGGTCCGGTGCTAAATTAATTATTGAGCTAGCCTTTGGCCGTGTCAAATTTTGAAGCCCAATTTTTAAGGATAATTCCCTTGCTCATGCACGCTGGGATTGGTCTTATTGCTTTTCGTAAGCTGGGACTTTGTCCTTGGACAAATTTGTTTAATTAAGCCAGATTTGTTTTCCTTCTGATTTATTTACCCGGAAAAGGCTGATAAAACTTTTTTTCTTTTTTAGTTATATCCTGATATGAAAGAACTGGCTGAAACGTTACATCGGTTGAGCCTTGTACCCGAAGATTTTGAGGGAAAAATCAAAGTAGAATCGTGGTGAGTTGTACAGTCCTTGCAAAATAACGTCCAGACTGCATGGCAGTCACTTGGCAGATTTTGTTTCGACACATCACTTAGATTGGTGATTTCTGAAATCGTCTAAGTCACGGCAGTTAAAATGTGTATGTTCTTGCTAAAAAAAAGCTGAAGAAGTGCATTGTCATTGTGTAGTTAGATCAGTTTATTCATACAAGGCACAATATATGGAAATCTAAATCTTGATAACTTTGTCAAAACCTAAAATTTTTTCAGACTTTCCTTCGAAAAATATAATTCTTAAGAAAAAAAAAGTTTTGTGCCCCGAGTGAGGATCGAACTCACGACCTTGAGATTATGAGACTCACGCGCTGCCTACTGCGCCATCGAGGCACGTATTATATGTAAGAACTAACTATTATTCAGAATGTAATCAATTAAGTCGTACTTCAGCCATATAATAACTTACAAGTACTTGTCTTGCACACTACAAGCATAAGGTGCCCTGGTTTTCTAGTATGCACTTCTACCGCATTCATAAAGCGCTCTAGAATTACTAAATTCGGGTCAACTTTTATTGCCTTATTATTCCCTCGCCCAACTTTGTTGGCGAAAGGTGATATAGGATTTGGTTAGTCTGTCCGTCCGTCCGTCACGCTTTTTGGTAGTGGTCTTGTGTGCGCAACTCCCCCGAACGGTTAAGCACACACATTTCAAATCCTATACAGATTTACTCCTCATGTATTGTAGTTGTGCACCTCGTATTTAGTTTGTCCGACTTTTCATTTATTTATCCAAAATTGAGGTCGAAACTTCGCATATTTTTTCACTATAAAGCCTATATCATATAGACTTTATAGCCTATATGATCTAATTCTTGTATGCACAACTCCTCCGAACGGGTAAGCACATAAATTTCAAATCCTATACAGATTTTCTCCTCATGTATTGTAGTAATGCACCTCGTATTCGGTTTGTCCGTCTTTTCATTTATTTAGCCAAAATCGAGGTTGAAACTTAGCCATATCATTTGAAAGTAATGCATGTATACAATGCATGTATATCATACTGTGTTTGTGTTACAAAACGTGCAAAGGGCGAGGGTATTTGCAGCGATCCGGTGTTCTTGTTTTTTATAGCAGTTCTGTTATTAGTCCACCGCCACTGCGGCACGCTCGGAGCGGTCGACTTATAAAACGCTCATTGTCCGTCTGTCTGTCCCACACCAGTGCCCCCACTTTTGTACGCGCGATTACTCACTCACGTTTCATCACAGGCTTATGATTTTTTTGTGGGAAGTCACAACATATGTTGGAGTCGTGCGACTTGAGGTTATTTTTTAATTTGACCAAAAATTGACGAAATTGTGAAACTTCAAACTTGACCAATTTTTTTGTTTGTTGGGGTACGATACCCCCACTTTTGTACGCGCGATTTCTCAGTCACCTTTAACCGCAGACTTTTGATTTTTTGTGGGAAGTAATAACATAGTTGGAGTTGTGCGACCTAGGGTTATTTTTTAATTTGACCAAAAATTGACGAAACCGGGAAACTTCAAACTTGACCAAATTTTTTGTTTGTGGGAGGTACTGTGGGGGCACTTTTGTACGCGCAATTTCTCAGTTATTCTTTTTTTTTTTTTTTTATTTATTTATTTATTTTTACAGATAAAACAGGTAAACGCACACAAATGTCCTTGGACAACAGAAAACGCCACATAATAAACACCACAGCACTTACTCTTACCCAAATATACTACAGTCTCATTTATGCCATCATTTACAGACAATCACAAACCACATAAAACATTTAAAACGTCAGTCACAACATTTCCTCAAGTTTGAGTTAAGACGCTTTTACTTTCAGGATTCATCGCCGTTTTGTTCTAAATTTTCGCTTTGCCCAACTAGTTGCGGAAATTGGCGGTATTTGTTACTGAAATGTGCAGCAGACAAAAGCCTGCGATCTACGACTATTCTTTTAAGTATCTCGAAAAACATCAACTGATAAATACTTTTTATATATTCTGATATTAAAAACATATTTTTTAATAAGCAATAACATCATGTTCATGGCGGTATCTGTAGCTCCAAACAAAAATTCTGTTTTAGTAATATTTTCCAAAAGCAGATTTCTGGGATCTATACATTTAAATAACTTTTCGAGCCACGTTTTCGTTACTTGGCATTCAATAAGTGCATGCACTATTGTATCAGGAGTATTCGAATTACAGAATTCACAAAGTTCACTGTCTCTGATTTTCCAGTTTTTTAGATTACTTCCAGTCTTTACAATATTATGGACAATTTTAAACTGAAGGGTTAATATCTTAGGCTCTTTTATGGCTTTTCTACACAACGGTAGACTACCATAAATTGTGCCCTCATCTAAGCCTTCCTCTAATGACCACATTCCTAACGAAGGAGGTGCTTGAGTGATAGTCTTTAAAAATTCATCGTAGAATATCCTACTTTTGGCTTTAGAAATATCAATCAATTTTCCGCTTATTAGCTTAAAGATTTTGCTTTCAAAATTAACGACTGGCCTGGGAGTACCTATTACCTCAGATTTTAATCCGCTATTTTTAATAGCACTTATTACCCCTTAGTACCTCAAAAAGTTTGTCTTGACATGGTAGCGTTCTATGAATTCGGTATATGAAAGAAAACTACCATTTCTTTTACATAGGTCATGAATAAAAACTATTCCCTTCTCAAACCATTCTTTAAAAAATAGGCTTTTCCCGCCCACTACTATTTTACAATTGTTCCATATTATCTGAGCACAATCATTGAATATAAAAATCTCTTTTGCAAAATTTAACATTCGCTTGTAAAACATAGGAATATATGGTAATTTCGAAGTATCATAGTCACATCTTAATAAAAGATTTAATCCACCAATAGGAGTAAAATATTGTTGCGCATACTGGTTCCAACTGTTACCTTCTACTATCCACCATAGCCACTGAATTCGTAAAGCCTTTAGTTGGCACCCAACATCAATGCTTCTTAGACCCCCTTTGTCAAAATTGGCTATTGCCGCAGTATGCTTAACTTTCGGGGGTTTGTAATTCCAAACAAAGCAGTTTATCTCCTGTTGTATTATTTTTTCAAAGCTATGTTCACTTTCAGTTATTGACATAGAATAGATCAGGTTAGAGATGCCGAAAGTTTTAGAGATATATATTTTCCCAAAAATACTGATGTCCCTTTGGCACCAAATTTTAAAAATTTGGACCATTTTATCAAGTTTCTGTCTGAAATTTATGTAATGCTTATCTTTGTCGCCTCTGCCAATTTGAATGCCAAGCATATTAAAAGAATCTCTTTTAACTGGCATATTAAGGACATTAAAATCTTTGTATCTCCAGGGACCCAAAAATACCAGAATAGACTTGTCCGTATTCAATTTTAAACCGGACAATTCTGAGAAACCCCGTAGTGTTTCAATTAAAGTATATACAGACGGAGTAGTTTTGAGCAAGCCCGTACAATCGTCTGCAAATTGTTTTAACTTATTTAAATCTTTACCAATTTTTATCCCTTCAATTTCTGTGTTGTTTCTGATTTTATCCCCCATTATATCTGCACAAAGAATAAACAGCAAACCCGATAGACCGCACCCTTGCCTAACTCCTCTGCTAAGATTGAACCATTTAGATGCAAACCCGTTATTGATAACGCAGCTATAAATATCAGTGTAACAAACTTTGACTAGTGAAATAAGGTCTCAGTTATTCTGCACGGCAGCCTTTTGAGTTTTTATTGACGAAACTATGAAACTTCCAACAGGCCAAAATTTTGTTTGTGGAGGCACAATGCTTCCACTTTTGTTCGCTGAGCAAAATTCCGTCCACACCATCCTGCTTTTTTACGTGCGATTTTTCAGTAAGCTTTTGACCGAAGGAGGGTACATTCAGATATCTTTCGGCGGGGGCTTATGATCAGTTTTACTGATATATTTCTCAATAATTAAAATGGTTTGTGACATATTGAACAAAGCTTCAAAAATTATTCAGCTAGATTTTAAATTTGTGCATTTTTAAAATATTTGCAATTGTGCTGTCACTTATTGTATTGCTAATGTCAACAAATGTTTACTGACATCAGAAAATGATTTTGAGGTCACACAGTAAAACAGAATTCACAAAATTAGCGCATTTTTCATACAGTGAAAAATTAAATTTATGATATCACATTTTGAAAGTTTTCCTTGCAGATGAAATTTTGTGAGTGCTCATTTATTGACACCCAAAATTTATCTTTAATATAAAAAATATTTTCTAGATATAGAAACAAGTTTGTTTTATTGATATAATAAATTCACTTTTCGATATCAATAATTTATTGAATTAATTAAATCACAAAGTAAGTCTACTTTGATAATATTTATATGAACATCGGTTAGTGATGAACGTATGGGATCAATAAATTATTTGTGATATCAAAAACAAGCTAATGAGATCAAAAAGTAAAGAGATACTTAATTTTTTATGTAAATTTGTATTAAATTTTTATGCTGAAAAACTAATAACACCTTATTATTTAAAATAAGAACTCTGAAGCAAATAAGAAACCAGATATTTTTGGTAGGCTATTCCGGTGTTATAAGTAGTCAAACATAGGTTTCATCAGCCAACTACATTTCGTGCTTTATTAAAACAAACACATAGATTATATGATGGTTTGTCAAACTTTTTTTTTGTCTTGACAACCCTTCCCTCCTGAAGATGGCGAAAAGTAATTAGAAGACTTGTCAGAATTGACTGCTGCAATTTGATATGTACGAAAGGCATTTTTTTTCTTTAAAAAACCCAGTAGCAGACGATCAGTATTGATTATTTCGAGTTAGCGTTTATCGTTTTGTGTGAATTGGTGTTCTTTGTGGCTTTGTTTTGCTCATTCCTTAGGTTATTAAATATCACTATTGTTATTTTTGCGATCGACCGGTCTGTCAGTCTGTCATCAACAGCTTCTTAACACGATAGCTTAAAAACTGCTGCAAGGATTTTAATGAAACGTGGTATGTAGCTTCTATGGGAACAATCACAGATCGGTATTGTAAATGGGCCAGGTTCGTCCAAGGAAAATGCACCAACTGGACTTAGAAAAGTTTTGCTCTTTATTGACTATTGTTAATGAGTTTGGTAATACGATATATCAAGGATCGGTATCGTAAATGGGTTAGGTTGGCCCAAGGAAAATAAACCAAACGGACTTTGAAATGTACCAAATCCTGGAAATTATTCAACGTGTGAATGAGTATGTTAACACGATATCTCAAGAACAACTGCAGGGATTTTAATGGAACTTGGTATGTAGCTTCTATGGGAACAAGCGCAGATCGGTGTTGTAAATGGGTCAGATTCGTGTAAAGGAAAATGCACCAACTGGACTTAGAAAATTTCAGCTCTTGATTGGCTACTGATGGCCGTGTTTAACTGACGGGGGGGCCTGTGGGGAATATGTGAGCTATGCACACTGCTCTGGTTTTAAGTAATGCCAGGATCTATAGGATATCGTTGAGATCGGTATATGTTCTGCTGATATTAACATTTTCAATTTTTGATATGAGAATGTTTGTTATTTTCAACAAGTAATGATGCGTCAATTTCATTTCCATTTTCTTTGTATTATAATTATAATTATTAATTATTATTATTATTATTTATTTGTTTATTTATTTATTTCATTTCATTTTATTCTTTTGTTGGTGTGGGGGGTTGGGGGTGGAGTTGAGATACAAGCTTCTTGAATAAGTCACCGCCAAATGTGTGTCATAGTGATATGGATCATGCTGAAACGTATTCGCAGAGTGTGTCTTTTTGGAGCCAGATGCGGGTATCACATTTGGTGATTTTATCCAAAAATTCACTAACCTTGCTTAAATAGAATGGAATTACATGTACGAAATGACTAGAACCCTTTCAGCGAATTTTGACTGATGTATATAATAAGTACATTTGTACTTCATCGCCAGCACAAACACTTCAAACTCGCCCAGTTTATTATTGCGTCATCCCGTGCACCTAGGCAACATCAGCTGAACTACATTTCACTTACCACAAAGCAGTGCATTTTATTTTTGTCATAAGCTCTTAATTCACGGTATATATATATATATATATATATATATATATATATATATATATATATATATATATATATATATATATATATATAGTCAAGACCGTAGTTTGCTAGAAACTGGGCTATGGTGTCACCGTGGAATTCCTGACATAATGCACTTGCACGTAGGAAGTGTTCCCACCTGACCAGTGCTTTTTAGGCCAGCCGACGCCGTTAAGCTGGTCTTGTCACATCTTTGGAGGAGGGGTGGGGGGAGGGGGGTGTTCCGTCGTGTGTATGTATTTAGGTAAGCTTTTATTTAAATGCTTAAAAACTTACAGTTTCGATCGAATAGTCCTCACCTGAAAAGTTTCCTTTTTTTTTTTGGTGTTTGCCAAAAATTGAGGCATTATTATTATTATTATTATTATTATTATTATTATTATTATTATTATTATTTTTTGGGGTAGCCAATTTTCAAAATGCTTCTGCCACAGTTTTTGATCAAATTCTTTTAAATTTTGTACGAATGTTCCCCAAGTAGACATCGCTTGAAAATTACTGTTTTTGACGTTCCGACAAAAAATAGCCGACTGGCAGTATTTTTAAATTGTTGTAGCCGAATTTTAAAATGTTTCAACTCCCACGCTTTTAATCGGATTGCTTTGTGGTCTTTTTTTTTCAAGAATTACTTTTTTGCCATATCCCAAAAAATGGCCAAATGGCATCATTTGAAATTTTTTTGATAGCAAATTTTTAAAATGACTGAAATCACCGTACCACCTCACAAAACTGTAGCCCCATTTGAGCATAACTTGCGCATCACAAAGTGTTGTAAATTTTGCAGAAAAACGAGCATAGAAATAAATCATCATTAGATACATGTCATAAAAATAATACTTCATGACATGGGGATAAACCATATTTTTATTGCGTTAAAATCGGTAAAACTGATGGTACGAATGATCAGTTCGGGAAAAGACTGAAAATACAAAATGAGACGAAAATCTCAGCCAATAAGCAATGCAAACTATCAGCAGACAAATTGACCGGCGTTAACTGTATTTTCTTTGTATTTAATTGAATGTGAACGCAAAAACCCTTGACTCTGATATCGTTTCACAATCTTCACTTCACTAAGCTATGTCTGAATTATTTACCGTTCTTTACCATGAAAATGCATGCATACAGGCAATAAATTCACCGTAAAACTGTTGAACAGTCATGCTGTGATATGTGGCTATGTTGCCCTGAAAACTTGCTGGCTGATATATCTAGTGTGGTATTCCTAATGTAGTCCTGACCGTTCCAGGCATCATTACCTGTGTCGTTGCATTGAGTTGACGTGATATCTAGGACAAGGAACCCGCTAAAAGTATATTTCTTCCGTAATGTTGACACCAGCGGTTTCGTCTGACTTGGCAGACTTGATCTGTTGAAAAGGATCGAGGCGACTATTCGCACCGGTATCATTGAACTTAACATGTTGTTCTTTTTCCAGCCCCTTTGCATATAAACAAATGTATCACTACTACTTTCTGCGGTGCGAAGTCTTCCAAAAAGGATATGTGGTTAGCTGTTGGTTTTTCGAAGACAATAAAAACCAAGAAAAACCGTTGGTTGTGGCCAGGCAGAGCATGTAAAGTGCAAGTCATCAGTCTCTCAGGCCTGTTACCGAAGAACGGTGTTTGAAATCGTGATTTATACTTTATGTACAGAAATGAATCAATCAACTTTGGCAAAAACTCTGATGCTAATATTGCAACAATAGTTGTAGAGTTTGCGCAGCGTCCTTTTCGTTGTTAAGGTTTTAACTAAAATGGCTGTTCGTTGTTTTTTCTGTTACTGCCCTATATGCTCGACATCAATATTCCGATAGAAAGATTTACGACCCAGTCGTTACATCAGTACAAAAATCACTCAGTGACTGTTGCTTATTAATGTGGAATAGTTATATTTGCATAAAACAATGTGCAGCTTTAGAATTTTATACATTAGCTTGGCTGTCTTTATTCTTTTCACTGGAATGTATTTGGAGGGATGGTAAAGTCTGGGAATGATTGAGATCACGCGGTTGGCGTGTACTTTTGTAAGGGGTATTTTTCGGGATTTTGGGGGCTGTAATGTGAGATAAAGTAATATTTTAATGCCTGGGATGTCTCATAAATCGAGACGGTGCCTTGTATTACATTGGCATTCCATTCAGTGTTGAAGCGTTTGTTTGATGATGGCTAAAATTGTGGACAGCCAACGAATGAACAGAAAAACCCTAGACGGTACAGGCGAAATCAGTTAGTCGCATGGGGGTAAATCGTTTAATCGTATACACCGTGTCATTTCTAGAGTTCTTAATGTCTTATTGGCATTCTTCACAGGTCGGGTTTATTTAGTGGTCAGGGTCAAGTGCTTAATTTTGCTGTAATAATATTATCCAATGTACATATTTTGACTCGAGTTTTTGAATTTATGTTTATGTGGAGAAGACAGCATCCTCACGGCAATGAAACTTCGAAATAAAGTGAAAAAAAAAGATGAATGCTTACTCAAAATAATACCTTTCACTACGGATGTCTGCTACAGGGGTTTCTTGAAAGTGAGAAAAAACACATATTCCGTACATTCAAGCTGCAGCAGCCAATTCTTTCCAGTCTTCCAATTACTTTTGTCCATTTCGGGTGGGTAGGGATGTTAAGACAAAAAATTTGTTCGATAAATCATCAAATGGTAGAATCCATTTTTTTTAATAAAAAAGAGTGTATAATATTGTTGGAGTGACGAAGCTTAGGCTCGTCAATTATATAGCGCAACTGAAACTATGATATGTCTGCGTTCTCTTTTGACCTGAAGTCTTTCATATGCGTCATATCAATATTAATTTAATATGACTATCGTATTGAAACATAAACAAAGACGACAAATATGAGAGGGCAAATTTAAAAACAGTGTTATTCAACCATTTCTCGTTTAAAATATTATTTACTACGTTTACAAGTGACAAAACACAAGAGTGTAGATGTTGAATTAGACTGATTAGACATTACTTGCTCATTTATTGAAATTAGAACTGAATCACAAGTGAAATTTAAAAAGTCAGTGAAAAATCAAACAGAAAGTTTTTGTCCTTTGTCACATATTGGCTATTACACATTCCATGCAAACCTGGATAATTTAATTATATGCACAAGTTGAGTAACACAGTATATTCTGCCTATAATGCTGATCACACATTGCTCCGTGATAATATCCGTGGGTGTATTAAGAAGACCAGTTCGAAGTACTTCAAAGTACTGATTTTGCTCTTGAGCTGACCGTGCATTTTGAATCAAAATCGTCAGATTTCGTTTACACAATGTGGTTTTTAATATTGCATGAGCTCAATTAAGGTCGTATATTCAAGTAACACGCTTTTGTTGTGCAAAATAATAATTTTTTGCGAAAAAAAGATAAATTCGATCATTTCATTTCTTCGACGGCGTTCTCAGTTACAAAATAGCCCACTGTGTCACTCCGAGTTCCATAACGATCATTCTAACTGATTTCTGGAAATTTCATACATTGTTTGGTGTATTTTTGTTGTAGGTTGTCCACATTATCAAAAATGTCCGCTTCAGATGAACTAGATGACAACCAAGTAAGACAGCTCTTATTTGACTTGGACTCGTCCTATAATGCATTTAACAGACTGCTGCACAACTCGTAGAATCCGGCAATATCGCTTACTTTAGTTTTTTTGTTCGTTGTTGAAATCCCTCTACAGGCGGGTGTGTATGCAGCAAAACCTGCTCGTTGGGAGCACCCTCGTTAACACCCTTAAAAACAATCTTTGTTATCTCAAGCTTTCCTCATTGAATTAATGGAAAAAGTGGCTCTGTTGTTAGAGGCTGTTCCTGAATGGCAGGTGTGTCCCGACAGGGCTTTGCTGTATAGGTCACTGCTGTAGCAATAAAATGTTGTACAGTTTTATAGACACATATAAAAAGTATGAACTTATTATTTGGCGTAGAACAGTTTCTAGAGTTTTTTTTTTTTGTAGATTTTGTTGTGAAAACAATAATGAATTAAATAGCAAGCTGCTTGACGTGGTATAAACTTTGTTGGAGACGTGAGGTCAAATTGTAATTGTTTATCCAAGTTCCGTTTTTAAATGCCAAGCCCAAGTTTAGAAGTACAGTATACTTTAAATGTTGTTCATCAGAGTAATGACTGTATTTGCAACGTCAATGTTATTGAAACAAATGGCTGAGTTAGATCTTAGAGTCTTTTGAAATTCGGAAGCATAAATTTGCACATATATAAATCTCACAAGAGAAAGCGTTGTGTTGATTGTGGGGGGAGGGGGGAGGGGGGGTGCTGAGTGCGGGTTACTTAGGTGGTTGAGGTAGTGTTAATCTAGATGTCAAGCACAGTACCGCTTGGCTGTTTTAGCTACAGTTTTTCCATATGTTCTCATCGTTTCCGATCAGCTATCGGTTATTTCGTTGACACGCCAATCTCCACAAATATAAACCATTGAAAAGTGAAAAAGAAATGCACCTTACAACCACCAGAGTAAATTTTACAGTAATCGAGCTGTTGCACTGGAGTTTCCGCCTATAAGCAGATCAAGTTTAAGGATTCATACGAAAACTTAAAGAAGTTCTTCAATTTAATCTGTTCATTCTTTGATCTTATTTTATTAAGTTCATCTGCATTTTAAAATACCTCGGCAGGCTATATTGTTATACAGTCGTAATCGGTTAATTATATAGTCAATTTGCCAGAGAAAATTATGCGTAAATCTATTTATCCGATTGTCTAGAACATTTTGTTTGCACAAGAAAGTCGAGGGATTTTTCAACAGTTTTCGATTAACTGATTTCGTCAATATTGCATGTTTTTGTTAGGATGACCTGTTTTGTATGAACGCAACCAAATTTTTACAAACAAAAAATGAGAAGCGAAATTCATCCTGGTAAAAAATTCATTTTAAATATTCGTCTAAAGTAGCTGTTTGGTTAAATGCACAATTTTATCATCGGCTTGTGCAATTAAATTTACGGTCATATATTTACCCAAGCATTTATTTATTTATTTATTTTTCCCGGTTAATCCAAAGCGTAAATGGTTCGTTTGTGACGTAATAAAGCTACATACGATTCCCTTGCATTCTCTTACAAAATGTAGAAACAAATGAGAATTTCAGATGAGTGCAGTAAGAAACACAAGAGCTTATGTAAAGTTTGAAATTTATCCAAGATGCCAATATATTAAATGTGTATATTTTAGGACCGGGCGAGGAGGGGTAGGCGGTTAGGGTATTATTTAGGGGTGCTGGTTGAGGCCGATTTTATTTTATTTATTTCATTTTTATTTATTTTTTTTTTGGTCATTTCTTGTAGTGTATTGGTATGCCATTTCGAGATTCATAATGTACAGCTCTATTGTTCAGAAATGTGTATCTGTATTCCTTCACAGATTTTTTGTCCCGAATCAAGGGCTTTTTTAACCGAGTATTTACTTCCTACATTTTTAACAGCGCTATGTTAAAGAGATGAAATTGCAGAAAACTTAATACAATAACTATACTAATAATCAAATGTTATTAAACTGTGAAATATCTGTACATTTTGTATGCCTCCCCTTAGAAACGTATCCAGCAGAAGTAGTGGACATTTAGTGTGCCCGGCTTCAGCTTCACGTTAAAAGCAAAAAGTGTTATTTTACATGTCAACCAAAAGTAGGTCATTTTAGTTGAATACAACTAAAATATTTTTTTCATCAGTAGAAAAGAAGCCATATAAGTTTGAAGAGGTTTTATTTCCCTGCCGACTTAATATTTTGAACTGGTGTTAGCAACAACCTGTTGATTCAGTTGGGGAGTCCAATCCCTGAGTGTTAACCATTTTCTTTTGTCCCTCGTCGGGTGAGCCAGTTCATATTCTTAAGCGATGACTTCCTGCCCTGTCTTATAAGGATGTCTTTCGGGCTGGATAGGGCACCCGGTATTAGATTCAGGCACGCGTGATAGATCTGTGAGTAAGCTACATAGCGACAAGTTCACTATCCTCCCATAGGTGCCCCAACCCCATACAAAATGCGAGAGAAAATAGTGTATCGCCATAATAACATCTGCATATAATTACGTAATAAACAGCCAAACAAAACGGAAGTTCTTTTCTCTGTACTGTCAGAATATTTTACCTCATTGTTCCGTTTTGTGGTCTCTTACCTTGATACGCAAAACGACAATACAAAGCTCTTCCTGTTGTCACAATCATTCACATGTGACGTCACAATGAGCCATGGCAATGCCGTTCACGTCACAATGACTGATACCTACAGCGTTCACGTCACAATGACTAATGCCTATAACGTTCAAGTCTCGATTGCTCATACCTATGGCGTTCACGTCATGCTAACTCATGAATAAGACATTCACGTTACAGTGACTCATGCCAATGACGTTTACGTCACAGTACTCCTACCTATGATGCTCAGGCCACAAAGACTTATGCCTGTGACGTTGACGTCACGATAACCCATTCCTATAACGTTGACGTCACGGTGACCCGTGCCTATGACGTTTACGTTACAATGACTCGTGCCTATGATATTCACGCCATGACTTACAATGTTCACGTTACAATGACTGTTACTTGTAACGTTCACGCCATAATGACTCATGCCTGTCACGTTCACGTTGCAGTGACTTATGCCTGTCAATTCATGTCACAATGACTCATACCACTGACTTTGAGGGATCCCCAGGATGATAAAGAAAGGGAGGTGTCTGTCATTTCTTTATTGAACTGTGTCTATGTTATATGGCTAGGTAGTGACATATCAGTCCGAGTCCTTAGGTTAAGCACTAAACAGTTCTCCATAAGGTTGATATGAAATCATTCGTTACCACTAAATATTGAACTAAGGATTTGTTTCCTTATAAGAAATTTATTTCTGTTCTTAGCGTAAAATGTATGTTGTAAATATCGTGTCACTGCATTACTGAACTAAGATAATCCCGACTCAAAACAGGCACGTTCAGCGAGATTTTGTCAAAGAAAGGGAAATTGTTGAAGGGCAGATTTTCGCCGGAGAATGTGCGTGGCAGTGAATCAGCTGTAAGCCTTTGGAACCTTGTTATTTTTCTTTTCGAGGTTGATTTGATTTGGTGTTTTATTTCTGCATTTCACAATGACTTCAGATAAGCACAAGACAGTCATTGCTTTGAAGCTCCATTCAATCAGGTGCCATTAAAATAGAAGATTAAAAATGTCTTGCCCAAGGTCTCGGGCTGAAATATGAGGAGTGAAGAAGCTTCTCCAGTTTCTGTTTTATTCTATGTTTAAAAAGAAAGCAAAATGAATCTATGGGAATCTATATATAGCAATCGTGTTAAGGAAAATTAAGGCACTCTAAAAATGAAACGAGGTAACTCGGGTGCGCGTGCGCAAAGCTTCAGCTCTCAGATTTAATCAAACGTAATGGCTCTGTATTATCACGTTCCTTTTTAAAACAAGTAAAAGAAGAATGGGACCAGCCCCGGTTCCGATCTGGTAAGATTGGACGGAAGAAAACAACGCCGATCGACACGTTAAACGCGAGGCAATGTACACCGGATTCTACACAGAGAAGTAACATACTGTATTATGTCTGGACTATTTATTTTCATAAACGCAAATAGTTACCACATTTGTAACATCGTATATCTTGCGTGTGGAGTTATGCAAAACGATAGAAAGCTGGCTTACTCGACACAGCTTTACTGATGTTCAACAACGTAACATTTGATAAAGCTACAGGCAAAACTGGTTAATCACACAGCGGCTCATCCCATAAACTGGTTAATATTATAATCCACTACCATTCCTGTTTTATTACAAAATATACTGGACAGTCACATAGATCGGCTAAAGGCATAATGTTCTTTGGAAAATTGGCTGTGCAAATAACGGGTTTCGACTGTACTGCCATTTGAAGGCCACGACTACATAGTAACACACGGCTGACAAAGCAAGTCAAAGCATCTGCGAATGCATCCCTCCTAACAATAACAATAAACAAAACCTCTCACAATCATAATGAAAATGAGCCCGAGTTGAATGAATAAGGCCATTCTAAAAGTTAGGGTTCAAGGAATACCTGTGATCTTATTGAACTGACCGAGAATTATGCAGCAACTTTTCAATCATACATTCGTTATGCAATTTTCTTAAAACTTAAAAAAGTCTATACTGTTTTAGTAAACAAAATTTAACTGATGACAACAGGTTCAATTTTACGAGAAGTTCGGTTCCAGTCGCCCCGACTCATCTCCGCCAAATTACAGCACGAAAGTCAAACATGTTTTGGCATATGTGGTCGTTTAAAATACGTATCATTTTGCACATATTCAGCCATTTTTGTGTGTACATCTAATATTAAAGGCTGAACTGTAAAGGACGGCCTGATTTTTGTTTTATGTCCTTGTATTTACGATTATAGATAAAGCTCAATGAAAGTTCCAATCTGATTGTGAAAAAATAAAAATGAGTAGCTTATTTGTCGAACAGAATTACTCTGGGTGAAGGGCATTATTCAATTGTATGAATCTATCTTGGTGTGAACCCGAATACAAAAGTTGGCACGTTTAATCCATATTCTCGGTTACACAAAAGAAGTTTGTTCGCGAAGCAACATGGCAAGAAGAACTGTAGTTTGCCAGTCACATCTTTTCCAGTCACATTTTTACCAGTTGAGAACTGTTAACCACGTAAAAAAAATGTGCTCGTTGGGGATTGTACGATCGAATCGGGTTATCAGTTTGTGCAGTGAAAAACTGACGGGATATGATGGGTGACATTAAAGAGGTTGAAAGCTCGAAGATACAATTTATGACGAATGTTTGGTTCATTTTTCTACACTACAGTGGTGCAAGTAGCTAATCACAGGACCTTTCTTTTTTTTTTTTTACTGTAGGCCTTGCGTTCATACGTCTCCATCGAAAACATTAGGGAGAGTTGATTCTACGAAATTGTGTTGCCATTGTGAATACTTCGGAAATAAGACCTAGTTCCAACCACTGTGACGGACAGATGGCTGACGTCCGTCATAGGAGGTGCATTTCTTCAACAGATCATAACTAGACACCATGGTTCCTCCATCGAAAGCCTTAGCACAGAATCAACAAAAAAAAAAGTGGTCACTGTGAACGACCAGAAAATATGATTAAATTCAAACCCATTGACGCAGACGACACATTTGTTCATTATCAATAGTTCCATAAAATCCCATACTGAGTGTTCACTCGACAAAAATGACGCTAACACTCTTGTGACGGACAGATGGATGAATGACCAGCATGCATAATAGGACGTACCTTCAATACTTGTATATATTTACCACTCTTAATAGAAAGAAGGTTCCTCCATCAAAAACTCTAGGACTAGTTGATTTCACAAAACCACACACTGCCACTCGAAAACGTCACACGCTATGACGGACATGCGTACCAATAGCCGGAGCCAATGGAAAGAGGTAAACACGTAAAAGAGGTAAACAACACAAAAACCGCATGAGGATTTCAGGTCTGTGGAATAAAAATTACGTACTTCAGAAAAAGTCCATCAAGTTCCGAAATTTGTGTCCCATTAAAATGGGCTAATATAATGGTGCAGTGAAAGGGAGTCCTCTTTTAATTGGTACTTCACATCATGACGAAATTCACACAGTGACGCGTTAACAGTGATTACCACTGAACGACCAAACAAACGAACGTGTATGGAATGCTACATCCCTGTGAACCTATTTATGAACGTGTATGGAATACTACATCCCTGTGAACCTACTTATGAACGTGTACGGAATACTCCATCCTTGTGAACTTAGTTATACCCAACATGTTAAACGCTGAACCCGGCCAGGACCCTGTTTAAAAATTTTGCTGATTTTTGCTAAAGTTTCGGTCAGCAAATTTTGACCAGTTTCAAAATAATTTCAGGGAATATGTCTAATAAGAGATTGCATGATTTCCCTGGGGAATTGTTTTTGTATTTGTTTTTAAAGTTTTTATTCATTATTTAACTATCTTTCAGGTCAAAATTTAATTTTTAATTCAGCATTAAATTTCTTCAATTCAATTTTAAGAGTACTAAACGAACTGAATTGTTTTATTTGTTCAAAGCAATTATCAGCAATCAACTACTAAAGCTCTAGTGTAATTTTTCCAGGAAAATGAAGTTACTGGTGCACTTTTCCACCCGTCTGCTGCTTAATATCATAGACTATGACATCACAACCCGTACTGAATATTACTGTGTTGTAGCAACAAAGCTAATCTTTTGTTCAAAATCTCAGAATAATTGCTCATGTATGACATTCCTGTGTATTTTATGAAATCCATCATTACACATGTCCCCTGGGTAAGAGAGTCCAGAAACTTCAAAAAATCATACTATAATAACAACGCGCGAAAACTTCAAAATATGACTTGTCCAATTAAAATCCGAAATGCAAATAAATAAAAAAAAAGCCCAGTACTGTGAAAGACGAATCGGCTTTTTTCCTGGCATATTTGACAATGCATGCCAACAGTGATCACAAAACCAGTGTTTCTAGTATCAGAGCACCGTGCGTTTTTATCAGCCCAGTACATGCAACATCACACATGTGTAGGCGAAGCAACAGCAGGCAACACATAAACCGAAGCCGTCTGCACCGATGAAAATACTTTGGGACAATAGGTATTCCAAAGGCACACATTTTTCTTTGTGTGTATCCGATATTCGGCCTAATAAGAGTCCAATGTTGTTAACAAATCTTGGCAATACTGTATGCACCCCGAAAGAATGACCTTCAACCCACTGGTCAAAGATCAGTGTTTCTTCGTTATGAACTGCTTCTCGATTTTTAATTATCCATAACAAGAACGTTCCGCGGACGCTAACTAGTAAGTTTCAAAAATTTCCTCCGAAAATTTTACATTTTCAAGCAATTAAATTATCCCAAAAACCTACAAATATCCTGGGTTGCTGTGATTTCCAGAGTGAGTCGCAAAATACATCTGCTGAGACAATTCAGCTCGAAATGGGTAAACAGGGTTAAGTTTTGCTAATTCTGTTAGAAACAGCACCGCCCACAATGTGTGACACACGATTGTCCATTAAATACCGGACAAAACGGCGACGGCCAAAACGGCGACGGTCAAAACGGCGACAAGTGCAACCCCGGACTTAACGGCGACGAAGATTAATAATTTAATGGTGAAAAATAAAATATAAAGAATAGCGTTGCAAGACAAATTAATTCATTTCGTGGTTAGGGAGGGCCGCAAGGGACGGTGCCAGAGATATAGCGCGCACGAAAATCGGACGGACGGCTCGACGGGCGGACGGACGGGTGGACAGAGGTCAATCCTATAGACCGCTCTGGGTTCACCCGGTTGGGGTCTATAGTCCGGGGTTGCACTTGTCGCCGTTTTGGCCGTCGCCGTTATGTTCGGATACCCGGTCACAGTGGTACTTTTCCCATTGTCCATTTTCGGCATAATAAAAATATAAAAGCAGGAAAGCGTAAGCTGCTTTTTGGAACTAGACCAGCTCGATTCCTACACGTTAATTGCAATTAGGAATGTTGCACCTTTTAAGACAAGTGAAATGCAGGAAAATATACAACTACTTCAGGGAAATTCTTTTACAGTCCTGTTACCTTTGATACTGTTCTTCCGTTACAACATTAAAGAATTATTCATGACAGACTGCAAATTCCATTAATTTACTCGTATAGTAACAATCAGTATTCAATATCAAACTGATGCCACTCCTTTAATTTTTGAGAGCACTGCTTATTACATAAGGTGTCGATATAATTTGACAGATATCGCTCAATTATGTTTATCTTAAATCCAGTCACCTTTTTGACATAATCATTTGGGTTTTATGCAT
The DNA here is from genome assembly GCA_949752745.1 of Protula sp. h YS-2021. Taxonomy (NCBI): domain Eukaryota; kingdom Metazoa; phylum Annelida; class Polychaeta; order Sabellida; family Serpulidae; genus Protula; species Protula sp. h YS-2021. Next base: position 27,560,360 of record OX457026.1, on the reverse strand, counting down.
GAACCACATTAAGACACAAAATGAATGTGTTTCATTGATGTCATTAATTCAGTTACCGTAATCAATAATTCAATTATTGACATAAAAACTGACAAGCAAATCACCCCTTACATTGATATTAGTAAAACTTTTTAAACACATCAGTAACTGAATCACATCAAAAAAATCAATTTATGATGTCATCAGATACAGATAAATATTAAGACTTTCAACAAAATAAATGTAAATATTTGCGTGAAAAAGCCTGTTTCACATTGGGATATCGACCCTATAACAAGTAATCTAATAAATTATAACTTGCAGATTCTTACGCAAGAGAGACCGATGTCTACAAAGGAAGTTGAACGTACACACATTCGTTCTTGTGCATGTATCAGCCAAAATCGTGACCTATCAGTTTCTTTCATTGTTATATAAAGGCATCACTTTACAATACGGTAACTTTAATCGATAAAGTGAACAATTAAACTTTATCTAAAAGTATTATTTTAAGACCGTGGCTACAGAACAGTCATGATCTTTTACACTATTTTTATTAAGGGTGCAGAGAAAAAACTCAATAGCTCATAGTGGAACATCAAAGATACATGCTCTGCAGTTTTCTGCGCTGTTGATCTACACTCACCCTCTGCACCACAGCGCCGTTGTTAGTATATTGCGCGCTACCCTGGTTGTAATTTTCCCCTACCCTGGCCACCGCAACGAAGGGCGGGTGGCTGGCTATGGGAGGAGACTGTACATAAGACATTTTACTTGCTATTCCCGGGGGTGTGCCCGAATGTGTGTCTATGGGTAGGGGTGGGGTTGATATCCGAGTAGTCGAATCTGCATCGATATGTACCGTAGTGCCTTTGGTCTTTCGATTGCTGGGGGTCACATTTCGGATGAGATATGGTTTAGATGAGTCGCTAGTGGGGCTGGTTGTCCGTAGCTGCGCGTACGCGTTAGAGCTGGTGACGTTCGTTTTGGGTATTCCGCGGCTCGCCATAGTCGGTTTCGGTTGATTAGCCACAGTAGTATGCGCATCAAATTTCGTGAACAGCGGATTATTCATTGTTTGAACGGAACTCGTCACAGGAGGTACACTCACCATTAATTTGGGCTTTCGAATTTTATCCGATGAACTATAGACATTGCTTGTACTTGGTTTCATTTGACCAATATTCCTATCCGCTGAGGGTTTTGTTTTAGAACTCACTTCCAGCTCCTTTATATCAAAATTTTTGGGCGGGACCGGGGGTGCAGGAGGTTCAACATCCAAATCATAATCAGGCTGTGGTATATGGACGGGACTAATTGATTTCTTAGACGATCTGTTTGCTTTGGGATCCTTGTTGGAATTCACGGAATTATTGCTACCGTTGTATGTAGTGTGTTTATACACCTCGCGCAGCGTTTTAATTTCGCCGTCTGATGGTTTCATAGCGGCTAGGGGATTATCTATGGGCTCGATTGTGTCGGTGAGAAGCTGTGGAGCAGACGAGCTCATATGAATCACCGTATCTTTCTCTTTATTTTGTTTCATACTGCGAATTTTTTCGAGTGGTTCGTAGATAGGTTCTTCCCAATAGTCGAAGTTGTCGTTATATTTCTGCCCTTTCTTTTCCGGTAGCGGAGGCGGCGTTTTATAGTCGGTGGTAGGGGAGGTGGGTGACTTCGGTGGCACGGGAGACGGGGCAGACGCAGCCACAACCGTGTGGTTCTTACTGGGTTTAGCCGGTGCCTCTTTCTTTCGTGAAAACTTCATCGCGAAGGAGCCAAATATGGACGATTGTTTACCTTCTTTCTTTGGAATAGGTGGCGGTTCCTGCACAGGTGGCGGTCGTGGGCGTGGCGGTGGCGGTTCGCCACCTTGTCGAACATGCATGTAGATATCTTCAACCTCTTCAAACAATATGTCCTCCTCCACTTTTGGTCCCGACGGAGTGTCACTCGACATTTGAGACTCGAAAGCGCGCACTTCCGGTTCTGGAAGACTAAACAACACGTGAATACTGTTCATGTAACTGGAGTGCATGTTTCTACACCGCTGATGTACCGCCTCAATTTCAGCCCAGTCTTTAAGTTCATCATAATTTTGTGCTGGTACAATTTTTAATGGCTCCCTTGTAGAAATGGGTACCATTTTGGAGTCCTTTTTAAGCGGACAAAAGAATACTGTTTCGTCGCCATAAACGCGTAAAAGACGGAAGATTGCCGTGAAACGTTTCTCCAACTTGGTTGGAATCAATCCATGAACAAGACGAACCATAATGGGCAGTCTGAACTTCTCTAATAATGCTTGAACGTTGTGAACACCAGATATATTTTGTTGTCCCGCAATCGGACTCAGTTTACATTTCGCATCAAAGGGTACACAAACAGTGTCACTAGTTTCCTTAATATCAACAGATAAGAATTTCCTATTAACTAGGCCATGTTTAGGTGTGGCTTGGTTCATCCACGTCTCGTTGCCCACTGTTATTATTTCCCCTACCGGTACGTCACTGGCTGGTCCCAACTCTCCGTCTTCGGTTTGCGTGAATCCTTTCAGTGTCTCCCTCACTAGGAAAGTGGGGCTGGGATTCTTGGACGAGTGAGCTGACTGGATCAGTTCAGGGATGGTCAGAAGAGGTTTTACTGCTTGTCCATTTTCAGATAACACTTCAAACCAACCCTGGTATGTGAGCGGAATACCATATTTTTGCTGTGAGCACGTCGCTTTTCCTTCTTTTATTTTAACACTTTCCACTAGTACCTTTTTGCCGGTCGAAATGGAATAAAGATACAACTCACTATGTACCGATTTCGCCACACCAATTGCTCCCCGATATTGACCCTTCGTGACCTTGACGATATTCGGTATGGGGTGCTTGGATGCAAAATCCTTCAGCGCCACCGGTAGTTCCTGCCATTTTATAGACGACAATAAGGAAACTTCCCCAGAAGTTGCCATAATCCAGCATCGTATAATACACAGTGAACTCAACTCACAGAATTCAATAACACACTGATTTCACCAGCAGTTATCCGATATTTCTTGGTTCCTTCTATCAATTTCCTATCCTAATAACCTGTACTGTGTTGTAAAATATATATATTAGTTTTTTTGTGCGATATTCAACATAGATTTTCTATGAGTGTACTGAATCAATTATGATTTGGTTGACAGCGTTTCATTCATAGGAACAAGGCGTTAAAGGTGTTGTGTGTCAAATGGCAAGTGGCATACATAACCCTGTGTTTGTGTTGTGGTTGAGCCTTATAAGGCATGTGCAGGGCCGTAATCTCAGGGAGAACTCAAGCGTGTCCTATTTAACCCAAGCAGTTTCTTTTTTTTTTTTTTTAAATAGAAGCTTCGTTGGTGAATTCACCGCTTTCTGAGCCATTTTTTTTGTGTTTATATTTTTTCGTATGTTTGAATCTTTAACAAAAATGTCGTTGGAAGTAAAAATCAAGCATGTTCAAGACATGTGTTGCGAGTACCGAATTCACTTAGACCAAACAATGCCCAATCACGAGTACTCCTGCCGCAATTTCTCGTTATCTCATGATACGATTTAACTTTTATTCCGTTATTGGGAATACAAAGCTACATTTTGAACTGCCAAGAATATAATGTTACATCCAAATATATGAGACAATTTGGTACAAAACCCCAAGCAAATAAAAAACATGGCTCAAAATAAGTGCCAATTCACAAACCCATCTCCCACATATAGATTTCTATTTATAGATTCATCTGCTACAGGAGATGAGTACGTCTTTGCCTGTAGAAGGGAATACATATTGATTTATCGTCGTCACCTTGCGTAGAAAGTAAGGATTCTATTTAGCATCTATTATTAGTTAGTTACACATTAATAAGAAATCACATATAAACCTGAGGAATCCACGACAATTCATCCAGCGAAAAGTCGATCTAAATTTTATATAACTGCAATTTTTTCTTATTCAAAGTACGTTGTAAGAACAATTTTTAAACTGAATGTGTCGGGGTACCAAATCTGAGACGTAATGTTGCCCATGTGTGAAATCCCCCTCCCCACCTCCACTCCTCCCCTCCCCACCCCAACCCCCCCCCCCCCCGTCTTCCACTCCCTCAGTGCGAATGCGATTTATTGGTGACAATTTTCAGAAAATCTAAGTTTACACAATAATAATCAGAACAATCGACTTTTTATAAATCTCTCTCCAAGAATTTCAACCCAGAAATGAGGATAAAAATTACGTTAATGTATTTATATTATTTCCAATCATATGCGAAGCTAAATCGCTTTGACTCCAATGCTTGCTTTCTTTTATAATTTTAATAACAGCCAAAAAAAAATGTTCCCAAATGTTTTACCCGCCTCTGACTCCTTCACACAAGGGCGTGGGCATGAAGTCCACTGCTTACAACAAGTTTGCAGGCTTTGCATGTAAATTTATACCCTACTCCATGCTATGGTACACCAATATATGAATAGCACACTACTTGTTATTGAATATATGCATGGCTTCCATGCAGCATTGGTGAGGTCTTATATGAACACACCGATGGAATCACCGAGGTGGAACATAAAATATCATGAATGTTAAGGTCATTTATTGCACGCAAATTCCCCATAAGATATAATACTAAATTCAACAAACGACTGCATTAGGCCGTTTACTTTTATTCTTATCTTTATGTCATTGTATCGAATCATGTTTTCATTATCGTCTCGCTTGTCAAAACAAGCACTGACGCAACAAACATTTCAAAAGAAATAAAGTGAAATACTAAGGAAAAAAAAACGTGTCTGCAAGACATTGCTCCCACCTCAAGTAAACAGCCATGGCAGGCACACATAAAAATGTCGTTTCTTACACATTTTCATCAGGATTAGGTTGACTGGTAACTCGTGATAAAAATATCTTAACTCATTGACAGACTGAAGGAGTGCGCCTCCCCCTCCCCCTCCACTCAGGCTCCCTTTACATAAAAGAAAACAGCTCACACCGTTGAGCTCCTGCAACTCCCCCCCATACGTATGAAAGCTTTTACTTTGTTTCTCTGAAACCGATTGATATACTGATCTTCCAAATTTTTTCACATTATATCCGTATAAGGTGTAATTAATGTTGTGACCTTCGTGACCTCAACTATGACCTTGAATTTTAAGGTTGAAGGTAACGTGATGGATTAGGTCCTCGAACATAGTGACAGATGAAGCTATTTTGACCTCATTATCATTCCCAGCCTTAACAGAATGTAATATAAGGTAAAGGTATTGAGTATTAATGTTAACGGTGAAGTAAATTATGTAACCGTAACGAGAAAGGACTATAGGCAGACCTGCAGGTGGCTCGGGATGTTTCATTCAGGTGAAACTAACGCCAAATCTAAGGTCCTGTGTAGGAGCCGCGGCGTTACTGAATCCCCCGGCAAAATAGCATTGTGACAGCATCATTCCAGTCGCACATCACTTGGCGCAAAGCTTATTTTTATTTTACTGGAAGTCACAACTGAAGCAACCTTGGTGATGCCTCAAAATGCACCGAAATGTTCCGCATGCCAAAGAATTTCAATTTTTATTTCCAAAAATAAACAACACGGCAATTTTACTAACATGCCAAATAGGTAGATAGCAGTTTACAATAGATGAATTTTACCTTTCAACCATTCGAACAGCAGTTCTGTGGCACAGGCAGTGAAGACGCAGACTGAATTTCAAAAGCTTTACTACTTAGAAAATTTAAAAGTGAAACTTCCTGCTCCTTAATCACAAAACAACCATTTTTATGTCCTTATTTCAACACTACCGAGATTGAGATGTGTACATTAAGCAAAAGTAAACACCACGATGCCTTTTAAGACATTTGTTTAGACAGAAAATTTGAGCTTAATGTTTCTAACATTGTAAAACACTAAATTTAGTAGATCAGATACCACATCTATTAATTTCCTTTTTGCTTTTTTTCTCTCTCTTTTCTTTCTCTTTTTCTTCTTTAAAATTTTTTTTACGTCTTGACTGAAAACTACTATAATTGATAGTCGCTATGAATGGTTCAGCTTATTGTACATTGTCCTGTAACCATGGCGACCCGGAAACACGAAATTTGAAGTTTCAATACTTTTCGGTCACTTTCGTCGGGAGTGCCGCTGAATTTTGAATAACGGCGAAGTGACAAAGCAAATTAGCAAGGTTTGTCCCATGGCGAAATGGCGCTGCGAGTACTGACACAATAAAATGAAATGGCGCAAATACTGACACGACCAGATGAAATGGCGCGGCGAATACTGATACGATCAGATGAAATGGCGCCGCGAATACTGACACGATCAAATGAAATGGCGCAAATACTGACACGATCAGATGAAATGGCGCCGCGAATACTGACACGACCAGATGAAATGGCGCGGCGAATACTGACATTACTTGGTGAAATGGCGCGGCGAATACTGACACGATCAGATGAAATGGCGCAGCGAATACTGACACGACCAGATGAAATGACATGATCAGGTTAAATGATAACGCCAGTGTTGGAATAACAAGGTGAAATGGTTAAGTGAGTGCTGACGTGATCAAGTAAAATGACAAGGCGGGTAATGAGTGATGTGACTAGGCTGACCACTGTTTTATTTATATTTCACATTTTTTCAATACACTGGTCCCCATGGCCACGGCTTACCTAAGCTTAGACATGAACTTCGCCAGAAATATCCATGACTAGCTAGGGGCCCCTCCTTTGCTAACGTCTTACAACTTTATCCAACAAAGGGCACAATATGACGTATCTACATAACACACATATTTGCTCTTCGACACAAAAAATGAAACAACGTGATGAGATTAAGAGGTTTTTGGCAGGAAAAATATGCACACAAGAGAACGAGTCATGTTCTCTACGAAAATAGTAGAGAATGATATTTCATGACGTCATTGTCCATTCTTCTGAACATAGTTGACTACCCGTTGACGGAGGGGAGTGCTTCTAACCAGGCACTTTTAACGACAAGCACGTCTTATAACGTTGTTAAGGCGCGCACTAATGGCGTACAAAGACACAAACTTTGGCTTCGTTTGGTCACAAAACTTTCATGATTTATGTGCGATAAATTCACCTTACGAGATTCAAGGTCGCAGCTGTTTGTCAACAAAATGCAATTTTGTAACGTTTTTCGTCTTTGATACAAATGGCATTTTAAAAACTCTTCGCCAACAGCAATGCTACTTGTCTTTGTGGACAACCTCCCATTAGCCCTTAAACTCGGGTTTTTCGCTTGCTTGTTACTCTTTTTTCCCTGTTATTTGAAAATGACGCTTCGATATTTCGGTCTGGTGACGTTGGCACTTTTAGATATCTCCTGTGTATGAATCGCAACGCCATAAACCTCACACGACATAAAAATCCTTTATTTGCGCACACCCAACAGAGACCTAAGAAAGATATTAAATGTCTGATGATTCGATGTCCTAATAAAGGCATCACATACTGTACAACATTAAATTACGCCACGGGTTACAAGAGGTGCGCTCCCAGACTGTAGGCATATGTTCTAGGTATGTTACAAAGTGGACCAGACAAAATCGTATTTTATTACATTTCCATCTTGTCTATAATAGTTTTTAGATCAAACAGTGAAGGGAATGGTAACAATAGATACATTGTTCCGAGTTCATCAGGGTGTTTGAAAGAAGCCCACAGATGTAAATATTAGAGCTACTTTTATTGAGTGAATGTGACGAAAACAAGGTTTTAAAATCCAATAAAGCAAATAAAGCCCTCGGCATTTTTGCATATCGCAGCTGAAACAGAGCAGTATACGGTTTCATTTCCTGTCAAGCTTATAGCCTGATCAGATCGAAAATTCATGATTTCCTTATTGATACTGATAAACGTGATAAGATTGATTTTATTGAAATTCCCATACAAAAACATCTACATCCGCATTTAATGCAGGAAGATATTTCCAATCGTGTACTTGTTTCTATGATGTTGTCCGCGTGATATCAGATTCATACCGTTAACTACTGTGGAAAAGCCTCTTTATGTGCATACAGTAGAACCTTGATATAACGACAAAGAGCTTATAACGACATAATTCCCTGGAACCCCCCCCCCCCTGAGCTATCCTCTGCTTAAACTAGACTGGCCAGTGTTTTTGTTAAAACAAAAACGGATATGTCTCCCCCGCCCCCCAATCAGTCACGTGGAAAAAATTTCTTGCTTAAAAGTACAACACTGGCGAGCCCAAAAAAATGAAAAAATCGCCAAAAATACACTTTTACAGAAAATGAAAAAAAACTTCGCAGTAAACATTTGCACTATATGTGGGTTCTTCTTGCCACGTTTCAGCCTAATCCAACAAACTGTTTCGGAGATATCCCAATAATATGGCCAAAAAAGTTAAAAATCAAAAATTTAAAAATTCGCCAAAAATACATTTTCAACGGAAATGAATAAAAACTTCGCAGTAAACATTTACACGTTTTGTGAGTTCTTCTTGCCAAGTTTCAACCTAATCCAACAAACCGTTTCGGAGATATCCCAATAATATGGCCAAAAAAGTTAAAAATCAAAAATTTAAAAATTCGCCAAAAATACATTTTCAACGGAAATGAAAAAAAACTTCGCAGTAAACATTTATACGTTTTGTGAGTTCTTCTTGCCAAGTTTCAACCTAATCCCACAAACCGTTTCGGAGATATCGCAACAATATGGCCAAAAAGTTAAAAATCAAAAATAAAAAAATTCGCCAAAAATACAATTTCCATGGAAATGAAGAAAACCTTCGCACTAAACATTTGCACTATATGTGTGTTGTTCTTGCCACGTTTCAGCCTAATCCAACAAACTGTTTTGGAGATATAGCCTGCCAAAAGTGAAAAAAAATGCACGAAACCCCCCCCCCCCCCCCCTCTATGTTCAAAAATTTGCCAAAAATAGAATTTTTGAGGAAACGAAAAAAAAAAAATAACACGGGCATCATCTAGACATGTACCCCAATATGTATGTATGTTTTGAGAAAAATCGACTCATTAATTTCATAAGAACTCATTGCGGACAGACGGACACACCAAATGCTATATATCTCCCTTAGGGGGAGACATATAATAACCGGTCACAATGGCATATTCCTTCGGCCCTAGCTATGCCATCATAACGAGGTTACAGGAGATTTATTGTGCCACATTAGGGGGCAGAATTCAGGGACACAATTACGACCTTACAAACAGAATAATCGAATACAAGAGCCAACACACGGAAGGTTCTTTTTCGCAGAGAGAATGTAATTTCACGAATCCAAATTTAAAGCACACACAAAAATATTTCCTCCTGTTTTTTTTTGTTTTTTTTTTTTGTTTTTAATTCAAAACCATACACATGGCATTTCACGAGAACAAAAATGCTGTTCATACTTCAGAGCATGCATTAGTTCCATGGTGAATTTTTTTATATCGATTACATTTTCATCATGACACAATAACTCCTTACAATTTAAGGTATTAAACACACCAGGTAACATGGATATAATGAATGCTATATAATACGCGTTTATTCATTTTATAAGCAATTTCATAAGTTAAAACAAGTAAAAGAATGACTTCAACACAAATAACACAATACAATGTATCACAGTTACTATGGCAACTTAACAGATCCATTGTTACAATAAAATAATTTTTTTTTAGTTTTTATTACAAGCACGTCAACGGTTACTGGCACGGATAAACAGGTTTTAAAATGCAAAGCTAACTGATATATAGTTAGATCAGATGATCTTAGATCTATGAAAACACACGCTGTTTGCATAATGTGATATAAATAGTATCGGCGGGCACGACGGCGAAGGGGGGGGGGGCTTTTTCCCGTTCCTTACATATTGTATATTGCAACTGAAAATGGGTCGCCCCCCCCCGGACCACCAATAAACCGCACACCTCCAGGAATGACTGGATCCGCCTATGACAAATGGGCGTCACGTGACAGACCCCGCCTGCACCCCCACCCCAACACGCCATGGCGAGAGGGGTATACAACTGTCATTTTTTTTTGCCTCTTTTACTTGCAACGTAACACAGAAAGACGTAATAAAATATATATTTTCAAATATTCTAACTACGCCCTATCTTTCGCCAATTTCGCAAAATTAATAAAAGTCACAAATAGCGTAATGGATTAAAATCTTTAGAAACGAGGCATAGGTTGAAATAACACGAGGTAACAAGAAATATTATGTCTGGGAAATCATCTGATGAAAGCCTCATTCTGGCGTGTGACCTGTGGAAAGGCAAATTGCCAGGAGCGGGGTGGGGGGGGGGGGGGGGACGGCTCTGCACTGACAATATTGACCACACCGCTGAGATTCTCCGTGGGTACTGCGCCCAACCCCCCCCCCTTCCCCACCCTTCCATTGTGGTCATTCAATTAAAGTCCAAAATACAGGCAGAAACGCTTCCTTTTTTTTTTGGCCTTGCGTTTTATTACTACTTAATTAATTACCCATAAAAGTTCAAAATAAATTCTTAAAGCGCAAAATGATATTCTGGTTCACATTACTAATTCTCCTGGAACGTTGATTCGTTGAATAACTACCGATAATAAATAAATTATATAAATGCATATCTTTTTGCGTTTGCTCTAAATTTCCTACCTGAAAACCTCAGCACTGTTCATGCTTCAACGAAAGAAGATTTGAAATTTTGACAACAAAGCGTCAATAAACGGCATTTTTGTAGCGTTTCAGAACATACAATGCTTCCAATGTTGAAAATTTACGAACATAATAAATTTACGAATTATATAAGACTTTTGTGTCGCTACAAAACAATTATCGCAACCAGAACGGCACGAGGCCATGCTGGCAACGAAGATAAACCTATACGAGGACATTTGGTGACTTCAGAACGTGACTTTTCACATGGGTTGAGTTTGAGCGGCATACTCGGTCCCTAGAAGTCCCCTCCACAATAGCGTGTATTCCTGCACGATTTCTTTCACTTTTCGCTTCATGCTCCGTTCTCTGAAACAAAACAAAGATGCCACTGTAAACTATCGCAAACTGTAAACACTGTCCTATTGCATTTATTTGAATGTCTATTTCTGTCCTTAAGACTTTAATTGCTGTTCCTTGAAGAAACCGAAAAGCCAAGTTCCCAAATTCATAATCTGATGTCCAACGACGCTCAAGCAAAAAGAGAAAAAAAAGGTTAAAAAAAAATTCTAAATTGTAACACGACCAAAGAAATCATTGCTATGACAAGGCCGAAAATTAACAAAAGCCCGGTGGATGAACACACGCTTTTACTGACCAAATAACAAATATTTAACGGCACGCACTTGAGAATACTCCTAGCGAATTGTTCTTTACTCTGCTGTGTGACGCGCCCATTGGGAAAGGCCTGTCGCGACACCACGGCGTTCATCCACTGGCACAGACCGTCGAACTGGTGCTTGTTGAGGGCTAGCAGCACATCAGCCATCGTGTCGACGACGGCGCGGGGAGATTCTCCGCCTATCGCCTGCCCATGCGAGGATTGGCCACAATGAGAAAAAAAAGGCATTTATACATTTGCCCACTTACATTCTCTCGTTGTCTAAGTAATCTTTAACATTTTAAAAATATCTTAAAAATTCCGCATTGACAACGTCCTTTAACTAAATGTAAACAACTAATATGGCTAAAAACAATCTTGCATATCACACAAGAAAATGGAGCCAAAGGGACTCCTGAAGGTTTCAGTTTTACTATGCAGACTGATTTACTTACTTATTTACACCATGCAATCATATCCCAAACCTCAGGACCAAATAAATTTCTATTATCCATCGATAAATCCTCAAAACTAAAAAAATTGTTTTGAATTTCTTTTTTTAGTACTTGTATTTTCTCTGTACTTACTGTGAGAAGAGTATCGACGAGATTCTGACCCTGGTTTCTCACAGTATCGTTGATAGCGGATACTCGGGTACTTAGTGCTATGTATTCAACCTGTACCACAGTATAATGAACACTGCAAGATTACACGCTTAACTATTAAGGAAACAGAGAAACTGTGCTTGGAGATTGCTCTTATTATAAAATATTCAACTTGATACTATTTGAAAGGCTTTATAGAAGAAGTGGACACTTCGTGCCTTTCGTAACCTAACACTTCCCACCCCTACCGACCACGTCGTTCTCCATCATTCCAACCAGCTTTTAACCACTACAGGAGCATCAAACACAGCTTTCACACTTTTACACCATTTACTTTTTTTTTAAATTTATGCAGAAAACAAAAACAGGACACAATGGCAGGTGTTTATATGTTCCTGATATACTTGAGACAATAGTGGGTTTGAACTGACCAGGAACTGACACGAGCACTTGACCGTGGGCGCTTCCTGCATGGAGAGGCCCACAATTCCCGCGCGGAACATGCCTCCAAAATTCACATCCTCACACAACAAACTGTTGTTCTTTTTGGCTATCTGTCAGCAAATTCGAAATACCTTCAGTCACAAAGTACTGTATACAGACAGTCAACAGATTAAAAAAATAATAATCTCAAACAAACTTTATTATTTGTCCTGTAATTATACATCAAAAAGGTAAAATTAAATTTGTTGACGACTATTCAAATCAATTTGCTTTCTGGTGCCAGGATCTAACTCGGTTAAAATCTAAATCAAACCTGTGATAAAAAGCTCATAAAAGCTTCTAAAATATCCGGGTGTTCTCTGATAGTCCCATCTTCAAACATGTTCAATGTCCGAGCACAGAGCGTGCTAAACAACGCTTTGGAGACATCTTTACGTTCTTGTGCATGCGCAAACAGGACAAGCAGGTGCTTGGCAAGGTCAAGGACAGCGGGGTGCGGAGTGCGGCTGTAGAGCTGGCGCAGGAGGCCAGCAATGGGTTCGTACAGCGGTGCCGTTTGCAGCATGAGAACCCGCACGGAGCGCTTCAGCATATCACAGGTGCACTGTAACACAGACCGCAATTTTTTTCTGTTCTCCAACATGGATTGTTAATTTTTCAACATTGAGAATTCATCCGCAAAATATCAGCGATTTATTTCACATGTTTCAGAATTTTAATCTCAAACGATTTCTTGATTAATTTTCAAGCACCCTTTCATGTAAGTGTAATTTCTTCAGGTCAAGGTGTACTGTACAGTTTTAAAGGAAAGACTCAATAGGCGATAATTTTGAATTCCGTGAGAATCCCCTAGCTGAGACAATCAGAGCGAAAGCCAATCCCATACGTAGCACCTCTGGTCAGATTCGAACCAAGCGCCTTGGGATTACCAGACCAACACTAAGTATTTGAACTAATTATCGCCCCCCCCTCCTCCCCGTCACATATCTCCGGAAAAGTGACCTCAGTAGACTCTCTTACCATCTGGATTAGCTTAGATATAAGACTATTTCCATACATAATGTCTGTTTAGCTTACTTCAATGACCGCTTGATCGGTGCCCCATGCCGTTAACGTTTGTTGTAGCACGGGCATTAACTGTTGCAGGAGTAACCGGGTCTAAAATCACACAAATATCCCAGCTCACTCTGCGAACACAGCTGTCACAAGTTAACACTCAATCGGAACGTTGTTTTAAAAACATTTTTGGACAATACTCACTACCGCAGACATACTTGCAAACATGCATTGTCACGTGTGCAGTGCCAAACGTGCTCCACCACACGTGCACTGTCACGCGTGGTCTACCAAACGTGAACTGCTACCACTGAGCACACGTACACTTTCACACATGCACTACCACACGTGCTCTACCACACATGCTGCTCTATCACACCACGCCTGAACGATAGCAGCAGATTTTCGGCCAAATCAAGAATACGTTCAGTTTTACTAAATATATTTGTTAAATATTATTATTTACTTTTCATCAGTTGCAGTACTGTGAACACTTAATCTAATAATGTATAAGAGTTCACAGCACGGGGAACAAGCACAGCGGCGGTGAAACTATCCTTGAAGAACACAGACTTCACCTACCGGTTGAGTTGCTTCTGATTGGGCCGTATCGCTTGAAGATTCCTCGTCCTTTTCCCAGTCTATATTTAGTGTACCGAATAACCAAGACAGCATGTTCAACTTATGCTGCACGGACAGCCTGTCGGTCACCTTAGGTTGTGCCTGATAAATGGAGAAATAAATAATAAATTTCATTTTTAGTCATTGCACAGGATAACGATAACTAAGAACCGGAGCTTTATTTTTTACTTGACAACATGTATGTGATTCTTTCATAACAACAAACTCTATGTTTGAGTGCAGGACATTTCGACCAACAACAATTTCGACCCAGGCCATTTCGTTCCAAGCGCTTTCGGGCCACCTCAGCGTTATTATAGTGTACATTTCGTGAGCGAGTTACGATATGGGTGAGAGGTACCTGTTGGTGGCTGAGGTGCTGGAGCTGCAGGATGTGCGGCGCGAGTAGCACATGTAGGTACTCCATGATGTCACCGACGGGCAGTACGGACAGGACATAGCCCAAGCAAGCCATCAGCCTCAGCACGTCACGGCTCTGTGAGCCACACATACGACAGAGGCAAGGTCAACAATTGGTCATTGACAGGTCGCTATGTTTTTATTAAGCTGCTATGTTTATATTACGCTACTCTACTTATACACGTCGCTTAACTTATATTGACGTCTCTTATTTTTACATTTATTTATTTATTTATTTTAATTTTACACATTTGTTTACTGATTTTCACGTTTTACACCGAGACAATCTAACCAGCAGTTAAGAAGGTATTCCTGTGTTTATTATTCGTTTACTCCGGATCTCTCTCTCCACTGACCTTGAGATTGTCATTGTCGAGCGCTTCTTTACTCGTGCTGAGAATGCTGGGCACGAACTGCTTGATGTGCGCTTGGTTCTCCCGTAACACGTCCTTGAGGGCCAGCGTGGCCGACTGTGCCAGCTCCTGGCTCAACAAGCCTTGTAGCAGCAAGGGCAGCACGCTGCCTAACACCTCGGCGTGCTGGCTGATCCACTCCGCGTAAGCACCTAGTCCGTGCATGAAACAGCACACGGGCTAGCTTAAAAATCTCCTACACGCTTAATATATATATTTTTTTGCACTGCTATTCCCTATGAACGGCACTTTAGACGTAAAATTACTGAGATTTACAATTCAAAACAGTGGCTGCAGAAAACAAGCGTCATTGCTTTCCAAAGCAGACAATGTCATGATTTACTACATAAGATGCATATTTGTTAACATTATATCGCATGATATTTATCACTGGAGAAAATCACTTGACCATGTTTTCATCCCAGGGAATCGTTCTGTCTTTAAAATATGGGTATGCCCTGCTATACTCAAGTACCGAGCTGACAAAATGACTTCCAGTTCTGACGTACATTGTTACGAATATGTGTCTTTAATAAAATATCCGGTTTCAAGCATACTGGAGTTTCACTGTAGTGTGTATTACAGTCATAGTTGCAAATTATTGTCTGCTTACAGTATCGGCTGAGTGCCTTACCGATAAGAAAGAGAGCGGAGGAAATGAGCTTCTGGTGGTTGAGCGGCAGCGACGCGAGCATACGGAAGAGAACGGGCAGGTAGGCGCACTCCTCCATCTCCACGCTGTCCGCCACTGAGCTCAGTGCGTACAGCACCGCCTCGATCTCCTATACCAAGTCAGCCACCAAGTCATAGCCAAGCACGTGGCTGGCTTCTTATTGTACCAAGCTTTGTCAAACTTGTTTCAAACCTTATGTCTAACTTCAGACCGAATTAGAGGCCTCCAGTTCTTAACCAGCCAAGTTTTAAATTCAATATAGACATTTGCGGTACAGATTTATTAATGACTCCCATTTTCAAGTATGCAAAATGGCTTGTTTACTTATTTGACCGAAATACCTTCATCAACACTGTGCAGGCACATGCAACATAGTTTTTTCAGCAAAAGATAAGTAAATTACATTATATTTTAATTACAACTACTACTACTACTACTACTACTACTACTACTACTACTACTACTACTACTACTGCTACTAATAATAATAATAATAATAATAATAATAATAAACAATAAAAACAATAATAGTATGACGAGGACTGACCTGCCATCTGACAGATTCCGATTTACTTCGTTCTATGATTTCTCCGAGCAAATGACATAAATTTCCTAACAATGGATGATGTAAAAACGCGTAGGAATACATCTAAAAATAGAAACAACAGTAATATATGTACAAACCACACATTTTGTGTTCATTTTCTACCAAACAAAATAATAAGCACGTGCGCAAACATAACCCCAGTGAGAAAAATATTTTTTTTCCTTTTCGCTCGTTTACTACTCTTGAACCGTTACACGTGTTTTTATTTTTCAGACTTATAGAAGAGTAGGAATATTTATCACCACAGAGACAAGACTGACACTAATAAAATAGATTTTTTTTTCTTTTTTAATTTTTCAACCAAGCATGTAAACACTCACCAGTGTATCAGCGATATCTTGTCTGTAACATCTATACGAATCCTTTTCATCTGAAAAAAAAATTCAATGGAATTCCAACAATATAAGTACACGTATATAAAATTATAGATAAACATATAAAAAATGCCAGATATAACCACGTACACACAGACCCCCACCGACACACGGCTGCAAATCAAACCTAATCTATACTTGTAGTTCCTCCATTTCCTTTACATGAACAGGCATTGGGAAAAATAGTTCTAAGAGAGCGTTTAACAGTTACATATCTATGCAACAATGTATCAATGAAGAGATGACAAATTACCACATAGCCACCCCCAAAGAAAAATGAATTCATCATGGCCAACCTCAGTTTTAAGAGCCGCCTGGGTATAACCGTAATGTTTGTTATTTATCTTACTGCTAATAATAATAATTAAATTACAGGGTTGCCACACAATTTTACGAACCCTTTTTCCTGACTTTTTCCTGACTTTTTTTCTGAACATTTTTATGACTTTTTCCCGACTTTTTTTCTTTTTCCCGTATTCCGGAAGGCTTATACTCAAATAGATACATATGATATAATAAATCAACATATTTCAATATAATTACGTGAGATACCCTTAATATTGCCTATCAAAGTGCTTATAATCATAAGATTATTTTCCAATCAATTAACGTTCGAACAACAGAAAGCTAACTGTTGTTGCTTTTTATTATTATTATTATTATTATTATTATTATTTGTAACGTTTGGTCAATCACTACCGACGTGTAAGAGCAAGTGTGGGGGAAAGGCTTTTGTAGCATCGTTGAAGTTACTGAGGAGATCTTTGGCTGTTTTAATGACACAAGAACTTTGAATCAAGATGTTGTGTGGCAACTTCAGAATTTAGCCAGTGTCGGACCATTACCTCCATTTGCTCGTCTTTTGTAACCGTGTTTCTTGCTTCGTCATACAGTAATACATAAGCATCACTTCAACAAACGCTTTTAACTTGCCCTTGAAATATGGGGCGAGCCCAGGGACAACGATTTTTTCTGGCGTGCATGCTCTGCATTTACATGTTTTACCCCTTTACAATGTTTCGTCAATGCTCCCTTTCCCATATTGCCAAGACGAAAGGAAACATGGCAAAGTTTGCAATGCGCCTTTTTCCCATCACCTGGTACTTCGGCGACCCATGATTAAAATTTACTGTCTTTTGACCATCCTCTCGAAAAATACGTTTCTTTGCTTGACATTTCGATATTTTTCAGTTCATAAATTTACTTCAACCTCTCTTTTTCTTCAGTCTAAAAAATAGTTATCTTGCTGCTCTACGGATTTTTTCTACGAATTTCTTCAATGACACAAACACTCGTCCAAGATAAACGTTCAACAGGAATGAAAGAAAACCTTTCTCTAAATTTCTGCAGCATGTAGAGAAATAGTCAACATGTGATAAAACAGCAACTTTACAGGTGCCATTCCATCAGATGGTCTTCTCCCTCAGCTTATTGCTTAGAATCACGCACAATGAGATATTCATTAATATTGTAAAACACCAGCGCAGGTTACTGAACAGATACAGGTATTCTTTAAAAATGTTTCATAGGGATACGGCCTTTCGCAGCGCACAGCTTATATATGCTTGACGAGCGCTTTAGATCACTCTTCCACACCGCCCCTCATCCCGACTTCAAGTCTTTACTTTTTCTACTTTCACACTTGAAAGGAGCCTCTTTGTGAAAGAAGAGACACAGAGGATGCACATAACTAATTAAAAGATATATCTTTGCTTGGATAAAATATCGCAATTTCGCAACAAGCCTTTAGATTCTATGTGCCCCTTACTAACAAGCTACGGACAACACGCCAACTCAGCCCTAGTGCTTCGGTTATCTAAGGCATTAACGCATGATATGTTTTTCGTCCTGGTATACAGCTACAGAATCAATGCAGATGTCTAGAAAGTGTGATGTAGAAAACCAATGTGTTTGATTTGAAAAAATCATCATTAGGAGGACGAAACAATCCACATCTGACTCATACTTGAAAAAATAAAGAAAAAAAAATAACATGAGTTTCCTGACTTTTCCTGACTTTTCAGAATTTTTCCCTGACTTTTCCTGACCCAGAACAGATTTTCCTGACTTTTCCTGACTAAAACTTTTTTTCCTGACTTTCCTGACTTTTTCCTGACTGTGGCAACCCTGGTGACTGACCACTACCTGTGCTACTCCTGCTACTACTACTACTCCGACTACTACTACCTCTAATACTACTACTTCTTCTACCACAACAACCACTACTATCATTAGTATTGTTGTGTATCATGGTGAGGCACCTGAATCCCAGGCTTGGTACTCGTCATCGGGGGGATACTGGACCTTCTGTAGGAGAATGTTGACTAGTGACATGAACACTGGGCTGAAGACGGGCACCAGGGCGACGTACACATCCCTATCCGCTCCTGTTATCTCGTCCTGTCACAGAGCAACACACAAGCAAGTCCCGAATCTCACCACCATGCATCAGTCACAGAACTAAACTAATGCGTAATATTTCAATAGGTTTACAGATACTATGAGCTTCAGATTAAGAATTTTTTTTTTTAGCTGAAAAATTTACTGGCCGTCTTATCCAAGCCCCGCCCCGCACCACCCAATCCCTCCCCCTCCCCTCCCCCCCCCCCACCCCCTCTGATTACATTCTGCATAGACAAACACCCTGAGGCACAATCTTGTGCGAAGTAAACAATAGAAAACTCCTCAAGGCAGGATTTGTTCATTCCTGACAGTCCACAAAGTACCACTGTCTTAATGTCTTCTTCTGTGTTGATATTGCTACATAACTTTCTAAAGGGCACTACTGCTTATGTACAAGTACAATGGTCGGTCCTAACATACCTGTAAATTATACCAGAAGCCAAACGGCAAATCACTACAACATTCGTCTACGGGGTAGTAGCCCTTAATTCCTGTACACTGCTGCAAACACACAAATCAATCAGTGATATAATTGAAGGGGTCCATGCAGAAACTTGATAACTGCAGTTATCAGCAGTGGAGAAAAACGCTTTTAAAGTTTGAAATTTTAGTAACAAACATAGGTTTTTCCCATCGCATTTTCCTAAAAAATACCCACTTCTAATCGGTTGTGAGGCGTAAGACTTACATATGTGATAGAACAGAGGCCAAGAAATACCGTAGTGGTAATAGTGCATTTTCCTGATAAGTGGAGTTATCAAGTTTATGCATGGACCCCTTCAATTGTCTTTTTCGAAAATAACAAAGCAACACTTTCAGAAATGAATAAATCAACGAGTTGTTCAGTACTGAGAATCGCAATTAGAACGAAATCTGCTGAAAAGACTCGTTTATTTATATAATACCCCTATTGAGCATAATGACAACAGCACCACACCGATATGATATGGTACACCTAAAAACATTGTAAAGTAATATCAGAAGCCTACACCCACCCTCCTTATCTTTTCATGTTTCTGGCATATTTTTTCAGAAAAAAATGGCACCTGGAAAAAAGCTCCCCCCCCCGTATGACAAAAATCGGGGCCTTTTCTCCGCGGTTGCCGAAATTGAGAGATTTTCTCATGAGGCGTTTTATTTTTCGAGGGGGTAGGTAAGGGGGTTTCTCCGGGGGGGGGGGGGGCGGAGAGATTTTTCGCGCGCTCCTCTTACCAGGACCATGTTGACTAATAAAAGCACTAGGTGTCTCTCGTGGTCGGAGCCGCGGCAGTGTGACAGGATTAGCTTCGTGTTCTGGTCAGCCACGGTCACGATTAACTTCGTCAACCCTTGTAGTTTCTCCTGAAACAAGCGAAGTCGCCTTCAGTGTACCCGTTTTCACGCCTGTGTGCCCGTAAACCCATGGCTCGCAGTGGCTTCATCAAATGTTACAAAATGAAGTGCAAACTTCTGAAAACTGTTACCCAATAATACCCAGGGGAGTGCAAAGTTTGTACGCAGTGCTAAGTCTTTAAAAAATTACGTAACGCGTTATTACATCCACAGGGAATTTTCGTTCCCTACACACATGTTCAAAATGTTGTTTTTATGAGAAATCATCTGTTAATACTCAAAGATGATAATCAATAAACTGCAACCAGAAAGACTTGCTACGTCTAGATAATAAGTGGTAACCTTCCCCAGAACGACCAGGCATTGCGCCTACTTGTTAACCATTTTACAAGCCATACTGTTTTTTCATAGAAAACGATCAACTTTACAACTTTCTTCACCAACTCGACTAGCCAACACCCCCCCCCCCCCCCCTCCTCTTCCCAAAATGCACATCAGAGCTTTAGTTATCTTTTTAACACCTGCCCAGTCAGACGGACAGGTTAAGAGATCTGCCCGTCCCACCAAACGTCTTGACCTTTCCGACCACCAAACCTTCCCACGTATTTTCAAGCAACCTCCCCCCCCCCCCCTTTCTCCAACCCCCAATAACTTCTAATCACCTGAAAAGTAACCCGAAATTGAAATCATTAACAAAATTATGCTTCAATAATAGCTTTTATTTGTCACGTAAACAACACGTGCGGCATGAACTGACCATGTCATGGTGCTCCACCGCGGCCGTCCATATGTTTTGCAGGGCTAGCACGTTTGGCAACAGTTTAGCAATACTGTTTGGGTACCTGTGCATAGAAACACCCAGATGTCAGCTACTGCACCACTACATGGAAAGCAATAACACTTTCATGTTTAGTTTTACAAGACGTCTTCTTTATTTCACATTATATTGTTAAATAGATCCTTTATAGCTAATCTACAGAAAGAATTTGACAACAGCGTTGGGTCCTATTACCCAGGACCAAGGGTACCCGCGGTGACACATTCATTTTCTTTATTTCGGATTATATTGTCAAATAGATCCTTTTTTCCATGAACTCTATAGTCAATCTACGGAAAGCATTTTACAACAGGGTTGGGTTGGGTTACCCGGTTACCCGCGGGGACATACTCAATCCCGGGGTGAAAATGACCCGGGACCCCGTTCTATGCATACTATGTGTACATTACTATGTTTATTACTCTGTACATTTTCACAGTTTTTACACAGAAAAGCACTCACACAAACACTGTGCAAGCCCAGAAAAGTGTTATATAAAACTTGAAAATGAGCGCTTATCAGAGGTAGTGCCCTTTACTAAGGGTAGAATACAGCGTTCAACAAGAGTGGAATATCTTCTGCTAGTTCCCTCCATGATCCTTTTTTCAACATTTGTGTCTTAAACGTGTGGTGTTCTCTTCACATTTCAAGACCTGATTTCCAATACTGCTTTGAGCACACATTTTAACAATGGAGGGGGAGGGGGGGGGGAGGCTGATCGTAGCACGTACAGAGCAGAACCGAAAACTCCAACTTGACGGTCATCTGAGTATAACTTGTTTACTTGTTCCAAGCAGGGAAAATTTCGCTTGCCTTTGTTGTGATAGTGACTAGTGAGTCCCTAAATCAACTGGTACTTAACATCAACCTGTTGTAATGGCATATTTTGTTGTTCGCAATTTCTTCCAGTTCTTCTTGGAAAAAAGAGGTTTCTTTCCATATTTCTTCCCATGGAAGGTAAGAAATATTTTTCGGGAAGAAAACCAACCCCGACCTCACTGATTCGGATCCGGTCCACGGCGGATGGTGAATGATTTTACGTGCTGTGAATGAGATTCACAACGTGGACGAGCATTTGATTACTTTTCCCTAACAAGGAAAATTACAGCTCAATGCCACTGAAAAAAAACAGGGGAGGTGTGGGGGTGGGGGAGGCGCCAAGAACTATCATGAAATATTTAGCGTGGATTTTTGTAGCTCCGAAAGCCAACTTTCAGATACAGCCCCGTTTTAATTCAGTTAAAACATTCAATATAGTGTATTCTGTCGTCATAAAACCATCGTTATTACGCAACACAGTATTTTCTGACAACAGAATGCATGTTTTTCATCGTTTACCTGAGACACACTTACATCACTATAAAAGACAAGGGTATCAAGCATATGTATAGTGAACCATATTGGCAAAGCCAAGGGTTCGGGGCCCCGGGTTCGGAGCGGGTTTTAGTCATGGGGCCCCAGGGCCAAATTTCTTAGTGTACTTACTTGTAATTCTCATGATGTAAGAACAGCTGTACCAGCGCTTCAATCGCCGAATCAAAATAGACATCATTGTTGAGAGCGTGGAACACTTGAAGCGACAGTCGCTCTAGTTCCGGTAAGGGCACGCCAAATTGTACCCACGAGGACAGGCATCTGAGCGCTTGTTCAAACGCCTGTTCCGGGGAGGCCACAGTAAGTACCGATTCTAATGTATGGAGCACTAGAACATGACGTGGACATCTAGGTTAACTATATAACTTACTAGCCATACTTCCTATGAGCAATGTTGTTTTGTGTTTACATCTTTTATTTCAGCATTTTACTGTTAGAGCTTTATAAACAAAAACTCGATAATTTCCTTGACATTATGCACCTAATACGACACTCACTCATAGGTTTCCTTTGACTCAAGTTTGGTGCAAAGCAGTCTGAACCATTTCAGCATAAATGCTAAAATTGAGAGTTTGCTTATTTGCCGAATATATATCAGATAGATACTGGTTCTAAAACAAACAACAAGTCACCCCCTTTAGGCATGGCTGCCAAATAGTGTGAACCAAAAATAGCCGATGTGTCAAAAAGTTAATAGTTTTAACAGCAATAAATTGTCATTTGAGCATATTTGCCAACGATTTCTAAATTAACCCGTCGCTGCACATCTACAATGCGTATCCTAACTGCACGCTGCGTCATTTTGATCTGGCGATCATTTTTGCAGATATCGACACGATATCTAAGAAAAGACCACCATTTCCCCACCGTTTCATTGGTAATTGCATCAAACAGCCAATGGACTACTGTAATTTCCTGTGTTTATTGCGCCCCCAAGTATATTGCGCACCCCCAGTTTGGGCCTTTTTACAAGCAAACCGCCTAAAAATAACACTTTAAATAGCGCATCTCTTACCACAAGAGAACAGAATTCCATGGTTTCGAAATTGAGGATTCGTGAACCGAGTCCAGTGTTCATGAATACTTTAGCTATTACTAGTACTGTTTTTAAGCAACCGCTATTGGATAGTTAATTGTATATCACGTCAGAACTCAGTTTTATAACACTGGAGCTTTGATATTTTTGATAGATTTTAATTCTAGACTGAGCAGTTTATAGTATTTATCAGTTTACGACACGTGACACTGTCACATGCCATGACATCAATAAAATATTTGAGGTAAAAAAAAATTTATTTCATTTAACTCCGCACGTGTATATTGCGCGTAATTTAAACCATAATTTCTCGTGTATATTGCGCACCCCTAACTTTTGGCCAAAAAGCGTGGAAAAAATTGCGCAATATACACGAGAAATTACGGTAATCAAACGACCTTTTTTCAGTCATATAACTTTTCAATCTCTTCAGTTATGCTCGGTTTACCTTGGGGTATTGCTTTCCTCAGTTCATGCCTCACGATTCCTAAACGATGTGGTGCTAAATATGCCGTACTTAACTGAAACATCATAATAACAATGGAAATGTGTAAATTTTGCGCGGTTATTTCGTGTTGGGCTGTGGTTCCAAGGCTATTATCCCAAACACTTACTCTGATCTTAAGAGCAGAACTTTAATTTTTTTTTCTTAAAATATTTTTTGTGTACAGTACAAAAGTTGTTAAGATTTTAGTTTAATTATATGAAAGATGATCTAATCCTGTGTAAATAATTCAACAACTGCGGTCGACTCTCGTGTAAAACCACCCGAAAAACAACTAATCTTCAGTAACAGCAGTGTTCTTGAGAGCTATCAAATTTCAAAATTTCTGTTCCGATTCGACGGTTTAAATAAACTATAAAACTGATGTACAGTTTAGACATTCTAACCAGTAACTGGAACTTATTGAGGATGAATTACACTCCGGGATACTTACCTCTTCTGGTAATACTGTTAGAATTTCAAGTAAAAGTATACACACTTGGGTTGACTGAAACAAAAAAAAAACATAACACGGTTCTTACAACTGAAGGAGCTGGCTGTTATTATAGTAAAATATTATTTGTTCTATAGCAGCGTAACAAATGTACATGTTGTTATATAAATTATACTCATAAAATACAGTCATACTAACTGCTAAAGTAGCGTTGAGCAAATTGTATCAAGATATCAGCCTGCTTTCAATAAAGTTAAGCCCATAATCGTTTTCTTACACGTCAAGCTTTGCGGGAGTGTCTCTAAGCTGAACTGAGCTCAAATCGCAAAACGGTGCTGTAGCCTTTATTCACCACGCTCACAGTATTGTTTTTACTGAGGAACAAGTACAGCTTCTTTGAACATTCATTCTCTGAATCCTTTATTCATTTCTCAGCGTTACTGCCACAGCACTGATGGTACTATAAAGTAGTTCCATGCACACCCACCTGTAAATGTGGCAGGTTCTGTTCCTGGAAGGTATTGATGATTTGTGGCACCGCATCGGGCCATAACTCCGGCGTCGTTTGCAAGACTAACGACGACAACTGCAAGCACGTAATCTAACGATGACGAGTGAAATCCACCACAAACCCATGTCACATTACTTTTTATTATCTATGTATAAACACCCTCCAACATCTCTCCATAATATTACTCTCCAGATAATTTTAAATGTAAAATACCAAGGCTGAAACTGACTAATAAATTTTCTTGTGACATATGTGACAAATTTTCTTGAATAAACTCCAAAGCCATACCTCTTTACTTGCAATTTAGGACTTTTTTGGTGGGATAAAAACAGGATAAATAGTATCAAAATGTTAACTGCCGTTTGAATAGCAAGGGAATTGAAACCAAAACTTTTAAGTTGCCTTGGTAGCTAAAGCGACAACTTAAGTTACCAGACTATTTCACTACAGATTTCTCTGGTCCGCAGCCTAATCTACGCGAGGGACAGCAAGTTAGTTTCTGCCTCAAACACTGTGCGTCTACTCGAAAAATTAAGCAGTTTTTCTCTGAACAATTGAAATACTTAATTGAACAACATACTTTCAACTATTAATATCACTTGTTAGGCGGGGAGCAGATACGCTGGTAAGCAAAAAGCAAAGATACGATTATAGCGAAAAATAATCTATTGCTTACCGCAACACACAGCCGGGTAAAGACTATCTTAGGGCCAGTGACATATTTCACGACGTTCTCCAGTAACTGGGTTCGTAGTAAGGCGATTTGATCTGGGTTTAACTGTCCCCTAAATTCAATAAATCGTAAAAAAATTATAACCACAAATAGAATTACCCAAAACATCTCCTAAAATTTTGAACACTAATAAGTTTATCGAATGGTACAATATTTACAGTTTTTCTGTAATTAAGAAATTACAACAATTGCAAAAATATAAAGTTTAGTTTTTAAAAGAAAACCGTTCTTCCAATAGCATTTCACAGAGTACCCAAATATTTTTTACCTTGCTAAATACAAAGCTTCACTTTCACAACAGCACCCGACAAAGTGCCGTCGCTGGTTTTAACTTTATTTACAGTACCCATTTGTTGAGTCACTATTCGACAACTCGTCGACAACGTAGCCCTGTTTTCAACAACACGTGGTCAGTTTGACCTGAACTATGGTCCTGGTCAGCTTAACAAATGCTTATGTGGGATTACAATTAGCATATTTTATACTTTGCCGCCATTTTGTTTCTATCACCAGCCCTTGGGGTGCATTAAACTAGCAATGACCAAGAGCTTGACCAACACGTTAAAAAACTCGGTATTCTCGGTACCCTAGAACAAAATCTGGTACCTTGTCATCACCAGGCAACGTTAAAAAAAGCCGAATCAAATTTCAAAACATTTTCTCAATGAGTCTGTTTGTCTGTGTCTATTTAATAATTCATTCTAAATTTACAATGCATCCGAGGTATAACAACATTCTCCTGCATTGGATAGTAGCACCAAACATCTCAAAGTATCATAAACCAGTGTACTTATCCCCTTCTCGCACTCACATTGGGCGGTCTCCAGTAGATATCATTGTTTTAATTACCGGATACGCGCTGTGCCACGCTCTTAGTGGCGAGAGACTCAAACTACTTTTTTGAATGGAGTGAGAGCGAAATTTAATGTTCTCGTCCTTAGACAGCCAACCTCTCCAGTGACTTAAGCATAGTTAAGTTTTTTCTCATTCTCAGCTACGAAAGAATCCCCAGTGGAAGATATCCATTCCATTAATAAACAAGAAGCTGCCTCTGTAACTCTAGCCTTCGAACTTTTTTTCATCTGTCTTTATTTGCATAACATTTACCACTTATTTTCAACACACAATCAAAGTAAGATTCGTTTTGGTACGTACCAGAACCGGGAAATTTTTATGTGCAGACTGCTTGCACCAAAGAATTGAACTTCTGCAGGCTGTAACGAAAGCAGAGACGAATTCATGCAACAGTCGCGGTCATAAAACAGCGCGGATGTAACGCTGATACTAGGACACATAGACCAGTATCGAAACGCGTATCGGGGATCGCAGCACAGAACGGGGATGGTGACATGTGATGAGAAATGCCAGAGGTGTTGTCAACAGTTATCTCGATGTGAAGATATACTGCACAAGGTTTATACACAGCACGTTAAAATATCGATGCTAACCAACGTACTTTTTCAAAAACCTTTTTGTAAAACACCATACTGCAAAATTACTACACGCTTGTGATTTTATATTTTTGTACATAGTAAAACTTCAGCACATTTATAAACTTGTCAGCAGTTTAATTACAGTAACAACACAGATTTTCACAAAAGAAACATCTTCTAAGCAAGGAAAAGATCTGCACATAATACTGCAACCAAGTACCAAATCGGCACCTTATCGGTGGCTAGTAACAGCCACGGGTACTGCCAGGCCTGGGCAGAGATCTGGGCATTCATTAGCCATTTGTTGATTTCTTGTTGACTTGCCGCATCGTGGTAAAACTGCTGCACAGCCTGCAGAGTGATAAAACCGATATTTATGTAACACCGTATTATTTAAAATAAGAATCTGAAGCAACTAAGAAACAAGATAATTTTTGGTAGGCTATTCCAGAAGTCAATCAATAATGCTTCATTTTTCTTACCAAATAAGTTGAGCACTGTAAATTCTTATCTTTTGGCCAAAGAAAAATAAAAATATTAAAAAGTTGAATTAACATTTTGACTGTTTTTATTAAAATGTCGGTAGTTCAGTATTCAACAACCAACTGAAATTTTAAAAATGTTATTTGCAAGTCAAGAAAATACGTTGTTGATAAAATCTGCAAAATAACATGACGAAATAATGAAAAAGTTTCGATTTCTGTAACATTCGAATTATACAACTAAATTTGACTGTAAAATAAATGCTGTATATTTTGTGTGAACTACTTTTCGGAAATCACCAGAATGTGGCGTTAACAAGCATTTTTAAATTGGAAATATTTCGGATTATCAGATACCGTAAAGATTTGAAGTGGAAAAAAAACGGAGAGGCTACGAAACTCTTCAATATTTCGAGTGTTCAAATGTCGACTAAACAAATATTCACTGCTTTTCCAACACTATCGTCATTACTTTTTTTTCTTTCCTTTGTATATTGGAGCGGAAAGATCTTCTTTAAAAGAAAAAAAAACGAAAAAAAAAGAGAATACCTTTTCTACATTTTCTGCTGTAAATTCCATTTCCTCAAGTTATCATCAAGTCTTGAGTTGCCATAGGTAAACGCGTCTGCAAGGAGAAAATAATACACACTTAGATAATTGAACTTCAACTAGTTATTTTAGGTAGATAGAGAAAATCCGCGGAAAAAGACCCCATGAGAACAACCTCCCCTACCACTTTTTTTTGGCATCTGCAATGACAAACTTCAGATAACTGCGCAAAATACGAAAAGCCTCATTTGGGTGAAAACTCATTAGAGAACCAGATTTCACAAAAACTCCGTGGAACAAAACTCAAGTTAGCCACTCTGTTTGAATTCATTTTTAGCAGAAAAACAGCTGCACGAATGATATTATTCGTTCAATGCTGTGCTTGACCCATTCTTGCCAGGTCTTCACAAAGAGCTACACTTTTGTTTTCGCCTTTGTTATTCTAATAACTTTGGGTCAATTTTTGCCTGTATTCTTTTGGACGTAACTTCTTACCTATTCTCTAATCAATAATGCTTCATTTTTCTTACCAAGGGATAAAAATAAGTTAAGCACTGTAAATTTTTATCTTTTGGCCAAGGAAAATAAAAATATTGAAAAATTGAATTAACTTTTGACTGTTTATTAAAATGTCGGTAGTTTAGTATTGAATAACCTACTGAAATTTTAAATTTTAAAAATGTTATTGGTTTTTCAATTTTTTCATAGTTTCCTATTTGCAAGTCAAGAAAATACGTTGTTGATAAAAGCACTGGGTATCACTTCTTACCGGTCTAATAACTGGTTCTAGAACTACCTGTTCTTTTCAGATTTAATTGGAACCAGTTATAAGTGACCGTAGCCGAGGTTTCTTCCGGTTAAGAACCTAACCTCAGGTGACATCACATGACAGTTTAAACAAAAGAAAAGAAATATTTCTCATCACCTTTAAAAGGTTAAATTTAATGTTAGAATAACAACAGGGAAGAAACGTAAAGGAACTGCGTACATACAAAGAACACTGAACATTTAAATTTTAAATAACGCAGTACCACATTACCTTTTCTGAAGCACAGCTAATGTGAAAAAACATGAACTAAATAATGGTCGGGTTAACCTGATGTTTTTACGAACGTAACTAAAATCAGAACGAATGTTTTGATTCTTTTGGTTCGGTCCAAATCTACCTCCGAAAAGAATACATGGTTTGTAAACACTCACAATTTTCACGTAGGAAGTCCGTTTGTTTACATGATAGGTTTCGTTCGGGTGGTACATGTTTGGGTCAATTATTTGTTTTAACAAACACTTGGCCCAGTGATATCATTGGTACAAGCAAATTGATGATATCATAATGTCAATGATAAGAACCGGTTCTGATGTTTAAAGGATTGCACCAAAGAGCCCATATACCCCTAAATGAGCTCGAACGACCTACAAGGCAAGGAACATTCAAATTGACCAACACATCGTAATTGGTTAATTTACAAACTCATCTGTTGGCTGATGAAAATGATTATGACCCATAATAAGAATTTAATAGTGAATGGCGTGGCTTAAAGTTTGTAAATAAACATCCAACAACCGTCGCAAACGCTGTTCTCGCATTAAAAGAACACATTTTCAGTTTTGCCAATTACGATGTGCTGTTCAATTTTATGTTTCTCTCCTTGTACTCGTCTACCCAGGTGGGACCATCCGAAGCTCTTCAAAGTGTTATCATACAAGTGCAGCTTCGTACCCAACACGATCCGGGACAGGAACAGCCTACCGCGGGACCGGAGTGCATCAGAGCCATTTGGGAGCGTGATCTCTCGCATTAAAAATCGTTTAAATAGTTAGACCTCGGTGAGTCAATCTCCTCGGATGTTCCACCTTATCCAAACAAGACAAGGTTGCAACACTCAAGAACGCAGTGGTTTTTCCTAGCCGCCCTACTCGTGCATAAAAAATGCAAACTTAACCCAACTGAACTGCATCCCACTGAGAATTCCTGACCGACTAGGATTCTTGCTTTGCTTATTTGAAATCGAAGAGACTATCGAGAAGCACGGAACTTCGATTACGCATATCGTCTAAAAAGTGGGCGATAATATAGATATTTAATTATATCTTCATATTCTTGCTTACTCATGACAACGTTAACGTAATTTATTGAAATCAATACTGTAAAAATGTACCAATATTTAATTTTCGATGCTATTGCTCTCAATATGGCATCTAAAGGGTTTTTCTTCTTAGATCTCTACCGCATAAAGAGAAAAATGATCATGAATACTGGCTTGTCTTGTGAAGGTGCAGAGTGTTGAACAAAAGCAGTAGGCGTTGTTATAAAATAGCTGATCTCTAGTAAAATATGTCTGTTGTTTGTAAACACACAGCGAATGCATATTTAAAAAGATAGTTCCTCTATTTTATGGGTACTTTTTTGCGAATTAGGTCCGTTGAGTAAAAAGGTATTACACACAATAGACAGAACGGTCGTAGAAGCACTTGTTGGACAGCAATGGAGCGGTAGGCACACCTGCCAGCTTGGCCGACCGGTACTGATCGCTGCTCCTAAGCGCTGTGGTTCGGGTTCTATCCCTGGCCAAGTCCCACTCATCCACGCTAATGATGGAAAGCACTAGGTTGTGCTAACGCAACTTGTTGGTGGCACACTCTGACGAGGTGCAGGGCAATCACTCTAAATTTTGTCTCCATGCTCTTGTGATTAAATCACCGTCCTAAGTCGCTATTGGGAGCGGCACTGCGTTTACGCGCACTCGAATACCAGTGTAGAAATATGCATATAACTGAAATCAGTTCATGTTTTCCAAGGAAAAACATTTTATGCCCCAAGGAAATCCATCGACACCGACAGAAGAAAAAAACCTCTGTTGACTTCACTTTAGGCACCTATTGCTTTTTTGTTCTTTAGGCACCTGTTGTTCATTTTTATTTGTTGTTCATTTATATATATATATATATATATATATATATATATATATATATATATATATATATATATATATATATATATATATATATATATATATATACCATAGATATATATATATACCAAATTACGAATAAGGCACAGTTGGCAGAAATCTTTAAAAATCATCTTGACTTTTTCACGTAAGGTAGGAAACAATACTCTCTTTTCTCACCTGCCGCAGATGTTTCCTAATTTGGGGAAAACCTTTTGTTTTTTTTGTTTTTTTTTTAATTTGAGTTACCATTTATTGGGAGCAAAATCTTCCTTAAAATTAAGAAATCCTTGTTCAGAAAAAATTGCCTCTGGTTGAAGGAAACTACGCTGGCCTGTGTTTTGGGCATGTAAGGAATATTTTTAAGAGTCTCCTTAGCTTTCTTGCAAATTATTCCTCACAGTTTGAGCAAGTTTTTCTTTGTCCTTGCAAGATGAAGTAAGAAGTTCCTCACAAGTGACGGTAATCGGGAGTATCTTCCCTGAAGTATTTAATTTTAGTTGATAGGATCTCCTTTTTAAAAAATCGTTTCAATTAAATAATTGAAACATTATTCTAATTCTTGATCTCTCTTGAATATTTCCGAACCTGAGTTTTTGAAACTTTTGATTGGTCAATTAAACAGAAGAAAGGAATTAGTACAATTTGCGGAATTCCTAGCTACAGAAAATACCTCTTTTTAAAGTTGAATGCAAAACCAACATAAACAAATTTTGTAAAGCCACATTTTGCCGGTTTTTGGTAAAGCAGCTGACTTTTGAAGTGTATATATATTAAAAAGAAACCTCTAATTCACATCGATTTTCAAATAAGGAACAATTTTAAGGGGCTACTTTAGCTCCCTTATAAATTCATATTCAGAGACGGAGGAATTCCTGCGCAAGTACTTCCTTGAACTTAAGTATCCCATAGTTCTTGTCATATTAGACTGATCTGCACTTCGTTAAGGCATCAAATAACACGTTCTTTGTTAGTATGGATACACAGGAATAACAAACACGCATTCAGCAAAAATAACATGGTTAAACACTGCCAATCAAACATTCTTGAAATAGAACAATTTTAGCAACATTTGATGATCATGTGACTTGACGCAGCGTCCGTACAAAAGTAAACATTGAGGCTGTCGTCAACTTTGAATAACAAATATGCCATCCGATCCGAAAACTGTAAAGCACATTATGCTGATGGGCTTCTACAAAAGTCCTAAAGCTTTTAAGCGAATTATGATATGTAACTGGATTACCGCAGCTTTGATATTATTTATGTGGATCAATTACAATGGAGGTGAAGTGAAACCCGAGTGCCTCAACGAGCACAGTGTACTCGTAGAGGCACGAAAATACAGGGATAAAAGTGTGGGAGTTTGAAGATTTTGGTTTCGACATGTATTTACTGGGCTTTTTGCAGTCATTTGAAGCAAAACACTAAAATAAACATTTCGGCACACTCACTGTTGAATAGTGCTGGGACGAGTATTCGAATTGTTCGAGTACTTGCTCGATCTGCAAGTATTCGATTATGAAAAAGATATTCGATGATATTCAATAATATTAAAGCACGTGAATATCTTATCTATGTTTACTTAGGCTTTTCTAACCTGAACAAAACTTCAATACAAATACAAAATCATAAGAAACGGGATCTAGAATGTACACTTGAACTAGAAATTATCCCACGCATACCTCAATTCTGTTCTTAAATACATTTGAAAAATAGATTTTGACTTGTAACTTGTATCTTAAATTCAGTGCATGTCTTAAAAAACTTAATAATATTGCTCAATATGCTGTAGTTATTTACAATAACTAACTTTTGAAATAAATGTGCTTTTAGAACATTAAAGAAATTCTGATAAGAAAAAATAATACACAGCAGTAGCACTAACAGTTTAAGAAAACTATAACTCGATGAGTATGTTGTATGCATTTAAAACGCACGCAACGATTCGAACAAAAAATTAAAACAATAATTATTTTTTCTTAGACGACTTAAAAAAGACTGTTCAACAAAATGAAACAGATAATGTAATTTTCAAACACCTGATATATGCTTAACCAATACGAAATCCTGTACACTTGACTAGATATATTAGAATTTGAGAATTTCCAGTTTTCACTTAAGTTTTGCCAAATAAAAAAAATACAACACAAATTTCTTATTTTTACCCTAAAAAATTTAAAAATTTATACCAAAATGATCTATGCCTTAAACGCTTTCCATTGCTATAAAAATTACTACCAAAATCAACTTACTTTCTGTTAAACTTTGAATAAAACCCGAATTGCGCAGTTTCGCGTCCAATCAGAAATCCAAAATGGCGGCTGAGCTTAGCCGCTCAGGATCGAAGTTTGGCAGTTCAATGAAGTGTGCCGTTTTCTCGTCGGTTTTATTGCAGACGTGTTACTAATTTTGACATATAAAATCCAGTATGGACAAGCAATTTTTATTAGATATTCAATGCTCGGCAGTATTGGGGGTAATATAATTTGTACTAATATAGTTACAGGATATACAGGATATTCCTATTGATATTTCGTGTCGAACAAAGACAAAATATTCGAATATACTCGAAAAAGCTGAGCGAGTACTCGAATACCAATTCGGGTGCGAGTTCCCAGCACTACTGTTGAATGTGAATTTCATAAACGGCCTAGTCCTAGTCTGGGACTCTTACGAGTAGATGACTCTAGTCCTAGATTACTCTTGCGCTCTTCCTACATTCTGTCCAAGGAAGACAGAAGGGGTCCGCTGGGTCTATAAATGGCCATGTATTTTTTTTTTATAAAATAGTCCCTCTGTAAATCTCCATGTTCTTTAGTGACATAACGGATTCATTGTTTCGAAATCAAAAGTATTAACCACTAAAAGTCCTTGCTTGTGGTAGTACACAGGGCGAATCCTTTCATTGTCTGTTCATACATCTCAATACCGTTCAACCCATTCATATAAAACTGGCTGTGTAACCAGATGAATTATGGCATCAAGATGTTAACCACCGATCATGTATGTAACTTATATACAAAACAGAGACCTGGCCAGTGGTTAATATCTTGATGCCACAATTTAATTAGCTGGAGATAAATAACACGAACAGCATGTAAAATAAATCCCCCTGTATCGCCTAGAAAGTGCCCTTGTGTATAATTTTGAGATGTCCTACCAGTGCACGGAGAAACCCCCCTCTTCCTGCCCATAAAAATTCAACCCAATTTTGAGTTCTTAAAAAAATGGCGAAGCACGAAAAAGAATGAGAGATAAATAGGAAACAGCTGTGCATGGACTGTGGTGTGTAAATTAACGAACGCCCTTTCTTTCGTGTTTTGAGACAAACAACCGTACAATGAACAGTGCCCCCTACACCCTCACTTTGTAAGCCGTTATTGAAAAAAAATAAACATTTACGCTTTAAGCAATAAATGACATGATGTTAGGTGTATAATAGGGAAATAGTGTGGAAATGCCCAAAAGGGTACATATTCTTTGTCGCAGAACACATGTGGAATGAACTCCACGCAAACAAGGGTTTTAACTTGTTGATACTTAAAATTTGAAACATTCGATATCCCGACTTGGTAGTAAACAAGCGGAAAGAAAACACGGAATTGGATATAATTTAAAAACTACAATTAAAAAAAGCATGTGTTTATAAGTATAGCAAAACACAACTATTTAAAAGGTTTTTCGCATGACAAGTCAACGACGTGGTTAAGGCATGCCGATGCTGCAAACTTTAAATCCTCACACTTTTAGCCCTTGTACTGTTGAAACCCTAACCTGGTTTGGTGGTTTCTTGAAGCTAGAGGTGAAGTAAAGTCTGTAAATACTACCAGTTATATATACTAGAGACCTTCACGCGCTCATTCGGGGCGAGGTAATAAAATTTTTGTTAACGGTGCTATAGGCCAACTATTTTATTCTTAAATGTTTATGTGTTGTTTTGTAACACGTTTTGAGTGTTTTTGTTCATTCACATTGCATTTTGATCATCCCATAGCAATTTTTTTAATTAATGCACTTTTCTTTGTTTCTTCCGCCAACCTCGATGATTTTCTTCGAAGGTGCACTAATCGTGCATTTGTCGTTCTCTACTAGAACTCATAAACAACTTTACGGATCGTTATCAAATTTTAGACAATGATTGACATCTAAAAATAACGGTCGGGACTGATTTCCGGTTGATTAAAAACTAACCATCAATGACCTCTAGAGTCTAAATGGGATTTGAAGTGATCACCAAGCCTCTAAATAAAGAGCATCCTGTTATAACTACTGTACGGATTCATTCGATCCTCACGCTAAGATGCGCATACTGTCAATTGGCTTCAGATGCCGGCTTTGGCGTCTTCAAGGCGACTGATATTTATTTAATTGTGCTTGAAATCTCGAGAAAAAAAATTCTAGTTTCTGTTTTTTTCCAGGATTAATTCCGAAATTTCTCTTGTCCCTTGGAAAGACACAGCAGCTTGGACCCGGATCAAATCTGGTGGATCACTTTCCACAAACAGACCAAGATGGGAGCATGATTGTTTGGGCACATGGCACAAATAACAAAGATTCCTTAACAGAGGCTGTTGCAAGTAAGTAATATATATTGAAGTAATTATTTGCTGTTCTTTTGCTTTTAAATGATGTTATCGTGGTATTAGAATTAAGTGTTCTTCTTTCGAAGAAAACATTATGTACAAATAGAAACCTAATATTTAGTGGGTATTTCATGACAAGAACATTAATATGTTTTCCTAATATTACATGGAAGCAATAAATTTGGTGTTATTCTAAAGTGTGCTGTGTGGCCAGTCTATGGCAGCACATTTTAAACTATGATTTATTTAGAATCCACACATAAATGTACACGTGTGCTAAGTGTTAAAATATTATATTTTTTCGCAAGATATTATTGCAAGGTTCAGTTTTTAATGTGTTTTGCTGCAGATCCTAAGGTGATGATGATCGAGGGAGAAGTCGTTTTGAAAGGACAGCACACAGCGGAACAAGAACTATTACCCGTCATGCTCAGTACATCTGGGAACGAACTGACGTTTGACGATTGGCTTAGCATAGCCCTTCCATCAGGAAAAGGATTAAAACTAGATTTTAAAACCATAGAACCCGTGGAACTTTGTTTGCAAAAATTAGAAAGGAGAAGCGATTTAGTGAGTAGCTCGATCATCGAACTGAAGAAAATGAATTATAACTTTATTTTTAAAGTGATCACCACAATATGTGAATGAAATATCACTTCAACGATGTCCCGGGTTTTATGCCAAAAAAAAGAAGAATTTATGGACGAATCCTCGACATTTCACTTCTGGACAGTCTCGAATTTAGATTTCTCGCACCCAGATATAAAAAGTGGACATATGATAATAATTCATTGAATTCTTTAATAAAAAAATAATTGGGCTAACAATAATATTATTCACAAATATCCGCTTTTGTTTTTGAATGCGAGAAGTCCGGATGCCACCTGTCCAGATGAGAGATTTCCCGTTGCAAAGTGTCCAGATGCGAGTTCTCTCGAAGTCTTTATGGGCTTATGGCTGTTAATTGACCGTGAAGAATTCATTAAAGGGGACGAAGGTTCATATTTTACCGATGGAACATATCTTTTTTTTGGTGTGTTTTCTGAAATAAGTAGTAGTTTTGGCAGTAGTATAAATTTCATTGAATTGTTTATTTGTTTAGAATTGTCGTGAATTGTACGGTTGTTGCAACAACTAATTTTCTCATTCTGTTGCAGCTGAAGGTGCCTATTCACCTTGGTGCAGATATAATCCCAGCGTCAGGAAATGGAGGTACTAAACTCACGCCAGTAGACGCCCAGCGGTTTCTGCGTCTTACTACGCAGCACTTCCCACAGGCCACTATTGTAGTCGGCTGGGCTATTGACCCATACAAAGTCCAGCGCTACGATTGGAGCTCGGTTTTGAGTATGTATAACCTGCTTTCGTCTCGTGACGTGAAGCAACCGATTTCATTGAGTGTCCAAGCGCTGTTATCCCGGGAATCCATCCCACCCCTCAAGTGGTTGTCAGAAATGCTTGACGCTACAATTACAGTGACGTCTTCTCGAGACCACCACGTCAATCCAAATGACTTTTTGTTTTTACGCAATAAATTCGCCAAAAACATGGTTTATTATGACATGCACCATGCCAATGTGCTGAACAAAGAAACTGAGCCCCCGCAACAGATCGCCGCAGACCTCCAAAAGATTCAAAACACGCGTTTTCGAACGGAGCAGTGGAAAGTTCTAGAAACAGGGCTGGGAGATAAAGTATACATGACCTCGGAAGCCGTTGTTTTACAGAAAGGTTTGTTAATTTACGGCGAAGACCCGTATGTATTTACAAATGAGCCAATGATTGTCCGAGGACGACTGACCATGTTCAATATGCCAGAAGATCCGGAACTTAGGAAGGATATTGGTGTCACAATTAGTCTGCATGAAAAGCCAGGCCTCAAACCGAACTCACGTGACGGCCTCCGCTGTTTTATTGGACTAGACGGACTGCTAAAAATATCAACAGTGGTCAAAAGTGGTACCGATTTTACACTTCGAGTTTCAGAACAAATCAATGAGCAAAAGAGTGGCTGCTATACATTCGAAATTCATGAAAATGTAGGTAAGACGGTGACAATGTCGGTGGAACACGCCATTGATTGCAGCTCTGCTTCATATTTTCAGAGTTATGCTACCTCAAGTAGTTCTGTTGAGCTAGACCTCAGTGACGCTTCGTATGAACATAAGCATATAGCTGTGTCTTCGAGCAATGCATATGGCTACGTGGCTATTGAATTGTTTAAAGTCAACTAAACCGAGGGAGAATAACCTTGTTTCTCATCTCCCCCCCCCCCGGTTGTTAAATAAAACAGGGAAAGAAAGAAAAGTGACTCAGCTGGATCTAAAAAAAATCTGAGTAATAAAATAAGGAATCGACCGGAAAGAATAAGAACTGATCATTGCCTTTCAGAGAAATTTTTCTCGAAAATTTTGCGCTCAGGCGTTCGGAAGTGCAATATATAGAAATTAATTATATAAGTGTGATGTTATATCAACATTTTATGAATTCATTGTACCAGATTTTGCCGAAAAGAAAAGAAACAGGATTTTCAAAGTTTTCAAAGATAAAGAATTTCCACCTTGGGCTGGAGAAAAAAGTGAAAAGCTTTCGCCAGCCGGCCGGTTTTTTTTTTGTTTTGACTGAGATGAGAAACAAGGAGCCAGTTACATTATTTTATCATATCAGGGTTCAAGTAGATTTTAGTTCACCGATTTACCTATATAGCAGAATGATTGTTGCATCACGTTTAGTGGTGTAGTGTGTGCTTGTGCTTGGCAACTGAGCCTGCGTACCCCCCCCCCCCCCCCCAAGAGTTCTGATCAGGATGCTTTTAAAACCTGGTTTTGACTGAGCTTTCTGCTAAATTTGTGTGTATGTCTTTCTAAGCAACAAGTCATTAATATTTAACACTTGACAAGTCAAAGACTTGGGAGGAGTATATTGACGTTGTACAGGGCTAATGTTGCGGACCTTTTTCTCTTTACTTGTCTGACATTTTGTCCTCCTCTAACCGTACTGGCCCAAGGACTCCCAATTTTCGCACATTGCTCTTTTTGTTCTTGCCTTTGTTTTCATTTTCATGATCAAAATGCGAAGCAAACACCTTGTTTCTTTTGTCAAGAATTGCAACTGGCAAGGGCTGCAGCAGTATTTGTGTAAGCTCTTGCGACTACCAACAACCACACTTAAATGATGTATGCTTTATGTGCATAAGCCACCGAAGCTGAGCATGGTGAAATGCTTTGTGTTGGTTTTATAAGAACGACGCGTAGATGCAAAATCTTATCTGGTCAGTTTTTTAAAAAATGATTTCGAAGTGGCCAAAAAGTTTCTTAGAAAGGTTTCGGAATCTGAACAAAAGCACTATTTTGTCTGTAAATGAAAGCAAACGAAAATTAGGCTGAGAAGTTTTTAAAATTTTACTCGAAATAAGAAAGTAATTTTAAAAATATTATATCTTTTGGCTAAATGTTTATTATTTTACCTTTGAGAAACGGGTTCTGGTTTGATTTATTAGACAGTGCTGAGATGTAAGGTTGGACTGTTGCATGTCTGTGTGTGTGTTTTACTGTATGTTTACGCCTGTCTAAGCAGGCCGGGGTATACTCTCCCTTTCCCAGCTTCCCCAGCCTTGTAGAAAGTTTTCACTGTAGCTGTTGCTCAAGAATTCCCGCAAAATCTGTGAATGTTCGCAGGGCTGCAGTGTGATAGTTAAATATTCAGAAATTCAAAGCCAGTCATAGAATCTCTCACGTCAGGCATCTATTGAGATAATGCATTGTATAAATAGGATGCCTTTTCAGCCAAACCAGTATAGGTATGAAAAATTCTACTGTAGAATGCCGGCATAGCTCCTAATTATACAACAGAAATGCCGGCATAGCTCCTAATTACACAACAGAAGACCTTATGTCATTGTATACGAACTCCTGGTTCTTCTGTGCCAAAATCTACTGAAGAGAATTTTCGCATTCTACGGCATTCTGATTCCGCTGTAAAAGACCTTATTTTTCGGGAGAATCTGATTTTATTCTACTGCAGGAGACCTGTCATTCCAAATCCATATTTTACTGTATAGGATCTCCTTCCACTCTGACGTTATCTTTCGGTGTTTTGTTTGAACTGAGCATGTATTTTCACTATCTACAGCTATGGCTTAGTGAACACAATTTTGACATTGACCGCTGAAGATTTTTACCTCCAAACCTTTTTCTAGAAAATATTTACTCCTGGTTTTGTGTGTTTGGTTTGATTGTTTATTTATAAGAAAAGTTTGGTTTCGTGTTTTTTTTTGTTTGTTTGTTTATGTATAAGAAAATATTGCTTTAATCGGCAACAATAGATATCATAAACTAAATGAAAGGAATCAAACAGTGATATCAGTTTTTTCTCATTTAGATATCTTAAATTTTCTGTTTGAAGTGTTAGTTGGTCTAGTTGTTTAGAGAGATCGGTAAATGCTGAAGAAATGTGTCAGCAATATTCCATATAAAGCGCCATCTCAATTGAAGAGAACCACATGTGTCTAAAATTCAAATGTCATTTTATATATTGAGCCAAATTAATAAAGAAATGGATGATCTGAGTGCGTTTTCTAAGATTATTAATTGTACGATGTTTTGCTCTGTTTGCTTTTAATTTGTATTAACATAGCAATACGATTTGTTTTATTTGTACATGTAGCACTTTACTTGACTTTGTATGCTTCTCAGCTCTTTGCAAAATCTTTTATAATAATTGATGTT
Organism: Protula sp. h YS-2021; assembly: GCA_949752745.1. Taxonomy (NCBI): domain Eukaryota; kingdom Metazoa; phylum Annelida; class Polychaeta; order Sabellida; family Serpulidae; genus Protula; species Protula sp. h YS-2021. The sequence goes on along the minus strand of OX457026.1, from coordinate 27,520,008 downwards.
AGTTGTGTATAGTTTTCTAATCTTTTTTCTTTGCAAAAAAACTGTGATAACATGAAAGAAAACAAGCATTAGATATGTTGTTTTTATAAGCACTTGAGCTTTTGTTACGCCAAACCTTTATTTCACAGATTTCTCCGCCAGCTCAAATTAGCTCTCAAAAACGTTCAGATGTGTAGGATTTTTCAGAAATGGGAGGAAACTTTTATCCACAACGTGATGTTTAGTATCACTTAAATAAGTTTTAGATTGCATGTGGGTTAACCAGGAGTTTGTATATTGGTGGGATCTCGATGCAGACATATATTGTAAAAAATACGGCGGATAATTTTTTGAAATATGTTCGCTGTATATCTAAGCACGTCTGAGACATCTGATAACCACACGTTTAGCACATGCTGGTTATATGCCGGCAGCTATACAGATACAATGGACATGTCATACAATGCGGTGATACAGTTACCATATGGATGAACATACATTTACTGCACCAGCCTCGGTGGCCTAGTGGTTAGAGTGTCCGCTTCGAGACTGGAAGATCGTGGGTTCAAATCCCGAGACTTTGAAATTGGGACTCCTCCTTGCTACCCAATGAGGCACTCCACATGTAAGGGTTAGAAGGAGGGCTGGAATGCCCCATTTCAATATAATGTGGCAGGGGGGATCCCTTATGACTATAGCAGTTAAAAGGAATCTAAAGAACAATAAAAACAAACAATACAAACTGCAACAAAGCAGACAACGTATGTGTTAAAGCCGAAAATGGGTCAAACTGCACAAGGACTAACCTAACATTCACATTTCATGGGAAGTTATTCTGAACAAAATGAATTTCCACGAACGAATAAATGAGTCTGTTTAGATTTTGCAAACTCGGTACTCGTCAGTTACGCAAATGGAGCACTATATATATATGGGGTACGGAAAAAATGGCAACGGAAATAATGGCAACGGAAAATATGGCAAAGTGAAAAAAAGGAAAAAATGGCAAAATTTGGGCTGCATCAGGCAAAACTTAAACCCTGTGTATACAGTATTGCTAATCCTATTGATGTTCGGGTGCCATCACAACAATGCATTAACTAGGGGCGTTGTCTAGAATGAGCAACATGCTCGTGATATTACGCTTAAGAACAAATTTGACAATTGTGATAAAATTTTTATTTTGTTATTTTGCCATTTTTTCCGTTTTTTCACTTTGCCATATTTTCCGTTGCCATTATTTCCGTTGCCATTTTTTCCTACAACCATATATATATAGTGCTCCATTTGCTAAATATCCCAAAGATGCATATATATTACCAAATCACTGTGCTTTTGCATACACCTGTTTTCTTCCTATTCGGTATACCTGTTAAAGAAAACCCGCAAGAACGATGCAGTATATTTTTTAAAGAATATATTTAAGTACAGCGTCCCTTTCCAACAGTAATTGTATAAAAAGATAACTGAATATATTAACACTAGTGGTGTGACGCCGCGCCATGCCCTCGGTTCAGTTCGGTTCGAAACACTTCAGTTATTCGGTTTGGTTCGATTTATTTCGGTATAATTTTGCACAAATTGTTCAAATTTTGCCGAAAAGATAAATATTTGTATTTAGTTAAATATTTATCGTATAACCGCCAATAATGCATTTTAGCTATGTGATTTGAAACACAAACACCAGTTTATAACATTTATAACGCTCAAATTGATAAATTAGATACTTTTTATAATAAAGCACATCACTCCTTTAATATTCGGTTACGAAGCACCTGAAACAGGTCTCCCCAAAGGAGGAGACCTAATAATGGTTTCATTAATCATAAATTTGTTTTGCTTGGTTAACAAGGTGTTCATTTTTTAACAACCAATGTCCCTGAATTTGTATTAAATATTTATAAAGTCACAGGAACTACAATGAAGCATAGGCATTCTCAAACAAATAAGCAGCTTTGAATCTATAATTATACTTGGGAAACGTAACTTTAATGTCACTGAGGGAACAGTTGACATTTAAATGTCCAGTGACAAGTTCTCAAAATTTATATAGTCTTCTTCTTCTTCTTTAAAAAGCGCGAAGCTGTACTTTATTTTACAGCTTCTACTATCAGCTAAAACATTAAACTGCCAACAAAAAACGAAAATACCGCTGTTTTCTCTTTCGGTTTTTAACCGAACCGAACCGGAGAACCGCCGTCGATTTTTGGTTACGGTACGAACCGTAACACCCCTAATCAATACCCTAACATACATACTCCCATATCCGTCCCTATTGCAACAGTAGTTATGTGGAAAAGAACAAGGATACGGGAGTACAAAAATAGCATCGCATTTGTGAGTTGCATAAATTAAGAATACAATTAACTATCTTATTATATACTCCCGTATCTTTTCCCTTTTGCATTTAGCAAACATAGAAAAGGAAGGGATGCCGCAGTATATACATATATTGAAAAGTAGTCTTATATACTACATAAATTTAAAATCGCTCACTACAGAACATTTTTTCTTTGCGTTGTCCCATTTTAAAATTGTAATAATATGCAATAGTATACTTTTATGATCGTCACTTTTTTAAATCACAGAGAAGCTCGACATTTTGTGTTGTTGGCATGAAAGATAGCATATTATAAATTTTTTAACAAGAAGCCAACATCTGAAAAAATTAGGAAAGTTGATGATGACTCTATTTTTTGCCTATGTTTTATTTTTAATGTGATCTAGCTGTACTTCCCAAACAAATATCACCTTGCAAAGCACAGTCTTTGCAAGGTGATATCTTGCTAGATAACAGCTCAATGATTTATTTATAACTGGAACAGCTTTGCTTTGGTGTTTTAAACTAGGAAAATAGTGAATAGAAACTAATGTGAAACTTACATTTTATTGTATAAGTGCAATCCATATCAATTTGATTTCTAAGCTACAAAGCCTTTTTGGATAATGGATTTAATAATTAGATCTTAATATTTAGAGACACAATCCTCAGATGTATTAATAGCGCTATGGTTGTAGAAAACAACATATCGAGGCTTTTACAAGAATGTACGATGGCACAGACATCTTTTGAAATTATCTGAAAAAGTTTTAGAAGAAAATATTATTTGATAAAAAACAATAATAAATACTCAAAACATCAGTTAATGAAATGAAACATTAAAATTTCATATTTTTTAATATCAATTGAATTTTATAACATTTATGACTATGGAATTTATCTGTTTTTGATTGACAAAACTCTTTTTTTTAAATATAGTAATGACAAACAACTTTTATCATTCATGTGTAAGACATTGAAGAATGTTGCCGCTATTTGAGACCAGAATTTACCTAATTCGAGTACTTAGATAAGCTGCTGTTTTTAAATAGACAACCAAAGGGCCTCAAATGTTTTCACATAATTTTTTTCACACTATTTCTATAAACTTTTGGCCAATTTGTTTAAATCTGTTCTTTTACAAATTTTCAAGCAGGTTCAACCAAAAGAAAAGAGTTAAGTAGCTCTCTAATTAGAAAATTACTTTTACTTCAAGAAGGCATTTATAACTTCAAAATATAAGTTTGAATAGTAAGTAGAGAATACCGCTACTGATTGTCTCGGTATTGTACGAAAAGGCTCAAATTTTACTCTCGGCTGTCTTGTGTAATTTTAAAAGAGTTTTTATTCCTTTTTAAAATTATCTCAATTCTGAACGAAAAACGCACAACCTTTTGTCTTTAGTATTTCATACTAATAAGTAAGACAAGGTGTTATTTGAGTGCTTAAATGAAAAACTATGTGTCTCACATCGAAATCTGAGGCATATACAGTTATTTAAATGATTTGGGCCTGTTTTCAGCAATTTTGGTTTTAAAATATTGCTTTACAAATTTACAAGTTACTTTTCCACGAACTGTTTAGAGTTTAATTAAACTAAAAAAGTACAAAGAAGACCAGAAATTCATCGATTTTGAAAACAAATTAATAACTTTGAACTTAAAAATCTAAGTTTGAAATTTGAAGTGGAAAATATTCCTACCCTAGGTATCACAAGAAAGATTCATGGTATGCTGTTGAATAGCATAATAAGGATATCGACTAATATCCAATCAGATTTGCCCATATTTGTCTTGGCATTCTTACTGTATAACAATTGATGTCATCAGGTGAAACTTTGAACTCTTGTGTTTTTTTTAATTTGATTCTCTCCATATAACTCTGCATATACAATCCCTGAGATGTGAGAAGTAAGGTGGGCTTTTGGAACTGGAAAATCTATTTGCATAAAACTAGCTTAGGAGCTTCTCTCTATTATATTTATTAATTTTTAAAAGTTTATGTATGTATGCAACATATATACAGGCTAAATATTATGTATATAGATAGTGATAGTAGCCACACAAATATCGCGCTTTCAAGCTCAAGCCTAATCTGGAATTTGGCATGCATAAGATATTATTAGCACCTACTGAAAAGGTGTGATTACACCAATTCAGTCATATCAAGGGATCATAAATTGGTAGATTAGATGGATTAGATGGAAACATTATTGATTATAAATATTGTATGAGCTGCATATAAACGCTCTTTAAGACATAATAACCACATTTAAGATATACAACCTTGTTCTTATCTAGATGGAGTAACCAAATTTACACTTTTTATCGAAAAGCTCACGAAAGCTCAAAACAAAGGATTCTACTGGGAACGTAGTTAAGATGTCACGACGCCAGTTGCATGAAAATTCTGACGTAAGATCAGGAGAATCTCCAAAATAAAAATATAGCATGATCCCCTGCCCCTTCTCCCGAGTCGGCAACTTTTCTTCAAAATTTTATTCGAATCTAATTAAAACTTGAAGACTCTGCATTTTATTGAAGCTACTCAATCATGTTCGTCAAACCAAAACTTAATTTTGACCAAATAATAAAGTAAACATAACGATTTTACGTTCTTGTTCAAGGCTTTTACGACATGAAACCGATCATGCTCACGATACTGTATTCAATTCCTATATATCATGTAGCGCATATTATGTAAGACGCTGTGATGTAAGACCTTATATATTGGGTTTTTTTTTGTGTGTGCGCGCACAACGGCTTATAGTTGTAGATGTGACTATCTATTATCAACCACATATGAAATATTGAAGTACATGGCGATGAATCGAATCACAAGGGTGTGTTGTCATAATGCGAAGCATCGATAAAAAATGTGTAAAAAAAGGGTGAATTTTCAGACAATATAAAATCATTTATAGAGTTATTTAACAACATTTGCAATTGATACAGTGGGCGATAAAGAGGGTTTTGAGGTTAAGTTCACAAGTCAGTTGGCCATGGACCGCAGTCAGCAAATCACACTGGGCGTTCCGAATAAAATGTGAGGAAAATTTGCGTTTTGAATACAAACTAACAGGGTAAAATGAAAGAGATTTCTCCTGAGTATCAAATTTCTCTTCACCTAAGGCCCAGACGAATGGGACGGAGGGTAGATTGAGACATTTGACGCAGATAGGCGGAAACCTGTTTTACTCATTTTACTATTGGATATCCTTAGATCCACATATTTGGGAAAGTGTTTCTCATAATATTGTGACATAACATTGAAAGTATCAGTTGTTGTTCAAGAGAAAAGTTAATAAAACCAGTCAGATTGATCAGCTGTTTATTTGTTGACGTCGCCGTCTTGGTCCTGGGACATCGGTTATAACGCTGTTTGTGATTGGTTCATGTTCTGGGACATTGGTTGTAACACTGTTTGTGATTGGTTCATGTTCAGGCCGACATTTTATGTCCCAAAACTTGTCTATTGTTTACCTTAAAAACACAATTTATACTTTTGTGTATTTTAATGCCTGGGAAGTTGCTATGTTTTGTATTAGCAATGTTTGGTTAGACCTCTTATAGTTGTTCACGTGTAAGTTGAGGGATATTTCCATAAAATCATTTAAAAAAACCATGATTTTTTCCCAATTACCGTCTCGTCCTTGTAACAACCCGTACTGGTATGCTGCGATATTTTGTTAGAAGTTTCAACAAAAACTTTTTAAGTTTCAATTTGTTTTATGTCCCGAGAACAGCCTTTTTATGTGATATTTCTTATATCATTTCTTTCATTTCTTACCCAATTCCCATGTTGTTGAAATTCTAAATTCTTGCACATTTTATTCAAAACACTAAAAGTGTGATTAGACATATAAGCGGATTCGTACTTAGACTTTTGCCAAAAGGTTCGCATTTCGACTTTGGTTGTGATAAAGTTATAAAGAAATTATGTAAAAAAAAAAAAAAAAAAAAACTAGCAAAATCACAAATAAAATTCCATTTTGCCGGAAACATATTCACAAGTTGGTTATTAAAGGAACAGACTAATATGTAAAATAGTTTTAAAAGATCATTTGATTTCTTTTTATGTTCTAAAATCTAAAAATTAAAAGAAGATTATAAATTTGAGCCTTTTCCTAATCATCGCGTTATACTTAAACCAAAAATTTCCCATTTCGTCAATTTTTCGTCGATTTCAAAATTAATACGCCGTTGCGCACCTGCATGATATATTTGTTCACTCATTGAATATCAAACCAGTCTGCCTGAGAGTTGAAGAGATATGGCGTCGACAAAATACCGCGTTTTCGCTAAATTCCATCAAGGAATGTCACATTTTTGACAATTTCCCATTTCGTCAATTTTTCGTCGATTTCAAAATTAATATGCCATATCGCCGCAGAGGGCCATCCAGACGGGTGAAGTTGCCATTTGTGGCCGGCTTGGTGTGAAGGATTTGCAGATGAATTTTGATCTAGTAGGAAGGTGCCGCACCTTAGAGCTATAACTTAAGGATGTTTATATACTCAGCTGACATGGTTTCAGTGTCAGTAATTTATATGGGCTACACAATTTCACGTTGCTTTCCTCGTAAGCTGTTGATCCTTGTTTCTGACTCTGTCCCAGCTGCAACGCCATCCATAAGAATAATCATAGGGGTCAGTTATTTCTCTTTGAGGCACAAACCATGCACATTAAACTGCGAAATGTTGATACATAATGAAAGTTCGTGTGCAGTGTGACTTTTTAGCCCTCAACCATAAAATGGCAAAGGGCTATTGCTATGGCCGTGTCCGTCTGTCCGTCCGTTAACATTTGTCTTGTGAACACTCTCTAGCCTACAATTCTTTTGCAATTGCCTAGATATTTGAGATATAGCTATATGGACTAATAAAGATCGGTATTGTATATGAGCCATATTCGCCCAAGGACAGTGGCTCAGCTGGACTTTGAATTTTTTAAAATTTCTACCATTATCAAATGTCGTTAACATTTGGCTTGTGAACACACCTTGATACTCTGGAAAGGCCTTTATTACCGCTCCTTGCTACTCAGAAAGGCCTTTGTGAACATTCCTATATACTCAAGAAAAACCGTTATGAACACTCCTTGATGCTTATGAAATAACTGAATGAAAACTTGTGTATTCCTCGTTCAAAGCTGCATTTGTTAACTATATTTCTGCTCAACTGTGAAGACTGTTTTCTAAAGGCAACTACCAACTCGTTAATCTCCGAATACCTACTTTGCTTAATAACACAAATGGTGCATTAGTCATATCCGCCCATGGACAGTGGCTCAGTTGGACTTGTGAAAAAGATAGTGTCTCGTGGTAAATGTTTTTGTTTTCATCTTAAAGCACTGTCATCCTATTACAGGTACTCTAAGGACTTGATGCATTTTTATCATAGGTTTCAGTGCACTGATTGGTCCCCTCCAGTTTTGCTGTTTCTTT